>CM077086.1:58781336-59380551 GCA_039513925.1 Platanthera zijinensis
GGGGGGTGTTTATATAGGAAATAGAGCTTCCTCCTTCACCTTCCCAGTGTTGATTATTCCCATTGAAGAAGCTGAGCTCCTTACAGCTGGTGTGGGGCAACTTGCAGCCCTCATAAGATGGTTGCACCACCTAGAGTAGGGTGGCTTTTAGCTATATGGGGGTTTGGTTCTTGGACAATAGAAAGAAAGGGAGAGAGATAGAGAGAGAGGTATTGGGCTATCCTCTTCCCTTGTATTGGTTGAACCTAGGGCCAATTATGAGCTTAATTTTTGGCCATGGTGGTCTTGGAAAATGACTTCATATAAGAGTTTAAATTCTTCTTAAAAATATTGAATTTTTGAGATGTTTTACCAAAGTCAACCATGAGATAGGTCCCTCATGTGGGTAAAAGTCATAGTAGGTCCAAGTCATCAAGTGACATGCCAAAGTTGAAGTATTTTAGTAATATCGGCGTGTGCACACTGTTCGGTGCACCTTAAAGCTAATTTTGACTGATGTTGACCTGACGTCGTTGAAATCGAGCGTAATAATTTTGTTTATCTCGTATCGACAACACGAGTCCAACAAAACTGACCGAGGTCAAATCTGAGTTCATTTGCTCGATATTCGAAAATTGCTTTCGTAGCGCGCTACGTAACTCAAAACGGTCTTATTCGTCGTTACTTCAATTTACGCAACGAGTTCGTAACGTTCGTATCGAACTATACGAATCCATAGGAACTGACAAAGTCAGATCATAGTCTCTAGCTTGAAAACCAAAAATCTCTTTTTTGCGTCGTTCTACGAGGAACGGTCATATCCAACATATGACCTTGGAACTCAATGAACAAGTTTCAATGCACTCGTATTGACTATACGAGGTCATAGAAACTGACAGAACTCAAATCGTAGTTCACTAGTTAAATATCTAAATTTCTCGTATTTGCGACGTTCTACGAGGATGGTCATATCCACCATATGACCTCGGAACTCAACGGAACAATTCCAATGCACTCGTATTGACTATACGAGGTCATAGAAACTGACAGAACTCAAATCAGAGTTCACTAGTTCAATATCCAAATTTCTCGTACTTGCGACGTTCTCCGAGGAACGTTCATATCCACCATATGACCTCGGAACTAAACTGAACAAGTTCCAATGCACTCGTATTGACTATACGATGTCATAAAAACTGACGGAACTCAAATCGGAGTTCGTTAGCTCAATATCAAAATTTCTCGTATTTGCGACGTTCTACGAGGAATGATCATATTCACCATATGACTTCGGTTTGCAACGAAATGTGTTTGGTTGCACCTGTACCGGTTATATGAGTCCAAAGCAACAAACAGAACTCAAATCAGAGCACATTAGCTCAAAATCCCCAAATAGGGTCTTCTCCTACCTATTATGAGTCTCGGGTAGAGGTTCGGGTCACTTTTATTAGGTCCACTAGGGTTCTAATGTAATACCCCATTTTTTTCTTTTTAAGTCACCGAGGTCTTAGGCCCAGAACCGCCGCTTTGCGGTGGAACTTTCACGCCCGGGAAGGTCCCCACTACAAAATGCCGATCCTGTAGGCCAAATCGATCACAGAAAAGCAAAAAATAGTAAAAGGCAAGTCCATAGAAATCACATATATAATTAATAATCTCACGAAGGGAGAGTCCATAGAAATAATAAGGGTACAGAAAATAGGGCTCATGCCCGGTACATTAATATCCTCACTATATATCACTCAGAGCAGAAGCAAAAGCTAAACATCTACTGACGATCCGGACTCACTGTCCTAGCTGTCTGAACTCCGATGCTAGACTGTCCCATCTCCAAGCGTGCCGACCTCCAGGGCTGCTCCTCCATGCTGGGCTCCACGGTCCCCTAAAATGATGTGATTCGAAAACCGTTAGTCTAAAAGACTAAGTCATATCATTCCCCGCCTCTTCCTTCATGGCTCTTAGGCACCGAGCAGGGAGGATGAAAGGAGAGGTAATGAAGGTGGAGAATAACAAAGTAACAGGTGACGAAAGAACTAATCTAGAAGTTCTAAGAGTATATGTGACAGGAATGAAAGTATGAAAGACTGAATATATTATATGTAACCTTAACATATATGAAAATACATAAGATAAGGGATCTTCTGCAAGGCTCCTATCATATAAAAAGTCTCATACCAATTTATATGATAGGGTGTCGGTTTTCTAGCAGCATGTATATATCTACAGAGTAAAAAAAACTTAACTTATAAGCACGTTCACGCGAGCTTATAAGCCAAGGGGTCTTTTTGCAGGGCTTATTGTATAAAGCATCTCATACCACTTTATACAATAGGTGTTTGGGTTTATATGCAATGATGATGGTATGACATGCAAAATATGCTATGATGTGAACATGCAAGTGCAACTCACCCACTCGACTCTGTGTGCACAGACCTTTAGTTCCCCCTTTCTGGAGTCTTACCTCCCAAGATACCTCCATAGTGGCAAACGGAAGAGGTGGGTTGGGCCTCACCCACCTCTAAACCGGTAATTGCACTACCCGTCAGACCTATCGTACGCCTCGATGCTGGTGCACTAAGAGAATCTCCTGCGTACTCTTATCGGCTGGCGCACCGGACTTAATTTGGCGAAGTGCAAAACCACACTTGTCGAGTCAATGTATTGGCGTCGGTGCATCTACCCTCCAATACTGAAGACCCACCACCTTATACTTTATACACATGCAACCTTATGTATCATCTACCGAGCCAAAGCTCCCCGGACCATCCCATCTGTCATAATCAACAACCGAGGAAAAGCTCGTCGAGCCAACCTGCCCATGACCAAATCCACCGAGCCTACAGCTCGAGTAACCCAACCTAACATCCCGAGACATCGAGGTGAGTGAAAGTGAATCCCTTGTTATGCTAGTTACTCTTGTAGTTTATTTTGCCTACAGTTTAGGTTAGCCCAGAACTGACCCCGACATACCCCGTGAAGGGCTCTTAAAGGGCACTAGGAACTACGATGGGATGAAGCTCAAAGCTCCCTTTCGTAAGGCACTTATTATTATTGGTTAATACCCGACTCGATCCCTTTAGTATTACACTGGTTCTAACTCTAATGTGTTTTGACCCCCGTCTCTCCCTTCATAGGATAGACGATCTTTCGTCGATCCCGAGTACCACATAAACTTAGACAACTCCACTACCTACTCTTCCCAACTTCATTGGTATACTCCAATCAACTTACCCAAAATCAGTAAACCACAATCCCATCTCCTTACGACCATTCCCCAAGTTAACTCGATTTCCGCAGTTTTACTAAATGCAAACCATCTTATGATATATTACGTGCATGATAGGAGGTACACTAAATCCTCATCAAAACAACCTAGGATAATTAATGGAGGCCTATCATGACACTTATAGACTAAATCCAGGAACTTGAAATTTTCCTAATTTATCTGGCATTTTATTTATTTCTCCTAAAAATCCAAATGCCCTAATTTGAATATGAAGTAGCCCTTACAGTCATGCAGAATTCTCCATAAAATTAAGATGACTAGGTAGCTTTATAAAAGTAAATTCAAGTCTCCCAATTTTTTTGCAAGGTTTAAACCCTTGATCCATAATTCTAAATATAATCACAAGGTTAACAACTAAAGAAGAAAGTATAGTAAATATGCTTCCAAATATTATAAGAAAATTCAAGCAAGGATAATATTCCCTGAAAATACTCCTGACAATGTTTTCAAAATTCCCAGTGAATAATGAGCTCTAATTTTAATTTAGAACAATAACCCTCTTTCTTAAATTAATGAAACAACTACTAAAAATATTAATCCAAAAATTATGATAAAATTTCCTTATGTGCATATTGACCTAAGTACACTTTTTAATGAGTTTCACAATTTAAAATCAATCATTGAGCTCTGAATCTATTTTTGAACATAATTGCATTTATAAAAGCGTGTGAAAAAAGTACTGAAAATATACATCCAAAAATCATAATAATATTCAAGTATGAGTATTTTGACCTAAAATACCCTCTGCCCAATTTTCATAACTTCATATTAAACAGTGTAATCATAATAAACAAAAGAATATCAAGGGCAATTCCATGTACTATAAAGGAGGTACTAAATGTATTGTTCCAAAATTACCAATAAAATCATAAGAGGCTCTTATTGACCCTATGACCATACTACCCAAGTTTCATGACTTTTCCTAAGGTTTTGATAGCCTATCATACCATTATAAACTTTGTGACCTAAACTAGGTTTAGGGTTTTGAGGGGGTAACTATCTCTAAATCCACTACAATTTCCACCAGAGCACTTTAATTACCACAAGGTCCTCTCCACCAAGTTTCAAGTCCATACAAGGGCATTTGACCCCATGCCCTTCTCAAACCCCAAAGTCCAAACTTAGGGTTTGAACTTGGGTCCTAGGGCAATCCTACCCACACTCCATCTTCCATGGGAGGGTGTCTAAGGTCATAACAAGCCAGTGGTCAAAGTCTCAGCCTCTGTTGATGTGATTTAACCACCTAAACCCACAAAGAGCACTATGTCCTAATTACCCCTTATTGAGTCAACTTAGGGTTTGCTTGTTTCCAATCTAAACCATCACAAAAAGGGACGAAAATTAATATGGAACCTCATACAACCCCCCAAGATCACCCACCAAATTTTTGGAGGTTTTTGAGGAGTTTAAGGTGCCTAATTAAATTACATATGGTTTATTAAATTTTTCACAAAACTATAGAAACATATTGTCCAAAAATTCTTATTTTTGGACAGTATAAGGGGAAGGTTATGAAAAGCCTATTGTACAACCCCGTATTCGCAGAGTGGGGTCCCTTTGACGGGCGTAGAGCCAATTTTAAGTTTTTAAGCTTTTTAAAGATTTTGGACTCTTGGTGGCCAATTTTGGCTTGGCCTTGGAAATATACTAGTAGGGGGAGTAAAAATCTGCTTCTCCTCCCGGGCTTGCTATCTGCGAGGTAGGAGCGGTACTCCGGACGGAGGCCAAGGCCTCACCACCCCCCCCCCCTCCTCCCCCGGGCGCCCTGCCCCTTGGGCGAGCTCGACCGGCGGCCTGGAGCTCGCCCGGGCGCCCTGCCCCTTGGGCGAGCTCGGCCGGCGGCTTGGAGCTCGCCCGGGCGCCCTGCCCCTTGGGAGAGCTCGGTCGGGCGCCCTGCCCCTTAAGCGAGCTCGGCCGGCGGCCTGGAGCTCGCCCGGGTGCCCTGCCCCCTGGGCGAGCTCAGACGGCACCCTGGAGCTCGCCCGGGCGCCCTGCCCCTTGGGCGAGATCGGCCGGCGGCCTGGAGCTCGCCCGGGTGCCCTGCCCCTTGGGCGAGCTCGGTCGGCAGCCTCGAGCTCGCCCGGGCGCCCTGCCCCTTGGGTGAGCTCGGTCGGCGGCCTTGAGCTCGCCCGGGCGCCCTGCCCCTTGGGCGAGCTCGTCTCGAGTGTCTGAGGTGGGGGTAAGGGTGAGGAGTATAGTTCGGCCTCCACCTCCCCCTGGACCTCTTGTTGCCATGTTTATCATCGTACCCCCGGGGTGGAATTTCCCTTTTTGCCCCTCGGTGTGGAGGTTTTTTATTAGCTCGAGACATATTTGCCTTAGGGGTAGTTTGGTTATTTCCCCCCCAGGACTTGGAAAATCTATAAATAGACCCCCTTGGGTGCCTTTGGAGAGGATGAGATTTCCTTACCTCCTCCTCCCTTAGATTTATCTTGCTAGAGTAGAGAGAGATCTCCATGGCGCCCAGCTCAGCCACTTGGTGAGGGAGGGGAAGTGTTCTAGTAACCTTCCGGGTGTGTGGTGGGACCTCCACGATAGAGCCGAGGGTCTATTCCTAGTCTCCCAAGTCTTTGGTCCGTGACGTTCTTCCGAGTGTAGTAGGTGTGAGGTCACCCCTTCCCCGAGGGTCGAACTCCACAGAGGTCATTTTTGGTTTCAACATTTTGGTGCGGTGAGCGTGGAGAGTGACCAGCATAGAAGATCTCGGGAGAGTGTCATGGCTGGAGATCAGAGAGGTAGTTATGACCTTGGTGGTCTCCCCAACCCAAGACCCTTCGTTGGAAGGGAAGAGTTCATGGCTTCCATCTCTGGCATCATGGAGATGTTGCAAAGCATTGCCCCTCGGGCTAACAGCTCAGCCCCCACCCCCCAGGGACCGGCTCTCGGGGATCTCAGTGAGCAGCCCCCCAGAGATCTCAACGAGATCACCCCAGCAGGGGGAGAAGGAAGTTCCCCAGGGAGGCGACCTGGGAAGGAAAAGATGGGAGAAGGGGTCGAGCGAGACCTCACCGGACGGGAGCTGTTCCCCAGCCCAGCAAGTGCTAACCCTCTAGGCGAGCAGGTCGCGCGAGTGGAGGTCGCGAGAACCCCCCTCAGGGGGTCACCCTTCAGCGAGCTGATCATCTCAGCTCCCATTCCCGAGGGGTTCAGGGAACTTGACAAGGCATACTATACCGGGAAGGATGACCCCATCCAGCACTTGTAGTGGTTTGAGGATGCTTTCTCCATCATGCCAATGACGGATGCCTTCAAGTGATGTCTATTTGCGATCACCTTGAAAGAGAAGGCGAGGGACTGGTTCCATCAACTCCCCCCAAGGTCCATCTTTGGGTTCGAAGACTTGAGCCGGAGCTTTCAGCTTCGCTTCTCCACCTCCAAGAAGAGGAAGAAAGGTCTTGAGTCCCTCTTCCTGATAAAGCAGAGGGACGAGGAGTCATTGGCCTACTACGTTGACAGGTTCCAGGAGGAGGTCCTTGACATCCAAGAGGTGCCAGGGTATGCCCTCAAGATGGCGTTCACGGTGGGGCTGCGCGAAGGGTTCTTCAAGATGAGCTTGACCTGAAAGACCCCCCCTTTCCTTCGAGGAGCTGATGGAAAGGGCGGCAGAGGAGATAGCCATGGAGGCAGCCAACCCGACCTTTGTGAAGAAGTTGGCAAAGTTGACGGAGGTGGAGTCAAAAGTGCAAGGTGGCTCAAGGCACCAGGAAGGAAGGCGGAGAGAGGAGCAGAGAGCCCAGGGGTTCAAGAGACAGAAGGGTCTGGAGCCAAGCTGGTGGCAGCAGGGAGGACCTGCCCATGGTCCAAGAAGAGCTCTCATCTAGGATGGGGGGAACTTTCATGGGGGCTAAGGGAGGTTCAACGTCCAGAGGCAACCCCCAAAACAGCTCCTGCCCCCACCCCAGCAAGCAATGGCGATTGGCCGAAGGGAGAGGAGGAATCGAAGGGGGGGGAGGAGGAGGCAGAGTAGAGTTACAATACTGCGACTTCCACCAGTTGGAGGGTCACGCGATGGCTACCTGCCCCAAGTTCTTGGAAGTGAGGGGGACGAGAGCTCAAGCCCAGCAGCAGCCAGAGCAGATCGAAGCTCTGCCCCAAGGAGGTTGAGGGGATGATGTATGCGAGGATCAGGTTAATGTAGGACACTGAGGAGGAATAGTAGTGATCCACGGTGGAGTAGGGATCGAGGTCACTCGGAAGGCGAGCCTCCATGTGATGTACCGACGGAGCGTTGCCTCGACATCCCAGACCCCTCCCCCAGAATAAAAGATCACCTTCTCATCAAAAGACATGCCGGAGCATGAGGACCCATTCTGTGACGCCCTGGTCATCCAGGCAGCTGTCAAAGGCTTCACCGTCTCCCAGATCTTGGTTGAAAACGGAAGCTCTGTCAACGTCATTTTCAAGAAGGCT
Source organism: Platanthera zijinensis (assembly GCA_039513925.1). Classification (NCBI taxonomy): domain Eukaryota; kingdom Viridiplantae; phylum Streptophyta; class Magnoliopsida; order Asparagales; family Orchidaceae; genus Platanthera; species Platanthera zijinensis. Next base: position 58,789,012 of record CM077086.1, read on the forward strand.
TTCGAGGGGATGAAGGTTGAGCCAAGGAGGGTGGTGGCGTCGGATGGACCTCTGTTTGGATTCTCAAGGGAGAGAAAGGAGGTGGAAGGTGGAGTCGGACTCCAGGTGAAGTTAGGGGGACTTCAAGAAACTGCAGGTTCGTCATTGTTGACGCTCCAAGCAGCTACAATGCCATCTTCGAAAGGCCCCTCATCAGCGCCTTCCGGTGTGTGCCCTCATCCTTCCACCAGTGTCTCAAGTTTGACTCAAGAAGGGATCCAGGTCAGGATCAAGGGAGACTCCAGGATGGCGAGGCAGTGCTACGTCACGGCTGTCAACACAATCTCTTGGTTGGCTAAGGCGGAGGAGATGGAGAAGATCATGGAGAGCCTGAGAAGGATGGAGGTATCCAGTGGGAAGTAATCGGATGGCGACCACCATGCCCTGACCCCCTGAAGAAGCCTCGCCTCGGCAGAGTCATGTATCTTATTTATCTTTATGTTGTAATGAGTCCAGCCTCCGACCGGTAGAGTCGGGAGGGTCATGTAACCCAACTTTTTCCCATTTTGAGGATGTTGAATTTTGGCAGAGTTCAGGTGACATGCCCCGTCCCCAAGCTCCCTTAGCTCCGAGATGATTCCGCTGCCAGGCTCTCAATAGCTGGCAGGGCAGGTTGATCTCTCGTGGAGCCTAAATCCCTTAGCTCCGAGATGATTCCATTGTCAGGCTCTCACTAGCTGGTAGGGCAGGTTGATCTCTCGTGGAAGCTAAGTCTTTTATCTCCGAGATGATTCTGCTGCCAGGCTCCCACTAGCTGGCAGGGCAGGTTGATCTCTCGTGGAGCCAAAATCCCTTAGCTCTGAGATGATTCCGGTGTCAGGCTCTCACTAGCTGGAAGGGCAGGTTGATCTCTCGTGGAAGCTAAGTCTTTTAGCTCCGAGATGATTCCGCTGCCAGGCTCCCACTAGCTGGCAGGGCAGGTTGATCTCTCATGGAGCCCAAATCCCTTAGCTTCGAGATGATTCCGCTTCAAGGCTCTCACTAGCTGGCAGGGCAGGTTGATCTCTCGTGGAAGCTAAGTCTTTTAGCTCCGAGATGATTCTGCTGTCAGGCTCCCACTAGCTGGCAGGGCAGGTTGATCTCTCGTGGATCCCAAATCCCTTAGCTCCGAGATGATTCCGCTGTCAGGCTCTCACTAGCTGGTAGGGCAGGTTGATCTCTCATGGAAGCTAAGTCTTTTAGCTCCGAGATGATTCCGCTGCTAGGCTCTCACCAGCTGGCAGAGCAGGTTGATCTCTCATGGAGCACAAATCCCTTAGCTCCGAGATGATTCCACTGCCAGGCTCTTACTAGCTGGCAGGGCAGGTTGATCTCTCATGGAGGCTAAGTCCTTTTAGCTCCGGGATGATTTTGATGATCAGGCTCTCACTAGCTGGCAGGGCAGGTTGATCTCTCCAAGAGCCTAAGTCCTTTTAGCTCCGGGATGATTCCACTGACAAGGCTCCCACTAGCTGGCAAGGCAGGTTGATCTCTCGTGGAGCCCAAATCCCTTAGCTTTGAGATGATTCCGCTGCCAGGCTCTTACTAGCTGGTAGGGCAGGTTGATCTCTCATGGAAGCTAAGTCTTTTAGCTCCGAGATGATTCCACTGATAGGCTCTCACAAGCTGGCAGGGCAGGTTGATCTCTCGTTGAGCCCAAATCCCTTTGCTCCGAGATGATTCCGCTGACACGCTCTCACTAGCTGGCAGGGCATGTTGATCTCTCGTGGAGGCTAAGTCCTTTTAGCTCCGGGATGATTCTGCTGACCAGGGTCTCACTAGCTAGCAGGGCAGGTTGATCTCTCGAGGAGCCTAAGTCCATTTAGCTTCGGGATGATTCCGCTGACCAGGCTCCCACTAGCTGGCAGGGCAGGTTGATCTCTCGTGGAGCCCAAATCCCTTAGCTCTGAGATGATTCCGCTGCCAGGCTCTCACTAGCTGGCAGGGCAGGTTGATCTCTCGTAGAAGCTAAGTCTTTTAGCTCTGAGATGATTCCGCTGCCAGGCTGCCATTAGCTGGCAGGGCAGGTTGATCTCTCGTGGAGCCCAAATCCCTTAGCTCTGAGATGATTCCGCTGTCAGGCTCTCACTAGCTGGCAGGGCAGGTTGATCTCTCGTGGAAGCTAAGTCTTTTAGCTCCGAGATGATTCCGCTGCTAGGCTTTCACCAGCTGGCAGGGCAAGTTGATCTCTCGTGAAGCCCAAATCCCTTAGCTCCGAGATGATTCCGCTGTCAGGCTCTCACTAGCTGGCAGGGCAGGTTGATCTCTCGTGGTGGCTAAGTCCTTTTAGCTCCGGGATGATTCCGCGTACCAGGCTCTCACTAGCTGGCAGGGCAGGTTGATCTCTCGAGGAGCCGAAGTACTTTTAGCTCCGGGATGATTCCGCTAACCAGGCTCCCACTAGCTGGCAGGGCAGGTTGATCTCTCGTGGAGGCTAAGTCCTTTTAGCTCCGGGATGATTCCGCTGACCAGGCTCCCACTAGATGGCAGGGCAGGTTGATCTCTCGTGGAGGCTAAGTCCTTTTAGCTCCGAGATTATTCCGCTAACCAGGCTCCCACTAGTTGGCTGGACAGGTTGATCTCTTGTGGAGGCTAAGTCCTTTTAGCTCCGGGATGATTCCGTTGACCAGGCTCTCACTAGCTGGCAGGGCAGGTTGATCTCTCGTGGAGGCTAAGTCCTTTTAGCTTTGGGATGATTTCGCTGACCAGGCTCCCACTAGCTGGCAGGGCAGGTTAATCTCTCGTAGAGGCTAAGTCCTTTTAGCTCCAGGATGATTCCGCTGACTAGGCTCTCACTAGCTGGCAGGGCAGGTTGATCTCTCGTGGAGCCTAAGTCCTTTTAGCTCCGGGATGATTCCGCTGACTAGGCTACCACTAGCTGGCAGGGCAGGTTGATCTTTTGTTGAGGCTAAGTCCTTTTAGCTCCGGGATGATTCCGCTGACCAGGCTCTCACTAGCTGGCAGGGCAGGTTGATCTCTCGAGGAGCCTAAGTCCTTTTATCTCCGATATGATTTCGCTGACCAGGCTCCCACTAGCTGGCAGGGCAGTTGATCTCTCGTGGAGGCTAAGTCCTTTTAGCTCCGGGATGATTCCGCTGATAAGGCTCCCACTAGCTGGCAGGGCAGGTTGATCTCTCGTGGAGGCTAAGTCCTTTTAGCTCTGGGATGATTCCGCTGACCAGGCTCCCACTAGCTGGCGAGGCAGGTTGATCTCTCGTAGAGGCTAAGTCCTTTTAGCTCTGGGATGATTCCGCTGACCAGGCTCGCACTAGCTGGCCGGGCAGGTTGACCACTCGGGAGGCTAAGTGTTTTCACCCCGAGGCTGTCTCGTCACCCAGGCTCCCATTAGCTTGCATGACAGGTTGACCCCTCGGGAGGCTAAGTGTTTTCACCTCGAGGCTGTCTCGTCACCAGGTCTCCCATTAGCTGGCATGACAGGTTGACCCCTCAAAGGGGCCTTGAAACCTTTAAAACCGCAAGAACGAACTACACTCAGCGAATACGTTGGGTTGGATGTTTCTTTCCAAGCTTGTGCCAATATCGAAAAGAGCGGGGATTGTGTACAACCTCGTATTCGCAGAGTGGGGTCCCTTCGACAGGCGTAAAGCCAATTTTAAGTTTTTAAGCTTTTTAGAGATTTTGGACTCTTGGTGGCCAATTTTGGCTTGGCCTTGGAAATACACTAGTAGGGGGAGGAAAAATCTGCATCTCCCCCCGGGCTTGCTATCTGCGAGTTAGGAGCGGTACTCCGGACGGAGGCAAAGGCCTCACCCCCCGGGCGCCCTGCCCCTTGGGCGAGCTCGGCGGGCGGCCTTGAGCTCGCTCGGGCGCCCTGCGCCTTGGGCGAGCTCGGCCGGTGGCCTGGAGCTCGCCCGAGCGCCCTGCCCCTTGGGCGAGCTCGGTCGGCGGCCTGGAGCTCGCCCGGGCGCCCTTCCCCTTGGGCGAGCTCGGTCGGCGGCCTGGAGCTTGCCCGGGCGCCCTGCCCCTTGGGCGAGCTCAGTCGGCAGCCTGGAGCTCGCCCGGGCACCCTCCCCCTTGGGCAAGCTCGGTCGGCGGCCTGGAGCTCGCCCGGGCACCCTGCCCCTTGGGCGAGCTCGTCTCGAGTGTCCGAGGTGGGGGTAAGGGGGAGGAGCACGGTTCGGCCTCCACCTCCCCCCTGGACCTCTTATTGACATGTTTACCATCGTACCCCCGGGGTGGAATTTCCCTTTTTGCCCCCCGGTGTGGAGGTTTTCTATTGGCTTGAGGCATATTTGCCTTAGGGGTAGTTTGGTCATTTTACCCCCCAGGACTTGGAAAATCTATAAATAGACCCCCTTGGGTGCCTTTGGAGAGGATGAGATTTCCTTACCTCCTCCTCCCTTAGCTTCATCTTGGTAGAGTAGAGAGAGCTCTCCAAGGCGCCCAGCTCAGCCACTTGGTGAGGGAGGGGAAGTGTTCTAGCAACCTTCCGGGTGTGTGGTGGGACCTCCACGCTAGAGCCGAGAGTCTATTCCTAGTCTCCCAAGTCTTTGATCTGTGACGTTCTTCCGAGTGTAGTATGTGTGAGGTCACCCCTTCCCCGAGGGTCAAACTCCACAGAGGTCATTTTTGGTTTCAACACCTATGTTCTAAATTTCAAAGCATTTGGGTGAGTGGTTAGGTGTGGGCATTAATTTTTGTGTCTGGTCACACCTATGTATTGGTTGCACCAAAATGACTACTGTGGACAGACCTCTTATCCAAAATTGGTTGAAGTAAATTTTAAAACAAAGTTAACCTCAAGAGCTACACTTTATATGTTGATCATTTTCTCAGTGGAAGCCTTTAGGTATTTTAAGTTAATTTTCCAAGGTGACTGATTATAAGGATCAAAAATTATAATAATACAAATATAAATTAAATGATTCGCACGAATCTTAAAGCAGGATCCAAGGGTGGTTGGGTCTTCTTCTTCCTCCGACCGACGGCCATGATCCAGCCTCCCTGGAGCAACTTACCGCCCAATTTCCCGACCATCTGGCCACCTCCCTGGCCGGCCACCGCCACCACCACCTCCATTGAGGTGGTTGTTATTGCCAGGCGGCGGCACAGTCGCCGGAGGTGCGGATTCTGACGTTCCTCACAAGCTCTACACAGAAAAACTAGGAGAAAGCTTCTCCCGATCGGGCTATATTGAGCCCGAATCTTGGCCCTAACTGTTCCTATGATCTACCTATAGTGAGAGAGGAAGGGAAGGACCTTGTTTGTGGGTTGGAGACGTGTCGATCGCCGGGATGCCATTGGTGGTGGAGGAGTCACCGGAGTTCTGCAGCTGCACAGTAAAGTTGCTCGGAATCGTCGGGGCAAGGGTGGAAATGAATCCCTGGAGTCATGTGATGCTTTTAAAATAGTGAAAATGGGGAGGGGAGGGGTCTATCTTAGGTGGCCATTAATGGCCCTAAAAGATCTTGCCTCGGCCATGGTGGTGGTGAGGTGAATTGGGCTTAATCCAGCAAGGAAACGGCTGAAAACTCCTCCTCTTCCCTAGAGGAGTTGAATCTAGCCCTTAATGGAGGGAGGAGAAGGGCCTTCCTTCATGACATCATTAATGGCCATGAATAACATTTCTCGGCCATGGTGGTTCTCCTCCCCTTGCCTTGAACATCCACCAGGATGTCTCCTGGCCTTCTCCACACTGAATGGTGGAATGAATCAAGCAATAAAAGGGGTGGTCCTTGGCTTCCCCAAGCCATGAATGGTTTTAACTCCTTTTCTCTCTCCTCCATTAAAGAGGAATTTGGAGTTTTCTCTCTCCTGCCCTTCATGGCCGAATTATGTCATGGCACTAGCCTAAATACAGCCCACTAAGCTAATATAAAGTGGTTAGGAGGTGGTAATCCCTAGTGGCTAGGGGCTTGAGCTTGGGTTAGCCCTTTTTGAGCTAAGTTTGGTTTGACCTAGCTTAGGGTTGACTTTGGTCAAATTTACCTTTTGTGTCACCATTAATGTGTCCTTGGTGACCTATTGACCTCCCTTAGGGTCTAGGTAGGGATGGGTAGGGTTTACTTAGCACCTTGAAGGTCACTTGACCCTTATTATGGGCACTTTGACCACTTTGGGGTTTGAGTTGACTTGGGTCAACTTAGCCACTAGGGTTGACCTCAATGGGTGCTTGGTGACCCATTGGCCTCGCTATAGGGTTAGGAGGGCATGGGTGGGGTCCACTTGGCTAAGGGAAGGTCAATTGACCCTATGTAGGTCAGTTTGACCCATTTAGGGTTATGGTTGACTTAGGTCAACTTAAGCTCTAAGGTTGATCCCAATGGATCTTTGGTGACCCATTGACCCCACTCTAGGTCAAGGGAGACCTTGGTAGGGTTGGTTGGGCTCATTAGGGAACATTGTCCTTAGTTAGGGCATCTTGCCCTATTTAGGCCTAGGATGGTCCTAAGTCAACTTGGCTATCTTGGGTTGACTCAAATGGACCCTTTGGGCTTTTCAATAGATTGGTGGGGTCATGGTGGGGTCTTGGAGTCTCATGATCATCATAAACTTGGGTTTAAGAATCTACTATTTGCAGACCATAATGATCTCACCTATATTCCTAAGTCCACTTAGTCTTCTTGGGCTTCTAAGGGGTTTCAAATATGAAAAGTAAATTATAACATCCCGAGAGGTTGTGAGGAATACCTGACTGAAAACCTCTGGGTACCTTTGTTGCATCAGATCCAGCGGCTCCCAGGTGTTCTCCTCTTTACCGTGATTCCTCCACAAGACCTTGACCAACGGAACCTTATTGTGTCGTAAGACTCGTATCCCCTTGTCGACAATCTGGACTGGCTCTAGGTGAACTGACCGGTTAGATGCTACCGGCCCATCCGTGGCCGTAATCTGCTACTCCGAGCATAGTAGGGACCTCCTAAGAGAGGATACGTGGAACACGTCATGCAGACCCGCCTGCTCCGGTGGAAGCTCCAGCCTGTATGCTAAGGGACCGATCCACTTCAGGATCATGTAAGGCCCCGTATATCTCGGGCTGAGCTTCTTCTTCCGACCATGCACTAGTGAAACTCCATGCATCAGTCGGATCTTCAAGAATACCCGGTCCCCCACCTGAAACTCCACCTGACGATGTAGAGCGTCGTAATACTTAGCCTTCTGCTCTGCGCCTCTAACATCATGTCCCGTATCAGCCTCACCCTAGCCTCGGTGTCCTCAACAAACTCCGAGCCCAAAACCTCCGGATCCTCGTCCTATATCCACGACAACGGAGTCATACACCTTCGTCCGTATAGGGCCTCGTAAGGAGCCATCCCTATGCTGGAATGGTAGTTATTATTATATGAGAACTCGACTAGTGGAAACAGCTTCTCCCAAGGCTCTCCGCAATCCAGAATGCATAATCGCAGTAGATCTTCCAAGGTCCGATTTGTGCATTCTATTATCCTGTCAGTCTAGGGATGAAAAGCTGTATTGAATGTCAGCCGAATGCCTAAGTAAGTCTGCACTGATCTCCACTCCCTGGACATAAACCGTCCATCTCGATCTGATATGATCGTCCAAGGTATGCCATGATAACGGACGAACTGCTCCACAAATTTCTGAACCAGCACACCAACCAAGTCATCTTTCCTGATCGGGATAAATCTGGCTACCTTCGTCAGCCGGTCGACGATTACCCAGATCGAATCATTTCCCATCCGCGATCGGGGAAGCCCATGTATGAAGTCCATCGCGATATCCTCAAACTTCCACTCTGGCACTGGGAGTGGTTGCAACAATCCTGTGGGGTTTCTGCACTCTGCCTTCACCAACTGGCATGTCTTATTGTGGGTCACGAAGTAGGTGATATCCTTCTTCATGCCTGGTCATTACATGGTCTTCTTCAGATCCGCAGTCATCTTCGTAACTCCCGAGTGTACCGAATATCGGCTGCAATGGGCCTCCGTCATGATATCCTCCCGGACCTGGCCTCCCTCTGGTATATAAACCCGTCCTCTGAAACACACTAGGCCATCCCTTAGTGTGTAATCTCCCACATTACCTTCCTCCAAGGCCCGGAATATCGGCTCTAGCTTGGCGTCCTGCCTCTGTACATCTCTGACTCGGTCTCGAATGTAATCTGTGGCGCTCATCGCAGCTAAATACTCCTCATAAAGTTCGGGGTCATCAGACGACACCAGCGTGATGTGCATATCCTCTAATCTCTGCACCAGCTATATGGACATAATCTGGGGCTTCTCTCCGGAGGTGGCAGCTCTCCAAATCAGCTCATCGGCTACCATGTTTGCCTTCCCTGGGTGGTAATGCATCTCGTACTGGTAATCTGCTAGAAATTGCACCCATCACCTCTGCCTGATGTTCAGCTCTTTTTGCGTGTCCATATACTTCAAATTTTTGTGATCAGAGTATATGTCGTAGTGGACGCCGTACAGGTAATGTCGCCAGACTTTCAGAGCAAATATGACCGCTCCCATCTTTAAGTCATGAACAGGGTAGTTCTGCTTATGCTTCTTCAGCTAGCAGGAAGCATAAGCAATCACGTGGCCTTTCTACATCAGCACTGCACCCATGTCCTGGTAGGAAGCGTCGGTGTAGACCTGGAATCCTTCTCTCCCCGAAGGAAGGGCAAGAATAGGAGCCGAGGTGAGTCGATCCTTCAGCTCCCAGAAAGCCATCTCGCACTGCGGGTTCCAGACAAAGGGCACATCCTTCCTCGTCAGGGATGTGAGTGGGAGGGCAATTAGAGAGAATCCCTCCATGAACTTCCGGTAATAACCAGTAAGTCCTAGAAAACTCTGTACGTCTGTGACCGCCTTCAGCTGCGGCCAATCCCGAACTGCCTGAATCTTAGTCGGGTCCACTGCCAACCCAGGTCCGCTGATAATATGGCCTAGGAAGGCCACCTCCTTTAACCAGAATTGGCATTTACTGAACTTCGCATAAAGGTGGTGTTCTCGTAGTCTCTCTAGTGTTAGTGTCAGATGTCATGTGTGCTCTTCCTCCGTCCTCGAGTAAATGAGGATGTCGTCAATAAACACGATGATGAACACATTTAAATAAGCTTCTAACACCCGGTTCATTAGGCTCATGAATGCCGTCGGTGCATTCATGAGCCCGAAGGGCATCACGGTAAACTTGAATAACCCATATCTGATACTGAAGGCAGTCTTCGGAATGTCCTCCTCCCGAATCCACAGCTGATAGTAGCCCGACCTCAAATCCAGTTTCAAAAAGAAATGTGCCCCCTCCAGTTGATCAAACAACTTATCTATCCTTGGCAGTGGATAGGTATTCCGGACTGTCAGTCTGTTCAGTGCTCGGTAGTCGATGCACAATCTGAATGTCTCATCCTTCTTCTTGACGAACAACACCAGGGCTCCCCATGATGAAGAGCTTGGCCGGACAAATCCGGCTTCCACTAACTCCTGTAGCTAGCTTAGAAACTCCGTCAACTCCTTCGGGGCCATCCGGTAAGGAGCTCTAGATGCCGGCTTAGCCCCGACACAAGCTATATCTAGAAGTCCTGCTCTCGGTGCGGGGGTAGGCCTGACACCTTCTCTGGGAATACGTCAACAAAATCTCGCACCACCGGGATACCAGAGATGGAATCCTTGGCCTCGGCCATTTCAAATAGCACTTCATAGACTTCCTCTCCCTGCAAGTGGGCCTTGATGGCCTACACGGATGATAGCAAGAGAGGGTGTATAGGTCTAATACCTTCGATGATGATGTGGGAATCCCCATGCCTTGCGGTGATCCTCTTTGACAGGATGTCGATCTGGGCATGGTTCCAATGCAACCATATCATGCCCAGGATCAGATCATAGGTTGGCATCCTTAGGATCATTGTTGGTACTTCGAATGCCTTTCCGCCGATCTCCTCCTCCATGTTGAAGTGGGTAGAGGTGAATAGCTTTGATCCGTCAGGTAGTCGTATCCTCATCATTAAGCCTATGAATTGCTCCACACCTTCAACCCCCTTCCACGAAGGCCTCTGACACGAACGAGTGCGAAGCACCCATATCGAACAGTGTATAAGCGGGCTTGCCGCTGATGAAGACAATGCTTGGGGTAGTTAAATATATTAAAAATCTAGTTATGTTTTTCTTTCCTAGTCTATCAATTCTATACCATGAGTCCAATTATTTAGGAAAGAAGGAACTTAAAATTAACTGGCATACCTGTGATCACTTGCTTCGGATTCTGCGGTTGAGCCAGATCTAGTGCATACACTTGCTCCCTCTCCTACCTGCGGTCTCCGCCCTGGTATCAACGTCCTCGGCCACATACTTGGCCTCCAAAATACTGAGCAGGTGGGGCAATACGTGGTGCTGATAGGGGTGCCCCCCTCATGGGGCAGTTTCTCTGGATATGCCCTACTTGATGACAGTTAAAACACTCTGGCGGGGGATATGCCATACCCCTGGGTCTCTGCACCTACCGCATCTAGAGAGGTTGAGGAGCCATTACCACCGGCTCCCTCAGCTCCAGATCCTCAGTCAGCCGCTTCCAGACTCGAGTAGTATGCCAATCTGCCTCAATCCTCTTCACCATATCCAATATCCAAGGAATAGACTGTCGGATACGAACAACAGAGCCTCTCTCAGATCCTTGCGTAGGCCCTTATAGAACCTCTTGGTGTATCTTGCCTCATCCAACTGATAAGAATCCGCGAAGCGGGATAAATGATTGAACTCCTGGTGGTACTCCATAATTATCTTGCTGCCCTGCCTCAACTGTAAAAATCTAACTTCTGACTCATCTCTGGCCGACTACGGAACCAAATGCTCCAATAGTGCGCCCCTGAACTCCTCCCAAGCAATCTCTGTAACCTCTCTATCAGCAAACGTTGTGTCCAGCAATGTCTTCAACCATCTCTTGGCATGGGACTCCAAGAAAAAGACCACCAAAGGCACCCTCTCCTCCTATGGGCACCGTATCCCAGTCAGCATCTCATACATGATGTCCAGCCACTAATCTGTCCGAACAGCCGACTCTGTCCCCAATTAAGACGAGGGAGAAAGTCCTTGGAAAATACTCAACCAATTGGCCCCCGGGTTTGGCTGCGGTGCCGGAACCTGCTGGGCCATGAAAGACTCCAGAATAGCTGTCAGGGTCTGCTCCATCTCCGACTATAGAAACGAAGTGGGAGTCGGGGGAGGTGGTGCAATATTTGGAGCTTGCTGGACTCCACCCTATGGTGTGGGATGTGTTGGAGGCTGCACAATAATGACCATTGTTAGTAAATGACCAAAACCTAATTAAAAAGTGGCAATTTATATGTGATCCCCCATATGGGAAAACCACTGCTTAGTTTTTCCATAAACTAAACTCGTGTGGGGGTGACCCAGGGATTGTGGACTGCTACTTTTTCGATTGAGGTTTCCTGTGATACCACTTGTAAGACCCCGTTTTTTTTTTCTTTTTAAGCCATCAGGGTCTTAGGCCCAGAACCACCGCTCTACGGTGACACCTTTACGCCCGGGAAGGTGTCCACAACAAAATGCCAATCATGTAAGCCAAATAGATCATAGAAAAGCAGCAAAATAGTAAAAAGCAAGTCCACAGAAATCACATATATAATAAATAATCTCTACGAAGGGAGAGTCCACAGAAATAATAAAGGTACAGAAAATAGGGCTCATGCTCGGTACATCAATATCCTCACTACATATCACTCAGCGTGGAAGCAAAAGCTAAACATCTACTAACGATCGGGACTCATAGTCCCAGCTGTCTGAACTCTGGTGCTAGACTGTCCCATCTCCAAGCGTGCCGACCTCTGAGGCTGCTCCTCCATGCTGGGCTCCATGGTCCCCTAAAATGATGTGGTTTAAAAACCGTTAGTCTAAAAGAATAAGTCTTATCATCCCCCGCCCCTTCCCCCATGGCTCCTAGGCACCGAGCGGGGAGGAGGAAAGGAGAGGTAATGAAGGTGGAGAATAACAAAGTAACAGGTGACGGCAGAACTAATCTAGTAGTTCTAAGAGTATATGTGATAGGAATGAAAGTATGAAAGACTGAATATATAATATGTAATCTTAACTTATATGAAAACACATAAGCTAAGGAATCTTCTACAAGGCTCCTATCGCATAAAAATTCTCATACCAATTTATACGATAAGGTGTCAATTTTCTAGCAGCATGTATATATCTACAGAGTAAAAACCTTAACTTATAAGCACGCTCATGCGAGCTTATAAGCCAAGGGGTCATTTTGCAGGGTCTATTGTATAAAGCGTCCCATACCACTTTATACAATAGGTGTCGGGGGTTATATGCAATGATGATGGTATGACATGCAAAATATGTTATGATGTGAATAGGCAAGTGTAACTCACCCACTCGACTCTGTGTATACAAACCTTTAGTTCCACCTTTCTGGAGCCTAAACTCTCAGGATTCCTCCGTAGTGGCAAACGAAAGCGGTGAGTTTGGCCTCGGCCACCTCTAAACTGGTAATTGCACTACACGTCAGACCTATCGTACGCCTTGACGCTGGTGCACTAAGCAGAGCTCCTGCGTATTCTTGCCGGCTGGCGTACCAGACTTAATTTGACGAAGTGCAAAACCACACTTGTCGAGTCAATGTATTGGCGTCGATGCATCGACCCTCCAATACTGAAGACCCACCACCTTATACTTTATGCACCTGCAACCTTATGTATCATCTACCGAGCCAAAGCTCCCCGGACCATCCCATCTATCACAATCAACAACCGAGGAAAAGCTCGTCGAGCCAACCTGCCCATGACCAAATCCACTAAGACTACAGCTCGAGTAACCCAACCTAACATCCCGAGACATCGAGGTGAGTGAAAGTGAATCCCTTGTTATGCTAGTTACTCTTGTAGTTTATTTTGCCTACAGTTTAGGTTAGCTTAGGACTGGCCCCAGCATACCCCTTGAAGAGCTCTCAAAGGGCACTAGGAACTACGATGGGCTGAAGCCCAAAGCTCCCTTTCGCAAGGTACTTATTATTATTGGTTAATACCTGATTCCCGATCCCTTTAGTATTACACTGGTTCTAACCCTAATGTGTTTTGACCATGTCTCTGCCTTCACAAGATAGACGATCTTTCATCGATCCCGAGTGAAAGACTTTGATTTAAGAGCCTAAACACCTAGAGGGGGTGAATAGGTTCTAATCTTTTGTGTCTTTTTGATTTTAAGGAAAACAGAAGTTTGTAACTACTTGTAGCACAGAATAATTCTATCTACAGAAATTAAATGCAACACAGCAAATACCAGATCTATAGTGGTTTCCAAAGATATGGGTACATCCACTTTCCCCCTTTGCCTATCAAATAGATAACTGGATTCAGCCTAACTTCCTTCCACTGGCTCGGATTCGCAGATCTTACAAACTCAGAACTCAAAATGGTTCCTACACCTCAGACTTTACATAAGTCCTACCTCAGATTCTTCCCTGAATCCTACCTCAGGCCTCTGCCCTACCTAAGCCTTTAAATTAGGCTTACAACTCAAACATTCCACAAGTCCTACCACAGGCACACTGCCCTACCTCAGCCTTTATAATTTTAGTCTTACAATCTCAGATCTAACAATAGATCTTACAAGAGTTTGTGAGTAATAAGTTTTAGAAAACTTCACCAGCTAGATTCCTCTGTTGATGTTATCTTATTGATCAGTTCTTGTATAAACTGATTCTTCTGATCCAACCAAACTTTGCTTTTCAAAGCTTCTTGATTAGGACAAATAAGGTGGATCTACTCTTCAAGTTGAAGTTGATCTTCAGTCATCTTCTTCCTTAGATTAAGATTGAACTCTGAATCTTTCTTGCAAACAGGCCTTGATCTGTCAGAATTCTTCTTTATGATCCAGAGATCTTTTCACGTTGATGATCATGAATCATTTACGATCTGGCTCTTATATAGATCTTGCTCCATGGTTACCGGCTGATCCGGTTCATAACGGACTTCTGACAGTTCTGACAGTGGTGTCAAACTGGTTAGTTATGACAGCTGTCAAGTCACCAGTCACATCACCAGGTTCATCAATGTCTGTCCAACTCAGCATACAACACTCAGCAGGCTGCTTTACATGTGTTGACACATATAGGCTAAGTGTCGACACAAGTCTTCAAGATGTCGACAAAAATACTCCAAGTGTCGACACAGTCATACTTCTACTTCTCGACACTTCTTTTTGTTGTATGTGTCGACATAAGTCCTGTGTGTCGACACAGCAGCTTCTTGTCTCGAAATTTCTGTTGTAGATAGATGGCGTTGAGTGCTTGTCAAATGGTGTTGAGTGTGTGTCAACATAAGTCCTATGTGTCGACACAATTACTTCTAAACTCGACACAGCCTCTTGAGAGTTGGTGTGTCGACACAAGTCCTGTGTGTCGACACAATTACTTCAGGTGTCGACATAGCTCCTGAGTGTTGACTCATCCTATGTTTTAAGTGTCGACACAATTCTGTTTTAAGTTGTCGACACAATTCTGGATGTCGACACAACTTCTTGTTTAGGTGTCGACATAGATTTGAGTGTCGACACAACTTCTTTATAAGTGTCAACACATTTTGCCAGTGCGTCGACACAGCTTTCCTGAGTGTCGACATAGCAGCTGGGTATCGACACAACTTCCTTACAAGTGTCGACACTTGTACTTAGAAAATTTTCCTTCAAGTTTTTAAAGCCTGCACAATGAAACTCAAACTTCTATCAAATACACATTGATGCATATCAATGACTAAGTTGTTGCTTCTCCAAATCTAGTACATATTTTCCAATGTACCCAACAATCTCCCCGTATTTGGAGAAGTCATAACCCTTAGTCAAAGATATACATCTCTTTAAATAAAACAAAATTGTAATAGAAGTAAAAATATTTCAGAGCAGATAATTACATAATCATTGTAAACAACACACACTTAATACTGAACCAGATTTCATTGATTTGAAAAACTATGGTTTACATAAATTTCTTATAGAACAAAAGGAAAAGTAATACATTGTTCTATTACAAGAACCTAGCAATCCAATTACTGACTAGGTTCCTTAATAACTATCCCTTTGCCAGACTTGATTTTAGCCTGCACAGAAGGTTCAGCATCTTCAACTAGCATTTTCCCTTTGAGAGCTTTCTTCTTCAATTCTTCAGCCTTGATCTTTTGTCTTTCAAAATAGTGAAAAGGTTTGGGGAAGTACTTGCTTGGCTCTTGAGCATTAGCAGGTAGCTTCCCAGCCTTAGCACTTCTTCTATGTTGTATAATTGCTTCTTGCCCAGCTTGACATTTATTCCATTCTTGCTCAGAATACCACTTACCCCTGTCATGAGTTTTATTCTTAACAGCTTTCCAGGCAGTAAGTATGATATTTCTAGAAGTTGGGCTCCATTGCTCAAAATCTGTCTTCAGCTCAGCCTGCTCTCTGAATCTCTTCTTGGAGAGTTGAGCTTCCTTTTGAGCTTCCAATGCAGCTTCTGACATTTCAACCTTTTCAAGAATTACATTTTGAACCTCTGGTGTAGGACTATACATTTTCAGCACTTCTTCTTGAACCATCTCAAAATCAGCTGGGGGGTAGATCACCTGAGCAACTTCAGGCTGATCTCCTTCAAAATAATCAGGTTGAATCCCAGACTCAGCTACATTAGCATCATCACACAGAGGAGGATATCCAAGAGTGGCTCTGATGCTATTGGTAGTCCATTTAGCATGGTCAGAGCCGGCTTTGACTAGTAATATCTCCCCCTTTATGACTTCTCTTGCAATATGATCTCTTAAATCTTCCTTCTAGAATCTGACTTGATCAGCTAGATATTCAGTTCCCACTTTAAAATAAGCTCTGAATTTTATCAGGAAGGTTTTTATTTTCTCCTGAGATTCTTGGAATGTGGCTTTGACAGCAGATATATCATCCTGGATTTGCTTAGATATTTCAGCCTTCAGAGTAGTGCTAGAATCAGTGAGCTTTGTCAATATTACATGATGTGAATCCTTGAGATTTTCATTCATTCTAATCTGATTCTCTAGGACATATCCCTGCTTTTCTTCAATCTCATCCACTTTAGCTTGTATATCTTGTTGTTGCTTGGCCAGGAACACCACAACATTACCTTCTTTATGGAAGCAATCTGTCATCTCCTTCTTATTTTGATTTACTTCAAATCTTATGGATTTGATGTCCTGGGCCAACTAAAACTGTAACTCCTTATGAGTTTTATCTACATATTTTTCTATAGTCTGCCTTTGATTATCTAATTTTATTTGCATCTGGACCAGTAAAGAACTGAAGCCCACAGTTGATGTAGATGGTGTTGTTCCCATTTGCAAAGCTTTCTTATATCCAGAACTCTTCTTCTTTAACACAGACAGCTTTCTTTTCTTAGCCATTGTGGCTTCTTCATCTTCAGAAGATTCAGATGTACTTTCAATATCAACAGTGTCCTTTTCAGCTGGGGTATCCTTGGATAACTCCCCCTCAGTCCTTGGAATTTCCTTTTCTTTTTAAATTTCCTCCCCCTCAGTCCTATCAGTAAGAGGATCAGGAAACAATTCTTCCATTATAAATTCCTGCTGTATCTGTTCAGAAGGAATAAGATTAGTTTTTTTTAAAAAAAAGTAAACTAATACCACTTGAAAGACCTCTTTTGTTGTGTAAACAAAAGTGTCCCTTTGAACAATTTTTGAGGAGAATACTACAATTCATCACTAGTCTGTAAAGAAGAAACTTACTGGCTCATGTTGAGCATCATTTTTATCAGTTACTTTAGATGCAGAGCTGATTTCAGATATAACATCAATAATTATGTCTGCAGCTAAGTCACTATCCAAAACAGCATCATCAATACCTCCCCCTTGGGCAGTCAACTCAGTTTCTTTTTCTCGGTTTTCTCCCACTGGAGTAGATTCAATTTTTTGCTCTTGGGGCTAACAGTCCTTAGCTTGAGCTTGAACATCTTGTTGTTGCTGGTCTTCATCAGAACTGAAGAACACTTCCTCCTCAGAATCATTGGAGGAGTCAGCCTGTACAGCCACCTTCTTTTTCTTCTTGTCTTTGTTTGTTTGATCCTTAGGAGCAGGGACTTCCTTGGTTAGAACTCTGTCCCACCTTGACAGTATCCTTACATCCATTTTTCTCATATGATTTATCTTAGAGCCATTTGCTTGTTTCAGTACATCTGGAACTACTGATGTTAAGCATAGGCTGAGGATCCTTCCCAGGTTAGGTTTCTTTGTTCCTTCTTATATTTTATCAAACACTACTACTACCCAGTCAGTGTTTATCTTGAATATTATTCTCACCATTAGATTGAACATGTGAGCAGAAATTGTTGGTTTTCTATAGAGGTTGGCACAACACTTGTGCACGCAGCGGAAGGAATAAAACAAGAACAACCCAAAGAGAAATGGATCGGGCCATGAATGTTGAATCAAGAAGTTATCAAAATAACAAGGCAAAATTACCTCTTCGGTGTTGAGTCAATACTCAACAAAGATGCTCCAAGATCTGAGTCCTGTCGGTGGGGAGTTTCACGTAGAATAATGTCTATGTTTCTGCAGAAATCCACACGAGCGGGAGAACACCTAGCTTCATCGCACGAAGGGTCGGGAGGAAGATCGACCGCACCTTGAGATTCTACGGACTGCTAGGTCTGCGCCAGGAAAGGCAATACTGACGACGATCGTCAAAAAGGAGGAGATCGGCGGAGAAAACACGGCAGCGGAACACTTCCGTCCGGCGGGGTTCGGGATTCGGACGGATCGGTAGAACGGCGGAACGCTTCCATCGGGTTCTATTCGACCACAGGAAAAATCGCCTCCTATTCCCAAAACCCTAAGTCCCTATTTATACTAAAAGTATAAACAGACCTAAAAGCATCGCTATCCGCAGACCACACAGTGTAGGGTCATCGAATCGTTCGGCAAGAAACAGCGGATGGATTCGGCGAGAATCACCCGTAGAATCGTCGAGAATCAGGGACGACTCTCAACGATTGGCCTCAATCGTCGAGTCATACTCGACGACACTCGACGATTCTCGACGACACTCGACGATTCTCGTCGATCGGCGGTCGACGACAATCGTCGAACCCCGGTCGACGATATTCGTCGACCCGCATTCGACGACAATCATCGAACGGCGGTCGACAATATTCGTCAACCCGCGTTCGACGACAATCGTCGAACGGCGGTCGACGATATTTGTCGATCGGCGGTCGACGATATTCGTCAACCCGCATTCGACGACAATCGTCGAACGGCAGTCGACGATATTCGTCGATCGACGGTCGACGATATTCTTCGACCCGCGTTCAACGATAATCGTCGAACGGCGGTCAACGATATTCGTCGATCAGCGGTCGACGATATTCGTCGACCCGCGGTCGACGATATTCGTCGACCCGCGTTCGACGATAATCGTCGAACGGCGGTCGACGATATTCGTCGACCCTGCTTCAGTCGTCGAGTCATACTCGACGACTCTCATCGACTCAGCCTTAGTCGTCGAGTCATACTCGACGACTCTCGTCGAAACAGCCTTAGTCGTCGACTATCCATTCTCGATGAACTTTCTTGGCAACGATTGCTTGACCCCCATACACTATGGTGAATGGTAACAATTACCAACACAGTCAATCTTCCAACTTATCCACAGCTCTTATGTGCGACCCTGCAGGCTCATATCGCGTTGGCAGTGAGATCACATGTTTGACCACTTCTAGATCACCATGGTAACTCCAACAGTCTCCCACTTGATCTTGAAAGTATCAAACCAAAAACCTCACAAACAGTGAGCAGCATCTAGCAATGCATCACTGCTCCCCAAGTAATAAGAGTTTACAACTCACAAGCCTTTATGACCAATGTTCCAGCATTGTCTTTGTCCCTTTGTCCCTTACATCCGGAAAGAACTAGAGGCATGGACCGTGTCACCCTCATAATAGCTCAATCCAAGTTTCTTTATCTAGAACGGACTTTTAGAGAATGGTGAGTCCAATAACACATATTGACTCAACCAAGCATGGCCATACATTTCTCAGTCCAGTTCAATCAAGGGGCCCATGGATGCAACTCCTGTCATATAGGAGGACAAATCTCATATCTGCTCACACACAAACACCCAAATGATTCGTAACGTGCCCAACAACCACCCTTATCATCAACCTTTCTCAAGGAAGACTTTAGATGGCATCAAAGCACGCTCTTCCTCACTTGATGAATGCTGTGACTTCAGGTCAAATGACCACAACATCATAGTCAATTGAGACCTACTCGTGACACGTTTAGATAACAATCCACAGAGTAGTTTCAGGTTGGGTCTGTCCAGTACAACTTGTTCATTAATAAGTACCCATGTGATGACTTGATATCACAATATCATGACTTGTGAGAACTGGTCATCAGTCAACGCACGTACTAGTCTTAAGGAATCATCATCACCCTTAGCTTCTATGATGATACAACGACCAGGGACCTTTTAAGAGTAAAGATTCAAATAAATCATAGGCTCTCACATTCAAGTCACGTACTTGATGTCCTATGAAAGCGAACACTCTAAGGGTATTTATTATGTTACAATTTAACTATCACATAGGAAAATCATAATAAAAGAACTTGTCATTAATTGTAAAAGGAAACATTTGGTACACAATTCATCATATGAATAAACAATAAACAGCCAATAGAATATATGTTTACATGCAACCCATAAGACTCTCACTAGGGTTGATCACTTAGGTATCACATACCCATTGATCTAGTATGACCATCATGCTTTCTCTGCGCGAGAGGCTTTGTCAGTGGATCCGCAATATTCTCCTCAGTCAGCACTCTGCAAATGTTCACATCTCCTCGTTCGACAATCTCACGAATAAGATGGAACCGCCGAAGTATGTGATTGGAGCACTGATGGGATCTAGGTTCCTTAGATTGTGCAATTGCACCATTGTTATCACAGTAGAGAACTACGGGACCAACAATGCTAGGAACTACATCGAGCTAGCCGATGAATTTCCTAATTCATACAGCCTCCTTCGCTGCGTTAGCTGCAGCGATATACTCGACCTCTATTGTAGAATCAGCAACTGTCTCTTGCTTGGAACTCTTCCAGCTCACAGCTCCTCCATTAAGGCAAAACACAAACCCTGACTGAGATTTTGAATCGTCCCTATCAGTTTTGAAGTTAGCATCCGTGTAACCACTTACAATGAGCTCTTCCTCTCCACCATACACCAAGAACACATCCTTAGTCCTTCTTAAGTACTTCAGGATATTCTTGACTGCAATCCAGTTACACTCACTGGGGTCTGACTGATACCTGCTAGTCATGCTCAAAGCAAAGGAGACATCGGGTCGAGTACACAACATTGCATACATGATTGATCTAATTGCCGAAGCATATGGAATCAACTTCATGCGGTCCTTATCTTCACAGGATTTTTGACACTGGTCCTTAGAGAGATTCACATCATGAGACATGGGTAAAAATCCTTTCTTGGACTCAGGCATGTTGAACCGCTTCAACACCTTCTCAATGTATGTACTCTGGGTCAAACCCAGCAACTTCTTCAATCTATCTCTATAGATCTTAATACCGAGTATATAAGTCGCTTCACCCAAGTCCTTCATAGAAAAGCAGTTCCCTAGTTTGTTCTTAACAACTTTCAGGGTAGGAATGTCATTCCTAATCAACAGTATGTCATCTACATACAATATCAGGAAGACAACAATTCTCCCACTGATTCGCTTGTAAATACAAGGCTCATCTTCATTCTTGATGAAACAAAACTCTTTTATTTTCTCATGAAAACGAAGATTCGAACTTCGAGAGGCCTGTTTCAATCCATAGATGGACTTATTCAGCTTGCATATTTTAGTGGCTTCATTTGGGGATACAAAACCCTCGGGTTGTGTCATGTACACTTCCTCAAGGAGGTTTCCATTAAGGAAAGCCGTTTTGATATCCATCTGCCAGATCTCGTAGTCATAATATGAAGCAATAGCAAGCAATGTCCTTATGGACTTTACCATGACAATAGGGGAAAAGGTCTCATCATAGTCAATACCATGAATTTGCATGAAACCCTTAGCCACCAGTCGCCCTTTGAATGTCTGTACATTCCCATCCATGTCGGTCTTCTTCTTGAAGACCCATTTGCACCCTATGGGTCATACCCCTTCAGGTGGTTCCACCAAGTTCAAAACTTGGTTTGTGTACATGGAGTCCATTTCGGATTTCATAGACTCAAGCCATTTGTCAGAGTCCGGTCCATTCATAGCCTCTTGGTAGGTCGTTGGTTCATCATCATGATCCATAAGCAACACATTACCTATTTGAGACATGAGAAATCCATATCTCTCAGGCTCAAACCTCGGTCTACCAGATCTACGTAGGACTTGTGTTTCTTAAGCAGGTTCTCTAGCTACAACATCTTGTAGTCCTGTCTCAGAATCCAATTCTGGTTCATTCAGTACTCGTGGTTCTTGAACTTCTTCAAGTTCTACCTTTTCAGTCTTTCTTGATAAGAACTCTTTCTCCAAGAAGACGCCAGTCCTTGCGACAAACACTTTGCCCTCGGACGGTAGGTAAAAGTAATACCTTTTCGTTTCCTTAGGATATCCCACCAAATAACATTTATCCGATTTGGGTTCCAGCTTGTCAGGCATTTGACGTCGCACGTATGCCTCACAGCCCCAAATTTTAGTGAACGACATACTAGGACGCTTCCCATCCCATATCTCATATGGTGTCTTCAGAACCGTTTTCGTTGGAGCGCAATTCAGTGTCATTGTTGCAGTCTCAGAAGCAAACCCCCAAAAGGAAACAGGCAAGTCTGCATGACTCATCATCGAACGTACCATGTCTAACAGAGTACGATTTCTCCTCTCAGACACACCATTATGCTGTGGTGTTCTAGGTGTTGTGAGCTGTGATACAATACCACACTCTTTGAGATGATCACGGAACTCATGACTCGGGTATTCGCCACCTCGATCAGATCGGAGTGCTTTAACCCTTTTTCCCAACTGGTTTTCTACTTCATTTTTGAACTCTTTGAACTTTTCAAAGGTCTCGTATTTGCACTTCATAAGATACACATATCCGTATCTACTGAAATCATCAGTAAATATAACGAAGTAGAAATACCCACCTCTAGCCATGGAGCTCATGGGTCCGCATACATCACTATGTACAACACCCAAGAGATCCTCAGCCCTCTCAGTATAACCAGTGAAAGGGGTTTTAGTCATCTTGCCTAACAAACAAGATTCGCATCGCTCAAATGATTCATAATTAAATGAGTCCAAAAGTCCATCTTTATGGAGCTTGGATATGCGCTTCTCGTTTATATGGCCCAAACGATAATGCCAGAGAAATGTAGGGTTTGCGTCATTCGTTCTTAGTCTTTTATTATTTTCTACATTATAGATCGGATGGTCCAAGTTCAAAACATAAAGACCATTAAACAATTGGGCTACAGCATAACAAACATCATTCTTAAATATAGAACAACAGTTATTCTTAATTATAAAAGAAAATCCAATCATGTCCAAGCATGAAATGGATATAATGTTTCTAGTTATTGCCGGAACAAAATAACAGTTATCTAGTTCTATTACAAGCTCACTGGGCAAAGAAAGACGGTAAACCCCTATGGCTACAGCAGCAACTCTTGCTCCATTGCCGACGCGCAGGTCCACCTCCCCTTTACTCAGCAATCTTCTCCTTCCCAGTTCCTGCACATTTGTACAAATGTGTGAACCACATTCGGTATCCAATACCCAAGATGAAGGAGCAGAAAGGTTTATCTCTATAACGTAAATATTTGAATCGGAAGTCATACCTCCCTTCATTTTATGCAGACCCTCAATGTACGAAGGACAGTTCCTCCTCCAATGACCAGCCTTGGCACAGTGGTGGAATTTCCCCTCCTTCACCGTGCTCTTCTTTTTCATCAGTGCAGAAGACTTGGGCTCGAGATGTGACTTAGGTCCCACCTTCATCTTCTTAGAGCCCTTGGCCTTGCCCTTGCCCTTATGCACCATCAGTATGGGGCTGGCAGGCTTGGCCTTCTTCATATTGATCTCGGCAGTTCTAAACATGCCTAGGAGCTCGAGCAGTGTCTTGTCTATTTCATTCATATTGTAGTTCAAGACAAACTGCTCGTAACTGTCCGACAATGATTGCAGGATCAGATCTGTGGCCAACTCTTGACCCAGAGGAAAACCAAGTCTTTCAAGGTTCTCTATATACCCAATCATCTTGAGTACATGAGTCCCTACTGAGTCTCGAACTCCCATCTTGCACTGAAACAATGCTTTGGTGACGTCAAACCTTTCTTGACGAGCTTGCCCTTGAAACATTTTCTTGAGATGCTCGTCAATATCCTTGCACCCCATGTTCTCATGTTACTTCTGAAGCTCAGAGTTCATGGTGGCAAGCATAAGGCATTCAATGTCCAAGGCATCATCAGTATACTTCTTGTAAGTATCTTTATCAGAACGGGAAAAATTCCCGGTCGGCACCTCGGGGGCTTCTTCTTCCAAGACATAGAGCTTTTGCTCTTGCCTGAGAACAATTCTCAGGTTCCTATACCAGTCCATGTAGTTAGTCCCACTGAGCTTATCCTTCTCAAGGATGGCTCTGATAGACAGTGTGGAGTGTGAACCACTTGCCATGGAATTCTACAAGAATTCATGCAGAATAAATCAGTACCAAAATTTCAAAATACAATTATTTTCTTAATTTGGACTTCAATTAAAAAACTCCCACTATTTTATTCGAAATAATAGCCCTCACTATCAATTCGGAGAGTTCATGCGAGCTACTCTCTTAGTGGACAAGATCTGTATTTCACCAACACTATGAGTCAGCTTTGGCTTTCCTCTCACAATGTGGTTATTTAGGTAGGCAACGCTTGCCAATTGCATCCTCATGCAATTCTTGTATGGTTGGTGAATAACTCCTTATTCGTATCCATCATATGGTGCATGCCAACCCTATGCCTCTAGGCACTCAACCATTGAGGTCACCTAGTTAAGCTTGACCCGATGTCGACAGTCAGATATAACAATTATCCGCTCGCACCCTTACCAAGATAGATTAATGCAGCTTGCTTTGGCAAGCCCACACTTCATCGATCGAGGCAGGAAGAGTGTCATCCATCGGAAGGCATCCGAACACTTAATATTAGAGGAAGGGATTTTAATTATAGGTTAACAATTAACCACGATCAACATTTGATCAATGTGCACATCCACAGAAGAACAATTCTAAAATCAACATGCATCCCTTATGTGCACAACCTGACATGATCAACATTTGATAGAAAGGAAGGGCTAAATCTGAACATCCGGACTCTTCCAAATCTTCAGATTTACATGCATTGGACAAAAAAACAAAGACAACTCAACTTAAAGCAGTAGACAAGCTCGTCTGTTATTGTTGGATACAAAATCCAAAACAATACATTAGTTCATTAACCATTCAAGGGACGGTTACTGCTAAGGAGACAACAATTTCTAACAATTAGAAATAACCACGAAATTCCAGACGTTCCTGGCAGGGTTCCAAGATTAAATCTTGACATTTAGAACACTTCTAAATCCTTAGGTTTACACGTACTGGAATAACCTAACTTCCAATACAACAATCATGGCCGAAACCTCCCTCTGATACCACTGTTGGGTTTTCTATGGAGGTTGGCACAACACTTGTGCACGCAGCGGAAGGAATAAAATAAGAACAACCCAAAGAGAAATGAATCGGGCCATGAATGTTGAATCAAGAAGTTATCAAAATAAAAAGGCAAAATTACCTCTTCGGTGTTAGTCACAACTCAACAAAGATGCTCCAAGATCTGAGTCCTGTCGGTGGGGAGTTTCACATAGAATAATTTCTACGTTTCTACAGAAATCCACACGAGCGGGAGAACACCTAGCTTCGTCGCATGAAGGGTCGGGAGGAAGATCGACCGCACCTTGCGATTCCACGGACTGCTAGGTCCGCGCCAGGAAAGGCAATACCGACGATGATCGTCGGAGAGGAGGAGGTTGGCGGAGCAAACACGGCGGCGGAACACTTCCGTCCGGCGGGGTTCGGGATTCGGTGGATCCGTAGAACGGCGGAACGCTTCCGTCGGGTTCTATTCGGCCGCAGAAAAAATCGCCTCCTATTCCCAAAACCCTAAGTCCCTATTTATACTAAAAGTATAAACAGACCTAAAAGCATCGCTATCCGCAAACCACACAGTGTAGGGTTATCGAATCGTTCAGCGAGAAACAGCGGATGGATTCGGCGAGAATCACCCGCAGAATCGTCGAGAATCAGGGACGACTCTCGACGATTGGCCTCAGTCGTCGAGTCATACTCGACAACACTCGATGATTCTCGTCGATCGGCGATCGACGACAATCGTCGAACCCCGGTCGACGATATTCGTCGACTCGCGTTCGACGACAATCGTCGAACGGCGGTCGACGATATTCGTCAACCCGCGTTCGACGACAATCGTCGAACGGCGGTCGAGGATATTCGTCGACCCGCGTTCGACGACAATCATCGAACGGCGGTCGACGATATTCGTCGATCGGCGGTCGATGATATTCGTCTACCAGCGTTCGACGACAATCGTCGAACGGCGGTCGACGATATTCGTCGATCGGCGGTCGACGATATTCGTCGATCGGCGGTCGATGATATTCGTCGACCCGCGTTCGACGATAATCGTCGAACGGCGGTCGACGATATTCGTCGACCCTGCTTCAGTCATCGAGTCATACTCGACGACTCTCATCGACTCAGCCTCAGTCGTCGAGTCATACTCGACGACTCTCGTCGAAACAGCCTTAGTCGTCGACAATCCATTCTCAATGAACTTTCTTGGAAGATTGCCTGACCCCCATACACTATGGTTATTGGTAACCATTACCAACACAGTCAATCTTCCAACTTATCCACAGCTCTTATGTGCGACCTTGCAGGCTCATATCGCGTTGGCAGTGAGATCACATGTTTGACCACGTCTAGATCACCATGGTAACTCCAACAAAAATCCGATCATGTCCTCCTGTTTTGCAGATAATCACCTTGCCCACCACTTCTGAAAGAAATTTTCCTTGGGAATACATCCCTTTTTTATTGATGGATGAACCAATCTTAATACTGGGATTCAGTCCACACTAACTTAATGCTTCTGTTATTTGGGATGGAGTAATTTCGTCTGTATCCTTAATCAATGGCAGATGTAGTGCTTTCCTTATTGATTTCAAAGTGAGCTTCACCGGGGTACCTTGAATAGAAGCCTTGAATTTTTTTCCTTTAGTGTCCAATGAAGCGGTTGTGTAGAACTCCATGACTTCCTTCTTCCAAATTTTGGTCGGTTCTGAGACCAAATATTCTAGTCCATTTTCAGAAATTTGGGCAATGACTCCCTAAATTTCGTCAGAAGCAGTTGTGAAACCTTCGCGAACCAGTTCGTAACCTTCATTAACCTTGTCTTCTTGGTATGGCGCCATTGATGTAAGTACTAGAGGAGAAGAGAAGAGAGGGTCTATGTCGATAGAAGGTGTAGAGTCAGAAATTCTGATAGCGTAGTCGACCAGATTTTGGATTCACCTATTTATAGTACTTAAGTCAAGGGCAGATCAAAAGTCGGGCTTAAGTCGACAAATCTTTTTTTTTGTGTCGACAACAATGACCTAGGTCTTGACAGAACTATGTGTCGACATACTAATTTATAAGTTTAAAAAACATATTTTAAGTCGACACATTTATGTGTCAACATACTTGAGTCTGTGTCGACATACTTGCGTCTGTGTCGACACTGACAACTTAAGTCTCGACAGAGTTGTGTCGACACTGACTTTTTGTGTCGACACAAATATCCTCATGACTTATTGTCTCGACAAGGTTGTGTCGACACTTATTCTCCTGTCGACACAGATACTATTTCTATGTCGACACATCCTTTTTCTGTGTCGACATAACATACTGAGTGTGTCGACACAACTTGCTTGTGTCGACACAAACATTGTACTTAGACAAATT
Source organism: Platanthera zijinensis (assembly GCA_039513925.1). Classification (NCBI taxonomy): domain Eukaryota; kingdom Viridiplantae; phylum Streptophyta; class Magnoliopsida; order Asparagales; family Orchidaceae; genus Platanthera; species Platanthera zijinensis. The sequence goes on from CM077086.1 coordinate 58,816,020, forward strand.
TCAAGAGAAATTTGGTGCTTACTGATGCTACTCATGGAAACTTTTGTTAACCTATTCTAGGTTCAACATACCTAATTCAATTTTGAAATTATTGAATTTAGTTTCATCCAGTGGTTTTGTGAAAATATCAGCTATTTGATTATCTGTTTTTACAAACTCTAGACTAATATTTCCCTTTTCAACATGTTCTCTGATAAAATGAAACTTTATTTCTATATGCTTGGTCCTACTGTGTGATACAGGATTCTTAGCAATAGAAATATCACTTGTAGAATCACAAAATAATGGTATTCTACTTACCTGGATGTCATAATCTTCTAGTTGATGCTTCATCCACATCAATTGTGCACAGCAGCTACCTACAGCTATATACTCTGATTCAGCTGTTGATATAGCTACACTGGTTTGCTTCTTGTTGTTCCATGACACCAGCCTCCCACCAAGGAACTGACAGGTTCCTGGGGTACATTTTTTGTCTTCCTTGCATCCAGTAAAATCTGCATCTGAGAAACCTGTTAATAGAAAATCTCTATTCTTAATGTACCAAAGGCCTAGATTAGGTGTGCCCTTAAGATATCTAAAAATTCTTTTAGCTGCAGTATAATGAGATTCCTTAGGGCATGCTTGATACCTAGCACAGACACATGTTGCATACACGATGTCAGGTCTACTAGCAGTCAAGTATAATAGGGAACCAATTATCCCTCTATATAAAGACTCAACAACAGGTTTCCCTGCTTCATCTTTGCATATAGGCATACTTGTTCTCATTGGAGTTTTCATTGTAGAAACTGAGTCTAAACCATACTTCTTAATCAACTCCTTGGTGAACTTAGACTGAGATATGGACAACCCACTCTCAGTCTGTCTAACTTGAAGTCCCAAGAAGAACTTCAGCTCACCCATACTGCTCATCTCAAACTTGTCTTGCATAAGTTTGGCAAACTTCCTACAAAGGCTGTTTTCAGTAGAACTAAAGATAATGTCATCCACATATATCTGGACTAGTATTATCTTGTCTTTTGATTCCCTATAGAATAAAGTTTTATCTATCTTTCCTCTAGAGAATTTATTCTCAATGAGGAAGGCAGACAAGGTTTCATACCAAGCCCTTGGAGCTTGTTTCAAACCATATATAGCTTTTCTAAGCCTATACACATAATTAAGAAAGTGAGAGTCTACAAAACCTGAGGGTTGTTCAACATAGACTTCTTCTTTTAAATCACCATTAAGAAATGTTGATTTCACATCCATTTGATATACTATGAACCCTTGATATGTAGCATAGGCCAAGAACAGTCTTATTGCCTCCAGCCTTGCCACTGGAGCAATGGTTTGATCAAAATCAATACCTTCTTCTTACCTGTAGCCTTTTGCTACCAGTCTAGCATTGTTCTTGACTATTGTGCCATTCTCATCAAGCTTGTTCCTGTAGATCCACTTAGTTCCTATTATGTTGTGATCCTTAGGTTTTGGCACCAGTTCCCAAACCTTACACCTTTTGAACTGACTGAGCTCTTCTTGCATTGCATCAATCCAGTTGGTGTCTTGCATGGCCTCTTCAATCTTCCTGGGTTCTATCTAAGACAGGAAGATAGAACACAAAACTGTGTTCATGCTCCTACTCCTTGTTAGAACACCTTGACTTGCATCACCAATGATCTGGTGAGCTGGATGATCCTTCAGGTGTCTCCTTGCTGGAGAAATTCTGTCACCATTATGGTTATCTCTAGTTTCCTCATCTTAAAACTCCACATTTTCTTCTTCACCCAGAGGGACTTGATCTCCCCCTGGATAGCTGGCATCTTTATCCTCATCCAGTTTAGCAGGAACATCTTCATTGATGGTCAGCTTGTCCAGCTTATCTGTTAGATCTGTAGGACTAACTGAAGAACTAGACAATTCACTGTTAATAAACATTGACTCATCAAATACAACATGGACAGATTCTTCTACAACTTGAGTAGTCAAGTTGTAGATCCTATATGCTCTACTATGGTTGTTGTACCCAACAAATATCCCTTCTAGGGATTTGGCAGCAAACTTAGTTTGGTAGTGTTTACCATTGACTAGTACAAAACACCTACTACCGAAGATTCTGAAATAAGATATGTTTGGTTTTCTGCCTTTTAAAATCTGGTAGGGAGTCATCTTGTGTTTCTTGTTGATGGAGGCCCTATTGAGCACATGACATGCAGTATTTACTGCCTCAGCCCAAAATTATTGAGGGAGAGTAGTGTCATTCAGTAGAGTTCTACTGGCTTCAATTAGAGTCCTATTATTTCTTTCATCAACACCATTTTGCTGAGGAGTTCTAGGTGAAGAGAATTCCTAATGAATCCCAAGTTCTTCACAGAATTTTGTCATGCATTCAGACTGAAATTCAGTTCTATGTTCACTTCTGATTTTGACCACTGAGCTGTTGTATTCATTCTGTATTTGTTTGACAAAAGTCTGGAAAATAGTTGGGGTTTCAGATTTTTGCCTCAAGAAGAAAACCCATATAAATCTAGAATAGTCATCCACAACAACAAGTGTGTATGCTTTCCTACCAAGACTATGAACTGGCATAGGACAAAACAAATCCATATGCATGAGATACAAACATTTATTTGAATCTTTGATGTCAAGTGACTGAAAAGAGGACTTAGTCTGCTTGCCTTTTTGGCAAGCTGAGCACACACCCTCTTTTATGCACTGAACTTGAGGACCATTCCTCACTAATCCCATGATGAACAACAGTCCAATTGACTTATAGTTCAGATGAGCTAGCCTATTGTGCCATTTGACACATAGAGAAGCTTTCTCTCCTGCAACCAAACAAATAGGTGAGTTGTTAGACTCACATTCTAGGTTAAGGCAATACACATTTCCTTTCCTAGTGCCAGTCAAAATGATCTCTTGATCACTTGACCTTTTTATTAGGCACTCCCCTTTATGGAAAGAAATATCATAACCTAGATCACTAAGTTGACTTATGCTAATCAGGTTATGTTTTAAACCCTTTACATAAGCCACTTTAGAGATAGTAATTAAATCACAAGAGATGTTACCAAATCCATTTATGATTCCCTTTTCTGATCCACCAAAGATAACTTTTGGTCCATTCTTTATGGGCACATAGTCCCTCAATATTCTCCTTATTCCAGTCCTATGTCTTGAACAACCACTATCCAAGTACCATATAGGGGTATGGTCACTTGGATTTACCTGCAACAAATAATGAATCACTTACCCTTAGAACCCAACTTGCTAGTGGGTCCTAGGTCCTTGTTAGTTTGAAACCCTGTGACTGATCTAAAAGGAATCCTACTTTTGGTTTTAACACTTAAGTTAAACCAGCAATCCATAGCAAAGTGGCCCACCTTGCCACAACACCAACACTTAAACCTATTATACCTATTCTTAGGTACAGGCCTTCTTACTTTGTTGTCAGTAGGCTTGTTAAGTGTTGGTGCTGGAACAGCATTCTTCAAGAATTCCACTTGAATATGATGGGGATGCCTATAGATTGGTCTATTGGAATTAGCACCCTTGCTCATGAAATTTTCATGCTCACAGTGACCATGTGTCATGTCATGATCATACCTGTTAGTAGGATTCACTACCTTTTTAAAGAAAATATGGGGATTAAAAGCTTAAGGCTGAACTGGGACTTTACCTTTTCTATGAGAATTGGTAGCCCTAGCTCTTCCCTTGAAGCCCAGACCAGTCTTTCCTTTTTGTGAAACAAAATTATCTATCAAAGGTAAGACTATTTTTGGCTTGGAGAATTTTGCCACTAGGTCTCTCTCTTGCTGAAGTTTTCCCTCCAGTTTCTTGATATGATTCTCTTTGAATGAGATTGTGCCCATCTAAATAATTGTAATGTTTTTCAATTTGCAAACCTCATTCAGTTTTTGATCCAGCAGTTTTGCTGAATCTGCTGTAGCTAGTTTGAGAGACTCAATCTCCTTGGCCTACTCTTTAACAAGAAACTTGCTCTTCTTTAGAGCATGCAACAACCCACCATACTCATTTATGAGTTGGTGAACATCCCCCTCAGACTCAGATCCATCCACTTCTTTTGAAGAAGATGCTTCTGATTCTGATCCAGTAAATTAATCTGAGACTAGGGTGAATTATTTACCTTACTTGGTCCAGACTAATCCTGGCACTTATCTTCTTCTGATTGAGCCATCATCCCTATACAGAGATGTTCTTCTACTCCATTTAAGGAGTCCAGCATCTGTAGGAATTCTAGTTCCCTAGAATCCTCTTCTGTTGAGAAGAGTCCACCATATGCTTTTGTCTCTTCTTCAGATTTCGAAGATGAAGAGTCTGTCCAACTCTTCTCCTTCTGAGCCACTAGAGACTTCTCCTTCTTGCCTTTGAACAACTGCTTCTTCTTGTCCTTTGACTCCTTTCTTTTGTCAGGATAGTTAGCTATGACATGTCCAGACCTGTTGCAGCAATAACACACAATCTTATAATTAGATTGTTTACCAGTTTTAGAAGCATACCTGTCCTCCTTAGGTGTTTTCTTCTTCCTGTAGTATTCATCCTTGGAATAGGATGTAGATGAAGGTCTGGTTCTCCAATTCTTTTTCTTCATGAACCTTTGAAATTGTCTAGTGAAGGCAGCAAAGTCTTCATCATATGTGTGACTATCTGATGTACTTATTTATGGAACTTCTTCTTCTGCTTCAGTACTCCTTCCAGGTAGAGAAGGATATTTTCTCCTACACTTCCTTGAGCCCTCAACCTTGAAGGCTACTGTCTTTTCTTTATGTTCAGATCTGCTGCCCTTCTCTTCCTCTTTCCTAGCAGTAAGCTGCATTTCATATGAAAGCAGTTTTTCAAAAAGTGTAGGTGGTGGTGTGTCGGCCAGTTTGGCCACTTCCCTGATGGCACATATCTTAGTGTCACAATCCTTTGTTAGGGACCTAAGAAACTTGTCATTCAGTTCATAAGTACTGAAGACTCTTCCATATGTCATCAGTTCATTCACTATTCTGAAAAACTTTTTATAGCATTCAGCTATGCTGTCAGTTTTATTCTACCTAAAGCTCTCATACTCCTAATTCAGCATAGACTTTTTGTCCTCTCTGACTTCTTTTGTGCCTTCCATATAGACAATCAGTGTATCCCATATTTCTTTGGATGTTTTACAGTGCACAAGATTTTAGAATGTTGCATCATCTATGGTAATTACAATTATATTCTGAGCTCTTTTATCTAATGTAGCCAAGATGATCTCATCCTTAGTCATCTATGAATAACTCTTAGGAGTTTGAATGTTTTCATCAAGAACTGAAACCTTCATTGGATGAAGGGGCCTTCCTGTACTGTGATATAAATTCTTGGATCAGATGCTTCCATAAATAGCCTGACCCTTTCTTTCCAAATGCCAAAAGATTCTTTCCTGCATATGGGCAATTTCATAGATCCAAACTCCTTTTGATTTTCACTTGAACCCATTCTTGTTGTCTGTTTTTAGCCTTGGAGAAATCCTCTGACTGTTAGGTCAACTTTTGAGGAACCTCCCTCTGATACTACTTGAAAGACTTTGATTCAAGAGCCTAAACACCTAGAGGGGGGTGAATAGGTTCTAATATTTTTGTTTATTTTTTATTTTAATGCAAACAGAAGTTTGTAACAACTTGTAGCATAGAATAATTCTATCTACAGAAGTTAAATGCAACACAGTAAATACCAGATCTATAGTGGTTCCCCAAGATATGGGTACATCCACTTTTCCCCTTCGCCTATCCAGTAGATAACTAGATTCAGCCTAACTTCCTTCAACTGGCTCGGATCTGTAGATCTTACAAACTCAGAACCCAAAATAGTTCCTACACCTCAGACTTTACACAAGTTACCTCAGATTCTTCCCTGAATCCTACCTCAGGCCTCAGCCCTACCTTAGTCTTTATAATTAGGCTTACAACTCAGACTTTCCACAAGTCCTACCTCCGGCACACTTCCCTACCTCAACTTTTATAATTTTAGGCTTACAATCTCAGATCTAACAATAGATCCTACAAGAGTTTGTGAGTAATAAGTTTCAGAAAACTTCACCAGCTAGATTCCTCTGTTGATGTTATCTTCTTGATCAATTCTTGTATAAACTGGTTCTTCTAATCCAACCTAACTTAGCTTTTCAAAGCTTCTTGATTAGGACAAATAAGGTGGATCTACTCTTCAAGTTGAAGTTAATCTTCAGTCAGCTTCTTCCTTAGATTCAGATTGAACTCTGAATCTTTCTTGCAAACAGGCCTTGATCTGTCAGAATTCTTCATTATGATCCAGAGATCTTTTCACGTTGATGATCATGAATCGTTTTCGATCTGGCTCTTATATAGAGCTTGCTCCATGGTTACCAGCTGATCTGGTTCATAACCGACTTCTGACAGTTCTGATAGTGGTGTCAGACTAGTTAGTTATGACAGCTGTCAAGTCACCAGTCACATCACCAGGTTCTTCAATGTCTGTCCAACTCAGCATACAACACTCAGCAGACTGCTTTACATGTGTCGACACATATAGGCTAAGTATCGACACAAGTCTTCAAGGTGTCGACACAAATACTCCAAGTGTCGACACAGTCATACTTCTACTTCTCGACACTGCTTTTTGTTGTATGTGTTGACACAAGTCCTGTGTGTCGACACAGCAGCTTCTTTTCTCGACATTTCTGTTGCAGACAGATGGCATTGAGTGTTTGTCAAATGGCGTTGAGTGTGTGTCGACACAAATCCTGTGTGTCGACACAATTACTTCTAAACTCAACAAAGCCTCTTGAGAGTTGGTGTGTCGACACAAGTCCTGTGTGTCGACACAATTGCTTCAGGTGTCGACATAACTCCTGAGTGTCGACTCATCCTCTGTTTTAAGTGTCGACACAATTCTGTTTTAAGTTGTCGACACAATTCTGGATGTCGACACAACTGCTTGTTTAGGTGTCGACATAGCTTTGAGTGTCGACAAAACTTCTTTATAAGTGTCGACACATTTTGCCAATGTGTCGATAAAGCTTTCTTGAGTGTCGACATAGCAGCTGGGTGTCGACACAACTTCCTTACAAGTGTCGACACTTGTACTTAGAAAATTTTCCTTCAAATTTTTAAAGCCTGCACAATTAAACTCAAACTTCTATCAAATACACATTGATGCATATCATTGACTAAGTTGTGGCTTCTCCAAATCTAGTACACATTTTCCAATGTACCAAACATCGAGTACCGCCTAAATTTAAACAACTCCACTACCTTCTCTTCCCAACTTCAATGGTATACTCCAATCCACTTACCCAAAATCAGTAAACCACAATCCCATCTCCCTACGACCATTCCCCAAGTTAACTCGATTTCCGCAGTTTTACTAAATGCAGACTATCTTATGCTATATGATGTGCATGATAGGTGGTACACTAAATCCTCGTTCAAACAACCTAGGATAATTAGTGAAGGTCTATCATGACACTTATAGACTAAATCCAGGAACTTGGAATTTTCCTAATTTATCTGACATTTTATTTATTTCTCCTAAAAATCCAAATGCCCCAGTTTGAATATGAAGTCGCCATTATAGTCATGCAAAATGCTCCATAAAATTAAGATAAATATTAGGCAGCTTTATAACACTAAATTCAACTCTCCCAATTTTTTTGCCAGGCTTAAACCCTTGATCCATAATTCTAAATATAATCACAAGGTTAACAACTAAAGAAGTAAGTATTATAAATAAGCTTTCAAAAATTATAAGAAAATTCAAGAATGGATAATATGCCCTAAAAACACTCCTTACAAAGTTTCCAAAATTCCCAGTGAATAAGGAGCTCTAATTTTAAATTAGAACAATAACCCTCTTTCTTAAATTAATGAAACAACTACTGAAAATATTCATCCAAAAATTATGATAAAATTTCCTTATGTGAATATTGACCTAAGTACACTTTTAAATGAGTATCACAATTTAAAATCAATTATTGAGCTCTGAATCCATTTTTGAATATAATTGCATTTTTAAAAGCTTGTGAAGAAAGTACTAAAAATATAGATCTAAAAATTATAATAAAATTCAAGTATGAGTATACTGACCTAAAATAAGCTCTGGCTAATTTTCATAACTTCCTATTAAACAGTGTGATCATAATAAACAAATGATTATCAAGGACAATTCCATATACTATAAAGGAGGTACTAAATGTACTATTCCAAAATTACCAATAAAATCCCCAGAGGCTCTTGACCCTATGACCATACCAACCAAGTTTCATGACTTTTCCTAAAGTTTGGATAGCTTATCATACCATTATAAACTTTGTGACCTAAACTAGGGTTAGGGTTTTGCGGGGTTAAACTATCTTTAAATCCACTAAAATTTCCACCAGAGGACTTTAATCACCATAAGGTCCTCTCCACCAAGTTTCAAGTCCATACAAGGGTATTTGACCACATGCCCTTCTCAAACCCCCAAAGTCCAAACTTAGGGTTTGAACTTGGATCCTAGGGCAATCCTACTCCAACCCACTCCATCTTCCATGGGAAGGTGTCTAAGTTCATAACAAGCCAGTGGTCAAAGTCTCAGCCTCTGTTGAGGTGATTTGACCACCTAAACCCACAAAGAGTACTATGCCCTAATTACCCCTTATTGTGTCAACTTAGGGTTTGCTTGTTTCCAATCTAACCCATAACAAAAAGGGATGAAAATTAATATGGAACCTCATACCACCGCCCAAGATTACTCACCAAAATTTTGGAGGTTTTTGAGGAGTTTAAGGTACCTAATTAAATTACATTTGGTTTATTAAATTTTTCACAAAACTATAGAAAACTATTGTCCAAAAATTCTGATTTTTGGATGATTTGAGGGGAAGGTTATGAAAATCCTATGTTCTAAATTTCAAAGTATTTGAGTGAGTGTTTAGGTGTGGGCATTAATTTTTGTGTCTGGTCACACCTATGTATAGGTTGCACCAAAATGACTACTATGGACATACCTCTTATCCAAATTGGTTGAAGTAAATTTTAAAACAAAGTTAACCTCAAGATCTACACTTTATATGTTGATCATTTTCTCATAGGAAGCCTCTAGGTATTTTTAGTTAATTTTCCAATGTGACTGATTATAAGGAACAAAAATTATAATAATACAAACATAAATTAAATGATTCGCACGAATCTTAAAGAAGGATCCAAGGGTGGCTTGGTCGTCTTCTTCCTCCGACCGACGGCCATGATCCTGCCTGCGTGGAGCAACTTCCCTCCCAATTTCCCGACCATCCGGCCACCTCCCTGGCCGGCCACCGCCACCACCTCCATTGAGGTGGTGGCAATCGCCAGGCGGCGGCACAGCCGCCGGAGGGGCGGATTCCGACGATCCTGACAAGCTCTAATTCACGGAAAAAACTAGGAGAAAGCTTCTCTCGATCGTGCTCAATTGATCCCGAATCTTGGCCCTAACAGTTCCTATGATCTACCCACAGTGAGAGAGGAAGGGGAGGACCTTGTTTGCGGGCTGGAGGCGCGCCGATCGCCGGGATGCCATTGGTGGTGGAGGAGTCGCCGGAGTTCTGCAGCTGCACAGTGAAGTCACTCGGAATCATCGGGGCAAGGGTGGAAACGAATCCCTGGAGTCCTGTGATGATTTTAAAATAGTAAAAAGGGGGAGGGGAGGGGTCTAACTGAGGTGGCCATTAATGGCACTAAAAAAGTGTAACACCCCTATCCGTCGCATAGCATATAGCAGTAGGTCTGGCCGGGGCACCTTGGAGTTAATCTCCAAGGCTCCCTGATGCAATCTACCACGTAGAAAACCCGAAAACACCCAACCATCCAGATTCTTGCCCGGTTCAAATGCAATGCAACATCACCGATCCGGACCAACATGTCCAAATAGGCTTCACACACAATGTCTATGTCCGTTTACGCATACGGACTCTACACAAGGGGGACTTCACATATCTACCCCAAGGAACGCTCCAACTCTTCGCTCACTCGCGATAGCGGGCTTCCTATGCAAAGGAAAAGAGGGCTTCACATGCCCAAGGATGAGAAATCGTTACCCTTGCATTCTTCCGCGGCGCCATCGAAAACTATACGGTTGGAAAGCACCGCAACGGCGTCGCCTCCGCGGATCTGGACTCGGATCGCGATTCGGAGCTCCGAAGCTCTTCCGGCGGCCGGATCTTGGACTCCTCCTTCCTCCTTGCTCTCCCTTCTCTCTAACTTTTAGAGAGAGATTGGCCAATGGAAAATGGGTTTCTAAACCCTATTTCCCGACCATAACCACCCAGGAGCAGCCCCCCACCGTCGGATCCAAAGCCAAGGAAACGAACGGCCCTGATTAAATCCAAAATCATAAAATCTGGGCCGAACACGGGTTGGCACACGGCCGTGTGCCTGGCCGTGTAGCTCATTCGCCGTCTCGACCAAAATTGAAAACCAGCACACGGCATGTGACACGGCCTCCGACACGCCCGTGTCGCCTGCGACACGCCCGTGTCAGGACCCGTGTCACGTCCCTCGTGTGCAATTTATCAACACTTTGCAGTCAGAGGGGTACACGGCTTGGTGACACGGCATCAGACACGCCCGTGTCAAACTAGACACGCCCGTGTTCGTGCCCGTGTCACTACCCGTGTATCCCACCGCACAGCCCAGGTGTGACACGGCCTGGGACACGCCCGTGTCCTAGGCCATGTTCATCCACACGATTATCGTCGACCTGAACTGGTCGACTACACGGCCTGAGCTCGACACGCCCGACACGGCCTCCGACACGCCCGTGTCGGGGCTCGTGTCACCTGCACCAAAAACCTGTCTTCGCCAAAATCGATCCCCGTCGCTCCTACAACAATTTTGGGGTGTTACAATTCTACCCCCCTTAAAGAATTTCGTCCACGAAATTAATAAAGGACAAACAGGACTTAACGTAAATCAGTACCTGAGCGGAACAATTCCGGGTACTCCTCGAGCATAGTCTGCTCCCGTTCCCAAGAGAGCTCCTCACGCCCGCAATTATCCCACCGGACCTTAACCATCCGGATCTCCTTGTTACGGAGTCTCTTGACCTCAACATCTTCGATACGAATGGGCTTGACCCTAGTCGTCAACCCTTCGTCCACCGGCACTTGGTCAGCTGCGATCACCTGCGAAGGCTCTTGCACCGCCTTCCGCAACACAGAAATGTGGAACACATCATGTAATCCACTCAACTCCACCGATAGCTTCAAACGGTATGCAGCTTCGCCGACTCGCTCCAGAACCTCAAAAGGTCCAAGGTATCTTGGGCTCAGCTTCTTCAAGCGTCTCACCCGCGAAACTCCCTTGAACGGCTTCACTTTCAAGTATACCCAATCGCCTACCGCGAACTCCACGTTCCGGTGCTTGGCATTGTAATACTTCGCCTGCCGGTCCTGAGCGATCAACAAGCGCTCCCGAATGATCCGTACTAATGAGGTAGCACTCTCCACCTCCTGCTTCTTGTACAACCTTGCCTCACCCGTTTCAAGCCACGATAACGGCGTGCGACACTTCCTACCATACAGGGCCTCGAAGGGCGCCATTTGTATACTCGCTTGGTAGCTGTTGTTGTACGTGAACTCCACCAAATACAGGTGGTCTTCCCAATGCTTACCGAAATTCAGAACACACATGCGTAGCATGTCCTCCATCGTTCTATTGACCCTCTCGGTCTGCCCATCCGTCTGCGGATGGAAAGCTGTGCTGAACTTTAACTTTGTTCCCAGCATCTGCTGTAACAACCTCCAATCATTTGACGTGAACCGCCCATCGCAATCACTCACAATGCTACGGGGCACACCATGCAGCCTAACAATATTATCAACATACAACTTTGCCAATTTCTCCACTGGATCATCCTTCCTATGCGGAATGAAATGCGACACCTTGGTTAGTCGATCTACGATCACCCAGATGGCGTCGTTCCCCTTCTGCGACCTTGGCAACCCGTGCACAAAGTCCATAGATATATCGTCGAATTTCCACTTCGGTATAGGCAAGGACTTCAGAAATCCTCCCGGCTTTTGGCACTCCGCCTTCACCAAGGCGCACGTTTGGCACTTAGCGACGTACAACGCCACATCTTTCTTGAGCCCCGGCCACCAAAACAGCTTTTTGAGATCACGATACATCTTCGTGCTCCCTGGGTGGATTGAGTACTTGGTATGATGAGCCTCGTACATCAACTCCGCCCGGAGGTTACCCCCACTCGGGACGCACAACCGATGATCCTTCCTTAATAAACCATCTTCCACCGAGAACTGGGAATTTGACCCATCCAGAGCGGCCTCCATAAGCTCCTTCATGGAGTCATCTAACTCCAATGCCTGCCGAACCCGGTCAGCCAGGTCATACTGAACTTCTGTCCAGTTTAACATTGCTTTGGCGCTCGTCTCCCTGTCAACGCAACAGATCTCAAGCTCCTCCAACTCCCGTACTAGCCGCTCATCATGCACCGATAACCAGTTGGCTTGGGCGGGAGCCCTGCGGCTCAGCGCATCCGCAACTGCGTTGCCCTTCCCGGGTACATAATGTATTTTGAAGGTGTAATCCCCTAGGAACTCCATCCACCTCCTCTGCCTCATATTAAGGTCCTTTTGATCCAACAAATATTTTAGGCTCTTGTGATCGGTGTATATATCGACCTTTACGCCGTAAAGGTAGTGCCTCCACAACTTGAGTGCAAATATCACGGCCTCTAACTCCAAGTCGTGCATCGGATAATTTCTTTCATGCACCTTCAGCTGACGCGATCCATACGCTATCACGCTCCCATGCTGCAACAACACGCAGCCCAAGCCACTACCTGAAGCGTTGCTATACACCTCGAAGCCCTCGGTCCCACTCGATGAACTAAGCACCGGCGCCGTGGTCAACCGTCTCTTCAGCTCCTCAAAAGCTTGCACGCACTCTTGTGTCCACAAGAATTTCTGATCCTTCCTTGTCAACTTCGTGAGAGGTAATGCTAACCGCGAGAAGTTCTCTACGAAGCCCCTGTAATATCCGGCAAGCCCGAGAAAACTACGGACTTTCGCAACAGAAGATAACGCAGGCCACTCCCGTATCGCAACAATCTTCGCCGGATCCACCGCTATACCTTCCCCACTCACTACATGACCAAGGAACGCTGCCGAGGGTAGCCAGAACTCGCACTTGGAGAAGTTTGCGTAAAGCTCATTCCTCCTCAAAGTCTCCAACACCAAATGCAAATGCTTGAAGTGGTCTTCTTCGCACTGTGAGTACACCAAAATATCGTCAATAAAGACGATCACAAAGCGATCCAGGAAATCTCTGAACGTCCTGTTCATCAGATCCATAAATACCGATGGCGCATTCGTTAGTCCAAATGGCATGATCGTGAACTCGAAATGCCCATACCTCGTACTAAACGCCGTCTTCGGGATATCACACTCCCTGATCTTCAGCTGATAGTACCCCGACTTCAAGTCCAACTTGGAGTATACCGACGATCCGACCAACTGGTCAAAGAGATCATCAATCCTCGGGATCGGGTACTTATTCTTCTACGTTAGCTTGTTCAACTCTCTGTAGTCGATACACAGCTGCATACTACCATCCTTCTTCTTAACGAAGAGGACCGGTGCGCTCTAAGGCGACGAGCTTGGATGCACATACCCTTGCTCCATCAGCTCCTCTAGCTGAACTTTCAACTCGGCCATCTCCTTAGGCGCCAACCTATATAGAGCACGTGACACCGATTTGGACCCCGGCACGAGCTTGATGGTGAAATCAATCTCCCGCTGCGGTGGGGCTCCGGGAAGACTATCCAGGAACACATCGGGGTATTCGCAAACCACGGGGATGTTATCCAATGGATACTTTGGCTCCACAGCCCCCACTATTGCGAAGAACAGCTCTGCACCAGCACGAACCGCCTTCACCACCTGAAGAGCAGACATCAGTGTCTTGCTCGACCCCTTTAGCCCCTCAAATGTAGTCTCCCGCCCTACACCCAGCTTGACCTCCTTCCGGTCACAGTCAATCCAAGCTTTCTGCTCTGATAGCCAATCCATCCCAAAGATCACGTCGAACTCTACTAGCGGCAGCAATGACACTAGCAAGTCAAACTCTTGGCTCCCAATATGAACCTTTACGGCGCACACCCTGTCCGCACGCATCGAGCACCGATTCGGAGCAGCACATCCAACTTGTCCTTCGCCATCGAAGAAGGGACTCCGATGCGCGATATAAAGCTTTCGGACAAGAAGGAGTGTGAAGCTCCCGTGTCGAACAGTGCCCGTGTCGTACTATCACTAATCACAATAAAGCCTATACAAACAATATTAGGCTAACAAGCAATAGATAACGGTATTAAAGCTAACTTGCTATAAATTAACTCATACCTGTCACCACATCCGCTTACTTGATGGCCTCCTACTGGCCCAAGTTATAGACTCTAGGCTGAGTCGGAGCATAGTGGGACGCGGTCGACTCCACCGCTTTGCCCTTCTCCTCGTAGGTAGCTCCTTGTTTCCTTTCAAACTTTGAGCGTCCACTCCAGCAATCACGGGCAAAGTGCCCCATCTTTCCACACGTGAAACAAGCGTCCGGGGTTCGATTGGTAGTTTCCCCCGAGGCACCTGAAGCAGCTGGACCCGACGTCTTAGCTTTCTTATAGAATCTGCGGTAGCCCGACTTCGACGTAGTCGGTGCCTTGAACTCCGCTTTCTTACTACCGGATTCCTTCTTCGCTTGGACATTCTTCATGTCCTTCTCCAAGGACCGGGCCAAATTGACCAGGGTCATGAAACCCTGCGCCTTGGGCCCCGACAGTAGCAACCTTAAATCATCTCTTAGCCCTTCGTAGAAGCGGCTCGTCTTGTGCTCCTCGTCTATGAAGGTAGCGCCGGCATATCTCCCCAACCGAGTAAACTCGTGGAGGTACTCATCGACGGTGCAATCCCCTTGCCCCAACTTCTGGAACTCGCTTTCTAGCGCAATTCTCTGCGCCGAGGGGAGGTATCGAGCCATGAATAGTCTCGCAAACTCCTCCATCGAAACTTCGGCCAACGGCCTTCCCCGCAACTGATGTAGCTCTAGGCCTTCCCACCATAACCTTGCGTCCCCATCCAACAGGAACGTCACTATTGTGGTCTTCTGCCACTCTTTCGTTTCCGTCGCAGTCATCACCCTGTTGACCCTTGAGAGCCAATCCTCTGCTTGGGTCGGGGTTTCTGCCCCCGTGAATACCGGTGGGTGAAAGCCCATCACGTGCTTCAGTTGTCTTTCCGTTGCTTTCCGAGGCAACTCTGGCTCCAACACTACTTGCTCAACCCTCCTTTGCTCTGCCGTCTGAAGCGGTACTTGCTCCATAGCAGGAGCAGGCTGCTGCACCTGCCTTGCAGGCTGCGCATTGATCATTGCCATGACCGCTTCTGCCACCAACCTAATGGTCTCGGCAGACGGAGGTGTTGCAGGTGCATCGCTTGGCGCACTGCTCGCCTCAGAACCTGGCCGTTCAGACGGCCCAGCACCACTTCTGGTCACCTATAATCGTGCAAAATACCGATAAGCGACCCAAAAATTACTGCAAACAACAATTATAGGAACACGCAGGTTCCTCAAACATGTATATTTTCATTCCTAAGTGGACATTCATGGGTTCTTTTCATGTTATAACGATGACGCACACATGTGCTCACCACCCCTTAAAGTGAATTCGTCCACGAATTCATTTAAGCTTGACCGAAACCAGTAGTATGATACCAATTTGTAACACCCCTATCTGTCGCATAGCATATAGCAGTAGGTCCGGCCGGGGCCCGACGCCATATACTACGGACAGACCGGTTGGTTACGCGTTGAAACCATACAACCAATCACCAACGTCCTACACAGAGTCATTCTAGCGGAAGCAAATTATTAAGTTGCACAAATTCAAGAACCCTACCAAGCAGGAATGTCCATTACAGAAGTAACAATAGGAATGAAAATACAAAAGTACCGGCCTTAAGGCCTTACAAGGTTTGCTTAACAAAACATGTCTTACATACTTCGGCTCGCAGGCCGGCCATACATGAAATAAACGGAAAGCATAAAAAGGGTTAGGCCTTCAAGGGCCAGCACCGCAACATGGGCTTTAGCCCGCTATTTTCCGCTCGGCTCCGCAGCACCTGCAAGCACAAACCACCGCCCGGTGGCAAACAAAGCAACGGTCAGCTATGCTGACCAAATTATAACGATCCCGCCCCCAAAATCGGGGCGGCGATGCTCTTTCCCTGCACTTTATTAGTATAGGCAATATATTAATGTGAACACACATCAACACAGGCGTAGGCTCGCACGGCCACACACCCCGTGCACTCAGGGCACATTCTCGGCGAACCGGCCAACGTCACGTCAATTCAAGCCATAGACGTTCCCAATCCACCACCGCCTCTTGGAAGGTCATCTATATGAGCATTTTGCCTTCCTGGCCTTGGTCACGGCAATTCAAGCCATAGACTGCCGAAGACCCTCATCCATGCCAACGGTCCTACCGAACGACATAGACCGGGTACGATTCCGCCTGACCCGTGCTCACACCGCAACGGCAATTTAAGCCATATGCGCAGGTCAAGACTCACCGAGTCCCATTCCCACCACAATAATCACATAACCCGGTTATGTTCACGTTGGCTCCCCGGCCACCGTGTTGGCAAAACCCGCTTTTGCCCAGTTTTCCGGGTGCACCTTGGAGTTAATCTCCAAGGCTCCCTGATGCAATCTACCACGTAGAAAACCCGAAAACACCTAACCATCCGGATTCTTGCCCGGTTCAAATGCAATGCAACATCACCGATCCGGACCAACATGTCCGAATAGGCTTCACACACAATGCCTATGTTTGTTTACGCATACGGACTCTACACAAGGGGGACTTCACATATCTACCCCAAGGAACGCTCCAACTCTTCGCTCACTCGCGAGAGCGGGCTTTCTATGCAAAGGAAAAGAGGGCTTCACATGCCCAAGGATGAGAAATCGTTACCCTTGCATTCTTCCGCGGCGCCATCGAAAACTATACGGTTGGAAAGCACCGCAATGGCGTCGCCTCCACGGATCTGGACTCGGATCGCGATTCGGATCTCTGAAGCTCTTCCGGCGGACGGATCTTGGACTCCTCCTTCCTCCTTGCTCTCCCTTCTCTCTAACTTTTAGAGAGAGATTGGCCAATGGAAAATGGGTTTCTAAACCCTATTTCCCGACCATAACCACCCAGGAGCAGCCCCCCACCGTCGGATCCAAAGCCAAGGAAACAAACGGCCTGGATTAAATCCAAAATCATAAAATCTGGGCCGAACACGGGTTGGCACACGGCCGTGTGCCTGGCCGTGTAGCTCATTCGCCGTCTCGACCAAAATTAAAAACCAGCACACTGCATGTGAGACGGCCTCCGACACGCCCGTGTCGCCTGCGACACGCCCGTGTCGGGACCTGTGTCACGCCCCCCGTGTGCAATTTATCAACACTTTGCAGTCAGAGGGGTACACGGCTTGGTGACACGGCATCAGACACGCCCGTGTCAAACTAGACACGCCCGTGTTCGTGCCCGTGTCACTACCCATGTATCCCACCGCACAGCCCAGGTGTGACACGACCTGGGACACGCCCGTATCCTAGGCCGTGTTCATCCACACGACCATCGTCGACCTGAACTGGTCGACTACACGGCCCGAGCTCGACACGCCCGACACGGCCTCCGACACGCCCGTGTCGGGGCCCGTGTCACCTGCACCAAAAACCTGTCTTCGCCAAAATCGATCCCCGTCGCTCCTACAACAATTTTGGGGTGTTACAATTCTACCCCCCTTAAAGAATTTCGTCCACGAAATTAATAAAGGACAAACAGGACTTAACGTAAATCAGTACCTGAGCGGAACAATTCCGGGTACTCCTCGAGCATAGTCTGCTCTCATTCCCAAGAGAGCTCCTCACGCCCGCAATTATCCAACCGGACCTTAACCATCTGGATCTCCTTATTACGGAGTCTCTTGACCTCAACATCTTCGATACGAATGGGCTTGACCCTAGTCGTCAACCCTTCGTCCACCGGCACTTGGTCAACTGCGATCACCTGCGAAGGCTCTTGCACCGCCTTCCGCAATACAGAAATGTGGAACACATCATGTAATCCACTCAACTCCACCGATAGCTTCAAACGGTATGCAGCTTCGCTGACTCGCTCCAGAACCTCAAAAGGTCCAAGATATCTTGGGCTCAGCTTCTTCAAGCGTCTCACCCGCGAAACTCCCTTGAACGGCTTCACTTTCAGGTATACCCAATCGCCTACCGCGAACTCCACGTTCTGGTGCTTGGCATTGTAATACTTCGCCTGCCGGTCCTGAGCGATCAACAAGCGCTCCCGAATGATCCGCACTAACGAGGTAGCACTCTCCACCTCCTGCTTCTTGTACAACCTTGCCTCACCCGTTTCAAGCCACGATAACGGCGTGCGACACTTCCTACCATACAGGGCCTCGAAGGGCGCCATTTGTATACTCGCTTGGTAGCTGTTGTTGTACGCGAACTCCACCAAATACAGGTGGTCTTCCCAATGCTTACCGAAATCCAGAACACACATGCGTAGCATGTCCTCCATCGTTCTATTGACCCTCTCGGTCTGCCCATCCGTCTGCGGATGGAAAGCTGTGCTGAACTTTAACTTTGTTCCCAGCATCTGCTGCACCAACCTCCAATCATTTGACGTGAAGCGCCCATCGCGATCACTCACAATGCTAGGGGGCACACCATACAGCCTAACAATATTGTCAATATACAACTTTGCCAATTTCTCCACTGGATCATCCTTCCTATGCGGAATGATATGCGACACCTTGGTTAGTCGATCTACGATCACCCAGATGGCGTCGTTCCCCTTCTGCGACCTTGGCAACCCGTGCACAAAGTCCATAGATATATCGTCGAATTTCCACTCCGGTATAGGCAAGGACTTCAGAAATTCTCCCGGCTTTTGGCACTCCGCCTTCACCAAGGCGCACGTTTGGCACTTAGCCACGTACAACGCCACATCTTTCTTGAGCCCCGGCCACCAAAACAGCTTTTTGAGATCACGATACATCTTCGTGCTCCCTGGGTGGATTGAGTACTTGGTATGATGAGCCTCGTACATCAACTCTGCCTGGAGGTGACCCCCACTCGGGACGCACAACCGATGATCCTTCCTTAATAAACCATCTTCCACCGAGAACTGGGAATTTGACCCATCCAGAGCGGCCTCCATAAGCTCCTTCATGGAGTCATCTAACTCCAATGCCTGCCGAACCCGGTCAGCCAGGTCATACTGAACTTCTGTCCAGTTTAACATTGCTTTGGCGCTCGTCTCCCTGTCAACGCAACAGATCTCAAGCTCCTCCAACTCCCGTACTAGCCGCTCATCATGCACCGACAACCAGTTGGCTTGGGCGGGAGCCCTGCGGCTCAGCGCATCCGCAACTGCGTTGCCCTTCCCGGGTACATAATGTATTTTGAAGGTGTAATCCCCTAGGAACTCCATCCACCTCCTCTGCCTCATATTAAGGTCCTTTTGATCCAACAAATATATTAGGCTCTTGTGATCGGTGTATATATCGACCCTTACGCCGTAAAGGTAGTGCCTCCACAACTTGAGTGCAAATATCACGGCCGCCAACTCCAAGTCGTGCATCGGATAATTTCTTTCATGCACCTTCAGCTGACGCGATCCATACGCTATCACGCTCCCATGCTGCAACAACACGCAGCCCAAGCCACTACCCGAAGCATCGCTATACACCTCGAAGCCCTCGGTCCCACTCGGCGAACTAAGCACCGGCGCCGTGGTCAACCGTCTCTTCAGCTCCTCAAAAGCTTGCACGCACTCTTGCATCCACAAGAATTTCTGATCCTTCCTTGTCAACTTTGTGAGAGGTAATGCTAACCGCGAGAAGTTCTCTACGAAGCCCCTGTAATATCCGGCAAGCCCGAGAAAACTACGGACTTCCGCGACAGAAGATAACGCAGGCCACTCCCGTATCGCAACAATCTTCGCCGGATCCACCGTTATACCTTCCCCACTCACTACATGACCAAGGAACGCTGCCGAGGGTAGCCAGAACTTGCACTTGGAGAACTTTGCGTAAAGCTCATTCCTCCTCAAAGTCTCCAACACCAAATGCAAATGCTTAAAGTGGTCTTCTTCGCACTGCGAGTACACCAAAATATCGTCAATAAAGACGATCATAAAGCGATGCAGGAAATCTCTGAACGTCCTTTTCATCAGATCCATAAATACCGATGGCGCATTCGTCAGTCCAAATGGCATGACCGTGAACTCGAAATGCCCATACCTCGTACTGAACGCCGTCTTCGGGATATCACACTCCCTGATCCTCAACTGATTGTACCCCGACTTCAAGTCCAACTTGGAGTATACCGACGATCCGACCAACTGGTCAAAGAGATCATCAATCCTCGGGATCGGGTACTTATTCTTCTCCGTTAGCTTGTTCAACTCTCTGTAGTCGATACACAGCCGCATACTACCATCCTTCTTCTTAACGAAGAGGATCGGTGCGCTCTAAGGCGACGAGCTTGGACGCACATACCCTTGCTCCATCAGCTCCTCTAGCTGAACTTTCAACTCTGCCATCTCCTTAAGCGCCAACCTATATGGAGCACGTGACACCGGTTTGGACCCTGGCACGAGCTCGATGGTGAAATCAATCTCCTACTGCGGTGGGGCTCCGGGAAGACTATCCGGGAACACATCGGGGTATTCGCAAACCACGGGGATGCTATCCAATGGATACTTTGGCTCCACAGCCCCCACTATTGCGAAGAACAGCTCTGCACCAGCACGAACTGCCTTCACCACCTGAAGAGCAGACATCAGTGTCTTGCTCGACCCCTTTAGCCCCTCAAATGTAGTCTCCCGCCCTACACCCAGCTTGACCTCCTTCCGGTCACAGTCAATCCAAGCTTTCTGCTCTGATAGCCAATCCATCCCAAAGATCACGTCGAACTCTACAAGCGGCAGCAATGACGCTAGCAAGTCGAACTCATGGCTCCCAATATGAACCTTTACGGCGCACACCCTGTCCGCACGCATCGAGCACCCATTCGGTAGCAGCACATCCAACTTGACCTTCGCCATCGAAGAAGGGACTCCGATGCGCGATATAAAGCTTTCGGACAAGAAGGAGTGTGAAGCTCCCGTGTCGAACAGTGCCCGTGCCGGACTATCACTAATCACAACAAAGCCTATACAAATAATATTAGGCTAACAAGCAATAGATAACGGTATTAAAGCTAATTTGCTATAAATTAACTCATACCTGTCACCACATCCGCTTGCTTGATGGCCTCCTGCTGGCCCAAGTTATAGACTCTAGGCTGAGTCGGAGCATAGTGGGACGCGGTCGACTCTACCGCTTTGCCCTTCTCCTCGTAGGTAGCTCCTTGTTTCCTTTCAGACTTTGAGCGTCCACTCCAGCAGTCATAGGCAAAGTGCCCCGTCTTTCCACACGTGAAACAAGCGCCCGGGGTTCGATTGGTAGTTGCCCCCGAGGCACCTGAAGCAGCTGGACCCGACGTCTTAGCTTTCTTATAGAATCTGCGGTAGCCCGACTTCGACGTAGTCGGTGCCTTGAACTCCGCTTTATTACTACCGGATTCCTTCTTCGCTTGGACATTCTTCATGTCCTTCTCCAAGGACCGGGCCGAATTGACCAGGGTCATGAAACCCTGTGCCTTGGGCCCCGACAGTAGCAACCTTAAATCATCTCTTAGCCCTTCGTAGAAGCGGCTCGTCTTGCGCTCCTCGTCTGCGAAGGTAGCGCCGGCATATCTCCCCAACCGAGTAAACTCGTGGAGGTACTCATCGACGGTGTAATCCCCTTGCCCCAACTTCTGGAACTCGCTTTCTAGCGCAATTCTCTGCGCCGAGGGGAGGTATCGAGCCATGAATAGTCTCGCAAACTCCTCCATCGAAACTTCGGCCAACGGCCTTCCCCGCAACTGATGTAGCTCTAGGCCTTCCCACCATAACCTTGCGTCCCCATCCAACAGGAACGTCGCTATTGTGGTCTTCTACCACTCTTCCGTTTCCGTCGCAGTCATCACCCTGTTGACCCTTGAGAGCCAATCCTCTGCTTGGGTCGGGGTTTCTGCCCCCGTGAATACCGGTGGGTGAAAGCCCATCACGTGCTTCAGTTGTCTTTCCGTTGCTTTCCGAGGCAACTCTGGCTCCAACACTACTTGCTCAACCCTCCTTTGCTCTGCCGTCTGAAGCGGTACTTGCTCCATAGCAGGAGCAGGCTGCTGCACCTGCCTTGCAGGCTGCGCATTGATCATTGCCATGACCGCTTCTGCCACCAACCTAATGGTCTCGGCAGACGGAGGTGTTGCAGGCGCATCGCTTGGCGCACTGCTCGCCTCAGAACCTGGCCGTTCAGACGGCCCAGCACCACTTCTGGTCACCTATAATCGTGCAAAACACCGATAAGCAACCCAAAAATTACTGCAAACAGCAATTATAGGAACACGCAGGTTCCTCAAACATGTATATTTTCATTCCTAAGTGGACATTCATGGGTTCTTTTCATGTTATAACGATGACGCACACATGTGCTCACCACCCCTTAAAGTGAATTCGTCCACGAATTCATTTAAGCTTGACCGAAACCAGTAGTCTGATACCAATTTGTAACACCCATATCCGTCACATAGCATATAGCAGTAGGTCCGGCCGGGGGCCGACGCCATATACTACGGACAGACCGGTTGGTTACGCGTTGAAACCATACAACCAATCACCAACGTCCTACACAGAGTCATTCTAGCGGAAGCAAATTATTAAGTTGCACAAATTCAAGAACCCTACCAAGCAGGAATGTCCACTACAGAAGTAACAATAGGAATGAAAATACAAAAGTACCGGCCTTAAGGCCTTACAAGGTTTGCTTAACAAAACATGTCTTACATACTTCGGCTCGCAGGCCGGCCATACATGAAATAAACGGAAAGCATAAAAAGGGTTAGGCCTTCGAGGGCCAGCACCGCAACATGGGCTTTAGCCCGCTATTTTCCGCTCGGCTCCGCAGCACCTGCAAGCACAAACCACCGCCCGGTGGCAAACAAAGCAATGGTCAGCTATGCTGACCAAATTATAACTATCCCGCCCCCAAAATCGGGGCGGCGATGCTCTTTCCCTGCACTTTATTAGTATAGGCAATATATTAATGTGAACACACATCAACATAGGCGTAGGCTCGTACGGCCACACACCCCGTGCACTCAGGGCACATTCTCGGCGAACCGGCCAATGTCACGTCAATTCAAGCCATAGACGTTCCCAATCCACCACCGCCTCTTGGACGGTCATCCATATGAGCATTTTGCCTTCCTGGCCTTGGTCACGGCAATTCAAGCCATAGACTGCCGAAGACCCTCATCCATGCCAACGGTCCTACCGAACGACATAGACCGGGTACGGTTCCGCCTGACCCGTGCTCACACCGCAACGGCAATTTAAGCCATATGCGCAGGTCAAGACTCACCGAGTCCCATTCCCACCACAATAATCACATAACCAGGTTATGTTCACGTTGGCTCCCCGGCCACCGTGTTGGCAAAACCCTCTTTTGCCCAGTTTTCCGGGTGTACCTTGGAGTTAATCTCCAAGGCTCCCTGATGCAATCTACCACGTAGAAAACCCGAAAACACCCAACCATCCGGATTCTTGCCCGGTACAAATGCAATGCAACATCACCGATCCGGACCAACATGTCCGAATAGGCTTCACACACAATGCCTATGTTCGTTTACGCATACGGACTCAACACATGGGGGACTTCACATATCTACCCCAAGGAACGCTCCAACTCTTTGCTCACTCGCGAGAGCGGGCTTCCTATGCAAAGGAAAAGAGGGCTTCACATGCCCAAGGATGAGAAATCGTTACCCTTGCATTCTTCCGCGGCGCCATCGAAAACTATACGGTTGGAAAGCACCGCAACGGCGTCGCCTCCACGGATCTGGACTCGGATCGCGATTCGGAGCTCCGAAGCTCTTCCGGTGGCCGGATCTTGGACTCCTCCTTCCTCCTTGCTCTCCCTTCTCTCTAACTTTTAGAGAGAGATTGGCCAATGGAAAATGGGTTTCTAAACCCTATTTCCCGACCATAACCACCCAGGAGCAGCCCCCCACCGTCGGATCCAAAGCCAAGGAAACAAACGGCCCGGATTAAATCCAAAATCATAAAATCTGGGCCGAACACGGGTTGGCACACGGCCGTGTGCCTGGCCGTGTAGCTCATTCACCGTCTCAACCAAAATTGAAAACCAGCACACGGCATGTGACACGGCCTCCGACACGCCCGTGTCGCCTGCGACACGCCCGTGTCGGGACCCGTGTCACGCCCCCCGTGTGCAATTTATCAACACTTTGCAGTCAGAGGGGTACACGGCTTGGTGACACGGCATCAGACACGCCCGTGTCAAACTAGACACGCCCGTGTTCGTGCCCGTGTCACTACTCGTGTATCCCACCGCACAGCCCAGGTGTGACACGGCCTGGGACACGCCCGTGTCCTAGGCCGTGTTCATCCACACGACCATCGTCGACCTGAACTGGTCGACTACAAGGCCCGAGCTCGACACGCCCGACACGGCCTCCGATACGCCCGTGTCGGGGCCCGTGTCACCTGCACCAAAAACCTGTCTTCGCCAAAATCGATCCCCGTCGCTCCTACAACAATTTTGGGGTGTTACAAAGAGCTTGCCTCGGCCATGGTGGTGGGGAGGTGAATTGGGCTTAATCCAGCCAGGAAACGGCTGAAAACTCCTCCTCTTCCCTAAAGGAGTTGAATCCAGCCCTTAATGGAGGGAGGAGAAGGGCCTTCCTTAATGGCACCATTAATGGCCATGAATAGCATTTCTCGGCCATGGTGGTTCTCCTCCCCTAGCCTTGAACAGCAACCAGGATGACCCCTAGCCTTCTCCACACTGAATGGGGGAATGAATCAAGTAATAAAAGGGGTGGTCCTTGGCTTCCCCAAGCCATGAATGGTTTTAACTCCTTTTCTCTCTCCTCCATTAAAGAGGAATTTGGAATTTTCTCTTTCCTGCCCTTCATGGCCGAATTATGTCATGGCACAAGCCTAAATGCATCCCACTAAGCTAATATAAAGTGGTTAGGAGGTGGTTAGCCCTAGTGGCTAGGGGCTTGAGCTTTGGTTAGCCTTTTTTGAGCTAAGTTTGACTTTACCTAGCCTATGGTTGACTTTGGTCAAATTTACCTTTTGTGTCACCATCAATGGGTCCTTGGTGACCTATTGGCCTCCCCTAGGGTCTAGTTAGGGATGGGTAGGGTTGACTTGGCACCTTGAAGGTCACTTGACCCTTATTATGGGCACTTTGACCACTTTGGGGTTTGAGTAGACTCGGGTCAACTTAGTAACTAAGGTTGACCCCAATGGGTCCTTGGTGACCCATTGGCCTCACTCTAGGGTTAGGGGGCATGGGTGGTGTCCACTTGGCTAAGGGAAGGTCAATTGACCCTATGTAGGTCAGTTTGACCCATTTAGGGTTAGGGTTGACTTAGGTCAACTTAAGCTCTAAGGTTGACCCCAATGGATCTTTGGTGACCCATTGACCCCACTTTAGGTCTAGGGAGACCTCGGTAGGGTTGGTTTGGCTCATTAGGGCACATTGCCCTTAGCTAGGGCATCTTGCCCTATTTAGGCCTAGGATGATCCTAGGTCAACTTCGCCACCCTGGGTTGACTCAAATGGGCCCTTAGGGCCTTTCAATAAATTGGTGAGGTCATGGTGGGGTCTTGGAGTCTCATGATCATCCTAAACTAGTGTTTAGGAATCTACTATTTGCATACCATAATGATATCACCTATATTCCTAAGTCCACTTGGTCTTCTTAGGCTTCTAGGGTTTTGTCATGACCGAGTCATGAAAAAACCACTCCTAGGGGATCTAGTTGCCTGAGGGATGTTACATCTAGTGACCCAATAAAAATCGGGATGTTACACGGGTTCCCCTCTCCCCCCCACTAAGAATCATGGAGGTTACGCAAATAACTATCGCACGTAGGATCCACACATTGGATCGGCATGGTAACTATCATGCACGGGATCCTAACAACTGCATGGGAACCCGTGCACCGGACTGCCCATCGCAAATCGACAGCACTGACCTACCTCATGAAGGTCGGTCGCCCTCTCCGCCGAGGCTGCCCGGAGAGGCCTCGGTCGCGGCCGACCCCACGAGGGTCGGCCTCCCACTCTTACAAGGCCGTCCGGAGTGGCCTCGGCCATGACTGACCCTGTGAAGGCCAGCCGCCCGCTCCTCTAATCCCGCCAGAGCGGCCTCGACCGGGGCCGGAGAATCCTCGGTCGCGGCTGACCCCGCAAGGGTTGGCCTCCCTCTCCACTGAGGCCAACCCAAGCATCCTCGATCACGGCCGACCCTACGAAGGTCAGCCGCCCTCTCCACCGAGACCTCCCAGAGCGGCCTCCACCGCAACCCTTCCTGTGAGGGTCGGCCGCCCTCTCCACCGAGGCAGCTAGGAGTGGACTCCGGTGTGGACGACCCCGCGAGGGCTGACCACCCTCACCGCCGAGGTCAGCATGAGTGGCCTCGACCATGACCAACCCCGTGAGGGCCGGTCGCCCTCTCTGCCAAGACCACCAGCAAGCGGCCTTGACCGCAGCCAACCCCGCGAGGGCCTACCGCCCACTCCTTTAAGGCCTCCCTCAAGCGGCCTCGACCGTGGTCGGCCCCGATGACTCCTGAGGTGGCCTTGACCATGGCCGGGCGGCAAGGGCTTGTCATCCTCCCCACCAAGGCCTCCCAGGGCAGCTAGCCATGGTTGGCCCCTCCCAGCTGCCTGCCAAGCGCGGGAGGGGCAGCGGTCCCACCGCCATCAGGCCTTCGGTCACAACTAGCATGGGTGGGTCCCTTTTTGGACCGAGGGACGGGTCGTCATTTTCTCAAAAATGATGATCCGCATTCCAAAATCGAGCGCTCACATTGGTCAGACCAGTATTTAAAATGCAAAATTACTGGAGTGCCCCCGAAGAAGTCTATAAATAGAGCAGTTTTTACTACATTTAGATCATTTTTCCGGTTCGGGAAGTTCTCTAACAGCTCTCCTCTTTCTCTTCCTACACTCACTCTCTCTCCTCTCTCCTTCTCTCTATAGGATTTCCTCCCAGGAGCGCTCCAGTGGAGTGATGAAGAAGCACGTCGAGCCTATTGAAGTGAAGTTGTCCCAGTGACGAGGCAAGTGTTGGAAATCGCATAGGTACGCACTTGAGATACATAACCTCCTGCCGCTCATAAGGTAAGGAGGCTAGAGACAAGCACACACACCACCAACACGACGAGACCGTCTGGAATACCAAATTACGTACACTCTTCAAGAAGGGAAAGAGGCCACGCTGCTAGAAGGCCACAAAGACCTTTCAAGCCTAGAGTTGTCTCACTCTTATTTCTCCAAGTATAATAAGCACTGACCTGTCGCCCTCGCCTTCGTCCAAAGAAGCCAAGAAATAAACTCTGTGATAGTGTAAGTTAGACTGGCATCATACCAAACGCGTGATTTTTCACCCCAATTGTGGGTTTTCCACATCATCAAGTCTCCATCTCACTACCTTGTGGATCTTTGACTGAATGCACGCTCAACCGCTCAGCGGGCTAAGACGGTTCGAAAGGCCTGGTTTTCTAGAAGTCTCAAGCGATCCTAAACAGGAGTCTTATGCTTATCAGCACGATCCACCCTTAACCCAATTTATAGAGCTTACACAGGCGTAACACGGGTCCATACAGAAAAAAATAGATCATTAATAAGGCAGCTTGTCAATGACAAGAAGCTAGACGAGCTGATATGAAATGCTTACTCTCCTCACTCACCCAAGTCCACCAAAGCAAACTATTCCACTCATTGGCAGTAATACATCAAATCAAAGACCTTATTCTGTGAAAATGAGAACATTACCATGCTATCCCCATTCACCTCAAGTATTTTGGAGTTTGAAGGCTCTCACAACATCATTATTGTAAGGGCTTCACCAATGTTAACTCAGTCGAACCACGTTTGAAGAATTCTCGAAATTCTAGAAGAAAGGTCGCGAACAAAACCACATGTACTATCCCATTGATATTTACATGGGTGGGCATCATCTCAAAATGAAAAATGATTTCCTTCACTTTAGGACATAGAGAAAGATGTAGCATGTATGCAAAATGCTTTAGAGAGAAGGCGAGCTCCCCTTTATAACTCAGGTTACGAAGCTCGTTGGCAGTCAAAAACATCATTATGAACCTTGCAGGGAGAAACATCTCCCTAAACATGGATAGCTAACAGCTTGTGTTAAGTACACTGGAAATTGTGAACCAGATTTGGAGAAGCCTCATTGTACTCAATGATATACATCAATTTGTATTTGATGGGATATTGAGTTTCAGTGTGCAGGTTTAAGAAATGCAGGAAAATTTCTAAGTACAAGTGTCGACACTTGTAAGGAATTGTGTCGACACCTAAAGCAGGAGTTGTGTTGACACCCAGGAGTTATGTCGACACCAGAAGCAAGGCCTGTGTCGACACCCAGGAATTGTGTCGATACATGAAGTAGGAGCTGTGTCGACACACGGGACTTGTGTCGACACACACTCAACTCCATCTATTAACAACAGCTATACTGAGTCTGAAAGGCTTGTGTCGACACACAGGACTTGTGTCGACACACACTCAACGATGTCTGGACATACACTCAATGACGTCTGGACATACACTTAATGCCATCTATCAGCAGCAGCTATGTCGAGACCAGGAGCAGTTGTGTCGACACACAGGACTTGTGTCGACACATACAACAGAAGCTGTGTCGAGAAGATAAAGAATGACTGTGTCGATACATTGAAAGCTGTGTCGACATCATAAATAATTGTGTCTACACTTGGTCTATTTGTGTCGACACATTTGAAGTAGTTTGCTGACAGTGTCCTGCTAAGAAAGAATTTCAATGAAGGGTCAGTTGTCACGACTTAATATTTGACAGCTGTCATACGTAACACGACTGAAACATCTGTCAGTACTATCAGAAGGCCGTTATAAATCGGATCAGTCAGTAATCGTGGATGAACTCTATATAAAGGGTTGATCCATAACAACCAGAATATCCAACAGAAAAATATATAGAACTAACAACAAGTAAGGGAGAGCAAGAGGCTAACCTAGAAGAAGGCAGATCCTGAACAAGTCTGTAAGAAAGATTCAGATATGATTCTGAATTTAAGAAGGAAGCTGATTAAAGATCAACTTCAACACCAAGTAAAGATCAACCTTATTTTGTTCAAATTCAAGAAGCTTTGGAGAAGCTAAGTCAGGTTGGATCTGAAGTATTCAGTCATTCAAGAACTGATCAAGAAGCTCTCACCCATTTAGGTTTCAATCTGGGTGAAATTTCTATTTCATTAAATAAACTTTTTCTTATAAGATCTTATATAGATCTGAGTTGTAAGCCTGTATTTATAAAGGCCTGTAGGGCTGAGTGACTGAGGTGTAGGACTTATTAAAGTCTGAGTTGTAGGCCTGGAGATAAAGGCTAAGGTAGGGTTGTTGCCTAAGGTAGGGTTCTTGGGTAGAATCTGAGTTAGGACTTGAAGAAGTCTGAGCTGTAGGAACCTATCAGGTTCTGAGTTGTAAGATCTGTGGATTTGAGATAGTGGAAGGAAGTTTGGCTGAATCCAGTTCTCTACTGGATAGGTAAAGGGGGAAAGTGGATGTACCCACAAATTGGGGAACCACTATAAATCTTGTTGTGTTGTGCTGTGTTTATTTTTCTGAGAACTGTGATTTTTATGCTGTGTTAGATCTTGTTTATTTCCTAAATAGTTAAAAAGATTAGAACCTATTCACCTCCCCCCCCCTCCTCTAGGTGTCTAGGCTCTTGAAATCAAGTCTTTCAAGTGATATTAGAGGAAGGTTGCTCAAAAATAGACCTAATAGTCTGAGTAAATCTCCAAGGCAATTAATAATTAGCCAGAATGGGTTTAAATGAGAATCAGAAGGAATTTGGATCCATGAAATTGCTCATCTGCAGGAAAGAAAACTTTGGGATATGGAAAGAAAGGGTCAGATTGTTCATGGAAGCATCTGATCCTAAACTCTACATCATAGTACAAGAAGATCCTTTCATTCCAATGAATATATCAGCTCTTGATGCTAATCTAAAAACCCCTAAGAGCTATTCTGAAATGACTAAGGATAAGATCATTCAAGCAACTTTATACAAGAGAGCACAAAACATAATTG
The DNA here is from genome assembly GCA_039513925.1 of Platanthera zijinensis. Taxonomy (NCBI): domain Eukaryota; kingdom Viridiplantae; phylum Streptophyta; class Magnoliopsida; order Asparagales; family Orchidaceae; genus Platanthera; species Platanthera zijinensis. The sequence continues at coordinate 58,846,336 of CM077086.1, forward strand.
TGAGTGCTATAGATGATGCCACATTTCAAAATTTAGCACATTGCAAAACCTCCAAGGAGATGTGGGACACCTTGATTGTCTATATGGAGTGAACTAAAGAAGTTAGAGAGGATAGGAAATCTATGTTAAATCAAAAATATGAAAGCTTCAGACAAGCTAAGTCAGACAGTATAGCAGAATGTTACAAGAAGTTATTTAGAATTGTAAATGAGTTGATGACCTATGGAAGAGTCATTAGCATATATGAATTGAATGATAAGTTTCTCAGGTCACTGACCAAGGACTGGGATACAAAAATATGTGCCATCAGAGAGGTGGCCAGGCTTGCTGATACACCTCCACCAATCTTGTTTGGAAAACTGCTATCTTATGAGATGTAGCTCACTGCCAAAAAGGAGGAGGAGAAAAGCAGTAGGTCTGAGAATAAAGACAAGTCAGTAGCCTTCAAAGCTTAAGCCACAAGAAATGGTATGAGAAAGTCTCCTTCTCCACCCAGAAGAAGTGTTGAGGCTGAAGTAAAAAATCCTGACATCAGTATATCAGACAGCCACAATTCTGATGAAGACTTTGATGTCTTTGCAAGGCAGTTTTAGAGGTCCATGAAGAATAAGAAATGGAGAACCAAGCCATCTTCATCCTCCTTCAAGGATGATTATTACAAGAAGAAGAAGACTTCTAAGGAGGACAGGTATGCCTCTAATCCTAGTAAACAAACTACCTCTAAAATTATTTGTTATTACTGCAACAAGCCTGGACATGTCATAGCTGACTGTCCGGATAAGAGAAAGGAGACTAAGGATAAGAAGAAGCATCAAAATAAGGGCAAGAAAGAGAAATCCTTGGTTTCCCAGAAGTAGAAGAGTTAGACTGACTCTTCATCCTCGGAATCTGGAGAAGAAGATGATGCAAATGCTTACATTGGGTTGTTCTCTACAGAAAACGATTCTAGGGAATCAGAATTCTTATAAATGCTTGATTTCATAAATGGAGGTGAAGACTATTGTTGTAGAGGGCCGATGGATCTTTTAGAAGAAGATCAGTGCCTGGATCAGCCTAGTCCAAGTAAGTTATACAGTCCATCCTTAGCTTCTGATTATTTTACTGGATCAGAATTAGTAGCATCAAAATCAAGATAAGTGGATGGTTCTGAATCTGAGGGGGATGTACATCAATTAATTGATGAGTATGGTGGTTTGTTGCAAGCTCTTAAGAGGAGTAAATTCCTTGTCAAGAAGCAGGCCAAGGAAATTGAATCTCTCAAATAGGCTGCATCAGATTCAGCCAAACTGATAGATTTGAAATTGAAGGAGGTGCCAAACTAAAAAACATAACTGTCATTCAGATGGGCACAATCTCCTTCAAAGAAAATCACATCAAAAATATGGAATCAAGACTCAAGAAAGAAAAGGATCTAGTGGCTAAATTTTCAAAGCCAAAGTTTATCTTGCCTTTAATAAATAACTTCATATCTCAGAAAGGAAAGACAGGACTAGGATTAAAGGAAAGAACAAGGGCAGTCAATTCTCAAGGAAAAGGCAAAGGCCCAGTGTTGATGCACAAATTGCACCTTCCAGTTAACGGGGTGTTCGATCTCACAAGCCAATGATGAAGGAAAAAGGATTGCGGAGATAGAGGAGAGGCTTGCTCGAGAGCAGCCGAGAAGCCTGCTTGAGCAAGGGAGAAGCTTGCTTGAGCAAGCGAGAAGCTGGATCAGGAGCTGTCGAGTAAACGTTACTTTGGCGGTTGAGCTTGCAGGTTGGTGCCAAGAGAAGAGAAAAGGGGGCCGCTAGCAGCGGCAACAGCAGACTTCGTCTGCCGTAGCTTGAATGCCACTCTTGTGACGGGCTTTTCCTTTAATCAAGTAGGGTTACAGCTTGCTATTACACCTTTACAAGAGAAAGCAGTAAAGGGTACAATGGGGGAAGCTGGCGGTTAAGGAAAGAGGTGCCATAAGCTAAGCAAAAGAGGCTGCAGAGGATTGGAAATCGGAGGCTGCAGCTTCTGCTCAAACTGCCAGCTGAGGGCAGAAAAAACTAAGTCCACAGTCCTTGACGACCTGCGCGGACTGGAGATTTGAGTCCGCCGACCTTGCTTGATCAAGCTGCGACGGACTGGAAAACTGAGGCCGTATACCTTGATCAAGCTAGCCGTTCTGCTCTCGCACGTCCAGAATGAGAGGCCTTGGGGGCTATTTATAGGCCCGGGGAGAATCTTCTAGAAGCGGGGCCCAGTGACATCATCATGGAGGACTGCGCGGACTCGGCGGACTGAGAAAATCAGTCTGCCTAGCATGAAGAGTTGGTCGCCGACCTGGGCGGACTCGGAGGACTGGCGTTTTCTCTGCTGAAGAGCAGACCTCTGATTGGCAGCTAAAAGAGGGCATCCAGACTTGAGGAGGCCCCTGGCGGGCGGCCTGGCCAAAGGAGGCCGCCCAGGCAGGCGGCCTGGCCAGAGGAGGCCGCCCAGGCGGGCGGCCTGGCAAGAGGAGGCCGCCCAGGCGGGCAGCCTAGCCAAAGGAGGTCGCCCAGGCAGGGCAACCTGGCATAGGAGGCCGCCCAGGCGGGCGGCCTGGCCAAAGGAGGCTGCCCAGGCGGGCGGCCTGGCCAAGGGAGGCCGCCCAGGAGGGCGGCCTGGCCACAGGAGGGCGGCCTGGCCACAGGAGGCCGCCCAAGCGGGCGGCCTGACCACAGGAGGCTGCCCAGGCGGGCGTCCTGGCCAAAGTAGGCCGCCCAGGCGGGCGGCCTGGCCAAGGGAGGCTGCCCAGGAGGGCAGCCTGGCCACAGGAGGCTGCCAAGGCGGGCAGCCTGTCCATAATAGGCCGCCCAGGCGGGCGGCCTAGTCACAGGAGGCTGCCCAGGCGGGCGGCCTAGCAGCAGGAGGCCGCCCCCCTAGCGAGCTGGAGGCGGCGTCGGCGGGCAATGGCAGGAGGTCGCGCCCCTTGGGAGAATAGAGGAGGCGGCCTGAGGAGCAGGCCACCCTCATGGGGGGAAAACTGATGGCGAGCCGGAGAATGAGCTTGCCGAGCTCGCGATGGTTGTGTTGGTCTAGGGTTGACGCCGATTGGGCGACCTGGCGGTCTGAAGGAGTAGATCGCGTAGATCGTCCTCGTTACCTCATATTGCCTCCTGCAAGGAAGAATGCTGCATAGTTAGCAGGCCTAACCGTGTGGCCTGCGTGGTTGAGCTATGGGAACAGCCCGCCGTCCTGCAGGGCATGCAGTAGCTATGCGACCGGGGCGGTTAGACCGGGGAAACTATCCTAACCGTACGGCCTGAGAAAATAGGAGAAGGGAGTCCGCTTGACCCAAAAAAGGAAGGTTGAGGCAGATCGCGACCCTCGGGGGGTACCCCTGAGTGGGCCGCGACTTTCAAACTAGAGACCTTGGGAGGGATCGCTGATTTTGGGGTTTACATAATCCCCGCACTTTTTTAAGTTCCGAGGGGAACTTCGAAAAAGTAGGAGACCCACGAAAATCGTGATCTTTCCCTCGAAAAAATATAGGGGAAAACCAGAGACTGGAAGAGACAGAACTTGATGTCTCTCCTCAGAAAAAATCTGTCAATGTCTATCTTTCCCCTGTGAAGAGAAAGTCAATGTAGGCAAAAAGAGGTACATCTTATGTGTACCTGAGCTGCTTTGGTAAATGATGAAGACGGATAACTGTCTTCCATTAAGCTCTGCAAAAATACAGATGAGAGAAAATATAGAAGGATAATAATTTGCAAGTACCTGAAAGGGACTTGCTAGTATCTGCTAGTCTCTGCAAAAGTAGAGTGAGCAAGCGAATATGAAGGAAAATTAAGCTGCAAGTACCTGAAGGGGACTTGCTAATATCTACTAGTCTCTACAAAAGTAAAGTGAGCAAGCAGATATGAAGGAAAATTAAGATGCAAATACCTGAAGGGGGACTTGCTAATATCTACTAGTCTCTGCAAAAGAAGAGTGAGTAAGCAGGTATGAAAGGAGATTAAACTGCAAGTACCTAAAGAGGACTTGCCAATATCTGCTAGTCTCTACAAAAGTAGAGTGAGCAAGCAGATATGAAGGAAAATTAAGCTGCAAGTACCTGAAGGGGACTTGCTAATATCTGCTAGTCTCTACAAAAGTAAAGTGAGCAAGCAGATATGAAGGAAAATCAAGCTGCAAGTACCTGAATGGGACTTGCTAATATCTGCTAATCTTTGTAAAAGGAGAGCTAGAAAACATATATGATAGAAAACTAAATCGCAAGTACCTGGATGGAACTTGCTAATGTCTGCTAATCTCTGCAAAAGGAGAGTTTAGCAAACATATATGATAGAAAACTAAATCGCAAGTACTTGGAGGGAACTTGCGAATGTTGATTGTTGATAGGATAAGATATGATAAAAGATGTATCCGACAAACTTTGTTATTAACTGAATAGAGATCAATGTGTGATAATGACTGTCTCGCATGATTAGATATAATATCGACACGAAATCAAGATCAGCAAGATGAAACAATCTCAATTTAGAATCGTAATTGCATGGCTTGTTAGTTAAGAAGAACCATATATTCTAATCAATGATTTGTGCCAAAATATCCGATAAGAGTAGTAGAGAATTTGTATATCATCATCTGATAGAGCTTCGTGTAAGCAATGCATTTAAGATGAACATAAGCTAAAAATATATATGGGGTCCTTTAGATAGGTTGGACTTAACCTGTTAACCTGCAAGAAGAAAAAAGCACAAAGGAGGGCTATACCCCGAGGATGAGCTAAAAAATGTTGAATGCTGCCACAAGAGAGCACACGTGGTCCTTATGCATCACTTGTCAAAGTCATACAGGGCGTAGTCCTACCAAAAGCGGGTTGGCCGCGTTCCCTTGACAGAGCACAAAAGGGAAACATGCATAAAAACCTAAGAAGGAAGAGATAGATACACTGTTATCTTGCCCCGGGTTACAAACATTGTTGATCCGTTCTACCAGGTGCGCCAAATGGTCTACAGCATTGCTCGTCTTTGAAGGGATCAACAACGTTGTGGGTCCCGCGAAAGCACAGATTGAGAGTACCATAGAGTGTTCGTCTGTTACAGTTGTGCGATGATCAAAGAGACAAGATTTCACTTGATCGTCTTTGCTTGCCCAGCAAAGATCATCGTAACTGTAACGTATCTCTAACGGAGCACGATAGAACTATCACAGGATGCCTCCCCTAGGCACACACACTGCGCTAGACATCGGTCGGGATCCGAAGCCTGAAGTTCACCATCATAGATTGAACGGCCCCCACTGCACATATGAGAAACTCCTCATCATATATGGTCATTGTGGTCTTACGCAAGAGGACAATCCACGAAGGGAACAACAAGATTTGGCGATATCTCAGTGGTTCAGCGATCTCTTTGGCAAAGAGAAAAAATATAGAGGAGTAGCATTACAAAAAGGGAACTGTGTTAGTATGGGATCTCTGACGTAATCTTTATTGAATGAAAATTAAAGAACACTTAGAAGTGTTTTTAGAGAAAGAATGTTTGAAGAGTGTAAAGGAAAATATAACCGACCCAGATTGCGAATAGCTTTGCGGACTTTGAGGTAAGAAAGTTGCTCGTCTCCTTTTGCTTTTTGAGATTTTATGGACGAGATGGATTAGTCTTCTGGAGAAAATGTTGGCATTTGCCTTGCTTCAGCATTTTCTCCATTAGTTGTTGAAGGGCTTTGCAATATTCTATTGCATGACCTTTTGCTCTGTGAAATTTGCAGAAGGAATCCGAATTTTTTGACCTTTGATCTGGCAGTTGGCAAGGCTTTTTACAGTTATCCTTACCCTTCAGGACTTGGCCTACTTCCTGCATAGCTGTGTTTTGTTCCAATTCAAACAAGTCTTCATCATGTTGTTGATGGACCAAAGCTGCTTGCAGAGTTAGTGCTGGATGAATAGAAAGGACTAGCAGTCGTCGTTTTTTTACTTTGGAGGTAATCCTTGCTTGGGAAGAAGTGTTGATGACGTTGGCAAATTCTTTCCTTCCTGGCTTGCGGTTGAAAATCCTTCTAAAGAAACTTTGGAGGTTGCTCGCAAGAAGAAGAATCCTTCATTGCTACAAGCTGGGAGATGAAATTGGGATTCCCCTTTTCAGTGCAAACATATTCATTAGCGAGGCTAATCAACTCCTGATACGTCCTTGGCTGACGGAGGTAGGCTTCGAACTTGAGTGGTCCTTCTTATAAACCAACCATCAAAGCGGCTTTATAGAATTCAGGATCAATATTCTCAACTTCTAAGGCTTTCCTTTGGAAGCGCTCAATGAAGTGGGCTAAAGTCTCGCTCTCGTGTTGCTTGATTCGGAATAAAGCTTCTGGGCCTCTTTTTCTCTTAGCGGAAAATTTTGGCAACTTTCTCAGGTGATTGGCAGAGCAAGTGATGGCTTGGTTGGGTCTGAAGAAACTCTTTTCATGCATAGTAATTAGAGTCTGCAGAGAGACTGCGATCTGCCTAGGCGGATAACTTGTCAGATATGCACAAGGATCAACTGGCAGAAAAGTTAGCAGATAAGTATATGGATAGGTTGATGGACAGACTGGTTGGTCCATAACTGAAGATGCCCGATTGATCGGAGGTGACAGGCCTATCGTTGGTTGGATCTCCAATTGCTGAGTGATAGCGGCTAGAGTATCGTTGAGCACCTGAAATTGTTGGGAAGTTTCATGACGTATCAACCTGAGGGCTTCCCAGAGAGCATCTTCGCTAGTACAAGGGATATTTGGAAGGGGTTGGCGGTCTGACATGAGTAACCACTGATTTCATTGTATGCTCGAGATCTGAAGGTCGCGTGTTAACTGTTGATGCACGAATTGCTCCTTCCAGTTAACGGGGTGTTCGATCTCACAAGCCAAGGATGAAGGAAAAAGGATTGCGGGGATAGAGGAGAGGCTTGCTCGAGAGCAGCCGGGAAGCCTTCTTGAGCAAGGGAGAAGATTGCTTGAGCAAGCGAGAAGTTGGATCAGGAGCTGTCGAGAAGACATTACTTTGGCGGTTGAGCTTGCAGGTTGGTGCTGAGAGAAGAGAGAAGGGGGCCACTAGCAGCGGTAACAACAGACTTCGCCCGCCGCGGCTTGAATGCCACTCTTACGACAGGCTTTTCCTTTAATAAAGTAGGGTTACAGCTTGCTATTACACCTTTACAAGAGAAAGCAGTAAAGGGTACAATGGGGGAAGCTGGCGGTTAAGGAAAGAGGTGCCAGAAGCTAAGCAAAAGAGGCTGCAGAGGATTGGAAATCAGAGGCTGCAGCTTCTGGTCAAACTGCCGGCTGAGGGCAGAAAAAACTAAGTCCACTGTCCTCGACGACCTGCGCGGACTGGAGATTTGAGTCCGCCGACCTTGCTTGATCAAGCTGTGATGGACTGGAATACTGAGGCCGCAGACCTTGATCAAGCTGGCCATTCTCCTCTCGCGCGTCAAGAATGAGAGGCCTTGGGGGCTATTTATAGGCCCGGGGAGAATCTTCTAGAAGTGGGGCCCAGTGACGTCATCATGGAGGACTGCGTGGACTCGGCGGACTGAGAAAATTAGTCCGCCCGACTGGAAGAGCTGGTCGCCGACCTAGGCAGACTCGGCGGACCGGCGTTTTCTCTGTTGAAGAGTAGACCTCTGATTGGCAGGTAGAAGAGGGCATCCAAACTGAAGGCGGACCCTAGCGGGCGGCCTGGCAAGAGGAGGCCGCCCAGGCGGGCACCGTTATCAGAGGAGGCCGCCCAAGCGGGCGGCTTGGCCAAAGGAGGCCGCCCAGGCAGGGCGGCCTGGCACAGGAGGCTGCCCAGGCGGGCGGCCTGGCCAAAGGAGGCCGCCCAGGCGGGTGGCCTAGTAAAGGGAGGCTGCCCAGGCAGGCGGAGTGGCCATAGGAGGCCACCCAGGCGGGCGGCCTGGCCAAAGGAGGCCGCCCAGGAGGGTGTCCTGGCCAAGGGAGGCCGCCCAGGCAGGTGGCCTGACTAAGGGAGGCCGCCCAGAAGGGCGTCCTAGCCACAGGAGGCCGCCCAGGCGGGCTGCGGCAGGAAACCGCGCCCCTGGCGAGCTGGAGGCGGCGTCGGCGGGCAGTGGCAGGAGGTCGCGCCCCTTGGGAGAACAAAGGAGGCATCCTGAGAAGCATGATACCCTCATGGGGGGAAAACTGATGGCGAGCCGGAGAATGAGCTTTCCGAGCTCGCGACGGTTGCGTTGGTCTAGGGTTGACGCTGATTGGGCGACCTGGCGATCTGAAAGAGTAGATCGCGTAGATCGTCCTCGTTACCTCATATTGCCTCCTGCAAGGAAGAATGCTACATAGTTAGCACACCTAACCGCATGTCCTGCATGGGTGAGCTATGGGAATAGCCCGTAATCCCGCAGGGCATGCAGTAGCTATGCGACTGGGACGGTTAGACCGGGGAAACTGTCCTAACCGCATGACCTGAGCGAATAGGAGAAGGGAGTCTGCTTGACCCAAAAAGGAAGGCTAAGGCAGATCGCGACCCTCGGTGGGTACCCCTGAGTGGGCCACGACTTGCGAACTAGAGACCTTGGGAGGGATCGCCGATTTTGGGGTTAACACCCAGTTCAGCCACTAGCTATGAAACCCCCTATTTCTTTTAGAAAAGTGATTTAACCTACTAACAGGTATTATCATGACCTCACTCATGGTCACTGTGAGTATAGTGATCTCAATGGCAAGGGTGCACATGCTAATAGGGCACCCTATAAGCAAACCCATCATGTTCTTAAGGAATCTTTTGGGTATGCTGCTCCAGCACCTACACTTAAAAGGAATGCTAGCAACAATGTTGAGAAGCCTGTACTTAAGAAAACATACAATAGATTTGAGTGCTGGTGTTGTGGTAAGGTGAGTCACTTTGTCATTGATTGTTGGTTCAATTCTAGTATTCAGAATAAGGCCAGTTTACCTGTCAGAAAGGCTGCAGGTAAGCATGTCAGATTTTAAGCTAACTTGAACCTAGGACCCAATAACAATTTGGGTTCTAAGGATAGGTAAATCTTTATTTGATGTAGGTGAGTCACAGTGGCTATACCCCTATATGGTACTTGGATAGTGGATGTTTCAGGCACATCACTGGAACAAGAAAGATGCTGAAGGACTATTCTCCCATAGAGAATGGACCCAAAGTAATCTTTGGTAGATCTGAAAAAGGTGTAATCAACGGGTTTGGTAACATTTCTATTAACTCTATCTGTATCACTCAAGTGGCTTATGTGAAAGGTCTTAAACATAACCTAGTTAGCATAAGTCAACTAAGTGATCTTGGGTATGACATCTCTTACCTCAAGGGTTAGTACCGAATAAAGAGGTCAAGTGATCAAGAGATCATTCTGACTGGCACTAGGAAAGGGAATGTATATTGTCTTAACCTTGATTGTGAGTATAACAACTCACCTATCTGTCTAGTTGCAGATGAGAAAGCATCACAGTGTATCCAATGGCACAAGTGGCTAGCTCATCTGAACTATAGGTCAATAGGATAATTATTTAGTATGAAGCTAGTGAGGAATGATCCTCAGGTCAAGTGCATTAAAGAGGGTGTTTGTTGAGCTTTCCAGAAGGTCAAACAGACCAAGACCTCTTTCCATGGACTTATTACCAAAGATTCAGTGAGATGTTTATATCTCCTACATATGGATTTATTTGGTCCTATGACAGTTCATAGTCTAGGTAGGAAAGCATACACATTAGTTATTGTGGATGACTATTCTAGATTTACATGGGTTTTCTTCTTGAGGCAGAAATCTGAAACCTCTACTGTCTTCCAAAATTTTGTTAGACAAATTCAGAATGAATTTAACAATTCAGTGGTCAAAATCAGAAGTGATCATGGAACTGAATTTCAGTCTGAGCGTATGACAAAGTTCTGTGAAGAACTTGGGATTCATCAGGAGTTCTCCTCACCTAGAACTCCCTAGCAAAATGGAGTTGCTGAGAGAAATAATAGGACTCTAATTGAGGCAAGTAGAACACTACTAAGTGGCACTTCTCTCCCTGAATACTTCTGGGCTGAGGCAGTAAATACTACATGTCATGTACTCAATAGAGCTTCCATCAATAAAAGACAAATGAAGACTCCCTATGAGATTATGAAAGGCAGAAAACCAAACATTTCCTACCTTAGAATCTTTTGTAGCAAATGTTATGTCCTAGTTAATTGTAAGCACTACCAAACTAAGTTTGCTGCTAAATCCCTAGATGGGATATTTGTTGGGTACAACAATAACAATAGGGCATACAGGATCTATAACTTGACTACACGAGTTGTAGAATAATCAGTCCATGTAGTATTTGATGAGTCTAAGTGAATTAACAGTGAACTGTCTAGCACTTCTGGTAGATCTACAGGTTTAAAGGAAAGGATGGACAAGCTGACTATTAGTGAGGACCAACCTGCAAGATTGGATGAAGAAAAGGTTGGATATTGTCTAGGGGGAGTACAAGACTCTCTGGATGAAGATGAAGACAATAAAGTACATCGGAATGAGGAAAGTGAAGAAGACCAAGAGGTTGACAGATTTCCTCCAGCTAGAAGACACTTGAAGGATCATCCTGCACACCAAATCATTGGTAATGCAAGCCAGAGAGTTCTAACTAGGAGCAAAAGCATGAGCACAGTTCTATGTAATAGTTTTCTGTCACAGAAGAACCCAAGAAGTTTGAAGAAGCCATGCTAGACACAAACTGGATTGATGCCATGCAGGAAGAGCTGAATCAATTCAGAAGATGTAAAGTCTGGGAGTTGGTTCCTAAACCAAAGGATCATAATGTTATAGGAACCAAGTGGATCTACAAGAACAAACTAGATGAGAATGGCACCATAAACAAGAATAAATTCATACTGGTAGCAAAGGGCTACAGACAAGAAGAAGGGATAGACTTTGATCAAACTTTGCCCCAGTGGCAAGGTTAGAAGCTATAAGATTGTTCCTGGCTTATGCAGCTTTTCAAGGGTTCAAAGTATTCCAAATGGATGTCAGGTCAGCTTTTCTGAATAGAGACTTGAAGGAAGAAGTATATGTAGAACAGCCATCAGCTTTTGTTGATTCTCATTATCCCAACTATGTATATAGGCTTAAGAAAGCTCTATATGGATTGAAACAAGCCCCTAGGGCTTGGTATGGAACTTTGTCTGCCTTCCTTATTGAGAATAAATTCTCAAGAGGGAAAATAGACAAGACTCTATTCTTTAGGGAATCAAAAGGTAAGATCATCCTAGTCCAGATTTATGTTGATGACATTATCTTTGGTTCTACTGGAGACAACCTTTATAGTAAGTTTGTCAAACTTATGCAAGGGAAGTTTGAAATGAGCAGCATGGGTGAGCTGAAATTCTTAATGGGACTCCAAGTTAGACAGACTGATGATGGATTGTCCATATCTCAGTCTAAGTTCACCAAGGAGTTAATTAAGAAATATTGCATGGAGTCAGCCTCCACCATGAAAACTCCTATGGGAACAAGTATGCCTATAGGAAAAGATGAAGCAGGAAAACCTGTTGATGATTCTTTATATAGAGGGATAATTGGCTCCCTACTTTACTTGACTGCTAGTAGACCTGACATCATTTTTTCTACATGTGTCTGTGCTAGGTACCAAGCTTGCCCAAAGGAATCTCATTATACTGCTGTCAAGAGAATTTTGAGATATCTTAAGGGAACACCTAATCTAGGTCTTTGGTACCCTAAGAATAAATATTTCTTACTAACAGGTTTTTGAGATGCAGACTTTGCAGGCTGTAGAGAAGACAGAAAAAGTACCACTGGAACATGTCAATTCCTAGGTGGTATGCTGGTGTCATGGAGCAGCAAGAAGCAAACAAGTGTGGCTATTTCCACTACTGAATCAGAATATGTAGCTGCAGGCATCTGCTATGCTCAGTTGTTGTGGATAAAACATCAACTTGAAGACTATGACATAAAGGTAAGTAGAATTCCATTATTTTGTGATTCTACTAGTGTTATTTCTATTGCTAAAAATCATGTTTCAGATAGTAGAACTAATCATATAGAAATTAAATTTCATTTCATCAGAGAACATGTTGAAAAGGAAGACATAAGTCTAGAATTTGTACACACTAACAATCAAATTGCTGATATATTTACAAAACCTATGGATGAAAGTAAGTTCAATTATTTTAAAATTGAATTAGGTATGTTGAACCAAGAATAAGGTGATAGGTCAACATAAAATTTTTCAAGTGGTATCTGTAAGTCCAAAATTTCTCAAGAAATTTTGTCTAAGTTAGACAATTGTGTCGACGCATGCTAACTGTGTCGACACTATCATTTAGTTGTGTCGACAAAGAAAATAATTGTGTCGACACAGAAATAGAATCTGTGTCAACAGAAAAGTTGGTGTCGACACAACTCTGTCGAGACCTTGTATTAGTATATTTTTGTGTCGACACGCAAAAATTGGTGTCAACACACTCTGTTGAGACTTTGATAGTCCGTGTCGACACTAGCATAAGTATGTCGACAGATAGACGTGTCGACTAAAACTAAGTTTTGTCGTGACCTAAGTCATTTCTGTCGACACATGTATATTTTTGTCGAATAGTATTATTACTAAGTAAGGCGTGTCTTTTGACCTACCCTTTACCAATAGACTATAAATAGAAGAAGACAAAATCTGGTCGACTACGCTTTTAGAATTCTCGACTATAGACTTTGTGTCGACAAACATATTCTTTTATCTTCCCTTCTCTCTCTCTCAACAATGGTGCCACACCAGGATGACAAGATCAATGAAGGATACGAGCTAATTCGTAGGGGATTCGAGACAGCTTCACAAGAAATCAAGGGTGTGCTTACCCTAATCTCAGAGAATGGGTTGGAGTATTTGGTCTCTGAACCATCAAGGATATGAAAGAAAGAAGTTCTTGAATTTTACTCGTCTGTAACTGTGGATTCTGAAGGAAAGAAGATGAAAGCCACTGTTCATGGTACAAGAGTGAAACTCTCACAGAAGACGATCAGGAAGTCGGTTCAACTCCCCAGAGTTAAAGAAGATTATGATATTATTTCATCAATGACAAAGAATGCACTCAGTTGGTGTGGAATGAATCTAAACACCATGGTAGGATCCTCAATTACCAGGAAGGGAATGAATTCCCAAAGTAAATTTCTCTCAGAGTTCATAGGCAAGGTAATTCTCTACAAGGCAGGTGGACATGATAGAATTTCTACTTACATGTTCAACCTTATGACCAGAGTCATATTCAGTATAAAAACAGATTGGTCATCAGTAGTTTTTGAAAAGATTCAAGAAGGTATTAAGAAGCCAAATCTAGGTAGAATACTAAGCTTGTATCTAGCTTCCACTATCCCAGATGTTATGAATCAACTACCAGGATCTAAGATCAATCACATGAGGAGGATGGATATGAGAATTCTATCCAGATGGGATAGAGTCTTGACAAAGGAAGTTTCTACTCCACAGAAACAGGTAAAGAAGGATAGGAAGAAGAAAACCATTGTCCAAGAAGCAGAATCCTCCAGTGATTCTGAAGAAGAAGTGGTCTTCAGCTCAGATGAAGACCAACAGGAAAAAGAAGCTCAAGCTCAGGTGGAGAGCAGTCAGCAACTAGAGAGTCAGATAGTCTCCACTCTAGGGGGAGAGAATACTGAAATAACTGTTCAAAACACTGAATAATCACAGATGCATGCCCAAGGGGGAGGTATTGCTGAAGCTGCTCTTGAAAGTGAGTATGATGTTGATATTGTGATGGATATTATATCAAAAATAAACAAAGAAGCACAGGTCAATACTGAGAATGAAGCACAAGATGCGCAAATGACAGATCAAGCTCAAGATGAGCAAGTCCACTTCTCTAATGTTGAGAAGATCCTTGACAAAGATCTTTATGTCCAGAGGGAACTGTTAGTTCAAAAAGACAACCTTGTTCCTCCTGTTCAGATGCAGCAGGAGTTCACTTTGGAAGAATTGTTCCCTGACTTCAATAAAACAGGGACTGAGGGGGAGCAGCAAAGGATTGAGAAAGAGATACAAGGAACTGAGGGGGAGATATCTCAGCATGCCCCTACTGATATGGACACTATGAATATACAAAGCACATCAAAATCTTATGATGATGAAGAAGCCACCATGGCTAAGAAAAGGAAGTCGGTCGCTATCAGGAAAAGGAGCACAGGCTATAAGAAAGCCTTACAAACAGTCTCTCAACCATCAAACATGCAGATGGACTTCAGTTCACTGATGGTGAAACTACAAGTAAAACTGGAAGAGCAAAGACAATCTTTGGAGAAGTATGTGGATGAGACACATAAAGAACTGCAGTTCCAGCTAGCTCAAGAAATTAAATCCATCAGATTCAAAGTAAATGTGAATAAGAAAGAGATGACAGATTGCTTCCACATGGGAGGTAATGTTATAGTATATCTGGATACCCAACAACAAGAAATGAAGACTATAATTGAAGACATTGCAGTCAAGCAAGGATATATTCTCGAAAATCAATTCAGATCAAATGAAAATCTCAAGGACTCACATGCTGAAATTCACAATAAAATTTAAGGTATAGCCACGGATGTCAAAGCTGAACTTTCTAAACAAATTAAAGATGATCTAGCAGCTGTCCAAAAAGCCATTGAAGCTTCTCAAAAGGCTATTTCTGATCACCTGACTAAATTCCAAGCCTACTACAAAGAAGGTACTGAATATCTGGCTGATTAAGTAAGGTTTCAAAAGAATGATCTGAGAGATCATATAGTCAGAGAAGTCATAAAGGGGGAGAGGATATTAGTCAAAGCTAGCTCTGATCATATTAAATGGGTATCTAATACCATCAGAGCTACCCTTGGATTTCCACCCCTGTGTGATGAAGATAACATTGTTGAATCTAGTGTTCAACTAGATTATATTGAAGGTGTTCAGCAAGAAGTTGCACAGGTCACTACTAGAAAAATGGCTTTTAGCCACGAATTCTTTTGCCACGGGGGAAAATCGTGGCTAATAGTGAGTATTAGCCACGGTTTTTTTCCGTGGCTAAAAGTCTAGTATTAGCCACGGTTGACTAATCCGTGGCTAATATTGGACTTTTAGCCACGATTTGCCTGAACCGTGGCTAAAAGTCTAGTATTAGCCACGGTTTGCCTGAACCGTGGCAAAAGGTCGTGGCTACATTTAGTCCCACACCGCCAAAACAAAACGAAATTTTGGGTTTATAAGGAATTTATTTCAATTAGTATTTGAAATAAATATGGCAGGGGCGGCCGGGCGGCGGCCGCGGCCCGGCGGCGGCGGTCCGGCGGCGGCGGCAGCGGCAGCGGCAGCGGCGGCGTGGGTGTGGCGCGTCGGCCGGCGGCGGCTGCTGGCCTGAATTTTTTATGTTATGAGTGGCCCTTTAACCACGACAATTAAACTGTGGCTAAAAGTCCAGTATTAGCCACGGCAATCAAACCGTGGCTAAAAGTCCAGTATTAGCCACGGTTTTGGACTTTTAGCCACGGTTTGGACTTTTGGACTTTTAGCCACGGTTTTGAGAAAATTATCTTCCTGCTTGGGTCTGGTACATTCTTCTTGGATGTCATCAAGTCTTGCCCACCAAGAAATGTCTGAGAGTTGACTCTGGGAACAACTGCTTCTGGATGCAAAGCCATATAATCAGCTGGATTGAAGACTTTCTTGCTTACTTGAAGTTTATCCAGCTCCTTTTCTCTGAAAGATGACATAGTAGAGAATGAAGATGGATCTTTCCCTTCTTCTACAGCTTTTCTGATCTGAGAAAGGCCAATCAGTTCCTGAAGTCTACCCATCCTAAAGTTTGGGTCAAGTTCCTGTTCAACAGGTAGCTGATCTTCTCGAGGAGGTAATATAGTGACTGCTTTGAACTAAGTGGATTGAGCTTGAAAGCATGTTGAATTAAGTTGTTCATCATTTTGGGAGTAGAGAGAACTAGGAGGGGCAGCCTCACTATATTTTCCTTAAGATCTGAGAGATTCATCATGTCTTTTGACTGTAGCTGTCATTTGATTCTTTGAAGCAATTTGTTGGAGAGAAGGAGAAGATGAAGGATTCTGAAAAATTACTTCTTTCACTTGCTCTGAGGAGCTCTGACTTTTGTGCTGCTGACTGCTTCCCTGAAACTGAGTTCTGGAGGATCTGTCCTGCCTTTGAGATGATCTTGAATAAGAGGAAGGCTGGGAAGATGCACCAGAAGCTCGATAGATAGCACCTGAAGCACCAGCAGCAGGAGGTGGAGGAGGAGGAGGAGGAGGAGGACCTCTTCTGAATTTCTTAGGGGTGGAGAATATCTCCTGCTCTTCTTTCTTACTTTTTGCTCATTCTTGGATAGCCACATCCAGCTCTCCATGCCAGGGTATGGGGTAATTCCTTTCAAAATGTAATAAGGTGTATCATTAGTATTTCCTGGTTTCAGAGCAGCTTGGGGAGCAACTTTTCTTTTCTTTGAGACTTTCTTTTCTTAGAATCACTATCATCTGAATCATCATCATCAGATAAAACTTGAGGATTAACATATAATTCATTTATTTCCTTTATTTGCTTGTCAATTATCTTCTTAGTAGCCTTTTCTTTGGCTTCTTCTAGAATGTCATTAGCAGTCAAATCATCCAAAGAGGGATAAGGACTGATAGGCTCACAAAGATTGATTAGACTTGTTTCTAGGGCTAAAGCCAAATATTCTGAGGCCACTAGATCAAGTAAATCATCAGCAATTGAGAGAGCATCATTCTCATTCTTCTTTTCTGGAGAAAGCAAAAAACTCAAAATCCATAGAGGATGACATATTTGTACATTCTGTAACTGATAGAGTGTCTGAACAAGATGGAGCTGATTTATTCTGCAGAAGATGTTTCATAACAGAGGGACTTATGGGTCTGGTATAACAGACCATAGCCCTGGAAGAAATAGCCTCATTTGAAAACAAAACTGTTCTGAACATAGAGAAGGAATGTAAAAGAATTTTCAAATAAATAGATGGGTTAATAAAATAATAACCACTGGAAATCTCAGGTATTGACACATCAATGTCCTTATCTGTCATCAGCAAATCTGAAAATAGAACTATGTCTGTACAAAACTTTTGAAAAGCTTCTTCTTCCTATTCTGCTGGAGGAATCTGAACCTGAAGTTCTGCTGATACTGGACCTGCAGCATCTTCATGGGACATCTCCCCCTGCCTTGTTTAGGTGGGGACTGGAGCCAGGCCCCTAGATGAAGAAGGGACAGAGGAAGTAGAGAGAGAAGAAGTGATGAGGGCAGAAAGAGAGGAAATAGATTGAGCAAGAGGTGAAGTTTCCTCTACTATCAGGGATTTTAGGGTGGGAGTAAGAAGTTCCAGAATATGAGAGATAGAGATATGATCATCTTGAAGAAAGTCAGCTAGAGTCTGAGTTGAGACAGAAGTATGAGAGGGAGGAGGAGTGAAATCTGTCATGATTTCATCCTGGATTGGAGAGATTCTGGGGAAATGGATGGGAAAATTTTGAGGAGAGTTGTGAGGAGAGGCTTCAATGTTTATTGGTGAATTAGGTTGACGAGAAGGGGAAGATTGAGGAGAGAGCAGATCAAAATTTGGAGATGATAAGTTGGAGAAGAGTTGAGATTTAATATGGTGTTGAGGAGACTGGGTATGAGAGGAAAGAGTGACTTGAGATGAAGGAGGAGTTGGAAAGGCAGTGGTAGGGTGAGAAGAGGCAGTATTGGTGATGGTTGGAGATTTAGGGGGTGGAGGAGGAAGGGAGGCAACTTCAT
The DNA here is from genome assembly GCA_039513925.1 of Platanthera zijinensis. Lineage (NCBI taxonomy): Eukaryota > Viridiplantae > Streptophyta > Magnoliopsida > Asparagales > Orchidaceae > Platanthera > Platanthera zijinensis. The sequence continues at coordinate 58,864,069 of CM077086.1, forward strand.
CAGTAGGGTGAGGAGTGGCTGTGACAGTCCTGGTGTCCTCAGATGTGCGAGAGGAGGCTCCAGCCCTGGAGGGTTTCTGAATTGACCTCTCCCACTTCCCGAACAAATATGAATCCATCCTTTTGCTGGCATTAATAGCTATGGTTGGAGAAACCAAAAGCTCTAGGGCTTTCTGTTGAAGGAAGAATCCTATAATCCTTCCTAGACAGACTTCCTTTTTGTTATTCTTTCTCTTAATCAAATCGAAAAACAAACTGGCCCAATCAATGGCCTTCCTGTTTACTAAAGCAGACATTATGGAAAACTGCTGCATGTTGATATTATCATGGGCCGAGTGCTTGCCAAGCAGAACCTTGCCCACTATATCCGCGAGAAACTTAAACCCTACAGATAGGTTTTTCTTTAATAACTTAGATGGAATGCCCTCGGCATGACCTATCTCCAGAAGCATCCTGTTATATTCTTCACTGTCCTGATCCAAATCATCTGTTCCATTCTGTAGCTCAAAAACTTCTGTAAGAGATGCAGTGTTTAGAGTAACCTGTTGTCCCGAGATGGAACCAATCATCGAAGAATCATTGATAGAGGAGGTATAAACCCATTCCTTTATCTCAGCAACAGATAGTTTTAACCTTGTAGACATAAGTTTCTTCAACCCCTGATCGTCGCAAAGCTGCAGCATTTCCTAAAACACAACATCACAATGACTGAAAGAGCCGAAGTCGACATCAAATCCTGTGTCGAACTTCATCACTGCGAGAACTGCTGCAGAGATTGCCATGGAAAACCTGTAAATTAGAGAGAGCGAAAAATTAAGAGCAGAGGGGAAATATGAAAGCGCGGGACAGAGATCAAGAAGAAACCTAAATATTAGGTTTTTGAAATGTGAAGAGACGATATCTGGCCGACGATAAAAACAAAAACATCGATCTTAGGTTAAAGATTTAATTTATAAGCAAATAATATCTTTGGTCTCTGATCTCAGTCGGAAAATCAATCGTCGAGCTAAGGTCAACGATTAGTTTTTTGATGAAAATTCGTCGATCTCTGGTCGACGATTTTGTCTTCACACAGAGCTATCGTCAATCTCAGGTCGATGATTGAGCTCAATATGAGTTCGAAGATCGTCGATCTCCGTTCGACAATCGTTGACCACATCTTCACACAGACAAAAATTTATGATTAATCCATGCCATTTATCATTCTAAGCTGATTCAAAAAGAATAGATGTTTTTGCACATCTAGAGGCTTGGTAAAAATATCTCCTCTTTGCAAATCAGTGGAGATAAACTTGAGGTTAATCTTATTTTTGTCAACATAATCTCTAAGAAAATGATGCCTTATTTCTATATGCTTGGTCCTAGAATGCAGGACTAGATTTTGTGCAATAGATATGGCACTGGTACGTCAAAAAAGATGGTGGAATCTTTGAGAGAGTACCCATAATCCAGTAGCTGATTTTGAATCCACAAGATCTGTGAACAGCAACTACCAGCTACTATATATTCAGCCTCTATAGTTGATGTAGACACAGAAGATTGTTTCTTGCAAAACCAGGAAACTAATCTATCACCCAGGAACTGACAGGTTCCTGAAGTGCTTTTTCTGTCAACTCTGCATCCAGCATAGTCAGCATCAAAATATCTAGTTAATTCAAATTCTGACTCTATGGGATACCAAAGTCCTAGATTAGGACAACCCTTTGAATACCTTAAAATTCTTTTGAGGAGAATTAAATGAGATTCTTTAGGATTGACTTGAAATCTAGCACAAAGACATGTTGTAAATATTATATTAGGTCTACTTGCAATAAGATATAATAGGGACAAAACAATGGCCCTAAAATTTTTCTGATCAACAGGTTTTCCCTTTTCATCGGAATCAATTACTACATTAGAAGTCATAAGTGTCTTCATAGCTGAGGCATCAGCCATCCCAAACCGTTTTACTAATTCCTTAGCATATTTGGACTGGGATATGAAGATGCCATCAGGAGCTTGCTTTACTTGAATGCCAAGAAAGTAAGAGAGTTCACCCATGCTACTCATTTCAAACTTGGAGTGCATAAGGTCAGAAAACCTTTTGCAAAGTTTAGAATCAGTAGATCCAAATATAATATCATCAACATATACTTGAACTAACAGAATCCTATCATGATGATGTCTAACAAATAAAGTCCTATCTACAGTGCCTCTAGAAAATTTATGCTCTAAAAGAAAGCTAGCTAGGGTTTCATACCAAGCTCTTGGAGCTTGCTTTAGACCATAGAGAGGCTTATGCAATTTGAAAACATGGGAGGGCTGAGTTGAAGAGATAAAACATGGTGGCTTTTCCACAAATACTTCTTCTTTAAGTTCCCCATTGAGAAAGGCACTTTTGACATCCATTTGATATACCTTGAATTTCTTGTGAGCAGCATATGCCAAGAAAATTCTGATAGCTTCAAGCCTTGCAACAGGTGCAAAGGTCTGATCATAGTCAATACCTTCTTCTTTCCTGTAGCCTTGTGCTACTAATCTTGCTTTGTTTCTGACAACTATGCCTTGAACATCCAATTTATTTCTGAAGACCCATTTAGTTCCAATTACTAACTGTCCTTTGGGTCTAGGAACCAAATTCCAAACTTTGCATCTTTCAAACTGATTTAGCTCCTCTTGCATTGCAATAATCCAGTGTGGATCTTGCTCTGCATCTTTAATGGATGAGGGTTCAATATGAGATAAGAAACAGGCATGCATCATATCTTCATTGAGTTGATGCCTTGTCTGCACACTCACTGACATGTCTCCTATCACTTGAGATATGGGATGATCTCTAAGTGTAACATAGTAAGGAGGTGGAGTTTGATCAACAACAGTAGCATCAAGAATTAATTCCTCTTGTGGAATTAAGTTTGCTGTTGGAGAGCCTTTAGCAGTTTCTAGAGATTCCTCTTCACTATCTTCATCAATCTATGAAGAGGGATGAGATATCACCTTTTGGGTGAAATTCAATTTATCCAATTTCTCACATAGATTTGGTACCTGCAAGAGATTACTGGTAGAAGCTTCCTTCTCCTTGTAAAACATATTAGCTTCATCAAAAGTAACATGAACAGAATCTTCATTTTATAAGATGATTTATTGAAAACCCTATATGCCTTGCTAACTTGGGAATATCCTAGAAAAATTCCCATTGTAGCTTTGGCTTCAAACTTTCTAAGGTAATCTTTGTTGTTATTATGAATAAAACAAATACAGCCAAAATTTTGAAAATAATCTATTTTAGGTTTCTTCCCTTTGAGTAATTCATATGGAGTCTTACCCTTAAGTTTGTGTATCAAACTTCTGTTCAAGACATAATTTACTGTGCTTACAACTTCTGCCCAATAGGATAGAGGCATGTGAGCATCAGCAAGCAATGTGCCTGCAACTTCAATGAGTGTTTTTTTTCCTTTCAACTACCCCATTTTGTTGGGGAGTTCTGGGAGCAGAGAAGCAATGTATGATACCTTCCTTCTCACAGAATTCTTGCATAGGAAGAGATTCAAACTCAGTGTCATGATCACTTCTGATCAATGCAACTTGAGTAGAGTACTCAATCTTTATGTATTTTAGAAAGTCTGTAAGAGCCTTGAAGTTATCTGACTTTTTTCTCAAGAAGAAAACCCAAGAGAACCTAGAGAACTCATCTACAATGACTAAAGTATAGAACTTCCCTCCCAGGCTTTGTACAGCAATTGGTCCAAAAAGGACCAAATGAAGCAGATATAAAATCCTAGGTGAATCACTCTTATTAACTGATTTAAAGCTATTTTTAGTTTGCTTTCCTTCTTGACAAGCCTTGCAAAGGCTTTCCTTCTTGTAGCGGCAAGAGGGCAATCCTCTAACAAGGTAATCCCTAGATAACCTAGCAATGTTTCTAAGGTTTACATGCCCTGGCCTTTTATGCCATAAAGTATTATTATTGCTAACCTGATTAAATAAATAGATTTCTGAATAAGCAGAATGAAAATCAACTAAGTAAATATTACCTAACCTATATCCTGACAACACAATGTTGTTATTTAAAGAAATATTGCACTTTGAATCAGTAAAGCATACCTCATAACCTGCATCACATAGCTGGCCTATGGATATCAAGTTATGTTTCAGACCACTTACATATGCCACTTTCCTGAATGTGACATCTCCAAGTGTGAATTCTCCATATCCTTCTGTTTGGCCAAAGCTTGAGTCACCAAATACAACTTTTGGACCCAGCTTTGCCTTATAGTTATTTAGGTTGGCCTTGTTTCCTGTCATGTGCTTGGAGCACCCACTATCCAAATACCATCTATCCTGTATGGTAGGATAGGTCTTCACCTGCAAGAAGGCAGATTATATATTTTGTTCCAGTTAACCTTGGGTCCTGGCTTCTTTTCATACTTAAAACTTGAAATATAAGAATATTCAGGTTGATATTTATAGCCTAAGGGATGAAATCTCCTAGGTGGTATTATCCAGTTAGTTAAGGGATGAAATGATTTAGAGTTAGGGTTCTTATTGAGATTTTTGTTTCTATTGAAATTGAAGTTTTGATAACTCTGTTCTGAGTTCGACGATTTAGGTTGAGATCGTCGATCTGCGTTCGACGACCAGCATTGATGTCATCGATCTCGGTTCTCAGAGTAATAGTAGCTATTATCTGGGTTCCATGATCGTCGATCTCTGTTCGATGATACATAGTGATATCGTCGATCACCGTTTGTAGATTGTTTGAACTCAAGCTCTGGGTTCTGAGATCGTCGATCAGCGTTCGATGCATAATGTTGAAATCATCGATCTTGGTTCGACGATTTTTGTTGAGACTTAGTTGTTTGTTTTTCTTTATTTTTCTCAACTTGTTTTAGAACCTTTTTAACCCTTTTAATTTGCTCTGTATTTTTCTTGCTTTTTTCTGAAATAAACTTTATGGGTTGTGAGAGATGATTTTTCTGGATGACTGGTGGTTCACTGGATGATGCACTTAATCCCAACTTACTTTTATTAAGCCTAGCATTGAGTGTGTTGGTTATTTCTTCTAGCTATTTACTTCTTCCATTTAATGATTCCTCTAGCTGTTTTGCCTTACTTAATTCCATTTTTAGAAAAATGATTTGTTCACTATACAAGTCTATTTCACTTTTTAATTTGTTGTTTTCTGATACTAAAGTGTCATAGTTAACTTGCCTATCTCTGAGAAGTTTGATTTCCTTCTCAGACCTAATTAGATCACAATACATGGATTTAAAGTTTGATTTAAAATCTTCAGAGGTAAAGTCAAAATCTTCCAATACCTTATCACAATCTAAACATTCTTCAGATTCTTCTTCTTCTTTGACATTTCCTGAAGCATTGATGGTCATTAAGCACATTTCCATGGCCTTTGCTTCTTCTTCATCTTCACTAGAGCTGGAGGAAGATGATTCTTCAGTATCACTCCATGTTTTTGCAACAAATCCTCTCTCCTTCTTTTTGTGTTTATAGGAGGATGGTTTGCTGGAGTGCTTCTTGGAGTCTTTCTCCTTTCTCCTTTCCTTGTGTTTGTTTTCTGGACACTCTGGAAGAATGTGTCCAGCTTTTCTGCAACCAAAACAAATGATTTCTTTAGAAGGAGTTTTATCATATCTTGGTTTATCATCACTCCTTGATGATTATCTTCTAAATTCTTTTCTCCCCATCTTGAAGAATCTCTTTGCAAAGAGACTCATCAGTTCTTCATTTGATGGAGAAGTTTCTGATTCTTCTGAAGCTTTGAAAGCAATATTCTGCTCATTCCTTATTGTTGTAGCATTCTTTTGTTGCTCAGCTTCTCTTGTCTTCAGCAGCTGTTCATAGGATTTCAGCTTTCCTAAGACTGATTCAGTGGTCATCTCATGTATGCTTCTGGTCTCTCTGATAGGCCAGATTTTAGAGTCCCATGAGCTGGGGAATCACATGAGAATCTTGTCATTTATTTCTGTGACTGAGATGTCCTTGTCAAGGGTTTTCAGTTCATTAACAATGATACAGAGTCTGTTATACATCTAAGAAACTTGCTCAGTTTCTTCCTTTTTAAAATTCTCATACAGGGAGATGAGATGAGCTCTCCTATCCTTCCTTTCATCTGCTAATCCTGCAACCATCTGGTTTAAGGAATCCCAAATGGCCTTAGTTGATTCACATTCAGCTACCTTCTGAAATATGTCGTCAGACATTGTTTGTGCAAGTATATTCATGGCTTTTGCATCATCAATTTTTGCTTTCTTGTATGCATCATTGTAGTCTGGAGGAGGTACTGCAGTCATATTTGTGGAAGTGCTTGGGGTGGCAGCTGGTGGCAAAGGTACTCCTGTTAAGATAGAAGCATAAATATCTTCATCAATAGAGTTCATATAAAGTCTTATTCTTGTCTTCCATATTCCAAACTTTTGCAAGTTGCAAACTGGAGGTCTGGTGCTTGCAAAATCCTTGTACTGAGCCATGGTATAATAAAGAGGAATAGAGTAAGAAAATATCTATCAGAGATCTTAGGTTTAGGTGTTAGCATGTACAACCTTCAACAACACACCCTCTGATACCAATTGAAAGTGAGAGAATAAATAGGTTCTTACTCTAGAGGGGAGTGAATAGAGTATTTAAAACTTATTTAAAAATTTAATTGCGGAATAGAAATACTAATAAAAGAGACTAGATAAAAGAACTAAGAAGGACTACCACAGCAACACAGCACACAAAGAAATCACAAGGCAACACAGACGACACAAGAAAATTTATACTGGTTCACCAAAACTGGTTACATCCACTCTTCTGCCACCCAGGTAGGAATCCACTTAGGTTTTTGATTAGGTGCCCTATCACCACAAGATCTGCTTCAGGTAGATCTAGAAACCCTTTGAGCTTTTGATCAGGAGCTCAAAATCCAATAAGTTTTTGATCAGGTGCCCAATCACCAAAGAGTTCACTTTTGAAGGGAGAGATAACCCTGTACAGATGGAGGTAAAAGAAAAAGTATATGAGAATCTTCTCTTTCTCAGACAAGTGAGAAGATTATGTGGATTAAATAAAAAATTACAAGCTCCCCTAGGATATTGTATGAATCCAGGAAGATGAAGCTTGGCCCTGGGTGTAGGACTTCAAAGTGAAAAGGTTGTAAAGCCCTTTTTGAATCTGATAATAGTGGTTGATGTTGAGATTCTCTGTGAATCTTCGAAGACTGAAGAGAGAAGAAGACTGGTGAAAATTGTTAAGAGAGAGTTCTTCTTCTTCTTAGCAAAGCATGCAGTATCCACTGAGAGCAAAAGATCTTTTCTTTCTGTTTGATTACTAACTTGCGTACTGTCTCTTTCTCCTTTTTTTGTTATATTGAGATATATGTTCTATCAGTGAGAAGAAAAACGGACTGAATTTGAATTCCCAAGGCAAGGCATAGTTTACTGCAAGAAATAAGGAGCCCAAACGGCTAGAATGGCTGGCAATCATAAATACAATCCATAACTGTCTCTACACAATATTCTGTGAATGGCATAATAAATGCTTCAAGAAATACGGCTATCATTCTTGGGAGAATCAGCATTTATTATCAGAATATATCTTGCCTTAAAATAATTGACCATAGCCATACCAAATAAAGACTTCTGACTGATCTGAAAAACTGATAGAAGAAGACAGCATAAAATCGTAAGACTCGGATCAGAGATCGTCGACTAGGGATAAGAGATCGTCGAGCTTCGATTACTGGAGAGAAACAAGAAATCGTCGACCTGAGCTCATGGATCCTCGAGCCCAGTTCAGAGTAGGAGACTCTGAGATCATCGATGGGAGATCGAAGATCGTCGAGCAGAGTTCGACTATAGTCGAACTGTTATAGATGAATCACAACATATTCTGAATCTGAATCTGAGTCCAATGCAAAGCTTGTCTGCCCAAACCTGATCTAAAGGGGATCTAACTAAGACTAAAGACAGAGAGACTGGCTATACAAGAGGGTCTAAACAACCTAAGAGTGAAACTAGCACAAAACCAAATAGAGGTTCCAACAATTTCTGTTTATATGTTACCCTGCTGTGAAATAAATGTACACATATTTTTTTCTTTGTTTTATCATGTGTGGTGTATATCATTGACTAAGGGTTATGACTTCTCCAAATAGGGGGAGATTATTGGGTACACTAGAAATTATGTACCAGATTTAGAGAAGCCTCACTATACTCAATGATATACATCAATTGGTATTTGATGGGATGTTGAGTTTCAGTGTACAGGTTTAAGAAATACAAGAAAATTTCTAAGTACAAGTGTCGACACTTGTAAGGAATTGTGTCGACACCTGAAGTAGGAACTGTGTCGACACCCAGGAGTTATGTCGACACCAGAAGCAAGGCATGTGTCGACACCCAGGAATTGTGTCGACACCTGAAGTAGGAGTTGTGTCGACACACGGGACTTCTGTCGACATACACTCAATGTAATCTATCAACAACAGCTATACTGAGTCTAAAAGGCTTGTGTCGACACACGGGACTTGTGTCGACACACACTCAACGACGTATGGACACACACTCAACGATATTTGGACATACACTCAACGCCATCTATCAGCATCGGCTATGTCGAGACCAGGAGCAGTTGTGTCGACACACAGGACTTGTGTCGACACATACAACAGAAGCTGTGTCGAGAAGATAAAGAATGACTGTGTCGACACATTGGAAGCTGTGTCGACATCATCAAGAATTGTGTCGACACATGGTCTATTTGTGTCGACACATTTGAAGTAGTTTGTTGACAGTGTCCTGCTGAGAAAGAATTTCAATGAAGGGTCAGTTGTCACGATTGAAGACTTGACAGCTGTCATACGTAACACGACTGGCACATCTGTCAGTACTGTCAGAAGGTCATTATAAACCGGATCAGCAGGTAATCATGGATGAACTCTATATAAAGGGCTTATCCATAACAACCATAATATCCAATAGAAAAAATATATAGAACTAACAACAAGTAAGGGAGAGCAAGAGGCTAACCTAGAACAAGGCAGATCCTGAATAAGTCTGCAAGAAAGATTCAGATCTGATTCTGAATTTAAGAAGGAAGTTGATTAAAGATCAACTTCAACACCAAGTAAAGATCAACCTTATTTTGTTCAAATTCAAAAAGCTTTGAAGAAGCTAAGTCAGGTTGGATCTGAAGTATTCAGTCATTAAAGAACTCATCAAGAAGCTCTCACCCATTTAGGTTTCAATCTGGGTGAAATTTCTATTTCTTTAAATAAACTTTTCTTGTAAGATCTTATATAGATCTGAGTTGTAAGCCTGTATTTATAAAGGCTGAGGTAGGGCTGAGTGTCTGAGGTGTAGGACTTGTTAAAGTTTGAGTTGTAGGCCTGGATATAAAGGCTGAGGTAGGGTTGTTGCCTTAGGTAGGGTTCCTGGGTAGAATCTGAGGTAGGACTTGAAGAAGTCTGAGCTGTAGGAATCTATCAGGTTATGAGTTGTAAGATCTGTGGATCTGAGATAGTGGAAGGAAGTTTGGCTGAATCCAGTTCTCTACTGGATAGGCGAAGGGGGAAAGTGAATGTACCCACAAATTGGGGAACCACTATAAATCTTTCTATGTTGTGTTGTGTTTATTTTTCTGAGAACTGTGATTTTTATGTTGTGTTAGATCTTGTTAATTGCCTAAATAGTTTAAAAGATTAGAACCTATTCACCCCCCCCCCCCCTCTAGGTTTCTAGGCTCTTGAAATCAAGTCTTTCAACTTGTAGTGATTCCACTATATTTGAATGGTCTAGAAGAAGTACAACTGATAATATATTAGTTAGATAGATGTTAAAATTATTGAAGTGAAAGTGGCAGCTTTGGCGGTCTATTCAGGCGGAATGTGCAGACTGTTTTGGCAGTCTCGGCGGTCATATCGTGTGGTCTAAGCGGACAGAGCTGGCGACTAGCTAGGTCGGCCAGTGTTCTATAGCTTGTTCCCCAGGTTGTAGCTAAGCAGATAGAATGTTATCCGCAGTGTTGTTGGGTTGGCCAGTGTTGCGGACTTGGCCCGGTTCTGCATCATGCCCAGGGTTGGTTGTCTGGGTTGTCGCGCTGTCTGTGCGGACTGATGTTGTTGTCTGTCGATCTTGGCAGTAGTCTGCTTTGTGCGCCTTGGCTACAAGCTCGGTTATTTGTGGTCTGGAGCTGTGTACGCAAGTGGGCGGACTTGGATGGTACTCGCTAAGTTCGCCTTTTTTGTGATCTAGTCTAGCTGGGCTTAGCAGCTTGTCAGAGGCTTGGTATCCTACCTTGGTGGTACAACCTTTGCGGTCTCGCTCTTGGCTAAGTCGCAGCGGTCTGGTGTGTATCTGCAACATTTGTGGATACACTTGGTACTCGTACAGGATATGGTGGTTATCCTATCATCTAGGGCGGTGATCACACTCCTCTCCACACCAATAAATAGGACCCCCCTGTCACATCAGAAGATACCGAGTGAATAGTAAGTGAACTCGCGGGAGGTTGCTGCGTGAAAGTATCTAGCATCTACATAAATCACCTAGAGAGGGGTGAATAGGTGATGTTTGTGTCTTTTTGCGGAATAAAAATTATCTAAAAATTCAAGCACGCAAACACAAAGATTTATAGTGGTTCCCCGTATTGGGTACGTCCACTGTCCCGCCTCGCCTATCTACCACGAAGGGATAGATTTAGGTATTTCACCTTTCTCAGATTATCACAATCTTACACATCGGAGCAACACTCCTACACCTCGATCCACAACCGGATCTACACCTCGATCTACAAACTGGATCTACAAACTCAATCCACACACGGATATACAATCTCGATCCACTAATGGATCTACAAACTCGATCCACTAATGGATCTACACTCGGAAGAACAAACTTCTTATAATCTCGGAGACAAAGCTCCTATACATGTTAAAACAATTTTTACAACAAACAATAAAAATTTTACTCTTCTAGATCTGAAATCTCCAAGGATCTTCCTTCTTGAAAACTGAAAAGCTCTGTGAAGAAAGTTAAGCAAGAAATCCGAGAAAACTTGATCTGAAAACCTTGGATCCGACACGATCAAATGGATGTTGAAGAATCTTGGAATCTTGGATCTGTCGAATCTTTTCTCCTGTTGAATTGCTGGATCTAGAGAGAGCGGCAGAGAAGAATTGACGATGAAGATGGCAGCTTCTCCCGAATTTTTGAAAGTGCGAGAGCGATTTTTATTCTGTAAATTCAATTAGGGTTTTTGATTCCGATTGAAAAGACTATATATAGATCATCGTCTAACGGTTATAAGTCATTAAGGAAAGATCCATGTGGATAAATCATCATTAACTTAGATTAATTTGAAATCACGTCAGAAGATTTGAAACGAAAAATCTGCAAGTCCATTTCTCGAGAAGAAATAGATTTCTCGAGAAATGATTTGCTTTCTCGAAAAAAAGAAATGGTCTCTCGAGAAAAGGCTTGACGAAAATTTCTTTGAAGTAAAATACAGATTTCTAGAGAAGGATATTATTTCTCGAGAAAAATACTTAGCACAAATTTAGAACTGAAGACAGATTTCTCGAGAAGAATATGATTTCTCGAGAAATGGTTTGACCTTCTTGAGAAATTTACTTAGCGAAAAATCTGTGAACTTAAAGACTGATTTCTCGGAAAAAGAATTGATTTCTCGAGAAAAAGACTTAGCTTTCTCGAGAAATGATTTGGCCTTCTCGAGAACTACTTTGCTTTTCTCGAGAACTAACTTGGCTTCTCGAGAAATCTATAGGACATTTCTCGATAAATGTACTTAGAATATTTTCAGACAATTTCCCGAGAAGTCTTATGGTTTCTCGAGAATAACTTTGCTTTCTCGAGAAATTTACTTAGACTTCTTGATAAATACATTTCATTTCTCAAGAAATGGACTTAGGAAATTTTTCAGAAAAAATTTTCTTTTCTTCTTTGTTGAAACTAATAACCCTTCCTTTCTTCAATTTCTCTAGTACTTGAAAATAAAGTGCATCCCAATAGAGAGGTTACATATGAGTCAACACCATGTATCACACAATGAGGGATTACATTGCATGGTCATGTGTTTAGTGACTCATTGTAAACTGACATTGGTCTACACTTGGCAATAATAACCTGCAAGCACTCAACTAAAGAATAGCATCAAATAAAAACTTAATTCATCTTAGTTCAAGGGTGACTTCATACAAACCTAGGTTATTGTGGATACAATACCCAACACTGCGGTTAGAGTTTTTTATTTGCACAGTTTGTTGAGTTTGATCGGTTTGTGATGTGCAGGTTATGCGAATTGTGCTGAGGAGCCAAGTACTTGGTTCTGACTTCAGTCAGGGTTAGTGTAGATTCTTCGATTTCAACTGGTGGTTAGCAGTAGGTCGCAGCTTGCGACTAGGCAGTATCTCTTCTGCAACTTGTTTCCCTATTCAATAAGTTGTCTGCCTCTGGGCGGCTTGTTTAGTTCGGTGGCAGCAGTCTGCGTGATCTGGCGGCTAGGAGACCTCGTGGTCAGGCAGCTTGCAGTTCAACGGACAAAGTTTCTTTCAGCATTGGAATAACGGGCAGTCTGCGCGGCTTGTTGCGGTCTTGCGACCAGGTGGCTTCAGTGGACTTCTTAGCGGTTAGCAACAGGGCCGACGGTTACTTCTTGTGTCCGCCCGGTTTGTTTTTACTTTGTGTTTTTCATGATTCATCGGATACATTGGCAATCATGTCTCGACATGTATGTCTTGCTCCATAAAGTTTTTTTATAAGTACAGACTCTTGTTCTTCTGGTTGTCTTTTGGTTTGCTTGGGCTCAGTGTGGTTGAGTGTTCTTTTGCCTGGTGTCCCATTTTCCGCTATCACAAATTTGTTCATGGTATCAGAGGGATCAGAGGCTGAGAAGTGATCAAACGTTAGTTTGCCTTGTTTGCTTCTAAGAGTTTAAGCTTACCAAGGTGATTGCAATTAAAGGTGAATTTGCAAGAGGTCTTGGAATTGAGCTCCTTACAGCGACTAACTTCATGAAGTGGAAGTTGTATATGGAGAGCTATATTTTATGCGAGGACCTTTGAGAGGTCATCTATAGAGACGAAAGGTAGGAGGTTACTGCTACTGCTGGTGCTGAAGCAGTGAGAGCTTGAAGAAAGACCAATGTGAAAGCAGAGTTTGTTCTCAAGCGGGATATCTCATCAGAACTCTTTGACCACATTATCGGATGTCAGTCTGTTGCTGAGATTTGGACTTCCCTTAATGGATTGTTCAGCAGGAAGAATGTAACATGGCTACAGTTTCTGGAGAATGAGTTGGCAATGGTCATTCAAGGTGATATGTCTATCTCTACATTCTTCTTGAAAATGAAGAACTTGTGCGCTGAGATTTCAGCGTTGGACCCCGATGAGCCTATTTCAGAGGTGAAACTGAAGAGGCATATAATCCGCGGTTTATGGAACAAGTATATGGCCTTTGTCACCTCTGTTCAAAGATGGGCCACTCAGACGTCTTTATTAGAGCTGGAGAACCCACTGCCTTCGCAGGAGAGATTGGCAAGGCAGATGGCTTGAGTCACTTGTTGAAACTAAAATCTGGCTTCTGTGGAGTTCGGGGTCCCCAAAGGGGGCAACTTGCACCTACTTTTCCCAAGCGAGTACACTTGGCCTATCTCGTGGAACTAAGGAATAGACCCTAGGCTACAGCCCAAAGGTCCCACCACAGACTCGGAAGATCGTAGAGCGCTTCCCCTCCCTATGCAATGCTGAGCTAGCCACCTTGGGGGAAGAAGAAAGCCTACCTCTTTCCAAGGTACCTTAAGGGTCTATTTATAGTTTTTTGAGTCTGGTCTGCTGATAGCGGAATTCCACTATTCAGAAAGGGCTACATGCAGACCCCTGGGGGCATATAGGTAAATTTACCTCTGGACCCTACGATGGAGTCGAGTGGAGAAGCATCACTCGACGCCAGGGACTGAGGCGTTGAGTGGAGAAGCATCACTCAATGCCGAGAACTACGACATTGAGTGGAGAAGCACTAATCAACGCCAACCCTGAAGGTTTCCGCTGACCCGGGTGCAAACCTCCCCACCAGCCCTGGGCGGGAACCCTTCCAGTTCCATGGACTAGGGCGTTGAGTGGAGAAGCATCACTCAACGCCAACTCCAGGGACTAGGACGTTGAGTGGAGAAGCATCACTCAATGCCAACCCTAAGGGCCTCCCTCCAGCCTGGGCGCAAACCCTCCTGCAAGCCCGAGGCGGGAACCCTTCCACAAGCACTACTCGCCTGACCCGATTTAGCTTAAAGCCTACTCAAACCCAGAGCTCTAGGCCTTTGGGTCTCACTCAGTTAATATGGGGTTGTACATAATCCCCACTCTTTGCGAGCTAGTTTTACGCTCGGAAAGAAATGTCCAACCGCTAATATTCGGTAAGTTCTTGTTGACCTGGAAGAGAATATTTTGTGGTCCCTACCAATGCCTTATATATATACATGCCACTGGGTCTGTCCTCAAGCTATCTTTTTTGACATTGCCTTCCGCCCGAGCTTTCGAGCGCCTTTCGAAGATGTATGCTAAACAAGCCGCTAGGCCACTCTCGCAAGAGGTCCAGTACTGTCTCGCTGCCGCTTAGAAATGGGCCCATGCCAATTGTGCAGAGTTCGCGCCCTGGCTCGCGGGCAAGAGACCGTCCAAATCCACGTACCGCCAAAAAAAGGCCAAGTCAGTCTGGCGAGACCGTTCCAAGGGCAAACTGGCTTCGCCGACTCCCACCCCGACCCGTGAGAACCATCTTGCTCTGGTGGTGGTATTTCTCTTCCTCCAACTTTTTGACGTGAAAGCCTCCCAAAGAGGGCTCGTCGAACTGATTTGCGATCCTTTTCGCAGGTGACGGTCCCGAAAGGCATCGCCGGCGATCCTCCAGCGAGTATCGAATCAGACCGGCCCGATGGAGAAGATCTTCAGAGGGTCTCGGCGGTGGTCCCTCTGGAATTCTCGGTCGAGCCCTCAATTTTTCCCAGTAATGCTCTTGTTTTGTCTTTCGCTTCTGTCTGGTTTATGCACTCCTCTGCTCACTTGGTCTTCTGTAGGCTCTTCCCGGGGCATCATCCACCCGAGTCCCAGGACTCCCTCTGCCAAGAGCCACGTTTTTGTCGTGCAAGATCCTCCCCTCTTGCCCAAGAGGTTCACTGAAAAACATCCTGCTCTCGCGTCAATCTCCCGCCCTTCTACCGTGGAGGAAGTTGTCCCCCCTGCCTCTGGTTGAGACCTACTTGCGGGAGCAGACCCCACGCACCCTAAGACGTGGAAAACCAAGTAAATTATGTCGAGAGAGATACGCTGAGAGCCCTGTCGAGAGCCACATGCTGAGAGCCCCACCGAGAGGGACATGTTAAGATCCCTGCCGAGAGGGCTATGCCGAGATGGGTATAAATTACGCCATCCTTATCCAGGATAGGTGTTAGCTATTTGAAAAACCTGTTATCTAAGTGCTCTATAATGCTCGTCATGGGCCTAATTCCCCCGTGAGCTAGATGAGAGTCTGACAATGGGAGCGGCTCCAAATCTGATTATTCCAAACATTCTGCATCACGCCATCGAGCGGGCCTTCGAATTTGCAAACCCTTTTCCTTCCCCCCCCCCCAAGAGAGCCTACGGCCCTACCAGCTAGTGAGATTCTAGACAACAGGTCTACTCGGGGCCGAGTGCGCCTTCCAGCCCTGCCAGCTAATGGAATCCTGACAGCGGGATTCTCTTGGGGTCTTCCCTTACCCCCCAAGCGAGCCTATGACCCTGCCAGCTAGTGAAAGCCTTGACAACGGGTCTACTCGGGGCCGAGTGCGCCTTCCCGCCCTGCGAGCTAATAGAAGCCTAACAACGGGATCCTCTTGGGGTCTTCCCTTACCCCCCCCCCCCCCCAAGCAAGCCTACAACCCTGCCAGCTAGTGAGAGTCTGTACAACGGGTTTACTCTGGGTTGAGTGTGCCTTCCAGTCCTTCCAGCTAATAGAAGCCTGACAGCGGGATCCTCTCAGGGTCTTCCCTTACCCCCCCCCCCCCCAAGCAAGCCTACACCCCTGCAAGCAAGTAAGAGCCTAGACAACGGGTCTACTCGGGGCCGAGTGCGCCTTCTAGCCTTGCCAGCTAATGGAAGCCGGACAGCGAGATCCTCTCAGGGTCTTTCAAAATCACAAACTTTCTATCGTTTCCCCCCAAGCGAGCCTACGGCCCTGCCAGCTAGTGAGAGCCTGAACACCGGGTCTACTTGGGGCCGAGTGTGTCTTCCAGCCCTGCCAGCTAATGGAAGCCTGATAGTGGGATCCTCTCAGGGTCTTCCCTTACCACCACCACCCCCCCCCCCCCAAGCGAGCCTATTACACTACCAGCTAGTGAGTGCCTGGACAGCGGGTATAATCGGGGCCGAGTGCGCCTTCCAGCCCTGCCAGCTAATGTAAGCATGACAGCGAGATCCTCTCGGGGTCTTTCAAAATCACAAACTTTCCCTCTTTTTCCCCCAAGTGAGACTATGGCCCTGCCAGCTAGTGAGAGGCTGAGCAGCAGATCTACTCAGGGTCGAGTACACCTTCCAGCCCTACCAGCTAATGGAAGCCTGGCAGCGGGATCCTCTCAGGGTCTTCCCTTACCCCCCCCCCCCCCCCAAGCGAGCCCACAGCCCTGCTATCTAGTGAGAGCCTTGACAGCGGGTCTACTCGGGGTCGAGTGAGTCTTCCAGCCCTGCTAGCTAATGGAAGCCTGACAGCGGGATCCTCTCGGGGTCTTCCCTTACCCCCCAAGCGAGCATATGGCTCTGCCAGCTAGTGAGAGCCTGGATAGCGAGTCTACTCGGGGCCAAGTGCGCCTTCCAACCCTGCCAGCTAATGGAAGCCTGACAGTGGGATCCTCTCAGGATCTTTCAAAATAACAAACTTTCCCTCCTTCCCCCCAAGCATTCTTACGGCCCTGCCAGCTAGTGAGAGCCTGAACAATGGGTCTACTCAGGGCCGAGTGCGGCTTACAGCCCTGCCAGCTAATGGAAGCCTGACAGTGGGATCCTCTCGTGGTCTTCCCTTACCCCCCAAGCGAGCATACAGCATTGTCAGCTAGTGAGAGTCTGGATAGCGGGTCTACTTGGGGTCGAGTGCGCATTCCAGCCCTGCCAGCTAATGGAAGCCTGACAGCGGGATCCTCTCGGGGTCTTCCCTTACCCCCCAAGCGAGCCTACGACCCTGTCAGTTAGTGAGAGCCTGAACAACCCTGAAGGCTTCCCGCTGACCCGGTCGCAAACCTCCCCGCCAGCCCTGGGCGGGAACCCTTCTGGTTTCAGGTACAAGAGCATTGAGTGGAGAAGCATCACTCAACGTCAACCCTAACGGCCTCCCGCCGGCCCGGGCGCAAACCCTCCCGCAAGCCCTAGGCGGGAACCCTTCCGGAAGCACACTCCCCTGACCCGATTTAGCTTAAAGCCTACTCAAACCCTGGGCCCTAGGCCTTTGGGTCTCACTCAGCGAATATGGGGTTGTACACTCCCCGCCACTTGGAGTCAACGGAAAAAGCGTACTCATCGCCAACACCCCAACACCCATCGACCATTAGAAGAAGATTAGAGGATTTTACCAGTATTCCTGGTCGTCAGAGCTTTTCCGGCTGAGAGTCTTCTTCGCCTTACTCTGTGCCAGCATCTTCGACTCCTATACTCAGATCCAAGAGGCAGACTTAAAGTATTTCCTCCAAACTCGCGGTTTCATTCATGTCGTACACTGGATGTGGATTTCTCCGGCAGTCAAGCTCCAAAACCATAACTCACCGGGAGAAGATGATAACGATGAAGAGATCGTGGTTTTTAAAGAGTTGGGTATTGTTGGGATGCTGACACGTTTCAGCTCAGCATGGTTTTCAGCCGTCCACATTATTACACGTGGCGAGCATCTACCGGCCTCAACCTTTTAGTAAAAGCAGGATCGTAATACACATGGCAGCATCAAACTTGATCTGTGGCTTATATCATCTGCAGGAGATCCTTACACTTGGCAGCAGCATCGTTGGGCCCCATCCCAACAACAAGAGGAAGCCATCCAATTAATTACCGTTTTAATTAGAAATCATTTTTGAATTCTGACCGTTGGGTCTAATGTAGTATAAAAGGATTGGTTTAGCTGTAATGTTTTTTTATGCATGGATTAATAAGATTAATGTTTGTTATTCCTTCTGCTTCAATTCTGCTCTCATCTCTCTCTCTCTCTATCTCTCTATCTCTCTATCTCTCTATCTCTCTCTGTCTCTCCCTCAACTACCTCCCTTGATCTTCCTCCTTTATTTTTCTCACTGTTTCTCTTCTCCGGTAGGCCTGGTTCTCCGGTGAACTTCTCCACTGAATCGGAGGACCTAACACGACCTCAGGCCGGTGCAGGCGGAGCTGCTTCGGGCGACGACCCTCGGGATGTGCGCGCTCGGGTCATGCGCTCCCAGCATCTTCTTGGCGTAGGGCTTCGATCCGATGCCCTAACTGGAGGTAGGAATGAAGGATGTGTTGGAAGCAATGTATGGGCGCACTCCTCCTTTGTCTTAAATAACACACCACTCCTCTATAACAACCACCACTCACTTGCAATGACAAGACAACTCATGACTTGCTTTAATAAATTCCAAAATAATAAGTTGCTGCTGTTAATAAAAACCGAAGGTTAAGCGTCGCTACGGCGAAACAATATAATCAAACTTTCTAATGAATGCAGTGACGCATAAACCTTTAGGATCGTAATAACCAAACTCTATTATTCTCAAATTGGAGTGCGAATGCAAATTTATTTTCCTAAGTTAAGACCACCAAAAATGAAGCGAGCTAAAAGGACGGTAACACAACTGAAGTGCGGAAACTTAATGTATACCGTTCTTGGATTCCAGCTCATGCTTCATGATAGCGGTCATCCCCAATAACCTTGGTGTGCTCTTCCTTATGAAATTGACTGTGTTAGCGGAAACCCGGAAACATACAAAATTATCAAGTGGATTGTTCTCTACAATGAAAACAACGTTAGCACAATATGTATATTAAAGATCATGAAATCTGAATATTAGAGCATGCAAGTGTGAAAACTTCCAGTTCCATACAGGAATGTTGATCAATGGGAAATAGTTCAGTCTAGAATTTAATCACCGCATGAAAGTTATGTATAGATCTCAATTTTTCATAATTGTATAAAGGTTTTATATTTAAACTTTATGTGCTAAAGATGGATCTCAAAACCAGTATAAGATCTTAGATTTTGTATGACCAAGAAAGATCTACAGATCCGTACCACCCAAAACAGCAGCTTCTACCAACATATCAAATAGAGAAAAATATGTAAACAATTACCTTTATTGATGGCTAAAGTTTGAAATAGAAATCAACTTCTGATCCAGTAAATTTCTGATTTCGCGGCTTGAGAAGAGGTAAAACTCAAACCAGGTATTTTCTCATAGATGTTCACGATCTGAATGCCGATCTGCTCTACTCTTGGTGCTGAAGGCAGAGAACAGCGCAAAATCACCGGCGACGATACCCAGCCTTGACGTCCTCTCCCGAAGCTTAAACAGAAGAGGAGAACGCCACTGCTGTTTCAAATCTCTAGAGCAGATCTGGATCTTGCCGGCTACTGGAGATCGGGACCAGTTTTCCGATCGGCTTCTTGCCCTAAGGCCGGCGGCTGAGAGGAGAAAGATGAAGGCAGACAGTTTCCAAAAAAAACAATCGGATGTTTCACGCATTGTTCATAACCGTGGATCAAGAAAATGAAATTTCCTAGGCTTAATAGGGAAGCCCTATTGAGAGTTACCAATTGAGGTCAATTAATTCTCATAACTCTCAAAATGAAATCCAAATAAAAATTAAATCTCATCAACTTAATTGAGATTTAAATACCATGTCCATTCATATGCCAAGGGTGAGACTGAGTTCGCGACTGTAGTTGCGAGACGGTCGGTCCCACCTATCACAGGCTTCGACCGTTCGCGCGACTGAATTAACGCGCGCTCGCAGGAGTCCGAATACACTCAAAGCTCGTGTATGGTTTCATCGAAACGTCCCGATGAGTCAAGTTCATTTAACGAAAAATTTCTAACAGCTTCCTCCCGTACCCCTCTTGATTAAATTTTATATATATCTCACAGACGGCGAGACCTCCATCAGCTAGATGTAGCAACTCCGGCGAGAACAGTTGTCGGCGAGACGCGACTTCAGCAGTTGCGAGATGAGAATCCAGTGAGCTCAAACAACTCCTGCGAGCTGTACCGGCAAGATCGCCCGGCGAGATCGCCCGCTGCCTGGCGAGATCACTACTCCAGCAGACTTCCGGCGAGCGCGAGCTACACACTGCGAGCTTCCGGCGAGATGAACGTGGCTGCGAGCTGAGGCTCCAACGAGCTTCCTTCCCGCGAGTTGCCTCCTCGAACCTACTGCGAGATGGTTCCTGCCGCCGGGGAGTTTAATATCTCTCTCTCTCTCGCCACTCTCGGATCCGGATCCTCTCCATTTCAAATGAAATGGAGGGGATCCATTTCAAGCTTTAATGGACAAGATAAGTCCAAACAAAATCTTGTGGACAGGATTTTTTAGATTAAAAAAAATATAAAAGGCTAGGAATGACTGAACCCGTTGGATCAAAAAGCAATCCATCATGACCATGAAATGGATCCCCTCCATTTCATTTGAAATGGAGAGGATCCTGATATCTCTCTCTCTCTCTCTCGCCAATCTCTCTCTCTTTTCTCTCACTCTCTCGCCACTTCTGTTCACAGGAGAAAAACGAAAACTAAAGAGGGAAAAAAAATTCTATTTCAACTCAGTTTCACATGAAAGTATACATGCCCTTGTATAGGCTAATCCAACCAATGAGAAAATGACATATGGCAGCACAGTAAATGCTCACCAACTTCAACTTCTCTCTCTCCACTAAAAGACAAAACATAAAAACAAATACTAATAATAAGGGAAAATTATTGACCCGGTCAACTCCCAAAACAACTCCAGCAAACTCCCCCTCAAATTTGGCAGACCATGCCGAGTTTGCTTTTCAACTTCAAGAACGTCTCTACTTTCAATGCCTTAGTGAAGATGTCCGCAACCTGCTCTCCAGTTTGGCAATACACCACCTCCATTGTCTTCTGCTCCACTTGTTCACGGAGGAAGTGATATCGGGTCTCGATATGCTTGCTCCTCCATGCAACACTGGGTTCTTTGCGAGCTGGATGGTAGACATTTTATCCACTAATACTGTTGTTGGCCCTTCCTGCGCATGATGCAACTCCCCCAGAAGGTTCCGTAGCCAGATGGCTTGGCAGGCGCATGCCGCCGCCGCGATGTACTCCGCCTCGCAAGATGATAAGGCTATAGTAGCCTACTTCTTAGAACTCCATGAGAATATCGCGCTTCCCATGTTGAACGCATACCCGGAAGGGCTCTTTCGGTCGTTCACATCTCCTCCATAGTCGCTATCCGAGTAGCCGACTAGCTTCAACTCTCCTCCAGACGAGTACTTCAGGCCATTCTCCCGAGTCCCGTTCACATACCTCAGGATCCTCTTCGCTGCTGTGAAGTGGTCCTGCTTGGGCTCCTCCATGTGCTTGCTTACTACCCCGACCGCATACATAATGTCCGGCCTAGTGAAAGCCAAGTACCTTAGACTTCCGACCAGGCTCTTGAACATAGTTGGGTCCACTCCTTCCTCTTCGGAAGCCTTCCTCGGCTTTGTTACAGGGTCCACAGGAGTGGAGATAGCCTTGCTACCCTCCATCCTGAACTTTTTCAGAATCTCCTCGGCATACTTCTGTTGGGAGATGAAGATCCCATCTTTTCTGTGCTGCACCTCAACTCCCAAGAAGTAGCTCAACTCTCCCAAGTCTGTCATCTCGAACTCCTTCTTCATCAGCCTCTTGAATTCTTCGAACATCGCAGGGTTGCTCCCGGTGAATATCATGTCATCCACGTATAGACATTGGATCATGATATCCCCACTCTTCTCCACCTTCATGTAGAGAGCATACTCATGTGGTCACTTGATATACTCATGCTCCTGAAGGAATTTGTCTATCCTCCCATTCCAAGCTCGAGCTCCCTGCTTCAGTCCATACCAGGCTCTGCCCAGCTTGCAGACCTTTCTCTCCTTGCCTTTCACAACGTACCCTAGAGGCTGCTCGATGTACACTTCCTCCTCCAGGTACCCATTCAGATACACCGCCACAGCATCCATTTGCATGATAGCCCATCTTTAGTGTGCCGCCAGTGCGATGATCAGCCTTATAGTATCGATCTGCGCCACTGGGGCGTAGACTTCATCATAGTCCACCCCTTGGACTTGTCTATACCCTTTCACCACCAGCCTTATCTTGTGCTTCTCCACAGCTCCATCTTTGTTTTTCTTCACCTTGTAAACCCATTTCACCCCGAAGGGTTTGTGGCCTGCCGGTGGATCAACTAGCTCTCATGTATCGTTCTTCTTGATGGAAGCCATCTCGACATCCATCGCCGTCCTCCAAGATTTCTCTTGGGCAGCTTCTTCATAGGACTGTGGCTCGCAATCTGCTAAGAGACAATATAATGAATAGTTAGCATGAATTGGGACCGTCTCCTCATAGAGCTCCCCCAACCCCTTCATCTTGGATGGTGGGCTCTCGGAGTCACTCCGGCTCCCACTTCCTCCTCCAGAATTGCCTCCACATGAGCTTTCCCCTCTTGAGTAGGAGGTGGAAGCTCCCCCTGAATTTCTACTCGGTGGTGATGACGGCTCAGCTCCACCATTCTCGGCTCCAGCCTCATGACCACCCACTTCCTCATCTTCGAAGAACATGCCCTCCATACTTCTCGTATCCTCATCCCAGCTCCAGCTGCTTCCTTCTTCAAACACCACGTCCCTCGAGATTATGGCTTTCCCCGTCACCGGGTTGTAAAATTTGTATGTCTTGCTCTCCGGAGCGTAGCCAACAAAGATGCACGTCTCGCTCCTATCATCGAGCTTCTTCCTTTTCTGGTCTGGGATGTGAGCATAAGCTACACACCCAAAGACTCTTAGGTGCTTCACACTCGGCTTCTAGCCGCTCCATGCTTCAAACGGCTTCTTGAACTTCACACTCTTTGTGGGGGCATCTATTCAGTAGATACACCGCACATTGCACTCCTTCCGCCCAGAACATCTTCGGTAGCCCCTTCTCCTTCACCATGCTCCTCGCCATATTCATAATGGTGAGGTTCTTCCTCTCTGCCACTCCGTTCTGTTGCGGTGAGTATGCTGCCGTCTGTTGGTGTGATATTCCATTCTCCTTGCAGAAATTATCAAACAGCCTCGAGGTGTACTCCTCACCTCGATCTGTCCTTAGCACCTTCAATGGTTGCCCACTCTCCTTCTCGATAATCGCCTTGAACTCCCTGAACTTGTCAAGGGCCTCGGACTTCTCTCTCAGAAAATACACCCAACACTTCCAACTATAGTCATCCGTGAAGGTGATGTAATACTTGCTTCCGCCTATTGAGGTGATTTCAAACGGACATGCGATGTCCGAGTGAACCAGTTCAAGTTGACCCCTTTCTCTCCAGGACTTCCCTCCTTCGAATGTCTGCCTCTTGAGCTTCCCCTTCATGCACACCTCACACACCTTCTGCGGAGGGGAGATCATAGGCAGGTCCGCCACCATCTTGGAGTGGGATAGTAGCTTTAATCCTATGAAGCCCAAATGCCCCATCCTATGGTGCCATAGCCATGCTTCTTCCTCTTCTTTTGTTCTCGTGAGACAAACGGTCTCTTGAGCATCCATCCTCAGCGTGAAGAGACGGTTCGTCGTCATCTTCACCTTCACTACCTCCTTTACTTGATCATTCTTCATTGCCATGGACCCATCCTTCATTTGTACGCAGTAGCCTCGCTCCACTAACTGCCCAATGCTCAAGATATTGACCTTCAACCCTGGCACATAGTACACATCATTCAAATGTACTCTCTCCCCATTCAGTTTCACGACCACCAGGCCCTTTCCTTCCAAGGAAATCTTCGAAGCATCCCCGAAGCTAACCTCACCCCCACTGGGTTCAAGGTTAGAGAACATCTCCTTATCTCCAGACATGTGGTTGCTCGCCCCTGTGTCCAGTTATCACACTTCATTCCTTCCTTCTTCTGCACCTCGGTAGGTTAGAAATATCATTGGGTCTCCACCCCTAGCATTGTTCCCCTTGTTCCTAGCCTCCGCATAATGGTTGGCTTCTTCTGTCTTCCTCGGAGCCCAACAGTCATAACTCATATGCCCAAACCTGTTGTAGTTGTAACACTGAACTTGGGCTCTTCCTCCTCGGCCTTTTCCTTGGCCTCTTCCTCTACCTCTTCCTTCTTGCCACCTTCCTCCTTGAGGTTGCTCCGCCTCTCTCTGGTGGAATTGGTTTCTTCCCTGATCTCTTCCTCCTCTTCTTCCTCTTCCTCTCCCTTGTTGACCTCGGCCACGCTGGCCGCCTCCTCTTCCGGAGCTCTCTCCGAAGTTCAACTGGTTTTGGAGTGCTTTTCCCAAGCCACTTGCTTCTTCATCATCCTGCAGCATCCGGTACTCATGAGCTTGCAATGAGCCCACAAGCTCGTCAACAGTCATCAAGGTGAGGTCCTTCGACTCTTCGATCGCCACCACCACATGACGGAACTTCCGCGATATCGATCTCAGCAGCTTCTCCATGAGGCTTACATCATCTATCGTCTCCCCGTTTCTCTTCATCTCGTTTGTGAGCATCCGCAGGCGTGTCACAAAGTCTCCGACCTTCTCCATGGCCTGCATTCTCAACATTTCATATTCTCCTCGGAGAGACTGCAACTTCACTTTCTTCGCCTTGTCTACTCCTTGCATGGAGCGTTGCAACACCTCCCATGCTTCTTTTGAGCTCACTGCCTCCGAGATCTTCTCAAAGGTGGCTTCATTCACTCCTTGGTATAATGTGAATAGTGCCTTCTTATCCTTCTTTCTCGCTTCCCTCAACGCTGTCTTCTGCGCGTTGGTCAATGTCGCTTCTTCTTCAGCATCAGGCTCTTCATAGTCATCCTCGACTACTTCTCATAGCTCCTTCGAGGTGAGAAACACCTTCATCTGGATACTCCAATTGCCGTAGTTGGTCTTCGTCAACTTGGGAACTTGCCCCGGCATCGCTCCTCCTGTCTCCATCTCTTCTCTACTTCAAATCTCTTCTCTACTTCAAACCTCCCGAGTCACCGTAAAGATTTGCACAACCTCCCTCTGATAACACTTGTTGGAAGCAATGTATGGGCGCACTCCTCCTTCTGTCTTAAATAACACACCACTCCTCTATAACAACCACCATTCACTTGCAATGAAAAGACAACTCATGACTTGCTTTAATAAATTCCAAAATAATAAGTTGCTGCCTCCCGTACCCCTCTTGATTAAATTTTATATATATCTCACAGACGGCGAGACCTCCATCAGCTAGATGTAGCAACTCCGGCGAGAACAGTTGTCGGCGAGACGCGACTTCAGCAGTTGCGAGATTAGAATCCAGTGAGCTCAAACAACTCCTGCGAGCTGTACCGGCAAGATCGCCCGGCGAGATCGCCCGCTGCCTGGCGAGATCGCTACTCCAGCAGGCTTCTGGCGAGCGCGAGCTACACACTGCGAGCTTCCGGCGAGATGAACGTGGTTGCGAGCTGCGGCTCCAGCGAGCTTCCTTCCCGCGAGTTGCCTCCTCGAACCTGCTGCGAGATGGTTCCTGCCGCCGGGGAGTTTAATATCTCTCTCTCTCTCGCCACTCTCACTCTCGCCAATCTCTCTCTCGCCAATCTCTCTCTCACTCTCTCTCTCGCCAATCTCTCGCGCTCACTCTCTCTCTCGCCAATCTCTCTCTCTCACTCTCTCTCTCTTGCGCGCCAATCTCTCTCTCTTCTCTCACTCTCTCGCCACTTCTGTTCACAGGAGAAAAACGAAAACTGAAGAGGGAAAAAAATTCTATTCAACTTAGTTTCACATGAAAATATACATGTTCTTATATAGGCTAATCCAACCAATAAGAAAATGGCATATGGCAGCCTCACCAACTTCAACTTCTCTCTCTCCACTAAAAGACAAAACATAAAAACAAATACTAATAATAAGGAAAAATTATTGATCCGGTCAACTCCCAAAACAACTCCAGCATGATGCTGCTCGCCCTTGCCCGCGGGCAGGGGGCATGCTCTGTCCGGTTTGGAAATTTTGAGCTGGCTTGCTTAAAGCGGCTTAAAGCGTTATTCTGTAAATTTTCTAATTATTCGTGATTAATGATAGGTATTATCGCTAATTAGCGTTGTTCCGTATTTTTTAATGGAAAGATATGACTATTGCTAATTAGCGTCATTTCGTTTCTAGGAAAAATATTATCTTTGTTAATAATTCCAGATAATAAGTTTATAACTCAAATCGCATATATCAGTAGTTAACTAGTTATCCTAATTATCCGTGTTCCTTTCTTTTGGGAAGATTGGAAGCTTAAATTATAATAGAAAATTATTTGCTTCTATTCAAGAAAAAGAATAATATTTATGCAGTATAGTTATAGTACTGTATTTATAGAATTATTATTCAACACTAATGGATTCAGGCACGGATAGTTCCAATTTGAACCTTTTTTGGCAAGTCAAATTTGACTGATTAGACTATTTTTTGCTGCCCCATTTTAGGTATTATTAAAGGAAATATAATAGTGTAAAAATATCTTTTTCTAGACAATTTAGGCAATCCAAATTTATGTCCATTAAAATTAAATTTGGACTGTCTTTTAGAGCCTTTTTGATATGCTCAAATTACTAAAGTATCTGTCCGAGACGGCAGTGAATAGTAGCTGCCGGAGGTGGCAGGAATTTTTTGAGAAAGGTAGGAAAAACAAGAGCGAAAGAGAAAGAGAGAGAAAGAGAGAGAAAGAGGGAGAGAAATCGGGAAGAGAAACAAAAGACAAACTTCATTAACCTTCACAACAATCCAGTTTATTACAGTCCTACTATTTAATTCACTTACATTCTGACCGTTTGATTAGTTTAACGGTAATAAAAATCAACGACTAAAAATATACGTTCTAAAGTGGAAGTACTCCTTTTATGATGCCATATGTCAAACATCCCGCCTTGGCTGCTTTAAGTTGATGAAGGCGATGTTGCCAGGTGTCAACCATCCTGCGGTTGCTGCTTTTTGGCTGATGCGATAATGAGATGCCATGCGTCTGATGGGGCTTTGATCTGCCTTCCACGTGTCTTGATCGTAAATCGTAACAATGGCTTCCTCTTTAAAACACGATGTCCTCATCGTTTGCCTTACCGCCGTCTGAAAGCAAATGTGCTTAGGGTTTACGGAAGTAAAGCTTCTTCACTGGAAGACGACGGAATCTGTTGTTGTAGGGAAGGAGCGCGCTTGTTCTGAAATGGCAGGTAAGTATTGTTTAACTCTGGTTGGTGTCGGCGGTGTTTTGAAGTCGATGTTGGCGTTTAGTTCGTTTTTGTCGTAGTGGCCAAGCTGTAGGTAGTTCATCTGTGAGATCCACGTGAGTTGTTGTTGTTGGAAGTATGGTAGGGTTTTCTGGTGCTGCTTGTTGTTGACTCTTAGTAGAAGGGTCCAGATCTGGGTAGGTTGCTTCTGCTGTAGAGCTGGGAATGTTGTCGTGGGCTCGTAGTTGTAGATCCGCAGGTAGTGAGTCCAGATCTTCCCAGGAGCTATCTTCTGGAGGAAGATCCTTCCACTGGACTAACCCTTGTGTGATCCGTAGGTTATTCCGCACAATTTGTCGAAGGCTCACCACGGTTAGGGGAACATGTAATGGCATGTTCTTGTGACTGTGAGCAGGTAATGGCGTGATGTGGAGATGCTCGCGTCCGTGATACTGCTTGAGGAGAGATATGTGAAACATTGGGTGTATTTTACATGTCTCGGGTAGTTGTAGTTTGTAAGCAGTCTCTCCTACGACTTTCACGATTTGAAAGGGGCCGTAAAATCGGAGAGCTAGCTTCCTGCAACTCATGCGATGGAGGGTGAGTTGGCGATAGGGGTGTAGCTTGAGCAGCACCCAGTCGTTGACTTGGAATTTCTTCTCCATTCTCTTCTTATCTACGAATGTCTTCATGCGTTGTTGGGCGTGCTGTAATTGCTCCTTTAGTTGATGCATGATTTCATCTCTGGTTTGTAATGTTATCTCCACCGCTTCAGTCCGCGTGCTTCCTGCACAGTATGAAAGCAACCCCGGTGGTCGACCGAACATGGCTTCAAAAGGAGTCATGCCGGTCGCAGTATGTAGTGTAGTATTGAAATGAAATTATGCAAAACTCAAATAATTAGACCATTTACGTGGATGTGTATGTGTAAACATTCTTAAGTATTGTTGCAGACTCCTGTTGGTGCGTTCTGTCATCCCGTTAGTTTGCGGGTGATAGGATGAACTGTAGTGGAGATTTGTTCCTTGTAAGGAAAATAAGTCAGTCCAGAAATTTCTCAAAAAGACTGGGTCTCGGTCTGTTACTATTGAAGTAGGAGGACCGTGTAATTTCCCGACTGATTCCCAAAATGCTGCGGCCGCGGATTGGCCTGTCAGTGGGGGAGTCAGGGGAGCAAGATGAGCTTCCCTGGAGAGTCTATCAACTATTACCATAATAATGGTGTATGTGTTGGATTTAGGTAACTGGGTTATAAAGTCCATAGTAAGGTCGGACCATATTAACGCAGGGATAGGTAACGGTTTGAGGAGTCCATATGGTAGATGGTTTGAGGGTTTAGCTTTTTGACACAGTGCGCATTCCTTAATGTACTTTGTTATGTCGTCTTTCATATGATGCCGCAAAAAATTGCTTTGAATTCGATGGAGGGTGGCTTTAATTCCTGAATGCCCTCCAATATGACTGTCATGAAAACTTGCCATGATTTTCTGAATAATAGGGGAGTTTTGTGGTATAAACAGTCTATGCTTATATAATACCCTGTCCCCTCTACATGTCCATCCCGGTCGTGTAGCTGGGTTAGTGCGCAAGTCTTCCAGCAACTGTTGGGTGAATTGATCATTAGCATAGTCTAGTTGGAGCCCATCCAATAATGGAGAAGAGGGTTTAGTTAAATACATTGTGTTGAATTCTGCTTGTTCATGTTGTGGAAGTGTTGGTGTTGTTGTTATTGTGGCTGGATGGTCGGTGCAAGACCTAGAAAGAGAATCGGCTATAACATTGTGTTTGCCAGGCTTATACTTAATGGTATAATCATAGTCAATGAGTTTAGCCAAGAACATTTGTTGTTCTGGGATGTGTAAATCTTGTGATAGTAAATTGTGTAAACTCTTGTGATCTGTTAATATTTGAAAAGAGTGTCCCAATAAGTATTGTCGCCACTTTGAAACAGCAGCGGTGACAGTGTACATTTCTCGTACGTAAGTCGACTTGCGCTGCATAAGTGGGGACAATTTCTTACTGAAAAATGCAATGGGTTTATTATTTTGCATTAAAACTGCACCTATCCCAGTGCCTGACGCATCAGTCTCGACAATAAATTCCTCCTCAAAATTTGGTAATGTCAAAATTGGCGTGGAAATTAAAGCTGTTTTTAATGTATCAAAAGCTTTTTGAGTCTGATCATCCCAGGAAAAATTATTTTTTTAATAAATCGGACAGTGGGGAAGCTATAAGAGAGAACTTTTGTATAAATTTTCTATAAAATCCCGTCAATTCAAGGAAAGCTCTAACTTCCCTTTGTGATGTTGGTATGGAGTAATTTTCAATGGCCTTTATATTCATATGGTTAGGATATACCATCCCGTTAGTAATACAGTGTCCTAAGAATTCGATTTCTGTCTTTAAAAAGAAACACTTGGATTGTTTAATGTGCATGGAGTTATATTGTAAAATCTTAAAAACAACATGTAAGTGTTCAAAATGCTCATCATCAGTAGTACTAAAGACAAGGATGTCATCAAAAAAAACTACAATAAATTTTCGGAGGTACGGTCGGAATATATTCGTTGGTTGGTCGGTCGGTCGGTCGGTTGTAATTGTGCAGGCATGGCAACATGGGGCGAGGAAATGGATCGGTCGGTCGGTTGTGGAATGAATTGTCTATGCGCGGAGGTATGGGTTGTTGGCCAGTTATTTCAATTTCCTGATCTTCTACCATGCGAGCTAAAGCGTAGGCGTCATGTAAGTCCTTGGGTCGTTGCATTCTAACTGTGCTACGAATACTCGGTTTAAGGTCGGACATGAAATTACTAGTAATAAATCCTGGTGTGAGACCAGGTACTCGGGTTAATAAATCTTCGAATTGTGTTTTGTAGTCTAACACGGTGGATGTTTGTTGTAATTTTGTGAGGGCGCCTGCTGGGTTGTCATAACCAGATGGGCCAAATCGCTTATTAAGTGCTTCGACAAAAAGTGGGAAAGTGATATTTGGTTGATCACGCACTGTTGCCTGGTACCAACGTGCCACTGGGAGGTCCAGGTGACAGGCGGCGATCAACAGGAAATCACGTGGATTGGTGTTGTGAAATTGAAACTATAATTGCAAGTTGTAAAGCCAATCCATGGAATCACCCTCACTAAAACGCGGACAGGGAAATTTGTAATCAGATTGTAAGGAAACGACCTGGTGGGAAGGTGTTGGGGAATGCCCAAGAATGCCGTTGGATGAGGACGATTGGCCAAAATCCTGTTGTGAGGCCTTGGTTTGCAGGAAATCCAATGTATGATGTATCTTGCCGAATTATGTCATCATGTCCGTGCGTAAGGTAGCGATCTTGTTAGTGGAATCCGTGCGTGTTTCCACAATTTGTTGGACCAGAATGACTTCTTTGTTCTGCATGTCTTCGCGGAATTCATCTAAATGAATCGCTTGAGCCTCTTGGGTGGCGTGGATTGACGTCTGGAATTCAAGAAATTGATTGTGAAGGTCTTTTGACCTGGTATTATCCGCCATTAGGAGGGAGAGAACAAGAACGAGAGCACCAAATGATAGGCTCAAGTTACTAAAGTATCTGTCGGAGATGGCAGTGAACAGTAGCTGCCGGAGGTGGCAGGGATTTCGTGAGGAAGGTAGGAAAAAAAGAGCGAAAGAGAGAGAGAGAGAGAAAGAGAGAGAGTGTTGGTACCCTAGTTTGGATTTGAGTTTAGTGTTCTCATTTAGTTTCTTGACTCAAGATTTATCTATGGTCAAAGGTTAGTTGTTTGGTTAGATTGCTTTAGTTGTAGAGTTGTCACTTATCCAGATGAAAATTTGGTTAAGTTGTTTTTTGGTTCGACTATGGTCGAAGGCCGCTCGACTATCGTCTATCAACTATTCGATGATCGTTTATCAGTTGGTCGACTATCGTCAGTCAGCAGATCGTCTATCTCTGAGTTAGTTCAACTCTTGTTAGCTAGACGATCTGTGGTATCTGCCTCGTCGATCGTCGAACCCCGCTCGACTTCTTTTGACCTGACAGATTTCTTGATAGTTCGACTATTTGCCTTGATAGTTCAACTATCTGATAGCTCGACTATCTGTTTGATAGTTCGACTATCTTTTTTGTTTGATAGTTCAACTATCTGCGTGGATAGTTCAACTATCTGATAGCTCGACTATCTGTTTGATAGTTCGACTATCTGTTTTGTTTGATAGTTCGACTATCTGCCTTGATAGTTCAACTATCTGATATCTCGACTATCTGCTCTGATAGTTCGACTATCTGTTCTGTTGTTGATAGTTCGACTATCTGTTTGATAGTTTGACTATCTGCTCTGTGTTGATAGTTCGACCATCTATTTGATGGTTCGACTATCTGCTTTGATAGTTCGACTATCCGTGTCGTTCGACTATCTTTTCTGATAGTTCGACGATCTCTGTGGTTCGGTCGACGATCTCCGAGGATCGTTCGACGTTCTTCTGTCTGTCTTTAGTAATTTTGTACTCCTTCTGTTCTTTGATTTATTTCCTGTTTATTTAGCATATTTTATTAAAGATTATTTCATTGATTTTGTGTATACATCTCAAGGCAATCTTTGTCCCATCCTTTGTGCATAAGTCAAGCTTTATCTGACAAAGTCTTTTGTCTTATTAGTTGAAATATCTTTTTGCTTTATTCTGTCATGCTGTCCTTTATAGCCGTTAGACACAAAAGTCTTCTCTGGCCGTAAAGAGTTTAGTCTGATGTGACTTTCTTTAGTACTCCTTTTATCAGATTGGATTTGCAGCTTCTTAGAAAGCGTTATCCCTTTATAGCATGTCTGTCTGCAGGATATGTTTTGTTTTGTGCTACTTGCAGCCCAGATCGAAGATCTCAGAAGAATACAAAATTCAAACAAAGATTAGAGCCGTTACAAAGGCCCATATATAAAGAGCTTCTTTTGAAAGAAGAGAATATATATACAAATATATACAACAACACAAACAGAAGAGAGATACTCACAGATATTCATATACAGATTCAAAATAAGAAGAGTTACAGCTCTCAGATATTGTTGCATTCAACTGAGAAGATCGACCTTCTTCATCTCTCTCTTCTTCAATCCTGAGTTCATCCTGCTGCCAGGAACATTCACTCAGAGTCTCAAGAAGAAGAAGAAGGAAGAAAAGCTGTTGAAGAAGAACATTCATTACAAATCAAGAGTCTTCTTCAAGCTGCTTCTTCAAGAACTTCAAGATAGCTCTCTGTCACAAGTTCAGAAGAGTCCCTGCACCCTGAAGCAAGACTTCTTCCTGGATATCACTAAGCCAGGGGGAGCCTTGATTCTTTAGAGCTTTCTAGCTCTATGCAATCCACTTGCTTCTCTAATATTGTTTTAACAATAGAGAAGATCCTCTAACCCCTTCTCAACCTCCTGTATAAAGGGTTATTACTCCCTTCAAAAGTGAACCTTGGTGGCAGGGCACCTGATCAAAAACCTATGTTGGATTTTGAGCTCCTGATCAAAAGCTCAAATGGTCTACTTGATCTACCTGAAGCAGATCAGTTGGTGGCAGGGCACCTGAACAAAAACCTATAGTGGATTCCTACCAGGATGGTAGAAGAGTGGACGTACCTATTTAGAGGGAACCACTATAAACTTCTTATGTCGTCTGTGTTGCTTAATTAATTTATTGCACTGTGGCTGTGAGTAGAAATAACTAGGATTGCTAGTTGTTGTGATAGGACCAAAGCTCAACTGTAATTACAGTTAGCTTTCTCTAGTGCACTTCACTTTGTGTTAGGCTCCAGGGTTTCAAATATATATAAACTTATTCCGCAAATTAACTCTAAGGGAGTTGAGTAGGGTGTCATAATTTTTGAATACTCTATTCACCCCCCCCCCCTCTAGAGTTGTATATATCCTCACTTTCAATTGGTATCAGAGGGAGGTTGACTGACTGTACAGGCTAACACCTGAGTCACAAGATCCTGATAGATACCAAGCTTATAGATATTCACTTCATGGCCCAGTACAAGGATTATTCTAGCACCAGACCTCCAATTTGCAACTTAGCAAAGTTTAGCATCTGGAAGGCAAGAATCAAGTTATATATGAATTCTATTGATGAAGATATTTTATCTTCTATTTTGACAGGACCTCCAACACCACCTACTGCAGCCACTGCTACAACATCTACAAATCTCAGTGTAGTGCCACCTCCAGACTACAATAATGCTTATAAGAAAGCCAAAGTAGCTGATGTTAAAGCAATGAACATTCTGGCTCAGACTATGTCTGATGAAATCTTCCAGAAAGTGGCTAATTGCACCTCTGCAAAAGCCATGTAGGACTCACTGAACCAGATAGTAGCTAGTTAACCTGATGAGAGGAAGGACAGAAGGTCCAACCTTATATCCCAATATGAAAACTTCAAGAAGACTGAAGCTGAATCAGTTGAAGGAATGTACACCAGGCTCAACTCAATCATCAATGAGCTGAGAACCCTTGATAAGGAGATAACATTAACAGAGGTCAATGATAAGATACTGATGTGCTTCCCCAGCACATGGGATCTTAGGATCTGGCCCATCAAGGAGGCCAGAAGTACTACTGAAATCACAACTTAAGCCCTCCTTGGAAAGCTCAAATCTTTTGAGCAAGTTCTAAAGACCAGGGAAGCTGAGGCTGAAGCCAAGACTCCAACTCCAGCAAGAAAAGAGCAAACTCTTGATCTCAAAGCTGCTGATGCTTCTGAAGGAAGCCAATCCAATGAGGAGCTGATGACACTCTTTGCCAAAAGGTTTCTCAAGATGGGCAGAAAGGACTTCAGAAAGAAGTCTTCAAGATATGAAGATAAACCAAGGTATAACAGATCTCCTGCTAAAGAAATTATCTGTTATGGTTGCAGGAAACTTCGACACATTCTACCAGAGTGTCCAGAGGAAAAGAGCAAAGAAAAAAAAAGAACATCACAAGAAGCACTCCAAGTCCTCCTACAAAAATAAGAAGAAGGAGAAAGGATTTGTTGCTGAGACCTGGAGTGATTCAGATGAGGAATCTTCCTCCTCAAGCTCCAGTGAAGATGAGGAAGAAAAGAAGGCAAAGGAAATTTGCCTTATGGCAATTGATGCCTGCAGCAACCACTCAGCTACAGAGAGTTCTGATGATGATGAAGAAATGCCAACAGAAGATCAGGTATTATCTTCTTATGATTTTTCTTCTGCTGAATTTAAATCTGAATTTAAATCCCTTTGCTTAGATTTAATTAGTTCAGAAAAAGAAATTAAGGAGCTTAGAAATAGGATAGCAGAATCAGAAATCCTCTCCATTGAAAATGCTAGGTTAGAAGCATAACTCACTAAGTCCAGTGAAGAAATAAAATTTCTTAAAAATGAACTAGCTAAATCAAAAAGATTAGAAGAATCTCTAAATGGTAGAAGCCTTAAACTGCTAGAGATCGCTAGCATGACAAACACTAGGTCAGGACATAATAAGTTAGGCTTAGGCGCCTCATCAAGTGAACCCCCATTGGTTCTTAAAAATCATCTTTCAACTCCAGTAAACTTTATTTTAGCTGATGGAATAAAGAATACTGAGCAAGTAAATCTAGTTAACAAAGCCTTAAATAAAGCTAAGAGAGAAAAGAGGAAGCAAAAATTTAAGGAGATAAAAAAAGCGTCGAACGCTGCTCGACGATTGAAGGCTCAATGGTCGAACGATGCTCGACGATCTGATCATCGATCGTCGAACGCTGATCGACGATTTCAATATGATTTTCAAAATAATCACCTGAACCTTGGAAACCCTAATGTAAATAGAAATCCTAGGTTTGTTGACCCATCAACTGCATGGAGTATCCCACCTAGGAGATCTTACCCTTTAGGATATAAACCCCAACCTGCTTATTCTTTTATTTCAAGTTTTCATTATGTGAAGAATAATGGACCCAAGGTTGTCTGGGTCCACATTGTCTAACTGTTCAATTTGCAGGTGAAGACCTATCCAATTACTAAAGATAAATTGTATTTGGATAGTGGCTGTTCCAAACACATGACATGAAACAAAGAAAATCTGTCAAGATACAAGGCCAAGCTTGGACCAAAGGTGATCTTTGGGGATTCCAGCTGTGGTCAAACTGAAGGATATGGTAGGATTACCATTGGAGCAGTAACTTTCAAAAGGGTTGCATATGTAACTGGACTGAAGCACAACCTAATCTCAGTAAGCCAATTATGTGATGCAGGATATCAGGTATCTTTCACTAACACTCTCTGTGATATTACTTTAAATAGCAATGTTGTGTTAGTAGGAGTTAGACAGGGTAATATTTACTTAGTAGATTTTAACTCAACTTAATCTGAAATCTGCCTGTTTAATGAAGTAACAAATAATAATACCTTATGGCATAGGAGGCTTAGCCATGTTAACCTCAAGAACATATCTAGGTTATCTAAATACAACCTTGTTAGAGGTTTACCTCTTGCCCCTACAAGAAGGAGAGCCTATGAAAGGCTTGTCAATTAGGCAAGCAAACCAAAAACTCCTTTAAATCTGTAAATAAAAGTGATTCACCTAGAATCCTGTATTTATTACATTTGGACCTTTTTGGCCCAATAAATGTACAGAGTCTAGGAGGGAAGTATTACACTTTAGTGATTGTAGATGACTTCTCTAGGTTCACTTGGGTGTTCTTCTTGAGAACAAAGGCTGATAACTTCAAAGTTCTTACAGACTTTCTGCTATGTGTGCAGACTGAGTATTCTACTCATGTTGCCTTGATCAGAAGTGATCATGGTACTGAGTTTGAGTCTCTTCTCATGCAAGAATTCTGTGAGAAAGAAGGTATCAAACATAGTTTCTCTGCTCCTAGAACTCCCCAACAAAATGGGGTAGTGGAAAGGAAGAATAGAACCCTGATTGAAGCTACTGGAACATTATTGGCAGATGCTAACATGCCTCTCTCTTATTGGGCAGAAGCTGTTAGCACAGCTAATTATGTCTTGAATAGATATCTTATACACAAGCTTAAGAGTAAAACTCCTTATGAGTTGCTTAAAGGAAAGAAACCTAAAATTAATTATTTTAGAGTCATTGGTTGTGTAGTGTATATTCGCAATAACAACAAAGAATATCTTAGAAAGTTTGAAGCAAAAGCTTCAGTGGGAATTTTTCTTGGATATTCCCAAGTAAGCAAAGCTTATAGGGTGTTTAATAAATCAACATCTAAAATAGAGGAGTCTGTGTATGTTTCTTTTGATGAGTCAAAGATGTTTTACAAGGAGAAGGAAACTTCTCCTTCCTCAAGCTCATTGCAGGTACCAGAATCATGTAAAGATGTCACTCAAGAGATTCTCCATCTATCAACTCTTCATATCACTGACTCAGACAGTGATGAAGATACTGTGGAAGCAGTTGCTGTACCACCAACAGTTGATCCAATTCCTCAGGAGGAATTAATCCCAACTGTTGCTGAAGATCACATCCCACCTACTGATCTTGTCACACTTAGAGATCATCCTACATCTCAAGTGATTGGTGATATATCAGCTGGTGTACAAACAAGACATCAATTAAGACAGGATGTGATGCATGCTTGTTTCCTTTCACAAATTGAGCCCCTCACCATAAAAGATGCTGAGCTAGATCCCCACTGGATCATTGCTATGCAAGAGGAGCTTAATCAATTTGAAAGATGTAAAGTATGGACTTTGGTTCCAAGACCTAAAGGCCAGCTGATTATAGGCACCAAGTGGGTGTTTAGAAACAAGTTGGATGCAAATGGAATTATTGTAAGGAACAAAGCTAGGCTTGTATCTCAGGGCTACAGATAGGAGGAAGGTATAGATTATGACCAAACCTTTGCCCCTGTTGCAAGGCTAGAGGTAATAAGGATCTTTCTAGCCTATGCAGCCTATATGAAGTTTAAGGTGTTTCAAATGGATATCAAGAGTGCATTCCTAAATGGTGAGCTAAAGGAAGAGGTGTTTGTTGAACAACCTCCTGGGTTTGTCTCTTCAACTCAACCCTCATTTGTTTACAAGTTGCAAAAAGATCTTTATGGACTTAAACAAGCACCCAAAGCCTGGTATGAGACTCTAGCTAGTTTCTTGTTAGAGTATAACTTTGTTAGGGGAGTAGTTGATAGAACCCTTTTCATTAAGCACCACAAAGACACCATCCTGTTAGTTCAAGTTTATGTGGATGACATTATTTTTGGCTCCACTGATCCCAAACTGTGCAAAAAGTTCTCTGACCTGATGCATTCTAAGTTTGAGATGAGTAGTATGGGTGAGCTGTCTTACTTTCTTGGTCTCCAAATAAAGCAAGATGTTGATGGCATCTTCATCTCCCAATCCAAATATGCCAAGGAATTGGTAAAGAAGTTTGGGATGGCTGATGCTTCAGCAATGCATACACTTATGGCTACTAATGTAGTTATAGATTCGGATGATCAGGGTAAGCCAGTTGATCAGAAAAACTATAGGGCCATTGTTGGTTCCCAATTGTATTTAACTGCAAGTAGACCAGATATAATGTTTGCCGCATGCCTATGTGCTAGATTCCAGGTCAACCCCAAGGAATCTCATTTGATTCTTCTCAAGAGAATTTTGAGATACCTGAAGGGATGTCCAAATTTAGGACTATGGTACCCAGCTGAATCAGAATTTGAGTTAATTGGATACTCTGATTCTGACTATGCTGGTTGTAGAGTTGACAGGAAAAGTACCTCAGGAACATGTCAGTTCCTGGGAGAGAGATTGGTCTCTTGGTTCTGTAAGAAACAGGCTTCTGTCTCAACTTCAACTGCAGAGGCTGAATATATAGCAGCTGCTAGTTGTTGTTCATAGATCATGTGGATTCAAAACCAGCTTTTGGATTATGGGTACACACACAAGAACACCAAAATCACGTGTGACAGTACCAGTGCTATCTCCATTGCACAATATCCTGTGCACCACTCTAGAACCAAGCACATTGAGATTAGACACCATTTCCTGAGAGATTGTGTGGAAAAGAACAAGATCAGCCTTGAGTTCATATCCACTGACCTTCAGAGAGGTGATATTTTCACCATGCCCTTAGATGAACAGAAGCATCTGTTCTTTTTGGTTCAACTAGGCATGATTAATGGAAAAGACTAAGTGTGACTTCTGCCTTGTTGAAATCTGTTTGAAGATCGTCGAACGACGTTCGACGATAGTCGAACAGGTCGAGCCTATCGTCGACCTATGGGTGACGACAGCTTGTTTGTTTGTGAAGACAGAAATAGTCGAACGATTGATCGACTACTCTGCTTCAGGAAACGATCATCGAACGACCGTTCGACTATCGTCTCCAGGATCTGTTAAAATAGATCGACGATTGCTATTTTAATATAAAATCGATCGTCGACCTAGGTTAAGAGATCATTTTTTTAGTAGTCGTCAGAGCTCGTCTTTTCGTATTCCGTCTTTCTGCTTGAGCTCTGCCCCGCGCCTTCTGCCGTTTCGTCTTCGTCGTCCTCTCCAACCAAATCAATGGCGATTGCTCCAGCTCTCCTGACAGCGATGAAGTTTGACGCCGGTTTCAGCGTGGATTTCGACTCGTTCAGCGTTTGCGATGCGGATATTATAGAGATGCTACATCTCTACAAGGATCAAGGTTTGGAAAAGCTGATATCAACCAAGATCAAGATCAACATCCCAGAAATCAAAGAATGGGTTTATTCTTCGTCTTCCAGCGATAAATCCATGACCGGGACAATAGGCGGCGAAGAGGTAATCCTGACTCCCGCCGTTCTGACTGAAATTTTTTGACTGTTGAATGGTCAAGAAGAATATGACCAAGATATTCAAGAATATGGACGGATGCTCGTCGAGCTAGTTCATGCTGAGGGCATCCCTACAAAGCTGCTGAAAGTGAACTTCCCGTTGAGGATTAAGTTCTTAGCTGAACTGGTTGGAAAAGTGCTGTTACGTAAGCACTCGGCTCATGATAATATAACCAGGAAGCAGTTTGCCCTGATGAGTGCAATTATCAACAAGAAAGAGATAGATTGGGCAGAGATATTGTTTGATTTGATAAGAAAGAAGAACAGTAAGAAGGAAGTAACCCTTGGAAGGGTGATAGGAATTTTCTTAAAAGAGAAATATCCCCAACTGTTGGGAATAGTTGCTACTTCCATCAATGCCAGTAAGAAAATGGACCCAACCCTATTTGTTAAGTGTAAAAGGAGCATTCAGAAGCCTTCACCAGCTTGGGTAGCTCCTGTTGTATCTGAGAGCACCAGGACTGTTTCAGTCACTCCCCACCTACATGAAGAAGGCTCCTCCATTCCCCCCATTTCTTCTACATCTGTATTGCCATCCACATCTGCATTACCATCCACTTCTACTGAAGTGCCATCTACTTCTGCATTACCATTCACATCCACTGTCTCTCTTCTTATTGATTCCTCCACTATTCTCCATGCATCACCACCAGCATCTCCACTCCCTTCACATCTTGCTAGGATTTCTCATCCTAGTTTTGATCTATTGGTTTTTGAGAATCTCCCCACTCCACCTAAGTCACCAATTTCTCATTCAGATCATGTTGATCCTCCTGTATCCACCCATCAATCACCAGTTCACAACATATCTCATCAGGAGACCACCGTCCCTGATGATCCTCCATCTACTGTGATTCCCCCACCATCATTTGAAATAACTCCAGTTTTCATTTCAAACATCTTGGAGCTAATTACTCCTTCAATCAAAATCATGATTGAAGAAGCAATTGCCCCTCTCGTTTCTTCCATCTCTTCCCTGTCATCCTCCATCTTAGCCCTCTCTAAGTCTGCTGAGCCCTCTTCAGTTAGGGGCCTGACTTCAGGATCTACTGAAATCAGGATGGGGGAGATGTTCGAGGAAGATGCCTCAGGACTGCCCCTTGTTACTCTTCTAGCAGATCCCCAAGCTGAAATTCAAGAGGAAACAGCAGCTCTAGTAATTCAAAAAGAAACAGCAGTTCCAGTTGACACTACCTTATCATCTGCAGAACCAGCACCAGTTCAGAGGCCATCCGATATCATAATGGAAGCAGAATTTGCATTCAAAGTATTCCTTGAAGAAGCTTCTACTCCCATAGTTGCTCTGTTCCTAGAAGGAGTCATTACCTCCTATCTAGATGACTTGTGGGAGTTAGGAAATTCTGAAGAAAATCCTGAAGGTAATTCATTTACTCAATTCCTTGACATGTTAACTGACATGCTAGTCTGTGAATACCTAGAAGGGATGTTTCAATTCCATTTAGCAAATCTGTGTTCCTGATACTACAGATCTTGTTCAAGAAGTTCAAGCTACTCAAGAACCTGCTCAACAACCAGCTCCAGAACCAGTGCAAGAACCTGCCATTCAAGATCCTGTATCTTCTCCTCCAGCTCAGACAGCTGTGCATGATGAACTGGTCCTCAAGACAGTTGTAGTTGAGAAAGAAAAAGTTTCAGATATTCAAGAAGAAAAATCTACAGTCTGGGATGACACCCCAGGACTAGATCTGGATACTCTTCTAGCACAGGATGCCTTAGAAGAAGAGAAAGAGAAAGCTGCATTAAAAGACAAAGAAAAAGCTGAGCAAGAGGCTTTTGATCCTTATGATCAACCTCCATCATCTCATTCTGAGGATGAGGATGACTCTGATGATTCAGAAGAGTCTAAGAAGAAGAAAGCAGCTAAAAGAAAAAGGAAAGCTGATGCTCCTCCTCCTCCTAATCCTAATCATAACATTCACTATTATATACTGAAAGGGATAGATCCCAAATCCAAAGAATACCAACATTGGATGGGATTATCCAAAAATCAGCAAAAGCAGCGAAAGAAAAGTAAAAGATATGATAGTCCAGCTCCAAAGTGGACCCCTAGAGGTCCTCCTCCACCTCCTAGTGCAAGAGCTTCTAGAAATATGTCTGCAAATTGTTCAGCCCCTTCTGCTAGGTTCACTCCATCTTAAGCTCATCAAAGAAGAAGCAATCCAGGATATCAAAGCAGATCCCAATCTGGATATCAAAGTCAAGAAGCTGATACAAGAGAGCAAGTAAAGGAGATAGTATATCAGAAGCCAACTTTTTCTCCTCCTCCTTCTCCCAAGAGAAAAGCATCACCTTCCAAAGAAACAAAAAGCATATCTTCCACAAGGCCAACTCAAATAAAAAAAACTGATTCAAAAGGTAAAAGGATTATCTACTCTGAAAAATCAAGTAAGAAATATGCAGAGTTTGCTCCTCCTTCTTCCCTAATTATTCAAGAAAATAGAGAGCCAGCTAGCTGCAAGTATGCTAGAACTATCTACAAAATTCAGAACTGTAAAACCTTTAGATTCAACTGGTGAAAATGAATATGAAAGTCAAGAGCTTAATCCTGACTTCAGGATGGCTAGATTTCTTGAACTAGTTGGATCAGCTCAAATCAGAAAGGCCAAAGCTGAAGGAAAAGATATTACAGGCTTAACTACTATGTCTAAATTCAGAAAGAAGGAGCTAGACAAATTCAAGGTTAGACCTGAGGTTTTTAATCCTTCTAAATATATAGAAAAGCACCCAGAAGCAGTAGTACAGAGAGCAGGAGAATCTAGAATTTTTGGAGAACAAGATTTAAAGATATCAAAGAAGGAAGCTCTAGATCCTCTCAAAAAAATTTCTTTTCTTCCTGGTTCCTCTGTATCAAAATCAGATTCAGATGCTTCTTAAGTTTCATTGATTGACAGTTGTTTATTTGTCTGTTTGATCAATGCAATTTGCTGCTTAGATGTTTTCTTTCCTAAGTTATATTTATTTCCTGTAGTTTTGTTTTGAGAGACTTAACCCAAATAGGGGGAGATTATTAGTACCCTAGTTTGGATTTGAGTTTAGTCTTCTCATTTAGTTTCTTGACCCAAGATTTATCTATGGTCAAAGGTTAGTTGTTTGGTTAGATTGCTTTAGTTGTAGAGTTGTCACTTATCCAGATGAAAATTTAGTTAAGTTGTTTTTTGGTTCGACTATGGTCGAAGGCCGCTCGACTATCGTCTATCAACTGTTCGACGATCGTTTATCAGTTGGTCGACTATCGTCAGTCAGCAGATCGTCTATCTCTGAGTTAGTTCAACTCTTGTTAGCTAGACGATCTGTGGTATCTGCCTCGTCGATCGTCGAACTCTGCTCGACTTCTTTTGACCAGACAGATTTCTTGATAGTTCGACTATTTGCCTTGATATTTCAACTATCTGATAGCTCGACTATCTGTTTGATAGTTTGACTATCTTTTTTGTTTGATAGTTCAACTATCTGCTTGGATAGTTCAACTATCTGATAGCTCGACTATCTGTTTGATAGTTCGACTATCTGTTTTGTTTGATAGTTCGACTATCTGCCTTGATAGTTCAACTATCTAATAGCTCGACTATCTGCTCTGATAGTTTGACTATCTGTTCTGTTGTTGATAGTTCGACTATCTGTTTGATAGTTCGACTATCTGCTCTGTGTTGATAGTTCGACCATCTGTTTGATAGTTCGACTATCTTTTTGATAGCTCGACTATCTGCTTTGATAGTTCGACTATCCATGTCGTTCGACTATCTGTTCTGATAGTTCGACGATCTTTGTGGTTCGGTCGACGATCTCCGAGGGTCGTTCGACGTTCTTCTGTCTGTCTTTAGTAATTTTGTACTCCTTCTGTTCTTTGATTTATTTCCTGTTTATTTAGCATATTTTATTAAAGATTATTTCATTGATTTTGTGCATACATCTCAAGGCAATCTTTGTCCCATCCTTTATGCATAAGTCAAGCTTTATCTGACAAAGTCTTTTGTCTTATTAGTTGAAATATCTTTTTGCTTTATTCTGCCATGCTGTCCTTTATAGCCGTTAGACACAAAAGTCTTCTCTGGTCGTAAAGAGTTTAGTCTAATGTGACTTTCTTTAGTACTCCTTTTATCAGATTGGATTTGCAGCTTCTTAGAAAGCGTTATCCCTTTATAGCATGCCTGTCTGCAGGATATGTTTTGTTTTGTGCTACTTGCATCCCAGATCGAAGATCT
This sequence comes from Platanthera zijinensis, assembly GCA_039513925.1. Classification (NCBI taxonomy): domain Eukaryota; kingdom Viridiplantae; phylum Streptophyta; class Magnoliopsida; order Asparagales; family Orchidaceae; genus Platanthera; species Platanthera zijinensis. Next base: position 58,907,447 of record CM077086.1, read on the forward strand.
CAGAAGAAGACAAAATTCAAACAAAGATTAGAGCCGTTACAAAGGCCCATATATAAAGAGTTTCTTTTGAAAGAAGAGAATATATATACAAATATATACAACAACACAAACAGAAGAGAGATACTCACAGATATTCATTTAAAGATTCAAAACAAGAAGAGTTACAACTCTCAGATATTGTTGCATTCAACTGAGAAGATCGACCTTCTTCATCTCTCTCTTCTTCAATCCTGAGTTCATCCTGCTGTCAGGAACATTCACTCAGAGTCTACAGAAGAAGAACAAGAAGAAGGAAGAAAAGCTATTGAAGAAGAACATTCATTACAAATCAAGAGTCTTCTTCAAGCTGCTCCTTCAAGAACTTCAAGACAGCTCTCTGTCACAAGTTCAGAAGAGTCCCTGCACCATGAAGCAAGACTTCTTCCTGGATATCACTAAGCAAGGGGGAGCCATGATTCTTTAGAGCTTTCTAGCTCTGTGCAATCCACTTGCTTCTCTAATATTGTTTTAACAATAGAGAAGATCCTCTAACCCTCTCTCAACCTCCTGTATAAAGGGTTATTACTCCCTTCAAAAGTGAACCTTGGTGGCAGGGCACCTGATCAAAAACCTATGTTAGATTTTGAGCTCCTGATCAAAATCTCAAAGGGTATACTTGATCTACCTGAAGCAGATCAGTTAGTGGCAGGGTACATGAACAAAAACCTATAGTGGATTCCTACCAGGGTGGTAGAAGAGTGGACGTACCTATTTAGAGGGAACCACTATAAACTTCTTGTGTCGTCTGTGTTGGTTAATTAATTTATTGCACTGTGGCGTAAGTAGAAATAACTAGGATTGCTAGTTGCTGTGATAGGACCAAAGCTCAACTGTAATTACAGTTAGCTTTCTCTAGTGCACTTCACTTTGTGTTAGGCTCTAGGGTTTCAAATATCTATAAACTTATTCCGCAAATTAACTCTAAGAGAGTTGAGTAGGGTGTCATAATTTTTGAATACTCTATTCACCCCCCCCCCCCCTCTAGAGTTGTATCTATCCTCACTTTCAGAGAGAAAGAGGTAGAGAGAGAGTTAGAACCGGGAAGAAAAACAAAAGACAAACTTCATTAACCTTCACAACAATCCAGTTTATTACAGAGTCCTACTATTTAATTCACTTACATTCTGACCGTTTTACTAGTTTAACGATAATAAAAATCAACGACTAAAAATATACGTTCTAAAGTGGAAGGACTCCTATGATGATGCCATATGTCAAACATCCTGCCTTGGCTGCTTTAAGTTGATGAAGGCGATGTTGCCAGGTGTCAACCATCCTGCGGTTGCTGCTTTTTGGCTAATGCGATAATGAGATGCCATGTGTCTGATGGGGCTTTGATCTGCCTTCCACGTGTCTTGATCGTAACACTTTTAAAAACATTTTTGGTTGATTTCTTTTAGTTGTGTTTACTCTCGTGCTTATTATTAGTCATTTTTTAGCATGTGTAAAGAAATTATATTAACAAAACATATTTTTATTATAAAATAATGATGATATTATTGTAATTCGTGGGATGTCACTTCGCCTAGAGGAGGGGTGAATAGGTGATGTTTTTTTGAAGATTTTATGTGGAATAAACAAATTTAAGAGTGACAAACACAGATCACACAGAAATAACAGCCCAGATACATGAAACTATATTGGTTCTCCGAGTTGGGAACGTTCACTTTCTCTCTCCACCTATCTAGCAGCTAGCTAGCCTCGGTAAACTCCGTCAATAACTCTGATTTGTAGATCCTACAACTCAGAGGCGGTTTCTCCTACCTCAGATTCACACACCCGGAATCCTACAACTCAAATTCCTTGCAAGGAATGCTACCTCAAAAGCACTGACTGGCTTCCTATATCAAGCCACAATTGACCCTACAAATCAGGTTCACTCAAGAATCTTTTAGCTCAGATGCCCCGCAAGAGATCCTACAGCTCAGATCTCAACGAGATCCTACAATTGATTAAGTTTTTACTAACAAAACTTTCTATAGATCTATTTTGTATATCATGATCGAATAGGAGTGTTCCTGAAGCTTTGAAGTTAAACAACTTCTTCTTGATCTTCGACATGAGAAATGTTGATCTCTTCAATGGAAAATTGCTCAACACTGCTAAAGATCCTGCTGCTACTTTGAAGAATAAATCTGATTTTATGTAAGCAACGACGAATCAACCGACTTCTTCAGGAGAATTGGAGATGTGTTCTTGTTAGAATGTTCTCCAACTTCAAGCTTTTTACAAATCGGCGGAAAAACTCTTTCTTGATTTTTCTTGATAGATTGATTCACTAATTGACTGATTCATTTCATTTTTTGTTAGGGTTACAGATCTCATTTTTTCTATTTATAATATCAAGGGGTAATGGTCTTTACTCGGAGCAAGTGTCAGAAATCTTTTTCCATAAAGGACGGATCTGATTGGTCCTTCCCGCGACAGCATTAAATATAATAAGGAAAATTTTTGCGCAATTTGAATTTATGTAATTTCTTGAAAAATCGACTTGATTAACTTTATTAAGTTGAATTGCTCTTGTCAAGTTGAATTGAACTTGTTCAGTCGAATCCCTCCTTCAAAATTTCATTGGTCGAATCTGTTGGGTATTGTATCCACAATGTACCTGATTTGAAGAAGCCCGTGAATAAGCTAAGTTGAATTGATAATGTATTTGATGATTTTCTATCAAGTTGTGCTTGCAGCTATTCAATGCTAAGTACACACCAATGTCAGGGTGCAGTGGGTCAATATACACGGGTCTGCGCAACGTAATCCCTCGTTGAACAGATCAGTGTGTTGACTCACGTGTGCTCTCTCAATTGGAGTGTACTTATTTTCAAGTACAGGGTTAAGGCAGATCAAGAGCAGAAGAGAAGCAAGGATGGGTCAAAGACTAAGTCTTCAAAGGAAGGAAGGGAAATTCTTCTAAGTCAAAATCGACGGGAATCAGTAAGTGATTCTCGTCGACTTCGACGGGAATCGTTAGTGATTCCCGCCGATTCGACGAGAATCACTCTGCATTCCCGCTGAATTCCTTCCGGATGACAGTTATCCAACAGGAATTCTATCAAGGCCGAATCGATGAGAATCGCAAGTGATTCCCGCCAACTTCGACGAGAATCTGTCTGCATTCCCGTCGATTCGTCGAGTATCAGCTAGCCTTTCCCGCCGATTTCTTTCGGCTGACTGTTTTCCAGACAGGGATTCTGCTAAGGCAGAATCGATGGGAATCATGAGTGATTCCCGCCAACTTCGACGGGAATCACCAACGATTCTCGCCGATTTTGCCTTAGGCAATTTTCGTTTGTTCGCTGGACCGAACCAAGAGACCGTACGCTGTTTCGGCCGGGGCTAGGGCTTCTCCTTGTGGGTCCCACAACAGACTTTAGGGTTGGCCTCAGGTATATATACATGCGTATTTCGAACCTCTACAGTAACTATTCATGCTAAATCAAAAAACCGACACCGTACCCTAGCAGATCGCGGAAATTCGCCGATCGCTGACGCCGCTCACAAGCTCGTCGTCGCCGCTGATCTCAGAGCTTCTTTGATCTTCCGATGACAGTACCGAGGCTAGCAGTGCGTCTCACGCATCTCTCTTGAGATCTCTTGTCTCTCGATTCATTGAACGAGACTAATTCTCCATTCCAAATCGGTGTAGACGACTGATCTGACTGAGATCGTTCATAGACCTTGCTTGCTTCGTCAAGAAGTTTGGATTTAAAAAGTATCGCCCCACAATCGCTTGCCGTCGCCGATCTTGAAAAGATCCTCTCCAAGAGAGAACTCCGGTTGTGGACTTCGTATCTTTCAAGAAAGCTTCAACGAACGAAGAAGGACATCGGAATCTCCAAAAGCCTTGTTTGTATTTTCTTATACATTCAATTTTTGATTTGTTGTAAAGGAATTTTTATTCCTAGTTGTAAGGGTTGGGTGCAACCCGTGATGGTGGAGTTGTGACTCCTTTGGTTGGAAGGGTTCCTTCCGTAGTGTGAGGATTGGATTTCAATCCGTTTGGAGAAGTGATTGAGTCGTCCCTTGGTGGGAGATAGGTCGAAGGGGGAAAGTGGACGTACCCAAATCAGGGAACCACTATAATTTCTTGTATGTTTTCTGTGTTGTGTTTGTTAATTTGTGCATGTAAATTTTATTCCGCAAAAGACTGCACGACACCTATTCCCCCCCCCATAGGTGGATTTAGTTGACACTAGAGAATTATAAGTGGTATCAGAGGGAGGTTAATCGTCAATAAGGTTAACACCTTGAGTAAGATCCTGTGTCTAGTGTCAAGAGGAAAGAAGATCTCAGAAATGGACGGAATCAAGTATTCAGGAAAGATCCCAGTGTGCACCAAGCTGAACTTTCCCATCTAGAAGGAAAGGATCAGGTTCTACATGGAAGCAGTCGACCCCTGACTCTTCATGGTAGTGGAGGAGGGCCCTTATATCCCCACTAAGGCCTCCACCATTGATCCGACCAAGATGGTGCCCAAGAAGCTCTCCAAAATGGATAAGGATGAGATGGTTATTGTCGGACTCGACAATAAAGCTCAAAACATCTTAGTAAGCACCGTCGATGATTCCATGATGCGGAATTTCTGCAACTACAGGACTGCCAAGGACATATGGCACTGCCTGATCATTCTGATGGAAGGCACAGATAAAGTAAGGGATGATCGAAGATCCCTTCTGAACCAGAAGTATGAGGCCTTTAGGCAAGGTCCCAATGAAGAAATCGGAGTGACATTCGAGAACTTCCTGAAGATCGTCAATGCCCTGAAGGGTTATGGCAGAGTGTTCACCGATGGTGAACTAAATGACAAATTTCTTAGATCCCTTACTAAGGAATGGGACATCAAGATCTGCGTCATTAGATAGTTTGGCAAGCTGGTAGAAACTGATCGCCAGATTCTGTTTGGAAAACTTATGTCTTATGAGCTTCAGCTAAACACCAGAAAAGCTGAAGAAGAAGCCAATAAAGCCGCTGCCAAAGAAAAGACTATAACCCTGAAAGCCAATCACTCAAGGAAAGGCAAGGGTGCAGCCTCGTCCCGGTCCTGGAAAAAGGATGAGGAAGAAGACTCTGAGCCATGTTCTTCCAGCTCAGAGCTATCTGAAGAAGAATTCTCCTTCATCACTCGAGAGTTCAAGAAGTTCCTAAAGTTGAGGAATCAAAGAAAGAGAGACGGCTCCTCCTCCAGACATCAGAAGAAGAACTACTCTTCGGACAGGTATGAATCCAAACAGAACAAACATCGCTCTGCTGACATCATTTGCTTTGGATGCAATAAGCCAGTCCACGTCGTTGCTGACTGCCACCAAAGCAAGAGCGACAAGGGGAAGGGAGAGGAGCACAGGTCCTCTAGAGATAAGAAGAAGGAGAGGAGCTACATTGCTAAAAAGCCAAAGACACTGAGTGAATATGATTCTTCAGACTCTAGTGATGATGAGGAAGCCTACTTCGGGCTAATGGGTCGCTCTGACTCAGAAGGAGACTGCCTCCCATTTACTGGGAAGGTAAAAGATCGTACCCCCCTCTCTGACTCTGACTCTGAGTCTCCTGATGATGATCTCGAGGACAGCCCATCTGCTCGTGAAGCTGAGCTCCTCGAAAAGTATGAGCTTCTGCTTAATACCTTTGAGGAATGTCGCAAGAGGTTGAGGGCTCAGAAAAAGGAAGTCAAATTCCTTAAGGCTGGGTGTGTTTCTAAGAGAAGAGATCGCTAGCATGATTTCTCTCCGACAGGAACACCTAGACCTGACTTCTGAGCACTCAGAGTCTCTAAGGCTCCTTGACCAAAAACAGGAAGAAATCAACAAGTTGGAAGAATAGCTTGCGGCAGAAAGGAAGATTGTCAAAAGCTTCTCTATGCCCAAGACCGTTCTTCCTCTGGTTGATGAATTCTCTGCTCAGGCTAAGGGGGTTGGCTTAGGGCATGTGGGTGTGCCTGGTAAATCATCCAGGAGAAACAAAAAACAGAGGAAAAATAAGGCTGCTAAGAAGGCCTCTACTACAGAAAAGGGAAAGGCCCCACTCGATCTTGTTTCATTCAGAAAGCCTGGCTTTCCATGCAATGAGCATGACTTTGAGTAAACCTATGGCCACTTCTTTCGGCCCTCGGTTGAAAAGCCCAAGAGCCGGTATGATGGTTGGACCTTCCCCCACAACTACGGTGAGAGTGTCTTCAAGGCACCTTATGAGGAAATCCAAGTGGAGAATTATGGTCACTTCTCTAGCGGCCATAATAGGAAGCAGACACCAAATGCCAAGCCTATTATACTAAAGGAACAGGAAGTGAAGAAGTCGTGTGACTGCTGTCATCATGATGCCTCCACCTCCAGATCCATGGCCCCGGCTGGACCCACTGTTCCAAGGGTGAAGCAGGAGCCTAGGAAACGGTACAACAGGTTTGAATGTTGGTGTTGTGGAAAAGTTGGTCACTTTGTCGTGGATTGCTGGTTTAATCCAAGATATAATGAAACTCCTGTTGTTAGCATTGCGAGGCCGACCACTCGTAGGGTTAACAAACCGAGGGGGGGGGTGCTAACAAGGAACCTAGGACCCAAGTTCGATTGGGTTCCTAAGGGAAACTAATTCTGTTTTGCAGGTATGTCTAAAGGCCACCAAAACGCCAATCTGGTACTTGGACAGTGGATGTTCCCGACATATGACCGGGACAAGAAGCCTGTTGTGTGATTACTCCCCTGTCGAAAATGGACCCAAAGTCATTTTTGGAGGATCTGATTGAGAAGTCGCCAGGGGTTATGTTCAGAGAAGTTCCTATGTATTGCGACTCCTCGAGCGCAATAGCAATTACGAACAATCCAGTGTCGCACAGTAGAACAAAGCATATTGAAGTGCACTACCACTTCATTCGGGAGCATGTGTAAAACAAAGATATATCTCTCTGCTATGTCCCCGCGAATAAGCAGGTTGCATATATCTTCACAAAGCCCCTAGACGAGGCCAAGTTCAGTCTCTTCAAAACTGAACTCGGCATGCTGAACTATGAAGATTGAAGACTGAAGGGCTCAAGGCTCTTGGATCAAGGGGGATCATCAGCAAGGAACTCAAGCTAAAGCACAGATGCAAGAATTGAGGGGGAGTTTTGTGCTCCAAGTGAAGTCCCAGATTTGCAGAAGCCAAAAAGAGGGAGATTACCCTCTCAGCTAAGGCTAAGGTGGCTGCCAATGTTAAGTATGCTCTCAGGAAAATGGTAATGAATTTCACTCTCAACTGAATTTTTAGTTTATGATTTTCATTCCCATCTGTTCTATTCACCTTAGATTGTAGGGTTTAGGCTTCTTAAAATAGGGGGAGATTGTTGGGTATTGTATCCATAATGTACCTGATTTGAAGAAGCCCCTGAACAAGCTAAGTTGAATTGATAATGTATTTGATGATTTTCTATCAAGTTGTGATTGCAGCTATTCCATGCTAAGTACACACCAATGTCAGGGTGCAGTGGGTCAATATACACGGGTCTGCGCAAGGTAATCCCTCGTTGAGCAGATCAGTGTGTTGACTCACGTGTGCTCTCTCTATTGGAGTGTACTTATTTTCAAGTACAGGGTTAAGGCAGATCAAGAGCAGAAGAGGAGCAAGGATGGGTCAAAGACTAAGTCTTCAAAAGAAGGAAGGGAAATTCTTCTAAGTCAAAATCGACGGGAATCACTAAGTGATTCTCGCCGACTTCGACGAGAATCATTAGTGATTTCCACTGATTCGACGAGAATCACTCTGCATTCCCGCCGACTTCCTTCCGACTGACAGTTATCCAACAGGAATTTTGCCAAGGCATAATCGACGAGAATCACAAGTGATTCCCGCTGACTTCGACGAGAATCTGTCTGCATTCCCATCGATTCGTCGAGTATCAACTAGCCTTTCCCGCCGTCTTTCGGCTGACTGTTTTCCAGACAGGGATTCTGCTAAGGCAGAATCGACGGAAATCATGAGTGATTCCCGCCAACTTCGACGGGAATCACAAATGATTCTCGCCTATTTTTCCTTAGGCAATTTTCGTTTGTTTGCTGGACCAAACCAAGAGACCGTGCGCTATTTCGGCCGGGGCTAGGGCTTCTCCTTGTGGGTCCCACAACGAACTTTAGGGTTGGCCTCAGGTATATATACATGCGTATTTCGAACCTCTACAGTAATGATTCACGCGAAATCAAAAAGTCGACGTCGTGCCCTAGCAGATCGCGGAAAATCGCCTATCGCTGACGCCGCTCGCAAGCTCGTCTCCGCCGCTGATCTCAGAGCTTCTTTGATCTTCCGACGACAGTACCGAGGCTAACAGTGCATCTCACGCATCTCTCTTGAGATCTCTTGTCTCTCGATTTGTTGAACGAGACTAGTTCTCCATTCCTAATCGGTGAAGACGACTGATCCGACCGAGATCATTCGTAGACTTTGCTTGCTTCGTCAAGAAGTTTGGATCTACAAAGTATCGCCGCCGCAATCGCTTGTCGTCGCCGAACTTGACAAGATCCTTTCCAAGAGAGAACTCCGATTGTGGACTTCGTATCTTTCAAGAAAGCTTCAACGAACGAAGAAGGACATCGGAATCTCCAAAAGCCTTGTTTGTATTTTCTTATACATTCAATTTTTGATTTGTTGTAAAGGAATTTTTATTCCTAGTTGTAAGGGTTGGGTGCAACCCGTGGTGGTGGAGTTATGACTCTTTTGGTTGGAAGGGTTCCTTCCGTAGTGTGAGGATTGGATTTCAATCCGTTTGGAGAAGTGACCGAGTCGTCCCTTGGTGGGAGATAGGTCGAAGGGGGAAGTGGACGTACCCAAATCGGGGAACCACTATAATTTCTTGTGTGTTTTCTTTGCTGTGTTTGTTAATTTGTGCAGATAAATTTTATTCCGCAAAAGACTGCACGACACCTATTCCCCCCCCCCCCCATAGGTGGATTTAGTCGACACTAGAGAATTACAGAATCTTCTATACCAGGTCGAATTCACTTCTCATCTAGTCAAATAGCTTCTTTAGAATCCTTCTTCTCAAATCTGCTAGTCATTTAGTCGAATAGGTTCTTCTTCCAATCGAACTGAGAACATCTAATTGAATTCTCCTTTTGAAATTCTTTCCGTTAAACGTGGACTTATAATAATTCTTATTATAATCAAGCAGAAATAATTTAATCGAGACACTGGATGCATAGTTATACAATTCTTCCTTCAAGAAGCTTCAGATCGATTCGTCTTGAAACATTTGTACGAATATTTTGAGCGTAGATCCAATCTTCACAGTATACTTGAACATCAACAAGAGTCAACTTGATATTTTAGAATGATCAACTTGATAATTCAAAATGATCGATTTGATCTCTGCTCGAATTTGAACTTAAGAAGATTTTAACTTCTACGATACTTCAACATGAATCGACTTCAATTTATCAGAACGAGTAACTTAATTTTCTAGTCGATTCTATACATGGCCAATTCATTGAAATTTTTTATATGAGACTTCTAAATTGTGATCATTCGGTCTGACAGTCTAGTCGAATCATTGCCTGACATCAATTCCAATGCTTGGATGATCAACACAATTTGACTTGAATGTTTTAACAATTTGACCAGATCGTCTAACCGATCGACTTGATATCAAGTTGAATTATGTCTTAAATGAATTTTAATCTTTTGATTTAGATTCCTTTGTTCAACCTGATACTTCTTGAACTTTGTTAAATGATCTTTGTGAGAGCAAGTAGCAAGTCCAACCTAGTCTAGAACTTAGGTCGACATGGTGTCTTGCACAATAATAGATTACATTGACAAGACTATGTTTGATGATAACCAGTTTAACTCTATGATAGGCTTGTACTATCATGTACTTATCTGCATCACAACAAAAATACACATTCATTAAATACAAATGTGATCATCTATATTGTGAGGACATATTTAAATTAGGAACATTATGAGAACTATTCCCAACAATTTCCCTCTATTTGAAGAAATCAGAACCTCAAATATAGATGACCTGCACATCAACAAAATAGATAATCAGAACAAAATTATAGAATAACATTTAGTATTCCAAAATTTCACATATATCAGTAAGAAATGAATCGCTTAATAAATTAAGCTGCATCATCCCTATCCTTGATGACCGCACCCCCTCTAGCTCTTTTGGCTGCTACTTCCTCACCAGCTTCTTTCTTTTGCTTCTGCCATGCAAACCAACTATAATACTTTAGATGATATCTATATCGCTCAGATGCATCAGCTAGAAGTTGTCCTGCCCTTTTATCTCTTCTGAAATCCTTTCTAACTTTTTCTTATTTTTCAAACATGGACCATTCCTAGGAACTGAATAGCTAGTCTCTATCAGTCTTTTTTATTTGACTTGATCCCAAGAAGTTGTTATGATTTCCCTTTAGCTAGGGGACCATTGCTCATAGTCCATCCTTCCTTCTATCTCCTATTTATACCTCTTCTTCCTTAGCCTGATTTGTTCCTCTTCTATTGTAATTTTCTTTTCTTTTTAAGTAGCCGGCTCTTTTCCCTTATTGGGGTACATGATAGTGGGGTAGTCAGCATCGTATATGTTTGGAGGTATATAGGGATCTTCTTTTTGTATTGTGAGACTGAATTGGTAAGATTAAACTGGAGTATCTTGTGCATCCCTTGCTTCTTCATCCAAGTCCAAAAAAGGAAGATTTAGAGCCAGCCTTACTCCTTCAAGAGCCTAGATGGCTTGATCAACATTCATACTATCCCCCTTTCTAACTTCTTCAAATATTTTTTGCTCAAGATTAACCTTTGTGGCATCAATTCTGCTTACGACACTTTGAAAAATGTTTTCTTGCTCTTGAAGGAGTTCAGTTTTGATGATGCCATGTAAGTCCCCCTCCCCTAACCTTAGCCCAGGTAGGGTCGAAGACAGGCCTTACTACCCAAGACGTCCACACAGTGCTTCCAAAGATACAACAACCCACTCTACTAAGCACTAGTTGGCCGTCTTGCCAGGCTTGAATCACAACATACACATTACATCACAGAAATGCGAAAGTAATAATAGAATACTATAAAATATATAATATATATCAGAATAATCAAAGGTTGTAGTCACTGTTTATACAACAAGCTCGTAGGCTGCAAAAGACAATAACTACTAACACTCTCTCACTCACAAGCCAGTGTGCTAAAAACTCACATCTCGAAAGTCTGGAGATGATGGGCGTGATTCTACTCGAGTAGTCCTATCGGCAGGCGCATTAGCCCGCGGTAGTTCGACATCATGATGCTCCGTCTCTTGTGAATGGTTATTAAAATAACTGTTATCACAGAGCTAAGTGAAAACACATCTCCTCCCCAGATCCATATCCTGGGGACGAACTCAGGCACTCAAAAAAGTAAACAGAAGAAAAATTAGAAGGTTAATATAGCATTTCATATATAAAGGCTAGGAACAATTTTCTGCAAGTATATGCAGCATAATATAACTAGAAATTGTAGCAGTTTAACCGTCAGTTATACAATAAACGCTCCACTAGCTATCAATATGACAGGTACTTAAAACCTATTATTAATATCGTATGTATTCAAACCTGCCAAAACTTCGCATGTGTTCAAAACCCGCGTACATACCCTATGTCAACATAGTATGGACCGCTTCTCTACAAGAAGGGTAGCAAGCCCCGCGGGCCTCACCGATGTGGCCATCGGTGACAGTGGCATGTCATGCCACTTCTGGGGGTGGTCATACCGCATTTATCAGGCCCTAATGTGCAACCTCTTGTACTCTTGGATGTGAGCGACATCCGATAATTCTATATTTAGGCCGACTAGTTGAGGAAATCAAATGGGGAGAGAAATAATGGCCGGTCACCCGTGGTACGCATCTTCATGTCATCATAAGTCGTCAACCTTCCCGCACCGGTACGAACGGTCTGTAGAAATGTATAACCTGCCATAATTTACCACAAGCAATTTACAAGTATTTAATTAAGATAATATATATAGCTAGCACGCATCGGAATTATGGTGGCATGCCCTACTATGTTTAACAATAATTTGGGCAAGCGACATTCGGCTCAACTTTCAGCAAGGAACATAAGAGTACTTTATTTAAGGATAACTCTAGAGGAATGACTCAACTACCGTTATCCCCAACTAAGGCTCAACCTCCAAAAATCAACTGTTCATCAGAGCAGGACTTGTGCTTTAAAATGCTAAAATAGTAAATTATAGAAAATAAAGGTGCGGTAATAAAAGTTGTTGAGAATATAAGCTGCAAAATTAAAATATGACCAGTATGAAACTGGAATATGCTGAACAGAAAGAACTAAAATTAAGTACTAAAAGAAACGAACTAAACTGAAAAAGCTGGACTAGTATGAGTATGAGATTGGATTAGTACTTAAAAGAAATGAACTAAACTGAAAGAAATAAGCTGGACTAGTACGAGACTGGAGTACTGGAAAAGAAGTACTGAACTGAAAAAATGAAGGAAATGGATCAGTGCAAGACAGAAATAAATAATAAAAGGGTTAGTAGTCCAATCACTCCAATCAGTAGGCTACAGTTCCATCTCCATTCTCAGGAGGTACGTTCAGTTCCATCTTCATTCATAGGAGGTAAGTTCAGTTCCATCTCCATTCATATGAGGCAAGTTCAGTTCCATTTCTATTTATAGAAAGTTTCTTTTGAGTTGCACCCATTATTATGATCTAATAATTGTTCAGTTGCATCTCCTAATCATAGCTTAATCAGATTGGAGAAGGTAATTATGGGTTGCACATTTATCATTCATTCGAGAATAATTATCAACTTTTGTGCTCACGTCAGATCCAATCCGAGCATCTTTTTAGAGAGCACATTTTTCCTCAAAATTTAACCTCTAAAATTATTTCCAAACATGGGGGAGATTCTTTTTCTGAGATGAGGTTGGACATTTCATTTCCAAGATTACCCAAAATATCTGAGAGTTATTACAAAAATGAGGAGCTCACTAGATTTACAAAAGTCTTGAAATGCTCTTAGCTTGACATCTCGCCTCGATAAATCTCTTTGATCATTTGTTTTGAACTCAATATTCAATTAAAAACACGATCGTGCACGCCGATTCTCTTTTTCTGAAAGATTTAAACGCATCGATTATAAAGCGCGACCTTAGGGTCCTAGAATTTGGAAAATTTCAATTTTTATCCCAAAGTCCTCAAATTTTAACACAACATTAAAGAGAGTCTAAAATGAACCTCGAAATTTTTCCAAAAAATTTCGAACATTTTGGGTCTATAATTTGACCAAATAATTCTTATTTAGACTTTTAAAAATATCAAATTAATTTATAAAATTCCCAAACATTTTGTGGAGATTTACCTTATTAAGGGGAACAATTTTCATGTTCAAACCTTTTCTATGAGGTGCTTATATTTTCTTCAGAAAAATCGCCAAATTTCTATTATCAAAATGGTCTACAAATAGCAATTATTAAATAAATCATGTGGCTGAGATGGAGCCGAACAAGAGATTTTGATCTTCTGCCCCCACAGCGAATCTGGAACTAATCCACTGTGGGTGCGAGATTTAAGAAGATCACGTCCATCTGATCTTTTGGTGAAGATCAGACGGCTGTGGGACAATCCCGGCGGCAAAAACTTACGGGCTTCTACCATCGCCGCCCGGTGGCCGTCAGGCCACAGCACTGCCCACGGTCGATTCTCCTAGGATTGGCAAACCTCTGGGCCATGGTCCGGTGGCCCAGTGTCACGGGCACCGCCTGAATTTCTCAACCCGAGAGCGGGGTGGCGGTTGCTCTGCTCTCGGCGATGTCGCACCGCCTCGCCTCTTTGGTGGCCTTCCAGCCATCTAACCACCCTGGCCGGCATGCTGGGGGTTAGGATTTTCTTCTTGCGGTGGTCTGGTGGCATGGCGTCGCCTTTCCCAGCTGCATAAAATAATACAGAGAAATATCATTTCTCGGGTGCCGCTAGAGTGACGAATTCTAGTGGCACCACAACCCTCTACCACCAAGCATGAACACCCCGGGTGGTGTGTCACCCTCCCAGCGCCACCACTAGCATTGGGCAAGGCCTACATAACGCGGCCACCATCCAAGATGGAGCTTGGCTCGGGTGGCTTCGACGTCACTCTGGCCGCTGGGAGGTGCATGTAGCACGTGGGGGAGATGAGGAAGGGGGAGGGGAGAAATTCCACTAGAGTTGGGGGGCTTGGGAGGGACCTGGCTGGTTCGCCATTAAAGGTGGCAGTGATGGCGGAATAAGGTTTTGGTTTTTTGGAAACCTAGGGTTCCGACAGGGGTGGGGGAAGCTTGAATGAGTTGGTGTGGTCTTAAGCAGAGGGGTGAGGGCCATTTTATAGGGAAGGGGAGGAGCCTTACCTTGTTTCTCCCCGGTGTGGGACTAAACCCAAATGGAAGAGGCACTTTTCCTCCTCGCTCCACCTATCCAGCTAGGTAGATGCATCATGTGATGTTGGTACTACCATGTGGCAGCCATCCATGGGAGGGAATGGCTTAGTGGGCTTGGGCTTAGGAAAAGGGAGGAAAAGAGGGGAGTTGTGGGCTTTTTCCAATGGACATTCACTATGACTTTGCTGGGTTCAAGGGCCTAAGAGTGTGTGAGGGTGAAGCCCATGCCTTTTTATGAAGAGAAGGTGCACCCCTTTTTTGAAAAATTCCAAAAATAGGGAAAAATAAGGGTTTAACCAAAATCAACTCTAGGGTGGGTCCCTCTTGCTAATCAAAGTCAAAGTAGGTCCAAGTCATCGGAGGTCGGGTCAAATTTGGGGTATCGTGCCATAATTGGTGTGCGCACACTTTTGGTTATACGATAAAGCTTGGTTTGACCACAGATTGACCACCTGTCATCAAAATTGACTGGGAAAAACTTTGTTGAATTCATATTAACTATACGAATCCAACTCCACTAAGGTTAAATCGGAGTTCGTTTGATAAATATCCAAAATTTACGCATCACGAGACACTAGAGTGGTCAAAACAGTCAAATTTGATGTTTGACTCGGGATTGCAATGCGACAAGTTCTAATGCGCTCGTATCGAGTATACGAAGCCATAGGAATTGACAGAACTAAGATCGGAGTTATCTATCTTGATATACAAAAATCTTGTATTCATGATATTCTACGAGGAATAGTCATATCCACTATATGACCTCGAAATTTAACTGGATGAGTTCAAACGCACTCGTATCGACTATATTAGGCCACCAGAACTGACAGAACTAAAATCGGAGTTCTCTAGCTCCATAAACCCAACTAGGGTGACCTCCTATCTTGTTATGGGTCTTGGGTAGAGGTTCATGTCACTTTTATTGGGCCCACTAGAGTTCTAGTGGCCTAATAAAAGTCGGGATGTTATATGCCAGCATTTTGTAGTAGTTTATTTTGATAATTATATATATTCATCTGCAGATGATTAAGGCCACTCTCCAGAACTTCATCTATTGTGCTGAGATACTGCTTGATTTTTTGTAACACCCCAAAAAGACTCAAAAATGGTTTTGAGGTGCAGGTCATTTTACACGGCCTGGGATACGGGCGTGTCCCAGGGCGTGTCGGGGGTACACGGCCTGGGACACGGGCGTGTCCCAGGGCGTGTCACTCAAATAAATTGCGTTCTGAGTCAGAAGATTACACGGCCTGGAACCAAGCCTTGAACACGGGCGTGTCAGATTGGACCCGGGCGTGTCCGATGTCGTGTGCCTACCCGTGTACTGCTGGTTGAGTTTGGAGCTCGACGAAGCAGGAGGACACAGGCGTGTCTCATGACTGACACGGGCGTGTCAGGTTCGACACGGGCATGTCGATACCCGTGTTCTGGTAAATATCAATCAGTACGAATACCGAATGTGCCGCTTAAGGGTACACGGCCTGTGACACGGGCGTGTCGCAGGCCGTGTCAGCCAAAAAAAGTGAGTTTTTGGGCAAATCGTGGCCATTCAGATTTCTCTCTTTGGATCCAAGGGCTCAGGTGATTCCTGGCTGGATTTAATCAGTAGAGGCTGAGGAAGAATTTGTTGGGTCCGGCGTTCCTTCACTTGACCCGTGACGCTCTGCTACTTATATATAAAATTAAGTAGCGCCCTCTCCAACAGTCCGGGCTTTTGGTGCAGTTGGGTATGCGCTTGATCCTTCAATTGGTATCAGAGGGAGGTCACGGGTTCAAGACCGGGGGGGCGCTATTAAATCCTGATTTTTCCCTTCTACCTGTGTGGGTCCGGTGGGTCAGGCAACCGTGGACATGTGGTAACCCCACCTCTGAGCAAATTAAGTAGCGCCCTCTCCAACAGTCCGGGCTTTTGGTGCAGTTGGGTATGCGCTTGATCCTTCAGAATTCATTCTTCATTTGATTAAGGAAGAGAGAAAGAGAGAGGAGGAAGAAGAAGGAGGAGGAGATCAAGCCACCGGCGGAGCTCCCGTTGTCCGATTCGTGATCCGAGGCCAGCGTTGTGAAGGCAAAGCTGCTGCGGTCCTTTCTCACCGGCTAGTTTTCGATGGCGCCCAAGAGATCGACAAGGGTAACGATCTCCCTTCTTGGACATGTGAAATCCTTCTTTTCTGCATTGCATAGGGAAAACCCTTCCCCGCGAGTGGGCGGTGGGTTGTGGTGTCCCTTGGGGTAGATATGTGAAGTCCCCCTTGTTAGAGTCCGGAATTGGAGTACGGATCTAGGCATGCTGTGTGAAGCCCATCTGGACATGGTCTGGATTGGTGATGCTTGTTTGCATATCGGAGAAGGCTCCGTGATTATGGCTTGTTTGCCTTGTGCCTACCTGTTGGCTTGGTGCAGCAAGAAGTACTAGATGAAGTCCAGGAAATGAAGAGGGTTGGATGCAACTCTTGTGGCCGTGCGTTTCCACTTTGTGTGCGGTTGAGCCGTTGGGCTGCAACTCGATGAAAAGGCAGATTGCCGAACAGGAAAGGTGAAACCGACCCGCGCCTATAAATTGCCATGGATACTTCCGTATTCGAGGTGGCACGGCGACTTGAGCAACATGGGGTGGCTGATCCGTACCTGCGTTAGGTCCGTCCGACTTGGAAGCCTGGTTATGGGTTTTGTTGGAGCGCCTAATGAGAGTCTTAGGCCCGCGCGCCGGAAAGACTAGAATGCTCAAATACCGTATAGACGGTGGTGTTGACCCTGGTATTCCGGTACACCAAGAATGTGCCCTGAGTGCACGGACTGTCGGGCCGTGTGGCCAATGGTTGTGATGGCTTGAATGTGCCTGCGCGCACATAGTTGCTATATGATGATGCCATGCTATGCAGGGAAAGAATGCTCATGCCCCGAGAAAGGGGCAGGATTGTTATAATTGGGTCAGCTGAATACTGACTGTTGCATTGTTTGCCACCGGTTGGGTGGATTGTCCCTATGCAGGTGCTAGAGAGCCAAGTGGTAAGTGAAGGGCTGAAGCCCTACTGCTGTTGCTGCTGCTGCTGCGGCTAGCCCTTGAAGGCTGAGCAAATGGTTTTGTTTGTTTTCTTTTCCTCATGTATGGCCGGCCTGCGCGCCGAGGTTTGTAATCCATGTTGTATGGAAAGAGGAAATGTAAGGCCTTAAGGCCAAACCTTTGTTGTACATTCCGTTGATATATATATAACAGTGGTTTATATATTGGACATTCCTGGTTAGAGTTCAAATTACAACTTAAAGCTTCCGCTAGAATGCTCTGAGTTAGGATTCGTGTATGGTTTGGTATTATCCTGTGACCTCACCGTCTGTTTGTGGCATATAGTGTGGGGCCCCGGCCGGACCTTCTATTATACGTCAACTGAGGATTAGGGAAGGTGACATTCCCAAGACGGCGTTTGGAATACGCTACGGTCATTATGAGTTCACGATAATGCCGTTTGGCCTATGTAATGCGCCTTCGGTATTTATGGACCTAATGCATCGAACGTTCCGAGAGTACTTGGATTTGTTCGTGATTGTGTTTATCGATGACATCTTAGTGTACTCTCAGTCGGAAGAGGATCATGCAAACCATTTGCGGTTGGTCTTGCATACCCTGCAGAGGAATAAGCTTTATGTCAAGTTCTCAAAGTGTGAGTTCTGGCTCTCTTCAGTAGCCTTTTTAGGCCATGTGGTAAGTGGAGAGGGTATCGCGGTGGATCCGTTGAAGATAACTGCCATTCGAGATTGGCCAGTGATGTCTTCAGTGGCCGAGGTCAGGAGCTTCCTTGGACTTGCGGGCTACTATAGACGGTTTGTGGAAAACTTCTCACAGATTGCTTTACCTCTGACCACGCTGACGAGAAAAGATCAAAAGTTCATTTGGACGCCGGAGTGTGCGCGTGCTTTTGAAGACTTGAAGAGTCGTTTGACCACGGCGCCTTTGCTGACATCGCCATGTGGTACAGATGGGTATGAGATCTATAGTGATGCTTCTGGGAGCGGCTTAGGCTGCGTTCTTCTGCAGTTTGGGAAAGTGATTGCTTATGGCTCGCGCCAGTTGAAAGTGCATGAGCGGAATTACCCCGTCCATGATTTGGAGTTGGCGGCGGTAATCTTTGCGCTCAAGTTATGGCGGCACTATCTTTATGGCGTTAAAGTGGTTATCTATACAGATCACAAAAGCCTAAAGTATTTGTTGGATCAGAAGGATCTGAATATGCGACAATGAAGATGGATGGAGTTCCTTGGGGACTACACCTTCGAGATTCACTATACTCCCGGGAAGGGAAATGTGGTCGCTGATGCTTTGAGTCGGAAGACTCCGGTACGGGCAAGCTGGTTGCAGAGGCATGATCAGCGTTTAATCCAGGAATTGGAAGCATTGGAGATATCTTGTGTTGACAAGGGTTCGTCGACCGATGCATGCTTGAACTGGACGGAGGTTCAATATGACCTTACGGACAGAGTTCGGCGAGCAACGGAGCTTGATGAAAGTCTCCAGCGTTATGCAAAAGATGGGCTGGATGACCAATTCTCTTGGGATAACGGTTTGTTACGAAGAAATGTTCGAGTGTGCGTCCCAAGTGTGGGTAAATTGAGGGAAGAGTTGATGTACGAAGCTCACTTTGCAAAGTACTCAGTTCACCCAGGGAGCACAAAGATGTACAGAGATCTGAAAAAGTTGTTCTGGTGGTCCGGATTAAAGAAAGATGTAGCACGTTATGTGGCTGAATGCAATACCTGTGCGTTGGTGAAAGCGGAATGCCAGAAGCCTGGCAGTTTCCTGAAGTCGTTACCTATTCCGGAATGGAAGTTCGATGACATTTCGATGGATTTCGTGCACGGGTTGCCGAGATCTCAACGCGGTCATGATTCAATCTGGGTGATTGTGGACCGGTTGACAAAAGTGGCGCACTTCCTTCCAAACAGAAGAGACGATGCAATGGAAACCTTGGCCAAGCTTTATGTGGAGCAGGTTGTTCGACTGCACGGTGTTCCTCGGAGCATCGTCAGTGACCGTGATGGGCGGTTCACATCGAATGATTGGCGGCTCGTTCATCAAATGTTGGGTACAAAGTTAGCGTTTAGTACGGCCTTTCATCCCCAAACAGATGGCCAGACAGAACGAACCAACAGGACAATGGAGGATATGCTCCGCATGTGTGCCCTAGACTTTGGTAAGAGATGGGAAGATTATATATTCTTGTCGAATTTGCCTATAATAATAGCTACCAAGCGAGCATCGGTCTGGCACCATTTGAGGCTTTATATGGTCGTAAATGCCGTACACCGTTAGCTTGGGCAGAAGCAGGCGAATCTAAGCTGAGTGGGAAAAAGGAAGTCGAAGAAGCTACCTCGCTCATACGCTCTATTCGGGAGAGGCTAGTGATAGCCCAAGATCATCAAGCAAAGTACTACAATGCCAAACATCGGAGCGTGGAGTTCGCGGTGGGTGATTGGGTATATTTGAAGATCAAACCCTTCAAAGGCGTGTCCAGGATTCGGCGTTTGAAAAAGCTAAGTCCGAGGTATCTTGGTCCATTTGAGGTGGTGGAGCGAGTTGGGGAAGCTGCTTATCGACTAGCACTTTCAGCGGACTTGGGTGGATTACATGATGTATTTCACATCTCAGTCTTTCGTAAGGCGGTGAAGGATCCAGCTCAAGTAGTGGAGAATGATCGGGTACCGGTCGAGTATGGGCTAACGACGTGGGTTAGACCCATTCGGATCGAGGATCGAACTGAGAAACAGTTGCGGAACAAAGTGATCGGGATGGTCAAGGTCTGATGGGACAATTGTGGCCGTGAAGAGCTAACATGGGAGTTAGAGCAGACCATGCGAGCTGAATTTACCGAGTTGTTTGGATAAGCTGTAGACCGTGTACCTCTTGTATAACAGAATTCTCAAGTTATAGCATTGTTGGTTCTTGTTTCCTTACCGTGCAAATTTCGGGACGAAATTTTGTTAAAGGGGGGAGGATTGTAACACCCCAAAAAGACTCAAAAATGGTTTTGAGGTGCAGGTCATTTTACACGGGCGTGTCCCAGGGCGTGTCGGGGGTACACGGCCTGGGACACGGGCGTGTCCCAGGGCATGTCACTCAAATAAAATGCGTTCTGAGTCAGAAGATTACACGTCCTGGAACCAAGCCTTGAACACGGGCGTGTCAGATTGGACACGGGCGTGTCCGATGCCGTGTGCCTACCCGTGTACTGCTGGTTGAGTTTGGAGCTCGACGAAGCAGGAGGACACGGGCGTGTCTCATGACTGACACGGGCGTGTCAGGTTCGACACGGGCATGTCGATACCCGTGTTCTGGTAAATATCAGTCGGTACGAATACCGAGTGTGCCGCTTAAGGGTACACGGCCTGTGACACGGGCGTGTCACAGGCTGTGTCAGCCAAAAAAAGTGAGTTTTTGGGCAAATCGTGGCCATTCAGATTTCTCTCTTTGGATCCAAGGGCTCAGGTGATTCCTGGCTGGATTTAATCAGTAGAGGCTGAGGAAGAATTCATTCTTCATTTGATTAAGGAAGAGAGAAAGAGAGAGGAGGAAGAAGAAGGAGGAGGAGATCAAGCCACCGGCGGAGCTCCCGTGGTCCGATTCGTGATCCGAGGCCAGCGTTGTGAAGGCAAAGCTGCTGCGGTCCTTTCTCACCGGCTAGTTTTTGATGGCGCCCAAGAGATCGACAAGGGTAATGATCTCCCTTCTTGGGCATGTGAAGTCCTTCTTTTCTGCATTGCATAGGGAAAACCCTTCCCCGCGAGTGGGCGGTGGGTTGTGGTGTCCCTTGGGGTAGATATGTGAAGTCCCCCTTGTTAGAGTCCGGAATTGGAGTACGGATCTAGGCATGCTGTGTGAAGCCCATCTGGACATGGTCTGGATTGGTGATGCTTGTTTGCATATCGGAGAAGGCTCCGTGATTATGGCTTGTTTGCCTTGTGCCTACCTGTTGGCTTGGTACAACAGGAAGTACTGGATGAAGTCCAGGAAATGAAGAGGGTTGGATGCAACTCTTGTGGCCGTGCGTTGCCACTTTGTGTGCGGTTGAGCCGTTGGGCTGCAACTCGATGAAAAGGCAGATTGCCGAACAGGAAAGGTGAAACCGACCCGCGCCTATAAATTGCCATGGATACTTCCGTATTCGAGGTGGCACGGCGACTTGAGCAACAGGGGGTGGCTGATCCGTACCTGCGTTAGGTCCGTCCGACTTGGAAGCCTGGTTATGGGTTTTGTTGGAGCGCCTAATGAGAGTCTTAGGCCCGCGCGCCGGAAAGACTAGAATGCTCAAATACCGTATAGATGGTGGTGTTGACCCTGGTATTTCGGTACACCAAGAATGTGCCCTGAGTGCACGGACTATCGGGCCGTGTGGCCGATGGTTGTGATGGCTTGAATGTGCCTGCGCGCACATAGTTGCTATATGATGATGTCATGCTATGCAGGGAAAGAATGCTCATGCCCCGAGAAAGGGGTAGGATTGTTATAATTGGGTCAGCTAAATGCTGACCGTTGCATTGTTTGCCACCGGTTGGGTGGATTGTCCCTATGCAGGTGCTGGAGAGCCAAGTGGTAAGTGAAGGGCTGAAGCCCTACTGCTGTTGCTGCTGCTGCTGCTGCGGCTAGCCCTTGAAGGCTGAGCAAATGGTTTTGTTTGTTTTCTTTTCCTCATGTATGGCCGGCCTGCGCGCCGAGGTTTGTAATCCATGTTGTATGGAAAGAGGAAATGTAAGGCCTTAAGGCCAAACCTTTGTTGTACATTCCGTGGATATATATATAACAGTGGTTTATATATTGGACATTCCTGGTTAGAGTTCAAATTACAACTTAAAGCTTCCGCTAGAATGCTCTGAGTTAGGATTCGTGTATGGTTTGGTATTATCCTGTGACCTCACCGTCTGTTTGTGGCATATAGTGTGGGGCCCCGGCCGGACCTTCTATTATACGTCATGTAACGGATGGGGTCGTTACATTTTTGTTATGTCTTGAGTACAAAACGCCAAAGTTTCATCAATGGTCGGTATGATTTTAACATTGTTATGCACTACACCAGCAACTTTAACAAAACATCTTGTGATCTCAGTGTTGACATGATTCATGTTCTCTTTAATAAGAGTAATCTCACCCATCAACTCATCTTTTTTACTGTCTTTATGGATTTTGTAACATGATCTTCGATAAGCCTTCTCTACTCATCTAACCTTACTTTCATCTCTTGTAAGAGTGATCTAGTTGAATCCTCAGAGATATATGTTATAGAGGAGCCATGAAGCTCTGAAGCATCCATTGTTGTTTTTTTGGATGGATCCTTCAACATATCAGAGACATTTGTCTCTTCATTCATAAGCTCTGTTGAGCTTGAAGCATTATCAGAAACTGAGTTGTCAACTCCTGTTGAGTCCACTATACCTTCATAAGAGACAAGTTCTTTGCAGAGATTTTCAATCAACTGGGATACTAATGTGTTTTCTTGACTCTCCATTCTTCCACTCTCAACAATCTCTTTCTTAGTGATCACTAATAGGTCCTCTTGGACTCTCAACCCAATGTAGGTTACATCCTCAACCTCTGGATTTTCAGTAGTCCATTCAACACTTTGAGTAGGGAGCTCATTATGAGACTCCCCCTCAATAGTAACATCATCTTTCTCATGTCTTTCAGACTCTATGACCAATACTCATCTATATTTTCACCAGCATCAGCTTGTTCTTCGTCTTAAGTGTGTTCTGTTTGAAGCTCCGTCCTAGTCTCCCCCTCAATAGAGGCACTCTTCTCCACAGGTTAGTTCATATTTTTTTGAGTACTCTTCTTAGCTTTAGAACTGCTTCCTTCCATCTTCTCTCTAGCCTTTGGAAAATCCTTATTCCACCTAGCAATAGCCTTGTGATCAATTCTTATTATATAATGAATTGCAGTACCCAAAGATTGATTCAGCTCTAAATCCTATACTCCACCATTATAGCGGAAGAGAGACAAACTTCTCCTAAATTTGGACTCTTCAGATATCTCTTTATTTTCTCAAACAATATGTCCCCACTCAGTTTTTTAAAAAACATTCCTTGTCATTAATTCAAACATCTCTTAGAGATTCTATCATGCAAGCCTGGATTGCATAAAAATACTTACCCTATTTTATCTACCAAAAGTTTCCTGGTGTAGAAAGTTTTTCGGTATAAGGTGCCAACAGGTGCTCCTGAATACTTGAACAAATCAAGGGCTTGGTCAATGTCACTTGAATTTACTTCATCTTCTTCCTCTCTCTCATGAACTTCAGAAATCATTAGGAACTTGGTTAGGAAATGGACGGTGACCATTACCCGGTGCCCAACTATCTTAGATCGAATATCCCTACCACTTTTTAACACTTTGGCATTCTGATATAGTTATACTATGTGACTCTCAAAAATTCTGTTTGGCTTTGACAGTACAAATTCTAGCCCATAGTAGTGCACATTGTGACTATTTCCTTCAGACATTCTTCTCCTCCATCAAACCCTCCACAGACAAGCTCATAGCAAACGTTGAACAACTCTGCTAATTTCTTTGGTGCCATTTTGGACGGACTCTTGAGAGAAAGCGAGAAGAGGGGTGTATTTCAAGTTGAAGGAGTAGGGTTGATGAAGGTTTAACTCATTTTAACATCCAAGTCTATTTATATATAATGAGTTTTGGAATACCAAGGGGAGCGCTCTTTTAGCCTAACCTATGTTTATGGTCTAAATTAATTAAGCAAAGAACAATAATCAGGATTTAAATGGTTTTACTTTTGGAAAGCTTTCTAGTCGAATCAGTCTTGATTAGACCTCACCTTTTGTAAATTCGGGCTGGCATCAGCCCGAATCTTGTCGATACTTAGGTAATTTTTGGGTCTCAACTTGATTAACTTTTATGTTTTTCTTAAGGAATTAAATTTAATCATTCCTTCAAGTTAATAAATTCCTTGACAAGAGAAATAGCTACTTCTAATTTTAACGTCTAAGATCATTTACTTAATTAACAGAACAAACGAAAGTGATTTCATTTTGCATTAAGTGTACCAATCTCAACTAGAATGAACAGATTTTACCTGAACTCATATGCATGAGCCCGGCCTTTAGTCATCATTTGAGAGCAAACTAATTTACTTCCACTTCAAAGTCATTATGCAATTATTCCATGGAGGACTTGAAATCATACCCCTTGGCAGAACTGACACCATTTGAGGTTTTGGAGACCACAATACCCTAGACCCCCTTGGGTCCAAGTACCAAATTTACTTCTTAGATGGTACTGGGCATGCCTGCAAAACAAAATTATATTTTCTTAGGAACCCAAATTTTTCTGGGTCCTAGATTCTAGTTAACATTATCTATAGAATTTTTTAATACCATATTCCTGGCAAGCTTCATATTATTTTCTCTAGGCACTGTTGGGTTAAACCAACAGTCTATATCAAAGTGTTGAATCTTCCTACAATACCAACTGTCATATATATTATATCTTCTCCTATGGTTCACTGAATGGATTGAAGCATGATAGTGTTGATGACTAGAGAAGCCAGCTGTAAAATAAACATTTCTGTTCTGGACTTTGTGGCTGCATGCATGGGAAGAAGTGGGCAAAACATTCACAAACCTTATTACAGGAACATGCTTTTGAAATACTACTTTTCCATTGCCATTAGGTATTGGGGCAAATGAACCAACTATAGATATTCCATGTTTTTTCATGATAATTTCTTCGTAGGGTACTTTGAAAGCACTTTTCCTAATATTTTTTCTTCCTCTCTAGTGTGGTGCATTTTTCACTCAACTGGAGGAGCAGTCATTCTTCCAATTCTTATAAGAAAGATCTAGATCATAGTCATTACTTGACAGTATAACCTTTTGGAAGTTTGTTTGATCTATTGGAGATTTCTCTTTGTTCTTTTCTTTGGTTGCTTCTCCACAGAATCCAACTCCTCCCCTATACTGTCCAGAGAAACTGTCAATAATGGGGAGGAAGGTCTTTGGCTTTGAGAATTGTGCCACTGACTTTCTATCAATGAGAAGCTTGTCTTCCAGGTTCATGATAGTTTTCTCTTTTCGCTCCCCAAATCTAACTTGATTTATAAATTTATTTTGATGTATTTTAAGATTGACGCTCAAGTGTTCCATTTCCTTAGTCTTTTCATCTACTTATGATTTGAAAGGCTCTAGAATTTTTATTTCCTTGGCGTGGGCTTTGATCAGCTTCCTGCTCTTCTTGAGTGCTTCCAAGAGAGCCATATAGTATTTTATTAACTCAGAATGATCTTCATTAGTACATGAAGTGCCATCTTCTGATTTTGCATTAGAGTCATTCTCAACAATTGATATGTTAGCTTCTGATGCATTATCAGGCTCAAAATCAGATAGGGAAGGTGAGGTTTAAGAGCAAACCTGAGCAAGATGAGATTCATCATGATCTTCATCATTAAATAAGGCTACCATCCCACATTATTCTTCTTCATTAGATTTACTGTTAGAGAGGGTTAGGGGGTGTCCTGATCCCTATTTTGGAAGTAAGATAGTCATCATGTTCTTCCTCATTGGTAAATACAGTCAGCCTAATATAGGTTTCTTTTTCTGATTCTGAAGAGCAGCTGATGCTGTCCATAAAGGCTTTTTCCTTAGTGGAAATAAAGCTCATTTTATGCTTCTTGCCCTTGTGTGACATCCTCCCTTCTGCCCTTTCATTCTCCATTCTTCTTGAGGAGCAGTCTGCTATGATGTGACCTGCCTTCTTGTAGGAGTAACAAATAATGTCAGTAGAAAAGTGTTTATTGTTTTTAGGCACATACGTGCCATCTCTATGCTTGGACTTCTCCTTGGGGTATCTAGACTTAAGCTTGAAGATGACGATGGTCGTTTTTTCCACTGTCTTCTCTTACTGAAGTTCTTCTTGAACTACTTAGTGAAGAGGTCATGTCTTCGTCAGATATCTTTGATCTTGAAGTATTGGGTTCAGAGTCTTCATGCACAGGATGTTTCCCATGGGAAATGGGATTTTTCTCTCTGCCTCCTCTAGAGCTTTCAGCCTTGAAAGCCACCTATTTTTCCTTATTGAGAGATCTGCTACTTTACTCCTTAGCCTTTCTTGTATTTAGTTCTGTTTCATGGGACAACAACATCCCATACAGAATATGAGGCAGAATGTTTGTCAAATTCCTCATTTTTCTGATCACATAGATTTTGATATCTCATTCTTTGTTTATGGATCTGAGAAACTTGTCGTTTAGATCATAATTGGAGAACACTCCCCATAATTCTTAAACCCATTTACTATCTTGAAGAATTTTTTGCACCATTCTTCAATAGAGTCAATTCTTCTTTTGTTTGAATGCCTCATACTCCTGATTCAGTAGAGATTTTCATTCATCACTGATCTCCTCGGTTCCCTCCATATAAATGATAAGGGAATCCCACATCTCTTTTGTAGTTTGGAAGTGAACTAAATCTTGGAAGGTGGAATCATCGATTGCACTTACCAAGATATTTTTGGCCCTCTTATCCATAGTGGCCAGTACAATCTCATCCTTATCCATCTCATTATACTTCTTTGGCACTTGCCTGGTCGAATCTATAGTGGATGATTTCTTTGGCATAAAAGGACCTTCTTCGACAGCAATGAAAATTCTTGGATGTGAAGCCTCCATGAATAATTTGACTTATTCTTTCCAGATGACAAAGCTCTCTTTAGAGCAGATAAATAACTTCATAGAGCTTAACTCTTTGTATTTTTCTTTGGGATCCATGGTTAGAGATGACAACGCAATGATAGATTTGTTCGTACTACTAAACTCTTTTTGAAGAACCTCGCTCTGATACTACTTGTAAGTTGTGGGATGTCACTTCACCTAGAGGGGGTGAATAGGTGATGTCATCTTTTTTGAAGATTTTATGCAAAATAAACATATTAAGAGCTACAAACACAGATCACACATAAATCACAACACATAAAAACTTGGATAGGCAAAGTCCCACGATCACAGCCTCGTACTTGGCCTGGATGATGGTGAGTGGGAAGTGGATGTTTATCCCTTGCTCGATCCTTGTTCCCTGGGGGCTTACTAAGATCACCCCTCCTACAAAGGAATACTTTCTCGATGCTTCGTCTACCAACATATCACATGCTGCCTGGTAGGGAGTCTCAGGCTCTTCGACCTCAATCACATAATCTGCTAAGAAATCTGCCATTATTTTCCCCTTCGTAGACAACCTAGGGACAAATGAGATGTTGAAATCACTCAGCTCTACCGACCATTTTGCCAACCTCCCTGAGTGCTCCACTCCTTCCATGATGTTGCAAAGGGGATGATTGATCACTAATCGGATCGAGTGTTCCTGGAAGTAAGGCTAGAGCTTCCTGGCAGAGATAATCAGGGCAAATGTGAGTTTCTCAAGGATTGGATACCTAAGCTCAGCCTTCCTTAGGACCCCGCTGACATAATAAACCAGGAGCTGCCTTCTCCCTTCTTCCTGCACTAGGATGGAGCTAACTGCCTCTGTCCCTACTCCTAGGTATAAAGCTAGGTCCTCCCCCTTTCTCGAACCCTGAAGCAGCAGAGCCTGGGTGAGATGTTTCTTCAAAGCTTGGAAAGCCTCCTCATAATCGGAGGTCCATTCAAACTTCTTAATCTCGCACAATACCCTGAAAATGGGTAAGCATTTATCCCCATCCCTGGAGAGGAACCTGCTCAGTACGACCATCTTTCCCGCGAGGTGTTGTATCTTCTTTGCATTCCTTAGTGACTCCAGCTCTAGGATTGCCTTTACTTTATCAGGGTTGGGCTCCACCCCTGCCAGGGTGAGGAGATGGCCTATGAATTATCCCCTACTATCCCCAAAGACACACTTCAGGGGTTTGAGCTTCATCTTATACCTCCTCAAGGTGCCAAAAGTTTTTGCCAAGTATCGAAGGAGAACTCGACATCCCTGCTATTGATAATAAGGTCATCCATATAGACCTCCAAGTTCCTTCCTTTTTTCTCCTAGAATACCCGGTCCATCATTCTCTGATACGTCACCCTAGTGTTCTTTAGCCCAAAGGGCATCATTTTATAGTAGTAACACACGTCCCCAGTGATGAAAGAAATATCTTTGATGTCAGGCGGGTGCATGCAGATCTGATGATAACCTAAAAAGCATATAAAAAACTCATTATAGAAAAAATGAAGGTTGAGTCTACTAGCACGTCGATTTGAGGCATGGGATAATAATCCTTAGAGCATGTTTTATTCATTAAAGAAAATTCCACACACATCCTCTACCTCTCATAACCCTTTTTCACCATTACCACATTAGAGACTCATTCAGGATATTGGATCTCTGATACAAACCTAGCCTTGAGCAGCTTACCCACCTCCTCCTGGATGGACTCGACTAGCTTGTCGACGACAGACCATATCATATATAGGATGGGGTAGGAACTTGGATCGAGATTGAGATGATGGCATGCCATGTGCGCATCGATCCCTGGCATATCTACTGCACTCCAGGTGAAGACATTCATATTCTACTGAATGCAGGCCAGGATCATCTCCTGGTCCTCTAGGCTAAGCTTTCCACTGATCTTCATCTTTTTTGTCCTCCCCTCCTGGGTAAGGACCTACTTCTCCACCACAGCCTCTGCGGCCTCTAACCGAGCATGGTCTTCCCTGGTCTTATCCATCTCCTCAGCCTCCTCTTGCCAAGAGATGGTGTTAATGGCGGTTACATAACACTGCCTTGTTACCTTTAGGTCTCCTCAGACCCTGATCTGGACTCCTCCCATGTTGAACTTCAGGCATTGGTGGAATGAGGAGGGGACGCACCAAAATGCGCTGATGAGGGGCCATCTGAAGATGACAATGTAGCTGTTTGGAGCATCGACGATGATAAACTGTCCATTCTGGGACTATCCCCCAAAGGTCACATGGAGTTTGACTCCCCCTTCCACCTCCTTCCTCTCCCTGGAGAACCCAAACAGCGGTCCATCCGAGGCTAGCACTCTTCTTGCCTTTACCTTCATCTCGTCGAATGCCTTCTTAAAGAAGACGTTGACCGAACTCTCGTTGTCGACGAGGATCCGGGAGACGGTGAATTTCTCAATGGTTGTCTGGATCACTAATGCATCATAGAATGGATCCTCATAGTCTGACATATCCTTCCGAGAGAAGGTGATCCTCTACTCTGGGGGTGGGGCTTGAGATGTTGAAGCAATACACTGATGATACATGTTATAGAGGCTCGCACTGCGGGTGGCCTCGATCCCCACCCCTTAGTGGATCACCTAGATCCCTCCTCGGGCACCCACGTCTGCCTGGTCCACACACCAATCCTCTTGCTTGACTCCTCTGGTCACCTCTTCAATCTGTATTGGCGGCTGCTGCTCTCTCGGGCCTTTCACCCTCTTGACTTCAAAATACTCTGGGCAAGTGGTCGTAGCGTGACCTTCCTCCTGATGGTAGTATAGTAAGACAACAACACCCCCTCCATTTTCCCCTCCACGGGTTGATTCCTTCTTCTGCCTCCTACTCCTCCTCTTCCTCTACCTCTTCCTTGACTGATCACCATAGCTTGTTGCAGCAGGGGTAGGAGTGTCCTAGGGCCTTGTCAACGGCCCTGGGGGTTAAACCTCCCTACCCTCCATGGAAGTCCCCCCCCTGGGCGTACCCTCTTCCTTGACCCTGAGCGGGTCCTCCTTGTTACCTCCAACCTAGCTCTTGAACCCTAAGGGTTCTCTGGAACCTGTGCGCCCTTGGCTCCTCTCTTCTCCTTCCCTCATGCTTCCTGGAGCCTCCCTACTCACTCGACTCCGTGTCACTCAGCCTTGCCAACTTTTTAGTGAACACTGGGTTCTCCACCTCTCCTTTGATCTCCTTTGCCGCTCTTTCCAATAGCTCCTCGAAGGACAAGGGGGGTTTCGAGTCAGACTCATTTTGAAGAAACCCTGGCAAAACACCGCGGTAAATGCGAGTTAGAGGGTGTTGGGTACATTGGAAAATGTGTACCTGATTTGAAGAAGCCTAACTTAGCATAATGATATACATCAAGGTGTATTTGATGTTGTTTAAGTTGAATGTGTGCAGGTTAAAAGTATGGAAAAATTTCTAAGTCCATGTGTCGACACCAGAAGAAAATGTGTCGACACTTCAGGAAGATTGTGTCGACACTTGAAGAAGGCTGTGTCGACACAGAGATAATGAGTCGACATGAACTGTGTCGACACCAGGAGGCTGTGTCGACACACAGAGGCAGAGTTGACAATATTTGTGTCGACACCAGAAGACTGAGTCGACACATATAGACAGAGTTGACAAAAGCTGTGTCGACACCTGAAGGCAGTGTCGACACATACTATGTTCTGAATTTACATCAACTGTGTCGACACACAGGACTTGTGTCGACACATTGCCAAGTCTAGACCAAGTCATTTGCTGAAGAATGATGAAGTGTTTGAGTCAACACAAATACTCAGTGTCGACTCATTCTCAAGTTGTAGTATGCAGAAGTTGAGTCGACTTAAAGGCAAACTTGTCGACTTCACCAGAGGCAGTGTCGACACCGAAGTTACTTGTGTCGACACATATAGACAGATGGTCTCGACACTTTCTGACAGATAGTCTCGACGCTTTGCTGTCCAAGACAAAGACACAAGATCTGTTTGAAGACTTGACAGCTGTGGGTTACAACAGGTTAAATGAAGCTGTCAGACTTGTCAGAAGACGGTTAGAAACCTGATCAGCCGGTCACCAAAAAGAAGGTATATAAATAGACAGATTCAGAAGTAGAATAAGAAGTAATTATTCATTATTGAGAAGCAACACACATAAAAACTGATTAAGGAATCAAATCAAGAAAGTGCAAGGCACTGAAGAAGATCTTCATCAGAAGATCTAAGAAGACATTCTGAAGGGTTCAACCTCTCAGGATCAGTCTAAGGAGAATTCGTCCTAGAATTCTGAAGAATTTTCAAAGGGTTTGGATAGAGAGGGATCCAGCCGTTTGAAGATTAAGAAGGAAGCTGTTACAGGTTTCTCAAGAAGCTGTTTGGAAATCAACTCAGCTAGTTCAGATTCAAGAAGCTTTGAAGAAAGCTAAGGTTCAGTTGATTTCATCCATCAGCTGGTCAGGTGCTGTCTTGTCCTTTCTCTCTCAACAAGGGCAAGATTCTATAAAAATCTTTTCTAAATTCTGTAGGATCTATTAATATAGATCTGAGTTGTAAGCCTATGTTATAAAGGCTGAGTGTAGGAGAGATAATCTCTGAGTGGTAGGTCTTGGATAAAGACTAAGGTAGGGCTGAATTGCCTGAGCTGTAGGAGTGTGGTATCACTCTGAGTTGTACGAATCCATTTTGGATTCTGAGCTGTAGGATCTGAGGATCTGAGTTAAGGAAGGGAGTTTGGCTGAATCTAGCACACTACTAGATAGGCGAAGGGGGAAAGTGGATGTACCCAGATCTTGGGGAACCACTATAAATACTTGTTGCAATATGTGATGTGTTGTTCTAGATTGTGTGATTGTTATTGCTAAAGTAGCTGCAGAACTCATAGACAATAGTCTTTAATTTTTTAATCATTCTGCCTTAAGTTTGAAAAGAAAATAAGAACCTATTCACCCCCCCCCCTCTAGGTGTCTAGGTAATCTTGAAAGTAAAACTATCAAGTGGTATCAGAGGGAGGTTGCTCAAAGTAAGACTTAACAGTCCGAGTTAGATCTAAAGGCAGAATCAAGAATCAAGAAAATGGGTTCAGGTGAGAATCACAAGGAGTTGGGATCTATGAAGCTTCCCATCTGCAGAAAAGAAATCTTTGGAATTTGGAAGGAAATGGTTAGGCTGTTTATGGAGGCCTCAGACCCAAGAATTTATATCACAGTGAAAGAAGGTCCATACATTCCAATGAAGACTTCTGTGTTATATGCAAATGAGGAAACTCCTAAGGATTTTTCAGAAATGACAAAGGAGGAAATCATCTTAGCCACTATGGACAAGAGAGCTCAAAACATCATAGTAAGTGCAATAGATGATTCCACCTTCCAAAATCTGATACATTGCAAGACTTCCAAAGAGATGTGGGACACCTTGATTGTCTATATGGAAGGATCTGAAGAAGTAAGACAAGACAGAAAATCAATGCTCAACCAAGAATATGAGACCTTCAGACAAGGAAAGTCTGATAGCATAACTGAGTGTTATAAGAAATTCTATAGGATTGTGAATGAACTGATGTCCTATGGAAGAGTCTTCAGTACATATGAGCTGAATGATAAGTTTCTCAGATCTTTAACAAAGGATTGTGATACCAAAATATGTGTCATTAGAGAAGTGGCCAAGTTAGCTGATATTTCTCCTCCAACCTTGTTTGGAAAATTGCTTTTATATGAAATGCAATTGATGGCTAGGAAGGAGGAAGAAAGAAGTACAAAAGGTGAGCATATATCTGTGGCTTTCAAAGTTGAAGCCACTAGAAAGAAAGGGAGGATGTCTTCATCTCCTCTCAAGGAAGCTACAGAAGAGATAACAGAAAATTCAGATAGTCAGAAATCAGGGAGCAGTGAATCAGATACTGACTTTGCTGCCTTTACAAGACAGTTTCAAAAGTTCTTGAAAAAGAAGCAGTGGAAGTCCAGGCCCTCCACATCACAGCCAGTAGATGAGTACTATCAGAAGAGAAAATCCTCAAGAAATGAGAGAAACAGAACTAAGCCCAGCAAAGCCATAACTTCTAAGATTGTCTATTATTGCTGCAATAAGACTGGGCATATGGTAGTTGAATGTCCAGAAAAGAGAAAGGAGTCAGTAGACAGAAAAAGGACTCAACACAAGGGCAAGAAGGAGAAATCTTTTGTTGCAAAGAAGGATAAGAGTCTTTCAGATCAGTCCTCATCAGAGTCAGAATCTGAAGCAGAAGCATACATAGGATTGTATGCAGCCAATGAAGAAGAGGAATTTTTGCAACTGATGGATTCCATTCATGATCAAGAAGATAAGGAATGCATGGGTCTGATGGCTGAGTTAGAAGATAACCAATGCTAGGATCAGCCTGGTCCTAGTAAGGTACAAAAGGTTTCTAGTTCTTCTAATTTTAGTACTTGTTCAGAGTTAGATTCATCTACATCAAGTTATGTGAATGGATCTAAATCTGAAGGTGATATTCATCAGTTGATGGATGAATATAGGGTCTTGTTACAGGCTCTTAAGAAAAGCAAGAATCTAGTCAAAGTTCAGGCTCAGGAAATTGCTAATCTTAAGGTGGCTGCAACTGAGTTTGAAAAAGTAATGGATCAAAAGTTAAATGAGATTACCAAACTGAAAAATATAACCTATATTCAGATGGGCACAATCAAATATAACAATGATCAAATTAAGAGTCTGGAGGCCAGACTAAGAATAGAGAAAGATTTAGTGGCTAGTTACTCTAAGCCAAAATCTGTCTTACCTTTAATAGATGAGTTTGTGGCTCAAAAGGGTAAGGTAGGATTAGGCTTCAAAGGTAACCCCAGGGCTGCCCAATTCAAAAGAAAAGGCAAAGCTCCTGTCCAGCCTCTAAACCTTTCAGTCCCAGTTAAGTTTAGAAAGGTGCAAATGCCTTCTAACAAATATGATCTTGAGAATATTCATGGTCATATTAAGACTAATGTTCAGATAAACAAGGGTGTAAATGCCAATAGGTCTACCCATGTTCATAAACCCCATGGTTATAAGAAATCTGTGGGTGAAGCTGCAGCAGCACCAGCACTGGACAGAAATTCTTCTATCAAGGGTGTATCAAGATCTAGATACAACAAGTTTGAATGTTGGTGTTGTGGTAAGAGAGGCCATTTTGCCTTAGACTGCTGGCATAACACAAATGTAAGGAAGAACAATAGTCTACCAGTTAGAAGAGCTGCTGGTAGTCTTAATATGAATGGTGCTAACCTGAACCAAGGACTCAAGACTTACTTGGGTTCTAAGGGAAAGTAATTCTGTATTGCAGGAAATTCTAAGTTACCATGCCCCTATATGGTACTTGGACAGTGGATGTTCCAGGCACATGACTGGAATAAAGGGGCTGCTGAAGGAGTACACATCTGTCAAAGATGGACCTAAAGTAATCTTTGGTGGATCTGAAAGAGGAATCATCAAAGGGTTTGGTAACATTTCTTCAAACCAAATTACCATCACCCAAGTGGCTTATGTAAAAGGTTTGAAACATAATCTGATTAGCATAAGTCAGCTGAGTGATCTTGGATATGACATTTCATTTGTTAAGGATGGATGTCATATCAAAAGGTCAAGTGATCAAAAGATCATATTGACTGGGTATAGAAAGAGAAATGTTTATTGTCTTAATTTTGTATGTGAGAACAAGACTTCTCCCATCTGTCTTGTAGCTGATGATAATGCATCTCATTGTGTCAAGTGGCACAAGAGGTTGGCTTATCTTAACTACAAGATAATTACCCAACTCTTCAGCAAAGAGTTAGTGAGGAATGGTCCTCAAGTTAAGTGTATAAAGGAAGGGATATGTTCAGCTTGTCAAAAGGGCAAGCAGACAAAATCCTCCTTTCATAGTCTTGAAAACAAGGATTCTGTGAGGTGCTTATACATCTTACATATGGATCTTTTTGGTCCTATGCCAGTTCATAGTCTAGGTAGGAAGGTCTACACTTTTGTGGTTATAGATGACTATTCTAGATATACATGGGTGTTCTTTCTGAGACAAAAATCAGAAACCCCAAGTGTCTTACTTAGTTTTGTGAAACAAATTCAGAATGAACTAAATAGTACAGTGGTCAAAATCAGAAGTGACCATGGCAATAAATTTCAATCTGAAAGTATGACAAAATTATGTGAAGACTTTGGGATTTTCCAAGAGTTCTCCTCACCTAGAACACCTCAGCAAAATGGTATTGCTGAAAGAAAGAATAGGACATTGATTGAAGCAGGTAGAACTCTATTGAGTGACACCTCTCTTTCAGAATATTTCTGGGCTGAGGCAGTAAACACTGCATGTCATGTGATCAATAAGGCTTCTATCACCAAGTGCCACATAAAGACTCCCTATGAAATTATGAAAGGTAGAAAACCAAATCTATCCTACTTTAGGATCTTTGGTTGCAAGTGTTATATACTTAACAATGGCAAGTCATATCTAACTAAGTTTGCTGCCAAATCCCAAGAAGTGATATTTGTTGGGTACAGCATAAATAGTAAGGCCTATAGAGTCTTCAACTTGACTACTCAAGTTATAGAAGAATCAGTACATGTTGTGTTTGATGAATCAAGATTCATCAACTGTGAGTTGCCTTGTAGTTCAAACAGCCCAATAGGGATAAGTAAAAGGATGGACAAGCTTTCCATTGCAGAAGGTATAACAGCAAATGAACAGATGGAAAATGTTGACTACAGACCAGGGGGAGTACATGATTCTATAGAAGCTGATGACTCCCAGGAAGTGCAGTATAATGAAGGGACTGGAAATAATCAACCAGAAGGAAATCTACCTCCTGCTATCAGACATCTTAAAGACCATCCAGCAAATCAAATAATAGGTGATCCAAGTCAAGGAGTGCTGACTAGAAGCAGAAATCTGAGCACAGTCCTATACTCAAATTTCCTATCTTAATTGGAGCCTAAGAAATTTGAAGAAGCCATCCAAGACCAACATTGGATTAATGCTATGCAAGATGAGCTTAATCAATTTAGAAGGTGCAAAGTCTGGGAGCTTGTTCCTAAACCAAAAGACCATAACATCATTGGAACAAAGTGGATATTTAGGAATAAGTTGGATGAGAGTGGAGTAATAGTAAAGAACAAAGCAAGACTGGTTGCTAAAGGATATAGGCAGGAAGAGGGAATAGATTTTGATCAGACATTTGCCCCAGTAGCAAGACTAGAGGCAATCAGGATGTTTCTTGCCTATGTTGCATACCAAGGATTCAAAGTATACCAAATGGATGTGAAATCAGCATTTCTGAATGGAGATCTAAAAGAAGAAGTCTGTGTGGAACAGCCATCAGGTTTTGTAGACTCTCTTAAACCTGATTATGTTTTTAGACTTAGGAAAGCTTTATATGGGTTAAAGCAAGCCCTAAGGGCTTGGTATGACACCCTGTCTACTTTCCTTATTGAGAACAAATTCTCAAGAGGCAAAATAGACAAGACTCTATTCCTTAGGGAGTCTAAAGGCAAGATAATCTTAGTCCAAATCTATGTGGATGACATAATTTTTGGGTCTATAGAGAACAACCTTTGCAAGAAGTTTGCCAAACTTATGCAAGGGAAGTTTGAAATGAGTAGTATGGGGGAACTTAAGTTCTCTTTGGGACTCTAAGTAAGAAAGACTGATGATGGCTTGTCCATATCCCAGTCTAAGTTCACCAAAGAGTTGATAAAGAAATATGGTATGGAATCTTCCTCTACCATGAAAACTCCTATGGGAACAAATATTCCTATATGTAAAGATGATACAGATAAGCCTGTAGATGAGTCTTTGTATAGAGGAATAGTTGGTTCTCTATTATACCTCACAGCTAGTAGACCAGATATTATGTATGATACATGTGTCTGTGCTAGGTACCAGGCATGCCCTAAAGAATCTCATTACACTGCTGTTAAAAGAATTTTGAGATATTTAAAGGGCACACCAAATCTAGGCCTTTGGTACCCTAGGAATAGAGATTTTCAACTAATAGGTTATTCAGATGCAGATTTTGCAGGCTGTAGAGAGGATAGAAAGAGTACTACAGGTACTTGCCAATTTTTGGGAGGAAGACTGATATCATGGAGTAGTAAGAAGCAGACCAGTGTGGCAATATCAACAGCTGAGTCTGAATATGTTGCTGCTGGAAGTTGCTGTGCACAGCTATTATGGATTCAGCATCAGTTAAAGGACTATGGTATTCAAGTAAGTCGAACACCTTTATTGTGTGATTCTAAGAGTGTTATTTCTATTGCTAAAAATCCTGTTTCTCATAGTAGAACTAAGCATATAGAAATAAAATACCATTTTCTTAGAGAGCATGTAGAAAGAGAAGATATCTCATTGGAATTTGTTAAAACAGATTATCAAATTGCAGATGTATTTACTAAGCCACTGGATGAAACAAAATTCAATAAATTTAAAATTGAATTAGGAATGCTGACCATTGATTAGTATATCAACAAACAGAAATTGGCTAAGTAAAATGATGTCGACACTTTCAGTGATAAAGTGTCGACTCAGTATAGTTATGTCGACTTGTCAGAGAATTTGTGTCGACACAGAGAATTTGTGTCGACACTTAAGGGTCAAATAGTCGACTAATCCAGAAATGTAGTGTCGACTTCACTAGAATAATGGTGTCGACACTTACAGATTTTGTGTCGACACTTGTACTAAGAGTCGACACAGAATTTATGATGCTCTCTTATGTCGACATATCCTCAATTGGTGTCGACGCACAATAGTCAACATTGATGTCGAGACAGTAAAAGTTTGTGTCGACACATTTCATCTGTGTCGACACATTTAGTCTGTTTTTGCCTGACTTTTGACCTTCTTTCATTAGAGGGTATAAATAGGCCAAGAACGTATTCTGTCGACACACTCACAAGGTTTTCGAGACTAAAACCCTGTGTCGACATTCTCTCTCTTCTCTTCTCTCCAGTTTTCTCATCTTTCCAATGGCGCCAAAGGTTGAGGATAACATCAATGAGGGATATGAGCTGGTTAGGGCTGCGTTCGACAATGCCACGCCTGAAATAAAACAGGTGATATCCTATCTTGCTAATAATGGATTGGAATATCTGGTTTCTGAACCCACCAAAATCTAGAAGAAGGAGGTACTTGAATTTTACACTTCAGCATCAGTGGATTCATCTGGACTCAAGATCAAATCCATAGTTCATGGAACCAAGGTGAAACTTACTTTACGGAGTTTAAGAAAGATTCTTCAATTACCAAGCATTGAGAATGTAGAAGAGGTCCCAGCCTCTAAGACAAGGGAGGCTCTACAATGGTGTGGATTGGATCCAACCGTCAAAATTGGAGCAGCCATCAACAGAAAAGGAATGAATACACAAGGCAAATTTCTATCTGAAGTGGTTGGGAAGGTGATATTGTGTAAACCTGGCGGCCATGATAGGATTTCGGCCTTAATGTTTAACCTTATGACAAGGATAATCTTCAGGGTTAATACAGACTGGTCAGCAGTTGTGTTTGATAAAATCAAGGAAGGACTTAAGAAGCCAAATCTGGCTAGGATTTTGAGTCTATATCTTGCTGGACTCATCTCAGAGGTCATGCAACAAATTCCTGGGACTAAGATCAATCACATGAGAAAAATGGACATGAGATTATTCTCAAGATGGGATAGAGTTCTGTCCAAAGAGTTGCCTGATGTGGACAGGCAGGACACACCAGAGAAATCCCCAGGTCATGATCAAAGTACTGAACAACTTCTAGGAGATCAAGTGAGAGAGCAGGATGAAGACCAGCCTGAGTCTACTCAAGTCTAGGATGAATCTTTACCTGTACAGGTGCAGGGGGAGCAAGTTTATTCTCCTACCCAGGACATTCCTAACACTGAACAGGTGCAGGGGGAGCAGATTTCTGAACAAGTGCAAGAGGAAGAACAAATAGATTTATCAAAATATTTGCACACTGCTGGCCTAGATGACTCATCTTCTGCTCAGGCACAAAAGGAATTCACTCTAGATGTGTTGTTTCCTGATGTTGGAATTGCTACTGATAGAATTGAGGAGGAGCAAGAAATTGAGAAGGAGCTCGAAATTGAGGGGGAGCAAGTGATTGTTGATAAAGATCAACATGTCACTGAGACAGATATTCCTCCTTCACCTCCTGAAAGAGTTCAGATTGAAAGCTCTTCAGAATCTGAGTCTGCAGAAGCCAGAGTGGCAAAGAAAAGGAAGCTCATGGTCTTCAAAAGAAGAAGCCATAGCTACAAGCAGGCTCTACAGACTTCATCTCACCAATCTCCATCTGATTTTAATTACAACAAGTTGATGGTAGATTTGCAGGTGAAGCTAGATAATCAGAGATTAGCCTTGGAGAAATATGTTGATGAAAGTCATAAAAATCTTCAGTTTGATCTGGCTCAAGATATAAAGTCTATAAGATTTGAAGTCAATCAACATAAAAGAGAAATGACTGATTGTTTTACAAAAGGGGCACATGCTGTTGTATATCTGGCCCAATAACAAGGGGAAATGAAGAAAGAAATAGATGCTCAATCTATTAATCAAGGATACATTCTTGAAAATCAGAAATGGCTAAATGACAATCTGACAACTGCCAACACAGATATTCTTGCTCAATTTCAAACAACCATGTCTAAATTGACTGAAGCTAGGGCAGCTGAAATGCTAGAATATGACACTAAGTTCAAAACTGCTTTAGACTCAGTTCAGTCAGCCATAACCACTTCCCAGAAGGACATTACTGCAAAACTTAACAAGTTGAAACCCTTCTTCAAAGATGGCATTAATTATCTAGATGGTCAGACAGGTTTCAGAAGGAAGATCTCAGAGATCATGTAGCAAGAGAAATCCTAAAGGGGGAGAGGGTACTTATTTATGCTGGCTCAGAACATGCCAAGTGGGTCACTAACAGTGTCAGAGCCACATTGGGATATCAACCCCTTTGTGATGATGATAATATGGCAGAGTCAGGAGTACAGCCAAAAGGTCTACTTGAAGGCAACCAACCAGAGGTTGCTCAAGTCATATACCCCCCTGCAGATTTTGACTTGATTCATCAGATGGTGCAAACTATGTATAGTCCTCCAGAGGAGGTTTCAAATATTATACTTGGAAAAGTAGACATGCCTGAAGCTGCAATCAAGGCTCAGCAAGAGGCTCAACTGTCAAAGAAGAGGTTTAGGGAGCAAGCTGAACTAAAACCTGATTTTGAACAGTGGAGCCCTACCTATAGAAACAACATACTAACTGCCTGGAAAGCTGTAAAAGATCAAGTCCATGAAAGGGGCAAGTGGTTCAATGAACAAGAATGGCAGAAGCATGAAGCCAGACAGGAGGCTATTGTTCAGTATAGAAGGAAAGCTAAGATGGGAAAGCTACCTCCTGATGCTGTGGAGCCTAGCAAATACTTTCCAAAGCCGTATCACTACTTTGAGAGACAAAGACTGAAGACTGAGGCTAAGGAGAAGGCTGATCTTAAAGGCAAAAAGCCCATGGAAGAAACTAAACCTTCTGTGCAGGCTCAAGTACAACCAGGAAAAGGGATTGTTATTAAGGAGCCTGATCAGTCTTAGTCTAAGATGTCTTAGTTTTAGTTTTTTAGTTTAAAAAATTGTGTAATGTGAAACATTCAGTGTTAAACATTTTGTAAACAATCATTTTGACATAATACACAAAAGCTTGCTCTTTAATTAATTTTTGTGTATATGCTTGTATCTCTGTGATGAATCTGTGCAAGTGTTTTGATTGTTAATATTTCCTGTAATATTAAGCTTATATACATCATCATCATTTTGTTTATTATTATCATAAGTGGTGTATATCATTAGCTAATATGGGTTATGACTTCTCCAAATAGGGGGAGATTGTTGGGTACATTGGAAAATGTGTACCTGATTTGAAGAAGCCTAACTTAGCATAATGATATACATCAAGGTGTATTTGATGTTGTTTAAGTTGAATGTGTGCAGGTTAAAAGTATGGAAAAATATCTAAGTCCATGTGTCGACACCAAAAGAAAATGTGTCGACACTTCAGGAAGATTGTGTCGACACTTGAAGAAGGCTGTGTCGACACAGAGATAATGAGTCGACATGAACTGTGTCGACACCAGGAGGCTGTGTCGACACACAGAGGCAGAGTTGACAATATTTGTGTCGACACCAGAAGACTGAGTCGACACATATAGGCAGAGTTGACAAAAGCTGTGTCGACACCTGAAGGCAGTGTCGACACATACTATGTTCTGAATCTACATCAGCTGTGTCGACACACAGGACTTGTGTCGACACATTGCCAAGTCTAGACCAAGTCATTTGCTGAAGAATGATGAAGTGTTTGAGTCAACACAAATACTCAGTGTCGACTCATTCTCAAGTTGTAGTATGCAGAAGCTGAGTCGACTTAAAGGCAAACTTGTCGACTTCACCAGAGGCAGTGTCGACACCGAAGTTACTTGTGTCGACACATATAGACAGATGGTCTCGACACTTTCTGACAGACATTCTCGACGCTTTGCTGTCTAAGACAAAGGCACAAGATCTGTTTGAAGACTTGACAGCTGTGGGTTACAACAGGTTAACTGAAGCTGTCAGACTTGTCAGAAGACAGTTAGAAACCTGATCAGCCGGTCACCAAAAAGAAGGTCTATAAATAGACAGATTCAGAAGTGGAATAAGAAGTAATTATTCATTATTAAGCTGCAACACACATAAAAACTGATTAAGGAATCAAATCAAGAAAGTGCAAGGTACTGAAGAAGATCTTCATCAGAAGATCTAAGAAGACATTCTGAAGGGTTCAACCTCTCAGGATCAGTCTAAGGAGAATTCGTCCTAGAATTCTGAAGAATTTTTAAAGGGTTTGGATAGAGAGGGATCCAGTCTGTTGGGACTTGTCTCCACAATACCTCAGATTTGTAGGAGGTCAGACCTTGAACTAAGATGAATTAAGGTGTATTTGATGCTGTGTTTAAGTTGTATGTGTGCAGGTCCTTAATGCCAAGTGTAGACCAATGTCAGTCTATAATGGGTCACCAAACATAGGACCATACAATGTAATCCCTCATTGTGTGATCCAAAGTGTTGGCCCATATATAGCCTCTCTATTGGGATACACTTCCTACATGCACTTGGAATGGTGGACTCAAGTTTTGAAGTATGATATTCAGAAGAAATTTTTTCTAAGTCCACATACTCGAGTATGTACCTTCATATACTCGAGTAAGTGACTTAATACTCGAGTAGATCCTTAGACATACTCGTGTAGACTCTATATACTCGTGTAGATAAGTTTATACTCGAGTAGATAGTTAATCACTCGAGTAGGTCATATCTTATACTCGAGTAAATCCTTGTGTTCTTAATCCAGAAATTTTCTAAGCCCACATACTCGAGTACTTCTCTAGTATACTCGAGTAAGTGGGTCTGTACTCGAGTAAGTAAGTTTACATACTCGAGTAGGCTGTATTCACTCGAGTAAGTGATAACTTGTACTCGAGTGGTTGGTTAGTTACTCGAGTAAGTAACTTGTTTATACTCGAGTAGTTCTGTTCTTCCCATTTCAGAAATATTCTAAGTCCACATACTCGAGTTGTTCCCTATATACTCGAGTAAGTGACTCTGTACTCGAGTAGTTATTTTTCATACTCGAGTAAGTCAATGTTTACTCGAGTAGTTGTTCTAAGATACTCGAGTAGTTCTTTTTCTCTCACTCGAGTATCTGCAACTCTTGTACTCGAGTATTTATTCACACTTTATCTGAAACTTTTCTAAGTGTTTTCACTCGAGTATTTACTCTGATACTCGAGTAGTTCCCTTTCACTCGATTAAGTTATTTTCTGATACTCGAGTAGTTTAAGTTTCACTCGAGTAGATTTCTCTTCTTATACTCGAGTATACTTCTCATTGCCACTCGGGTATCTAACTTCTCATACTCGAGTATATCTTGTCTCTAACTCGAGTATAGTATATCCTTTATTCCAGAATTTCTCTAAGTACAATTTCGCCATGTGTATTTTGAATCGGTTATTTTTGATTGGTCCACGTGTCATCCCTAATTAAGATTATGACCGTTGGAGTCCACCTATAAATAGGTCCTTTCAGATTTGACTAAAGATAAGATTCCTTCAGAGATTATTATTTTAAAGAAAGAGAAAGAGAAAAGTCCGTGAACCCTAATTTCTCACGCCGCCATTGACGTTCACGGAAGAAGAAGTTCTGGATCGCCGATCTCTGTCTTCAACGATTGTTTCTCCAGCGACCCAGACAAAAGTGAATCACTCGATCTCGCCGAGCCTCAAAGATTTCAGATTTATCTTCTCGATCGAGGTGATTTAGTTTTTCAGATTTGTGGATCTCTCTCAAGTCGTCTTCAACTTTTCTAATCAAGCCAAAAGCTCTTAAGGAAGAAGACTGTCAAGATCCAGATCTGAGATTATTGTTTGTATTTTCTTTAAACAAATTATTGTGTAGGAGTTTTTCTCCGAGATTCGTAGGAAGGCTTTTGCTTCCGAGTTTTGTAGATCTAGTTGGATCGAGTTTTGTAGGAACGTGGTTCCGAGGTGTAGGATTGTTTTCAATCCGAGATAGTGGAGTAGCCGAGTCTAGTGATTTGCTAGATCGGTGAGGAAAGTGGACGTACCCAAGGTTGGGGAACCACTATAAATCTCTTGTTGTCTGTGATTGCTTGATGTGTGCTGTGTTAGTTTTTAATTCCGCATTTGACACGCATTTCACCTATTCACCCCCCTCTAGGTGATTTAGGCTAACAACTTAGACCTCTCAATTGGTATCAGAGGGGGAGGTTGATCGTTAAAAGGT
Organism: Platanthera zijinensis; assembly: GCA_039513925.1. Lineage (NCBI taxonomy): Eukaryota > Viridiplantae > Streptophyta > Magnoliopsida > Asparagales > Orchidaceae > Platanthera > Platanthera zijinensis. The sequence goes on from CM077086.1 coordinate 58,951,353, forward strand.
TAACACCTTGATCTTATCCTTCTAAGTTGTTTCTTGAAAGGTATCAAGCATGAGTAAGACCAAGGATTTTGCTAAACTCCCTATCTGCACCAAGAACAATTTTCCTATGTGGAAGGAAAGAGTAAAGTTCTTCATGGAAGCAGTAGATCCCCGGATCTTCATGATTGTTGAAGAAGGTCCCCACATTCCTATGACTACTTCCACCATAGATCCCACCAAGCAAGTTCCCAAGAAGTTGATGGATCTAGATAAGGATGAGATTGCACTTGTCTCTCTGGACAAGAAGGCTAAAAATATTATAGCAAGTGCAGTCGATGACTCAATGCTGCAGAATCTCATCCATTGCAAATCTGCCAAGGAGATGTGGCAATCCCTGGTGACTCTGATGGAAGGCACTGAAGAAGTGAGGGATGATCGGAGATCCCTTCTGAATCAAAAGTATGAAGCCTTCCGGCAAGGTCACAAGGAAGCCATAGCTGACACGTTCGAGAACTTTTTCAAGATAGTGAACGGCCTAAGAGTTTATGGCCGAGTCTTCACCAACGGGGAACTCAATGACAAATTCTTAAGATCCCTAACCAAGGAATGGGACAATAAGGTATGTGCCATTCGGGAGTTTGGAAGGTTAGCTGAGACGGACCCGCAAAATCTATTCGGAAAGCTTATGTCTTACGAGCTGCAAATCAACTCAAGAAAAGCTGAAGAAGAGACAAGCAGGTCTGCATCCAAGGAGAAATCTGTCGCTCTAAAGGCAGACAGCTCAAGGAAGATAAAGGCTAGCTCTCCTGCCCCAGTTCCTGAGGCTGATGAAGAAGAATCATCTGAGCCCAGCTCATCTGGCTCAGAACTATCTGATGGAGAGTTCTCCCTACTCTCAAGGCAGTTCAAGAAGTTCTTGAACAAGAAGAAGCAATGGAGAGGCAAGGATGCCTCATATAGAAGATCACGACATGACGGTGATCATCGGAAGAAAGGCTCAAGCAGCCATGACAGGTATAATTCTAAACAGAACAAACAGATCTCAACTGACATCATTTGTTATTGTTGCAATAAGCCAGGTCACGTCATCGCCGATTGCCCTCACAAAAAGAAAGAGGGTGGAAGAAGAGAGGAAAAGAAATCCTCACACCATAAGAACAGGAAAGAGAAAAGCTTAGTAGCCAAGAAGAGCAAAACTCTCAGCGACTCTGACTCATCTGAGTCGAGTGAAGAAGAGGAAGCTTACTTTGGGCTCATGGCTCATTCAGATGATGAACAAGTCCCCCAGTTTACTGGGGAGGTAAAATCTCACACTCCTCTCTCTGATTCTGATGATGACAATGAGCAAGAGGGATATTCCTCTGAAGATGAATCTGAGCTCATGGGTCAGTATAAGGAGTTACTCACCGCTTACGAAAAATGTCGTAGATTAATGAAAACTCAAGCCAAAGAGATAAATACTCTACGGGCTAGTGAGAGCAGCTTGAGAGAAGAAGTCGATAAGACTAACTCTCTTCAAGAGAACCTCAATGTAGCTATGGAGGAATACAATAAAGCTCTCAAGCACATCGACCTTAAAGAGGAAATCATCAAAGAATTGGAACGACAACTCGAGGCTGAAAAGAAGCTTGTTGAGAGTTTTTCTAAGCCTAAGACAGTTCTTCCAATCGTTGCTGAATTCTCTGCTAAGGCCAAGGGTGCTGGTTTAGGCCACATTGTCTCTTCTAGTAAATCCTCTAGGAGAAACAAGGCCAAGAGAAAGAATAAGGCTGCCCGGAAGGCTCTAGCTGAAGAAAAAGGGAAAGCTCCTTTGGAACCTGTTGTGTTCAAGAAAGTTATCTTTCCCACGAACGAACTCGATTATGAGTCCACCTACGGACACTTTTCTAGGCCGATCCCTGAGAAGCCTAAGTCAAGATACCAAGGTTGGACTCGTCCTCGTAACTTTGGCGAGAGTGTCTTCAAGGCACCTTATGAGGAGATTCAGCTTCAAAGCTATGGACCTTATGCTCATGGTCATAATTTCAAAAAGACACCAAAAGTAAAACCCATTGTAGAAAAGCCTATGAAGGAGAAGACCTCATGTAACTGCCATCATCATGAAGCCTCTTCCTCCAAGAGTAAAGCTCCTGCTAGACCTTCATTCCAGAAAGTCAAGCAGGACTACACAAGGCAAAGATACAACAGGTTCAACTGTTGGTGCTGTGGCAGAATTGGTCATTTTGCCAGTGATTGTTAGTTCAATCCTGAAAATGCTGCAAACCCCTAAAGTTAGCAACGTGAGAGTGACCACTCATGAGGCTAATACTCGTAGGGGAGTATTCTAACTCGAGACCAAGGACCCAAACTTGTTTGGGTTCCTAAGGCTAAGTGATTGTAATTGCAGTATGTCCAAAGGCCACCAAAACGCCAATCTGGTACTTGGACAGTGGATGCTCTCGGCATATGACCGGGACAAGGAGCCTACTACAGAATTACACCTCAGTCTGCAACGGACCAAAGGTCATCTTTGGAGGTTCAGATCGAGGAATCACTAAAGGCTATGGTATGATTTCTAACGGTAGCGTATCCTTTTCGGATGTAGCCTATGTTGAAGGATTGGAACACAATCTCATTAGCATAAGCCAACTATGCGACAAAGGATACGTAGTTGAATTTCATGCTGACAAGTGTTTGATAAAATCGGTTAACAATATGGAAACTATTTTATCAGGCACTCGAAGCAGAAATATTTTCCGTTTAAATTTATTTGTATAGACTCCTCGACACCAGTGTGTCTTTTGGCAAAAAGTAGTGCATCTCTTGCTGACCAATGGCACAAGAGACTAGCACATATTAACTTCAAAACTATTAATAAATTATTCTCTCAAAACTTAGTGCGTGATGCACCTAATGTCAAGTGCGTTACGGACAGTCCTTGTCACGCTTGTATAAAAGGCAAGCAAACAAGAAGTTCGTTTAAAAGCATAATAGGCAAGGATTCCAATAGAAGTTTGCAGCTTCTCCATATGGACTTGTTTGGTCCACTGCAGGTTAGAAGTTTGGGAGGTAAGGAATATACGTTGGTTATTGTGGATGATTACTCGCGCTTTGCGTGGGTGTTCTTTCTGAAACACAAGTCAGATACCTTCGGTATTTTCACTAATTTTGTGAGGCAGATCCAGAATGAATACAACTGTTCCGTAGTCAAAATCAGAAGTGACAATGGAACGGAATTCAAATCTGGAGCCATGACAGAATTTTGTGAAAGTCAAGGTATCTTTCATGAGTTTTCCTCTCCTCGCACTCCACAGCAAAATGGAGTAGCTGAGAGAAGGAACAGAACACTCATAGAGGCTTGTCGGACCATGTTGAGTGATGCCTCACTTCCGGAGTATTTCTGGGCTGAAGCCGTCAACACCGCTTGTCACGTGCAAAATCGAGCACTCATCAACAAGAACCATGATAAGACTCCTTACGAACTTCTAAAAGGCAGGCAACCAACCATTTCATACTTTAGAATCTTTGGCTGTAAGTGCTTCGTACTTAACAATGGCAAGTATCACACTACAAAGTTTAGCGAGAAAAGCTTTGAAGGTATTTTTGTATGATATAGTAGCCATAGTAAGGCTTATAGAGTATTCAATAGAAAAACTCTGGTGGTGGAAGAGTCGATACATCTTTTATTTGATGAGACGAGTCTGTTGCAAAGCAATTCGTCTAGTGTGCCTATTGTAGATGCAGGTACAAAGTTGAAAGAACTTAGCTTGGATGAACCTAGTGAAGATAAAGATGAGACATTCATCAAGATCCCCTCTACAACCACCATTGGAGAGGTGGATGATCAAGATGAAGAAGACATCCCAGCTGAAGATGCAACTCCAGTGGCTGAAGAGATCCCAGATGCAAGGACTTTAGAGTTCAGACACTTAAAGGATCATCCTGTTGACCAAATAATAGGAGATCCTCGGGATGGCATCAGAACTCGTCGAGGTACAACTAACAAGAATTTACACTTAAGTTTTCTCTCACAGGTTGAACCAAAGAAATTTGAGGAAGCCATCTCCGACGCATCCTGGATTCTAGCCATGGAAGAAGAATTGAATCAGTTCAAACGATGCAAAGTCTGGACACTTGTTCCTAGACCCAAGCATAAGAACGTCATCGGGACAAAATGGGTCTACCGGAACAAGATGGACGAAGATGGAACAATTATAAAGAATAAAGCCAGACTTGTCGCCAAGGGATATCGTCAAGAAGAAGGAATCGATTTCGACCAGACTTATGCTCCAGTAGCAAGACTGGAGGCGATCAGGTTATTTCTTGCCTACGCTGCACTTAAGGGCTTTACCGTCTATCAGATGGACGTAAAGTCCGCCTTCCTGAATGGTGACATAAAGGAAGAAGTGTACGTAGAGCAACCGCCAGGTTTTGTTGATTCAACCCATCCTAATTATGTATATTTATTACAGAAAGCACTATATGGTCTTAAACAAGCTCCTCGAGCTTGGTATGAGACGATGTCTACCTTTCTTCTTGAGAACAAGTTCACAAGAGGAAAGATAGACAAAACATTGTTTCTTAGGGAAATAAAAGGCAAGATTTTGCTAGTGCAGATCTATGTCGACGACATTATTTTCGGCTCTACGGATAACAACCTCTGCAAGAAGTTTTCTAAACTTATGCAAGGGAAGTTTGAAATGAGCAGTATGGGCGAGCTGAAGTATTTCTTAGGGCTTCAGGTGAAACAATCTGAAGATGGGATTTTCATCTCACAGACGAAGTTCACCAAAGAGCTGCTTAAGAAATTCGGAATGGAGAATGCAACCTCTATGAGGACTCCAATGGCCTCAGCTATGTCTCTGGACAAGGATGAGAAAGGGAAACCTTTTGATGAAACCAAGTACAGAAGCATAATTGGGTCCTTGCTCTACCTTACTGCGAGTAGACCAGATATAATGTTCTCAACATGTGTATGTGCTAGATTTCAGGTGAACTCTAAGGAATCTCACTACATCGCTGCAAAGCGAATCTTGAGATACCTCAAAGGCACACCAAATCTTGGCTTATGGTACCCAAGAAGTAATGATAGTGAATTAATTGGTTTTTCAGATGCAGATTTTGCAGGTAGCAAAGACGACAGGAAAAGCACTTCCGGGACTTGCCAATTTCTCGGAAGGAGACTTATTTCCTGGAGCAGTAAGAAGCAGAACTGTGTAGCCATCTCAACGGCTGAATCAGAGTACATCTCTGCAGGCAGCTGTTGTGCACAGCTCTTATGGATCAAGAATCAATTTGAAGACTACAACATGAAGTTCCAGAACATTCCCTTGTTCTGTGACTCTTCCAACGCTATAGCAATAGCCAACAACCCAGTCTCCCACAGCCGGACCAAGCACATAGAGCTTCGTTATCATTTCATCCGGGAGCATGTGGAGAATGGAGACATAGATCTACAATATGTCTCCACAGACAGGCAAGTTGCAGATATATTCACCAAGCCGCTGGACGAGTCCAAATTCTCGTTCTTCAAAACTGAGCTTGGAATGCTCAACAAAGAAGACCAGTGATGGACTCTCAAGATTAAGAAGATATCAGTAGTGTTGGCTGCTCAGAGGATTACTTATAAAGAGGAATAGTGATGGTGGATTCACAGCAAGGCTCAGAGTTGAAGATATCAGTGGCAGTAAATCTCTCCCAAGAAAATTGTATTCCAAAGTGTTATACTCGAGTACATAGAGACATATACACGAGTAAACGGAAATACTCGAGTAGAATAAAATTGACATACTCGAGTAGTTGGTAACCTACTCGTGTATGTCACTTGACCTACTCGTGTATGTCACTTGACCTACTCGTGTATGTCACTTGACCTACTCGTGTATGTCACTTGACCTACTCGAGTATACGAAAATTAGAAATTTGAAAATCTCCTTTTTCTTCTATTCGCACCAAAGTTTTGGCGCTCCATATCAGGTATGATTTTATTTTCAATACTCCTCCTTAAACCTAATTAGGGTCCTATATATATTTAGAAAAATCGGAAATCCTTTCCACTTCTCATTTCACTCGAGTAGCCGCCGTCTCTTCGTCTCCCAAAACAGTTGCAGAGCTTTGTCTTCCTCGTTTTTGTTTCCTTCGCTCTACAGAATCGCTGATGGCTCCCTCCTCCTCCAAGATTGGAATCAGCTCCGAGCTAGTGACAGATGGTATTGAAGATATTTCTGATGACTTCAAGAATTTACTGATTCTCTTGGACACAGCCGGTTTGTCTTTCGTTCTTCAAGAACCCTGCCGTCTCCTGCTACCTGATGTTGAAGAATTCTACAAAAATCTGAAGGTTAGACATAATGGTACAGTTCTGAAATCTAAAGTAAAAGGACTTGAGATTCGTTTGGATAAAACTTCTGTCGCCACTCTACTTCGGATGCCAGTGGTCGACGAAGAAGATGACCTAGTAAAGGAAGATGTCGACCGCACTTCTCTATTCTGTGGTCGAGATCCTGAAGGTGGAGGTGAAACCTTGAATCGATCTTTGTTCAATTCCGAAGGCAAATTTCTAGTTGATGTCATCGCCAAGGTCTTGTGGTACAAGACATACTCCATAAGAGATATCTCCCAGAATTTATTCGACGTCATGCAAGCAATAGTATGCAGGAAGAAATTCCAGTTCGGAATGATGATACTGGACAAGATCCGAGAGAGCGTGGAACATCCAAGTTATGCTAGGATTATCTCACTCCTCCATGAGATTAATCCCTCAGTGTTTGACTTATCCAAAGGGACTCCTCTTCACCACATGAAGAAAGTTTCCATCTCTTCCATACAAAGGTACCTGAATTCTGCCCAAACTTCAAAAGCTGATGCCATCTCAGAAACTCACCAAGAAACCAGTTTACCTGAAGACAGGATTCCATCTCCTCCTCTACATCAAACTACTGCTACCTCTGGTGCATTAGTTGAGGGGGAGCCTGCCTCTTCTCTTCCTCAGCATCAAGTTTCTTCAGAATCAGTGATTCCAGAACAAGAAGAAGTCAGAATTTCTACCCCTCCAGTTTCTCCTACTCCAGCAGCTTTACTGTCTACAGCTGAAGATATTAACAGACTTATTGATGAGCTCAGCTCAGATGCTCCTCTTTTTCAGAATGATTCAGCTGCCCAGTCTCCTGCCAAGTCTCCCATTCAGTCTCCAGTTCCATCTCCTGTGCAGTTTCCAGCTCAGACTCCAGTACAGTCTCCTGCCAAGTCTCCTGATAGTGAGCCCAGCAAATCAGATCATATTCTCTTGTCTGATGATGAGGAAATGTCTCCAGATCCTGTGGAGGCACCTCTGAAGACTTTGGATTTCTCCATGCCATCCTTCCTAAATACAGAAGAAGCTGTTGAAATAGAACCCTTCAAAAGAGCTGTTAGCTCAGTGGTCATTACAGAAATCCCTACTTAGACTACTACTACTCCTGCTCCCTCAGTCCCTGCATCAACCTCAGCCCCTTCTTCCTCTTCTTCCTCTTCAGATCTTGTAAGCAAGATTGAGCTTATGCTCAAAGAACAGAGAGATTACTTTGATTCCTCTCTGCAGTCAGTCACCTCCAAGGTCTCTGCTCTTGAAAAGGAGATGAGCAGAGGCTTTGCTGAAATTCAAGCAAACACTGACACACTCAAGCAGCTGTTCAAGATTGGAGGCAAAGCAATAGATCACACCATCACAAGCATAGGTGAGCTGAGGAATCAGGCAGAGACAGTAGCTCACAATCAGCTCAAGCTAGATGATAGAGCTGAAACTAATGTTGTGAAAGTATGTAATGAAGTGAGCACCTTCAGAGATGAAGAAATTGCCCAGCTATCCATAGATATCAGCAAGGGGGAGAAGATCATAAAATAACAAGTTGAAAAGCTCTCTGAACAAGCTGAAGCTCAAATTAAACAACTATCTACCCAATCTCAAGATGCTGTAAGTGATCTTGTAAAAGGATTGAAAGAATCTATTCTTTCCCAGCTCCAGTATGTAAAATTTTATACCTATGACACTGCTGTCTGGCTGCATAATCAGAACTTTCCTGAGTTTCAACTGAACCCCTCCATCATACCTCAACATCTAGATCCTCTTGCAGAACAGCCTCCAGCAGATGATTCAGCTCAAGCAACCTTTCAAGGAGGTGTGCCAGTCTTCTCACCCAGACCTGAGGGTGATGTGACTGAGCCTCCCCTATCCTATACTGAGACATGGCAAGATGATTTTCCACAAAGTTCTCAAGGTCCCTCAAAGAAGAAAAGAAAATATGGTGACGGCGCTTCTGCCAGCCGTTCTGCACCCAGGAAAGAGCCAGCTTCTGAAGGTAGACCACCTGTTGTACATGCTGAAGTGTGGAGTCCTACCTCTAAGTCTCTAATTCTTGATACCTTGAGGTTAGTGACAGATCTTGGTGAGAACAGAGATAACCACTACAGTTATTCAGAATGGAAAGCCTATGAAGCATCTCAGATAAAGATAAGGCTCCATGACAGGAATTGGGGATACAACAACCCAGCTGCTCCTCCTAGGCCCAGAACTTACTTTCCCAAGCCATTCAGTTACCTAGAGAGGCAAGAGCTGAAGAGAGAAAGGATGCATAAGGAAGGACCCTCTTGAGTAAAGAGAATGTGGAAATGGATTCCTTTTGTTAAAAACAATTCTATATATATATTTGATTCTGATTATGGTTATTTCATTAATTATCCTGCTTTAGCTTATTTTTTTTTTCAAGTATATGTGTATTGTTCTTTTTACTCTGAATAATTCACCTTAGTATAGAGAATGCTGACATCTACAAATAGGGGGAGATTGTTGGGACTTGTCTCCACAATACCTCAGATTTATAGGAGGTCAGACCTTGAACTAAGATGAATTAAGGTGTATTTGATGTTGTGTTTAAGTTGTATGTGTGCAGGTCCTTAATGCCAAGTGTAGACCAATGTCAGTCTATAATGGGTCACCAAACACAGGACCATACAATGTAATCCCTCATTGTGTGATCCAAAGTGTTGGCTCATGTATAGCCTCTCTATTGGGATACACTTCCTACATGCACTTGGAATGGTGGACTCAAGTTTTGAAGTATGATATTCAGAAGAAATTTTTTCTAAGTCCACATACTCGAGTATGTACCTTCATATACTCGAGTAAGTGACTTAATACTCGAGTAGATCCTTAGACATACTTGTGTAGACTCTATATACTCGTGTAGATAAGTTTATACTCGAGTAGATAGTCAATCACTCGAGTAGGTCATATCTTATACTCGAGTAAATCCTTGTGTTCTTAATCCAGAAATTTTCTAAGTCCACATACTCGAGTACTTCTCTAGTATACTCGAGTAAGTGGGTCTGTACTCGAGTAAGTTAGTTTACATACTCGAGTAGGCTGTATTCACTCGAGTAAGTGATAACTTGTACTCGAGTGGTTGGTTAGTTACTCGAGTAAGTAACTTGTTTATAGTCGAGTAGTTCTGTTCTTCCCATTTCAGAAATATTCTAAGTCCACATACTCGAGTAGTTCCCTATATACTCGAGTAAGTGACTCTGTACTCGAGTAGTTATTTTTCATACTCGAGTAAGTCAATGTTTACTCGAGTAGTTATTCTAAGATACTCGAGTAGTTCTTTTTCTCTCACTCGAGTATCTGCAACTCTTGTACTCGAGTATTTATTCACACTTTATCTGAAACTTTTCTAAGTGTTTTCACTCGAGTATTTACTCTGATACTCGAGTAGTTCCCTTTCACTCGATTAAGTTATTTTCTGATACTCGAGTAGTTTAAGTTTCACTCGAGTAGATTTCTCTTCTTATACTCGAGTATACTTCTCATTGCCACTCGAGTATCTAACTTCTCATACTCGAGTATATCTTGTCTCTAACTCGAGTATAGTATATCCTTTATTCCAGAATTTCTCTAAGTACAATTTTGCCATGTGTATTTTGAATCGGTTATTTCTGATTGGTCCACGTGTCATCCCTAATTAAGATTATGACCGTTGGAGTCCACCTATAAATAGGTCCTTTCAGATTTGACTAAAGATAAGATTCCTTCAGAGATTATTATTTTAAAGAAAGAGAAAGAGAAAAGTCCGTGAACCCTAATTTCTCACGCCGCCATTGACGTTCACGGAAGAAGAAGTTCTGGATCGCCGATCTCTGTCTTCAACGATTGTTTCTCCAGCGACCCAGACAAAAGTGAATCACTCGATCTCGCCGAGCCTCAAAGATTTCAGATCTATCTTCTTGATCAAGGTGATTTAGTTTTTCAGATTTGTGGATCTCTCTCAAGTCGTCTTCAACTTTTCTGATCAAGCCAAAAGCTCTTAAGGAAGAAGACTGTCAAGATCCAGATCTGAGATTATTGTTTGTATTTTCTTTAAACAAATTATTGTGTAGGAGTTTTTCTCCGAGATTCGTAGGAAGGCTTTTGCTTCCGAGTTTTGTAGATCCAGTTGGATCGAGTTTTGTAGGAACGTGGTTCCGAGGTGTAGGATTGTTTTCAATCCGAGATAGTGGAGTAGCCAAGTCTAGTGATTTGCTAGATCGGTGAGGAAAGTGGACGTACCCAAGGTTGGGGAACCACTATAAATCTCTTGTCGTCTGTGATTGCTTGATGTGTGCTGTGTTAGTTTTTAATTCCGCATTTGACACGCATTTCACCTATTCACCCCCCTCTAGGTGATTTAGGCTAACAACTTAGACCTCTCACAGCCGTTTGAAGATTAAGAAGGAAGCTGTTACAGGTTTCTCAAGAAGCTGTTTGGAAATCAACTCAGCTAGTTCAGATTCAATAAGCTTTGAAGAAAGCTAAGGTTCAGTTGATTTCATCCATCAGCTGGTCAGGTGCTGTCTTGTCCTTTCTCTCTCAATAAGGGCAAGATTCTATAAAACTCTTTTCTAAATTCTGTAGGATCTATTAATATAGATCTGAGTTGTAAGCCTATGTTATAAAGGCTGAGTGTAGGAGAGATAATCTCTGAGTGGTAGGTCTTGGATAAAGACTGAGGTAGGGCTGAATTGCCTGAGCTGTAGGAGTGTGGTATCACTCTGAGTTATAGGAATCCATTTTGGATTCTGAGCTGTAGGATCTGAGGATCTGAGTTAAGGAAGGGAGTTTGGCTGAATCTAGCACACTACTAGATAGGCGAAGGGGGAAAGTGGATGTACCCAGATCTTGGGGAACCACTATAAATACTTGTTGCAATCTGTGATGTGTAGTTCTAGATTGTGTGATTGTGATTGCTAAAGTAGCTGCAGAACTCATAGACAATAGTCTTTAATTTTTTAATCATTCTGCCTTAAGTTTGAAAAGAAAATAAGAACTTATTCACCCCCCTCCCCCCTCTAGGTGTCTAGGTAATCTTGAAAGTAAAACTATCAGAGGGCATATTCGAGCACCTCTTGAATAAGTAAGATCTCCTCCTGAAATCTATCCACGTAGCTGGATAGCGACTCCCCTGCCCCCTACATCATCACGAAGAGAGATTCAACACTCCTCTTTCTCTTCTTGGACATGGAGAAGCGTAGCTGGAAACTTCAGCGTAGATCTTCTAATCCGTAGATCGATCCTATAGGGAGTTGGTGGAACCAATCCCTTGCCTTCTCCTTCAAAGTGATAGTGAGGAGACGGCACTTGAATACATTTGACATCAGTCTGATGGAGTCCGCATCCTCAAACCATTGTAGGTACTATACATGGTCATCCTTGCTGGTGTAGTTTGACATCTCTGGCTCCCTGAACACTTCTAGAACCGGGGCTGATGTAACACCTCCCTAAAGTCCAGATCTGTGGAGAGGACTTGGAGGCACTCGCTTTCATTCGTGCAAGTCAAGGATTCCATGGCTCCTAAGAGAACTATAAGGGTAATGATCTTCCTTTTTGGGAAAGTGAAGTCCTTTTGGCATATGTAAGGAATCCCCCACCAAAAGGTGGAGAATCGAGGGAATTCCTTTGGATTGATTCATGAAATCCCCAGTGAGTCTTGCATATAGATCCGGAAATGTGAAATACGGAATAGACATGATGTGTAAAGCCCATCTGGATAGATTGGTCTGGATTGGTGATGTTTATTTTGCGTGCTGGAGAAGACTCCGAGTATAAACGAGTAATATACGGGGTCTGCGGGGTACTGGAGTTACATTCCAGGAAAATACCCTAGAAATCCACTGTTGAAGACCAGTTGGATACCACCGGGCGACAGTGAGTATCGCCAACGGCGAGCTCTTGGTGAGTTATTTGTGTTGTATGCTATGGAAAGACCAGTATTTCTGGCACTACAGGAAGCTGCAGGGTTTGGGTTGAGTTTGAGTACAGAAAGAGAGCTTATGTTGGTCCCGCCAAGCAATCGTGATGAATTCTGACACTAACTCCCTTTTTGATTGTAAAGCCTATCTCTGGGAGACTGCGAAGCTAATCTGTGAGCTACGAGCTCTTAAAGTCCGTCGAGCCGAACGGATAAGGGGAAGCCGACCCACGTCAGACTAGACATTGAATTGACAATTTGAGCAACGGGTATTGGCTGAACTGTCTCCGTGTTATGGTTGTCTACCTTGAGTGACTAAGTTTTGGCCTTCGTTAGGATCACATAATGAGATTATTGGGATCTACGCCATCAAGACTAAAGTCTCTGGTCTTTGGCCGTAGAGCATGAATGATCAAACTTGTCGTTATGTCTTGGACCTCTGAACGGTGGTGGGACCCTCTGTTATATTTCATGTGACGGATAGAGGTGTTACAGCTGAAACTATCAACTTGTAGAATTTGCTGTCCCCCACTCGCCTTCTCCACTCACGCGATCAGCTCGTCGGGTGGTCCACTACTCACTAGTCTCACCTGCTCCATTCTTGCAGGGCACTCGCCGGGTAGGCCACAACTTGCCAGTCTTGCCTACTCCACTCGAGTGAGTTACTCGCCTATTGGACCTGCACTCACCGGGATGGAGAAAAACTCTCGCCCGATGAGTTCCTGCTCGATCCCCTCACTCTCCATATCTTTCTCCGGACTTCCTCCTAGGGCATTCTCGCCCATCGATTGAGAGGCGGGAGCCTGAGCGGGTAGAGTCGAGCACTCTCTATGGAGGTGAGTCCTTGCAGCATCTCCATGATGTTCTTGGTGAAATCCAGGAAATTCGCCTTCTGTACGAAAATGCTTGCATTGAATGCATGGTTCACGGGTGTTGCCCCTTGCTCGTGGTCCCCAAACATAGAACTTGCTCAAGATTTTCTATATAAGCTACGATCCACGCTCACTGCACCAAAAATGTTAAAACCGGATATCGGTCCTAATGAGAGTTCAAACCTAAGGGGGTAGCTTTCACCTACTTCTCCCGAACTTGAACACCTGATCGGACATTAGGAACTATAGAATAGACCCTATGTTGTAGCACAGAGGTCCCACCATATATCCAAAAGATCTTAGAGTGCTTTCGCTCCCAAGACAAAAGATGGGTTGGGCACCTTGGAGGGAACTCAAAGCCAACAAAATATAGCCTGAGGAGGAAGATGCCAAAAGAACTGGATCCCCTCCAAAGGTGCCCATAGGGTCTATTTATAGTTTTCAAGCTTAGTATGCACATAGCGGAACCCCGCCTTCTGATTTTACTAAACGCACCCCAAATTGGCCTATCAATAGCCAAACTCCGCTATTTGGAGGAGCTATTGGCAGTCCAAAACATATTATTCCATGGATAATCTTTCTAGGATGGGTATACCATGATGGCATACCCTCTAGAGTGGCGAGTGCATAGATGGGAATGGCAACCGCCCACTCACTCCTAGCTGAGGGCGAGTGCCCTACGAAGGTGGCACTTGCCTACCTCATATTCGCTACTTGGGGTGAGTATGGACCGACTCCCCCCCCCCCCCTCGCACCGCTATCGCATACCTACTGCTTTGGGCGAGTGCTGCCCTTTTTACCCCACTCTCCAACTCACATATAGCCTTGGGCGAGTGCAGGCCTATTTGCCCCACTCGCCATTCATCGGTCCTAAGGGCCCATTTGCACCATAGAATTCTCTGGTGAACCCACCAGACGAACATGGGGTTATACAAGGATGACATCCTTGCCTTAGAATTCCTTGACAATCTTGAAAAATGTTTTGCACAAAATGATAAAGTGAAAACAAGCACGCTTATTCCGAAGCTTGTTTCCATGAAGCATTAGGGTAATGGGAATATATATGAGTGCATTATGGAATTATCCCTACTTGCTTCAAAACTAAAAGCACTAAAGTTAGAGATGTTGAAAGACCTGCTTGTGCTTTTAGTTTTGATTTCTCCTCCTACACAATTCAGTCAATTCAAGGTCGGTTATAACTGCCAAAAGGAAAAAAATGGACTCTTAATGTGCTCATTTCATATTGTTTATAAGAAGAGGATAGATTAAAGCAAGAAAAGACTGTAAGTGCTTATATGGCAGTGGGTCCCTCTAACATGGGCTAGAAAAGGAAGAAAGGAAACCAAGCTGCAAGTGGGCCTCCACAAAGGAAGCCACAAAAGGAACAGGATAAAGGCTCTACCTATTTCTTTTGTCGGGGTGATGGACATGTTAAAAAAGACTGTGTCAAATAGCACACCTAGTGTGCTAAGAAGGGAACACTTCTCATTTTAGTTTGTTTTGTAATTAATTTAACTATTATACCTAAACACACTTGGTGAATAGATTTTGATGCTACAACTCACATAAGTGCGTCTATGTAGGGCTGTCTAAGCTGCCCAAAGCTAATTGATGGTCACCGCTTCATTAACTTCCCATATGATTATGATGGTCTATTCACTACATGAAAATTTTGCTAACGCGGACGAACCCTCAATTGAACTAATTATTGTTGAAACTGAAAAATCGGTCTCGATGGAGTTCACCCTTGGGGAAGGGGTGATCGCGCACCTACTTCTCTCCTGCAAGCAAAAAGACAAGGAAAAAGAACAAAGGACTGACCCAAGGGCCCAGCACGGAGGACCCACCACACACCCGGAAGATCACTGAGCGCTTCACCTCCTTAGCCAAATGTCAGGCTAAGGTACCTTAAAAAGCTCTATAAGACTGGGAGACAAGTAAGCATCCCTTCTGAGGTACCCCCTTGGGTCTATTTATAGAATCCTGAAAGTGGTCTGCTAAAAGCCAACCTCCGATGTTCTGAACAACAATGTGCAACCCAACTAGGTCTGCTAACAGCGCAACTCCGTTGTTCGAGAAGGATATTTGCACCCCCTTATAGGGTCATCCTGGTAATTTGGCCTCTGGGCCCTATGGGGAAGGATTTCTTAGCCTTCGAGTCAGCTCGCAACCCCACTGGGCGGGAGCGAGCTGGGGCGGACTCGCCTAGGAGGCACGGGTCGGGGATGACTCACCCAGGTGACCTCTCAGGCCCTGAGGAGAGCGAGCCGCTCCATTGGAACCGTCCGCCCGCTATATTGGCGCAAACCGGGGATGGCTCGCTTGCCCATCTGGATTCACTCGACGAACACGTGGTTATATAGAATCTCCGCTCTTTGTGAGCTTTGCAAAAGCTCGGAAAGAAACATTCCACCCAACATGTTTGGTGATGGCCCTGCTGAGCTGGAGGGAATCCTTTGGTGGGGTCCCACCCCCATGTTATAAATATACCGTTGGACCTTTGGAAAAATTCCTCCTTTCCTTATCCTTCTCCGCGACTTGTAGCTGGACGATGCCTATATCCGAGGAGATGTGGGCTCGCTTGGAGGCAGCGAGAGAGGGTACTCGAGAGCTGGCTCTCGGAGCCTCCCCGTGGTTGTCGTGTGGGTCGCCTGGCCCCCTCTTCAAGCCAAAGAAAGGAAAATTTTTCAGGCGGTCTCCAGCGCGTGACAACCCCGCATCCGGCTCGGTCGGCGGTGTCGAGGTTGTCCTTGAGGTATGTTATTCTTATGTCTGATCTGCCACTCAGCTTTCTGATTTCTCTTTCTGTAGGAGACGCCTCGCGAGGATGGAGCAGATAAGGGAGAACTCGAGCGTTCTACCTTGGTGGTGGCTGATCGGGTCGCTAGCCCCTCGTCCCAGGGGCACATCACTCCTGTAATGCCTTCGTCGCCAAGGCCCCTTGGTCTGGGGAAACCTTTCATTATTCTTAGAGGAGAACCCTTCCAGGATCGGTCAGGCACCTCTCGGCCAACTTGTGGTGCAGGCGACGTGCCAACCCCAGGTGAACCTTTCGCTTTAGCCCGCTCATCATTGTCGGCTTCTTCTGATCTTATCTCTGTAGGTTATAATGTGATCTACTCTTCTGACATCGAGATGAGCGAGGGGTACTCGCCTCCCCCTGACATGGACCACATCTCAGATTACCTGGGGGACCCTTTAGATGCTGAGAAGATGAAGAAGCGGGTGGCGCGACTATTTCAGAAGCACACGTTGTTGCTACAGGAGGTCATCAATTGAGTGGAGAAGGACAATGCCAAGGCGGAGGAGCGATTTGCGGCCTTGGAAGGAGCAAGACTTCCAGCAGACGAGGACGGTAACCTCTCCGAGTGTACACCTTACGCGAGCTGAGGAGGGACTCAGGCATGCCTCGGAGCAGGTCGATCTAACCCAGCGGGAGCTGTCGTCAGTCCGCGAGTATCACTATCCTCGCGTACTGCCCCGATCTGGCACGGGAAGGCGAGGCAGGTGGAAGTGGATCCAGTATTGAGCCATCTGCCCCCCACCCCCCCCCCCCCCCTACTGCTAACCGCTGGGTCTGGATCGCCTTCGCATGCAAAGACCGAAATGTTTTTCCGGGTGAACTCTTTGTTGGGAACAATTGAATGTCTGTAATAATTCAGGACCACCCTCGCCTGCTAACGGGCGAGTATTTGCTGCATTTTTCTTTTACTGTATTGATGTTTCGTTCTCTTTGGGGGTGCGGGTGAGATGCTCTAGCTCGACCGACTCTTCTTCAAGCGGGCTCGGTATTGCCGTGCCGACTCGCCTAGCCCGTATTACATAGTTCTGGAGGGGGCGAGCTGGCCGCCCGTGGGTCGCATATCTGGTGACTCGCGCGCTGATCTAGGAGGGCCCGCATCACAACCGCTCACCTCTCCTGCGAGCGCGGGGAGAATGATCTGCAGCCGAGAACTTCTCGCGGACTATCGGCGGGTTGGTGAGGACCCGGGTCGGGTTCGGAAGTTGAAACGTCGGGGCTAAATTTCCTACCCGCACTTTTCCCGCTGACAGAATATTTTCCCGCCTTTTTCGATTCCATAAATAGGCCCTGCCGACCTCCTTTTCACCTACTGCATTTAAGACTTCCTCTCCTTCTTATCCCCATGTGAGAACCTCTCTGTCCCGCTCGGTGAAATTCCTGCTAGATGGGTGGCGGCAGCGGCGAGGCAGATGGGAGGAGCAAGTGTGTTTGGACCTTTTCCGAGCACGATTTCCCTCTTGGCGTCATTATTGAGCGCGAGTTCTTGGATGTTGTTGGCAACTTTGTTCTGCCAGGTTTTGTGGCGAGGCAACCCGGGAAGGGGGAGTGGATAAACGAACTTTCTGCCGATGAACTCGCGCTCCCCACGGCTCACTTCGAGGCGGGCCTCCGGCTACCCTTATGGCCGGAAGTCCGCCAAATTTTCAAGTACTTTGGGGTCATCCCCGGGAAAATGACCCCTAACTCCGTCGCGGTGGTGGTCGGGTTTGCTTGCTTCTTGCGAGAGGAGCGGATTGAGTTCAGCCTCGCGGTATTACGCAAGCTGTTCTCCTTTTGGTCGAACAAGGATGGGACCACCTGCTTCGCCAGCATCCATGTCAAGGTGCGGGAGACCGTCAATAAGAGCCACAACTAGCTCAAAAAATTTGTCTTCGTCAAAGGGGATTTTGGCAACATCCCTTTCTCGTCGGTCTAACTCAGCGAGGCGAGCTACCTCCCCACTAGCCTGGGGGGCCATGAAGCGGAGCTGTTCGGGTTCTTTGCCGGGAAGAACTTTGAAGTTGCTTTTCTTCGCAAGAATATGGACAATCTCGTCCCCGTCTCGCCCGAAGAAGGTAAGTGGTTCGCGCTTCCGCCTCTCTATCTGTCCTTTACATGTTCTAAGCCTTATTCTTCTCGCAGGTGAATGCGACATTCCCTTACACCCCCCTTACGAGGGCGCGCGGCTGGCTTCCAGCGAGCTCGCCCTGGCCGAGGCAGCGGCCTCCGCTCACCGCGAGATCACGGTCCCTGCAGCCCCGAAGCGACCCAGTCGCGAGCAGCCTCAGGCTCCTCCACCGCCCAAGAAACCGTTGAAAGCGGGCAACGAGCCTCCCTCGGCTCATGAGAAAGGTAAGGCCCAAGTGGGACAACCATCTGGGGATCTCTCCCTCGTGGCCCCTTACGGCCGATAGCTCTCTCGTCGGGGAGGCCGGCACCTCGGAGCCGCGAGAAGGGGTTCAGCCCGCTGTGAAGCTAGTGCCAAGAGGGCATCGTAATTTTGGCTACAGCGAGGGGCCTTCGGATGAGCACGGTGTCCCGCTCCTCCAATAGGACAAGGAGATGAACCAGGTCTTCATCTCCTCGCTGCTGCCGAGTTGGCTAAAGCAGGACACCATCGGTGGAGAGGCTTATAACCTCTCATTCGGCCTCTATAAACGGGAGGATGTCGCTGTATTCATCTCCTCGCTGCTGCCGAGTTGGCTAGAGAAGTACACCATCAGCAGAGAGGCTTATAACCTCTCATTTGTCCTATATACACGGGAGGATGCCGCCGTCTATGACAAGGAGGCTACGTGGGTGTTGATTCACGAAAGTGTGCGGGCCCAGCTTCGCAGCCTTGATTCGGCCCACATGGTCGGCCGACGATGCCTCCGGATAGAGAAGAACGCCCCCTCGCTCAAGAAGCTGATCGACGAGAAGGAAGCAGCCCGCTAGCTTGCCCAAGAGGAGGCGGATGACCAGAGAAAGCGAGTCGACGCAGCTGAGGCTGCCCTCGCTCAATACCTGGGGGGTGGTACGTTTCTCAACTCGTACTAGTTTTTAGTTGCTTTTCCTCAATCTCATCCCGGTCACCCTTCTTCTCGCATGACGCGGTGACGGCCATCTAGCTGGGCATCGAGATCGCCACCCTTGAGCAGGAGAAGCGAGCGCTACAGGCGTGGGTGGGTGTGTTGGACACCGCAGCAGCCGCTCCGTCTCCGTCTAGCAGCAGTTGTCAGCTCGCGCATTACAACGAGTATGAGATGGAAGTGATGATGCAGAAGAATTCCGCCGGTGCTACGAAGTACACCCTCCAGATGCTACGGCAGGCTGACCTGATCAAGTGCGAGGGCGACAAGCTTTCGGCGAGCAACGTGGTACCGGAATTATTCCTTCCGGTACCGAAGTCGGGCGACAGGTCCTACCATCGCATATAGGGGGCTCGTCGTTCGGGGCTCGCCTCGTTGGAAGCCAGCGCCTCGACCATCATTATTTTACTGCAGTAGGGATGCGGGTCGAGGCCCGGGATTTGTAATAACCATAATTTTTGATCCATCCAATGTACTTAAAAGTTGTTTCTGTATTTTGCTTTTAAAATGTAAATATTCTCTTCTTCTTGCGTTCGCGATTTATTTAGCTTCTTCTGATCCATTGTTGCTTGTGAGTTAGGTTGCCTATTCGTTCCAGATTCAGAATTGGACTTAGAAGCGAGAGGCACGATAGCTAGCCGCACAGCGAGTCGGCGACTTGCATCCTCCGCCCGGGCTCGCCACGCCATTTGCGGTGTAGAGCGGGCGAGAAGGCTCAGCCAGTGCCCATACCTCCTGACTTCATGCGTGCCAGCCCCCCGGGGGTCTTGGCATGGCAGAGCTCTCACCGCTTGGACCCCTTCCTCGGGGCTCGCCAAACCAAAGGCCGGATTCGGCGTTTCTAGCCTGCTGGCTCGCTAAGGTCATCTCGGTGACCCTGCGACTCTCGCCTTCATAATGCCGATGTCTAGTTCCTCACCTTAGGCGCGGCATTCACCAAGACTTCCCGCTCTTGCCGGACAGCGGGGGGTCTGGGTGAATTCCCGGAGTGACATCAACCCCCTATCAACTTGGTGAGAGCTTGACAGCTGAGTCCGCTCGGGGTCGGGGTAGACTCCTCCGAGTGACATCCAGCCCTGCCAGCTTGATTAGATCTTGGCAGTAGGATCTGCTCGGGGTCTAGGCAGACTCCTCCGAGTGACATCCAGCCATGCCAACTTGATGGGAGCCTGGCAGCGGGATCTTCTCGGGGTATGGGTAGACTCATCCGAGTGATATCCAGCCCTGCTAGCTTAATGAGATCCTGGTAGCGGGATCTGCTCGGGGTCTGGCTAGACACCTCCGAGTGACATCCAGCCCTGCTAGCTTGATGGGAGCCTGACAGCGGGATCTGCTCGGGGTCTGGGTAGACTCCTCTGAGTGACATCCAGCCCTGCCAGCTTGATGAGAGCCTGGCAGCGGGATCTGCTCGGGGTCTAGGTAGACTCCTCTGAGGGACATCCAACCCTGCTAGCTTGATAGGAGCCTAGCAGCGGGATCTGCTCGGGGTCTGGGTAGACACCTCCGAGTGACATTAAGCCCTGCAATCTTGATGGGAGCCTGGCAGCGGGATCTGCTCAGGGTTTGGGTAGACTCCTCCGAGTGACATCCAGCCCTACCAGCTTGATGGGAGCCTGACAGCGGGATCTGCTCGGGGTCTGGGTAGACTCCTCCGAGTGACATCCAGCCCTGCCACCTTGATGGGAGCCTGGAAGTGGGATCTGCTATGCGTCTGGGTAGACTCCTCCGAGTGACATCCAACCCTGCCAGCTTGATGGGAGCCTAGCAGCGGGATCTGCTCGGGGTCTAGGTAGACTCCTCCGAGTGACATCCAGCCCTGCCATCTTGATGGGAGACTGGCAGTGAGATCTACTCGGGGTCTGGGTAGACTCCTCCGAGTGACATCCAGCCCTGCCAACTTGATGGAATCCTGGCAGCGGGATCTGCTCGGGGTCTGGGTAGACTCCTTTGAGTGACATCTAGCCCTGCTAGCTTGATGGGAGCCTGACAGCAGGATCTGCTTGGGGTCTTGGTAGACTCCTCCGAGTGACATCCAGCCCTGCCAGCTTGATGGGAGCCTGGCAACGGGATCTGCTCAGGGTCTAGGTAGACTCCTCCGAGTGACATTCAGTCCTGCCAGCTTGATGGGAGCCTGGCAGCGAAATCTGCTCAGGGTCTGTGTAGACTCACATTTGCACTATTCATGGAAGGGGCACAAGTACATCAAAAGAAGCTTTATTAGAAAATGGAACGCCACTTACATGACTCAGGGGAAAAAATGTTTGAAGTCATCACTACTCCAGGTGAGACTTAGGGTCTCGCCCTCCATATTTTGGAGGTTGTACCCTCCTGATCTCAGCGCTTCCTATACTATGTATGGGCCTTCCCAGTTGGGTTTGAGTTTCCCCACGGTGGCTGACCTCCCTACATCATCCACCTTTCTCAGGACCAAGTCCCTTTCTACGAACTGCTTGACCCTAACGTGCTTGTTGAAGTACTTATCCATCCTTCTTTTCGCCTCTTCCTGTCGGATGGCGGAGAGGTCGCATAATTCTTCCACCATATCGAGGGAGAGTCACAGCTCTTCCTCATTCTCGGCTTTCCATTCCTCCCTATTTTCCCCTGCCTCGACCACCCGAGGCGTCCGGACTTCGAACTCTACTGGGAGTACCGCCTTGCACCAATGGGAGAGTTTGAAGGGATTCTCTCCTGTGGTGGTGTTGGGTGTGGTCCTAAGAGCCCAAAGGACCGAAGGGAGTTGATCCACCCAGCTGCCCCTCAAGTTCTCCACCTTCTTCTTGAGGAGGTTGATAATGATCTTGTTCGCCGCCTCCACCTGCTCGTTGCTCCTGGGGTGATGAACTGGAGCGAACCTGAGATCTATCCCGAGCTGCCCACAAAAGCTGATGAATTTAGCGCTAGCGAATTGAGGCCCGTTGTCCGTGACAATGGCCTTGGGAAACCCATGCCGGCAGATGATTTCTCCCCAAATGAAGTTCCTGATGACCTGAGAGGTCACCTTGGCCAACGCCTTGACTTCCTACCACTTGGAGAAATAGTCAATCATGACCAACAAGAATCTTCTCAGCCCGCTGGCCTGGGGAAAGGCCCTAACAGGTCCATTCCCCAGATTATAAAGGGCCAGGACGCTGTGATGCTCCTGAAGTGTTGAGTTGGCTACAGTTGGAGGCGGGCAAACAACTGGAACTTGCTACACTTCCTTGCGAACTCTACAGCATCATGGCTCAAGGTCGGCCAGAAGTACCCCTGTCTGATGATTCTTCCTTCAAGGGTCCGACTCCTAGAGTGGCTCCCACACTCTCCGGAGTGGATTTCCTCAAAGATCATCGGTACATCTCTCTTAGCCATGCAACGTGCAAACATTCCCGAGAGGGTATTCTGGTATAGCTTCCCATCTCGCATGAGATAATATGTCGACTTGTACTTGAATTTCTTCTTGTCCATCCCTTCGAGATATTCCCCTATGGAGAGGAAGGTTGTGAACGGATCCATCCACAAGGGGTGCTGGTCTACCTTCATCAGCTCTCCCTCCTCGATGGAAGGGCGGAACAGGTCGGTGATGGCACCCCCCACCCAGGGACCGTGCTTCGCCAGTTGATCTACCTGCTCGTTCTACCCCCTAGGCACGTTCCGGATGGAGAAAGTCTAGAACGTGCCGATGACCCCCTTCACCTTTGCCAAGTATAGCTACAGAGTTGGCTCCCTAGCCTCAAACTCCTCGTTGATCTAGAAATCCACCACCATGGAGTCAGTGAGGACCTCCACATCATGCACTCCTATCTCCCTAGCCAGGCAGAGCCCTGCGATTACCGTCTCGTACTCGGCCTGATTATTGGTGATGGGAATGTCCATCACCACCGTTTGCTCGATCCTCATTCTCTGAGGGCTTTCCAGGATCACCCCCACCCCTAGGTAATGCCTCCCTGAAGCACCATCCACCATCACCTTCCATGGCACGGGGCGGGTGAGTTCTGCCTCTGCCACCTCAACCACGTAGTCAGCCAGGAAATCGGTCATGGCTTGGGCCTTGATCGAGAGGCGAGGGATGAAGGAGATATCAAACTCGCTCAACTCCACCGACCACTTAGCCAATCTGCCTGAATGCTCCACCCCCTCGAAGATATTGTGGAGGGGGTGGTTAGTCACCATTCGGATCGAGTGTTCCTGAAAGTAAGGCCGGAGCCTCCGAGCCAAGATGACTAGAGCGAAGGCCAGCTTTTCCAAGATAGGATAGCAGAGCTCGGCCTTCCTCAACACCTGACTTACATAATATATGGGGAGTTGCTTCTTCCCCTCTTCTCAAACCAGGATGGAGCTCAGGGCTTCTGCTCCGACCCCAAAATACAGAGATAAGTCCTCCCCCTCCTTTGGCCCTTGGAGCAGGGGGGCCTGAGTCAACTGCCTCTTCAGGGCCCGAAATGCCTCCTCGCACTCCGAAGTCCACTCAAACTTCTGGCCTCCCCTCAAAGTCTTGAAAAAGGGAGAGCACTTCTCTCCATCCCGGGAGAGGAACCTGCTCAGCCCTGTATGCTTCCCCATCAACCGCTGCACCTCTTTAGCATTCCGAGGTGATCCCAGCTCCATGATTGCTCGGACCTTATCAGGATTAGGCTCTACACCTGCTGGGGTGAGGAGATGGCCTAAGAACTTGCCCCTGCTCGCCCCGAAGACACACTTCAGGGGGTTCAGCCTCATCTTATACTTGTGTTGGGTGGCGAAGATTTTCTCCAAATCCTGGAGGTGAGAGTCCACATCTCGACTCTTGATCATGAGGTCATCCACATATACCTTCAGGTTCCTTCCCTTCTGCACTCGGAAGACCATATCCATCATCTTTTGATAGGTTGCACCTGCGTTCTTTAGCCTGAAGGGCATCATTTTATAGCAGGAGCACCCATCCCCAGTGATGAAGGAAACATATTTGATGTCGGGAGGGTGCATCCTGATATGGTGGTAACCTGAAAATGCATATAAAAAACTCATTATAGGGAAACCGACGGCTGAATCAACCAACGCGTTGATCCGAGACAAGGGGTAATAATCCTTGGGACATGATTTATTAAGTAAAGAAAAGTCAACACACATACGTCACCGGTCGTCTCCTTTTTTTAACCATTACTGAATGTGAGACCCGGCCGGGGTATTGGATTTCAGATACAAAGCCAAGCTTGAGAAGCTTGGCTACCTCCTCCCTGATCGGCTCGGCCAACCTGTCCGCCGTGTATCTCTTCTTTTGTTGGATGGGGCGAGCTTTCGGGTCCAGTAGAGGCGATGGCAGGCCACGCAGGCATCGATCCCTGGCATCTCTGCGGTGCTCCAGGAGAAGATATCCACGTTCTTCTGGATGCACTCCAGCATCCTGCCCTGTGCCTCCAGGGTCAACCCCCCACTGATGTGAACCTTCTCCACCCTGCCTCCCAGGGTGAGAACCTCCAACACCTCTGCTGCTTTCAGGCGGGATTACTCCCCCCATTCTTAAACGTCCCCCCTCCTGCGGCAAGGACTTCCTCTCCAGCCTCCTCCACGGCCATTGCCTTGGCTGACCCTTGAACTTCTTCTGCCACCTCTACCTGGGTGCGGCTCTCCTCTACCTCCATCTCCTCCCTGCCGGCCTCCTGCTCCGCCACCTCCATCCTCCGTTCCATCTCTTTGGCCCCCTCCTGGCAGGAGATGGAGTTCACGGCGGTGATGTAGCATTCCCTTGCCATCTTGGAATCTCCCCGGACCCGGATCTGGACCCCCTCGGCGTTGAACTTCAGGCACTGGTGGAAGGACGAGGGGAAGCAGCAGAAGAAGCTGATGAGGGGCCTCCCGAAGATGGTGTTGTAGCTACTGTGGGAGTCCACGATGATGAACCTGCAAGTGCGGGACTGCTCCCCAGAGAGACATGGAGTCCCACTCCTCCTTCGACTCCCTTCCTCTCCCCTGAGAAGCCAAATAGGGGCCCGTTTGAGGCCAGCACCCTCCTGGCCTCCACCTTCACCACGTCAAACATCTTCTTGAAGATGATGTTGACCGAGCTCCCATTGTCGATGAGGATCCGGGAGACGGTGAAATTCTCGATGGCCATCTAGATGACCAGTGCATCGCAAAAGGGATCCTCATGACCCAACATATCCTTTGTTGAGAAGGTGATCTTCTCTTTTAGGGGTGGGGTCTAAGATGTGGAGTTGACGCTCCTGCGGTACATGGTGTGGAGACTTGCCTTATGGAAAGCCTCGACCCCCACCCACCCCCCACCCCCACCACCGTGGATCACTCTAATCCCTCCCCGGGTCCCAACATCAGCCCGGTCTTCATACCTGTCTTCCTCCGCCCGAGGAAGGACCTCCTTGATCTGCACTCCTTGGCGATCTCGCTGTTGTTACTGCTCCTTGTTTCCTCTCTTCTCGAGGAACTCCGGGCACGTGTCTGTGGCGTTCCCTTCCTCCTGATGGAATTCACAGTAGGGAATCTCCACCCTAACCTCCCTTCTCCTCTGCACTGCTCTCCTCCTCTCCCCCATGGCTATTGCCATTGCCTGCTCCTGGTCGAGGAGAGGTGGCCTCTAGCCTACCTCCCACCTGGGGGATAGAACTGGCCCTGGACTCCCTAGCAGTTATCCCCATCATGATGACCTCTCCTCGGCCCTTGATCTTGCCACTTCGGCCTCCATCCTAGCTGATGATTCGGCTCCTGACACCCCCACCTGGGCTGCTGCTGCTGTTATTGCTGCTCCCTCTGCTGGGTTTCAGCTCTCCTCTCCTCCTGACCTCTGCCCCCCTTGGGCCTTTCCTCCTCCGTAGCCCACCTGGCTAACTTCTGGGCAAACTCCGGATTCGATGCCTCCCCGTCGACTTCTCTTGCCGCCCTCTCCATCAACTCCTCATAGGAGAGGGGATGCACCCTCTTCAGCTCCATTCGAAAGAAACCCTGTTATAGCTATAGGGTGAAGGCCATCATCAGGGTATGCCATGGTATCTCTTGGACTTGGGTGACCTCATCTTGGAAGCGATCGACGTAGCTCCCCAGGGTCTCGTTCACCCCTGCTTGATGTGGAACAAGGACTCTGACTCCTTCTTCCTCCTCTTGGAGGTGGTGAACCTCAGCATGAACCCCCGGCGTAGGTCCTCGAAGCAATAGATGGAATTTGCCGGCAACTGGTGGAACAACTCTCTCGCCTTCTCCTTGAGGGTGATGGCGAATAATCTTCACTTAAATCCATCCAACATTTGTCGGATCGAGACCACATCCTAAAACCACTGGACGTGCTGGACCGGATCTCCCTTACTGGTGTAATAGGACATTTCGGGCTCCCTGAACCCCTCTGGAACCGGAGCAGAAGAAACCAGCTCGCTGAAGGTGCTGCCTCCCCCTACCGGGCGAGTCGGGGGGTCTCACACCCCCGTCTTGCCGAACCTGCTGTCGCTTGCCGAGCCGGGGAAGATCACTCGCCCAGGGAGCTCATTGCCTCTCCCTTCCTCGGCAACCTCCTTCCCAGCTTGCCTGCTGGGAGCGTCCTCGCTGAGAGCTGGAACTGCGAGAATCAGGATCGCTGGAGTCGAGCACTTGGCACGCGCGCCAAGTGTGAATCAGACCAAACAAGAGTACTTCCTGCCTGAAGTCCTCGAACATCCCCACTATGGCGAGAAGGGGAGGGGGTGGCGAGTCGGACCTGTCAGATCCTTGTCCTAATTCTCCTGTCATCAAGCCTGCCGAAGATTTTTTGTGCTGACCATGCTCCACACTCACCGCACCAGAATGTTGAAACTGAAAAAATCGGTCTCGATGGAGTTCACCCTTGGGGAAGGGGTGATCGTGCACCCACTTCTCTCCTGCAAGCAAAAAGACATGGAAAAAGAACAAAGGACTAACCCAAGGGCCCGACGGAGAGGACCCATCACACAACCGGAAGATCACTGAGCGCTTCCCCTCCTTAGCCAAATGTCGGGCTAAGGTACCTTAGAAAGCGCTAGAAGACTGGGAGACAAGTAGGTGTCCCTTCTGAGGTACCCCCTTGGATCTATTTATAGATTCCTGAAAGTAGTCTGCTAAAAGCCAACCTTCGTTGTTCTGAACAGCTATGTGCAACCCAATTGGGTCTGCTAACAGCGCAACTCCGCTATTCGAGAAAGATATTTGCACCCCTTACAGGGTCATCCTGGTAATTTGGCCTCTGGGCCCCATGGGGAAGGATTTCTTAGCCTCCGAGTCAGCTCGCAACCCCACTGGGCGGGAGCGAGCTGGGGCGGACTCGCCTAGGAGGCACGGGTCGGGGCTGTCTCGCACGGATAGGCGCGGGTCGGGGCTGACTCGCCCAGACAGGCGCGGGTCGGGCTGACTCGCCCAGGTAGGCGCGGGTCTGGGCTGACTCGCCCAGGTGACCTCTCAGGCCCTGAGGAGAGCGAGCCGCTCCTCTGGAACCGTCCGCTCGCTATATTGGCGCAAACCAGAGCTGGCTCGCTTGCCCATATGGATTCACTCGACGAACACGGGGTTGTACAATTATGATCTTAAGGATGTAATTATCGAGTCCTTTGGCCAAATGATTTAAATTTCATATCAGAGGTTTATCATGACATAAATAATAAATTATCAGAATTCCATGAATTTTCTAATTAATTTGGTCATGAATAAAAATTCTCTAAATATGTGGTCCATGTCAAATTTCTCATGAAGTACCAAATACAAATGTCCAATTGTTCAATAAAAATCATCAGTGGTACATATTGCTAATATAAGGTATTGGACAGAGTTTCATAATTTTTCCAAATTATATACTCCATAATTTCCACTTTTGAATATTAATTCCAAAATGTCACTCTACACAGTAAGTACCTAAATAATCCAAAAATTCCAAAAAACATTTCTAGAGGTTCATGATGCTATAAAAAGTTTCTAATCATACACTTAGAATTTTCCAAATTATATTGATCACAAAGATTTGAACAATACATAAGTGCAACAAATGAAAATATCGGTATTCCTTAAGGTAAATTATTCCCAAAAATTTTAATTAAATTACCATAGGTGCAATATGATCTAATAGGGTATTTGACAGAAAATTGGAATTTTCCTTAGTCATTTGGTCACATTTATTTCATTAATTAATTTTTGTGACTTATTTACAATTAATTAAATACCCAGGATTTTTAATTCCAAAAATCTCAATTTCACTAGAAATGATACCTTTCCTCATAATATGTGCCTAGCCAAAATATTATTGGCATTCATCAAGCCATTTATGAGGAATACACATAATACCTATTTGTGCTATAAGCACACCAAGATTCCCATAGCTACATAAATCATGCAAGTGGAATACACTCATGCAGAGATTCAAATGGTCACAATTTTTAACCAGTTAATAAACATGACCTAATTAATACTATGCCCAAGATCTAGGCCCATTTGAGGTCATGTAACTATGTATTTTACTTATACATGAATAATTAAATTATTTCTTAAAATATAGAAAAATGTTGCCCAAAAATTATGATTTTTTTGTAAAGGTTGTGTATATGGTTTATACATGCATGACCAAAATTTCAACCCCATGCAATGAGCCATGTGTTGGTAATGAACAAATTAAGTTCTAGGTCACATTTCGGACACCTCCTAGAAAAAACGACTTTCTGGGGGTTGTAGGGCTCCAAATGGTGTTATTTAAACATCTATGGAAAGAATACATCAAGGGATACAATGTTAATTTCTTGCCATTGTTCTTAAATCTGCCTCTAAGAGGCCTCAAATTAAGGTTTAATAAGTCTGTCAAGGATATTATATAAATATAGAAATCATTAAATCTCATGTTATAGTATTATAATCATATTTACACTGATCTTAAAGATAAATGGATGGGATTGGGTCTTCTAAAAGCTTGGGCCAATGGCTCAAATTATCCCGACCTAGGTGGTTATGCAACAAGGATTCCCAGCCAACCCCACTTCTCCCCGGCCAGCCACCGCCACCACCACCTCTGTTGAGGTGGTGGTCGTCGAATGGTGGTGGTTTGGTGGCTGAAAGTGGCCTCTCCGGCAAACCCTAGCAAGATGATTTTCTTGAAATTTTCTCTCCAAACCCTCATGGATCTCAGATCAATTGAGCTTGATTTCTCAGCCTACAGATCAAGAAAGCTAGCACAAGGGGATGGGAGGAGAAACAGACTATTAATCGAGCTCGACTGTGAGTGTTGTGACATTGCCATGGAAGTAGTGTTTTCCGGTGAGCTTGCCCAATCCAGCAATTCTCTAGCAAAGTCTACACTCCAGGGCACTAGCTCGACTCCTCTTAGCTCTCGGAAGGTGATGAAAGCTTCACACCAAGCTGAAGTGAGATGTATAAGGAGGTGCCATGATGGGGTGTTCGGCCAAGCATGGTGTGTCCTTCTTGGCCTTCAAATATTCACTGAAATTGTTCCAAATAGTTGGGCATGCTCAATTGAGCCAAGAGGGAGGCATGGGAGGAGATGTGGGTGGCCAAGCAACCTCCAATTTGCTATTTCTTCCTTGTTCTTTATGTAAATTTGGGGCTTTTCCAAAATTAGCCTCACGCATGGCTCCCATTAAAAATCAAAAGTCAAGGGAGGGGGGGTCATTTGGTTCACGGGCTACTAAATGGGTTGTCCATGAGGGCTTTAGCCTATGGGAATAGGTTGGGCTCTTAATTCCCCTCTTTGGGCCTATATTTGACCATGATTGGCTTAGGGGTTTGTTGATATGGAGACCGGGCGGTCTGGTGGTCTGTCTATGGTGGCTTGGAGACCGCGCGGTCTGGTGGTTTCTCTTCAGTGGGTGGCTTGCTGGTTGTTGCTGGTTGGGAGACCGGGCAATCTGGTGGTTAGGCACAGACGTCTTGAAGGCAGTGCGGCTTGCTTTCTCCTGTGTTATGGTCGGGCGGTTAGTCTTAATCACGCATGAAAGTGAGGGTAAGATCTATCTTCACTCTATAGGGGGGGTGAATAGAGTATTTTAAAATAATTTACAATTAAAAATTGTAAAGCAGTAGAAGACTTAATTTATGTATATATGTAAGGTGCTTGCAGTGAAATAAAAACTAAAGCAAGAAATAAGAAATCACACAGCACACAGCAAAGTCAAACACACAGCAACCAGATGACACAAGGATCTATAGTGGTTCCCCAACAACCTGGTTACATCTTCTCTTCTACCACCCTAGGTAGGGATCCACTGCAGGAATAGTTGATCAGGTGTCCTGGGCACCAATGAGCTTTTGATAAGGTGCTCAAAACCAGATCTAGATTTTTTGATAAGGTGTTTTGCCACCACTGAGTTTTGACAAGGTCTCAGAAACCAGTTTAAGAACTTTTGAAGGGAGTTTTGATAAACCCTTTTACAGGAGGGAAAGGAAAAAGAAAGTAGTTTGAAGATGTTCTTCTCTGTCAACAATCTAAGAGAAGACAAGTGGAAGATGTTGCTAAATCTCCCCTTGAGATCTGTAAGGGTTCAGAAAGGTGAGCTTTGCTAGGGTGATAGGTCTTCAGTTGCTTCAGATCTCCAGCAAAAGATGATTTCAACAGATGCTGAAATGTGTGATGTCTGGAGTCCTTGATGTTGAAGCTTTTGAAAACTTGAGGATTTGGAGGAGTAGAATAGCAGATGATCTCCTCCACAGAGAAATTCCTTGTGTTCTTGAAGATTTTGACTCAGTGAATCTGTATATTCCAAAAGATGAGTTCTTGATCAGAGTATATTTTGATCTCTCTTCTGTAACTCATTTTCTTAATCTAATAATCATGTATATTTCTTGTCTATCTTATTGTATTGATCTGTTATCTCTTATTCAAAAACATATTCTGTAGGAGTATATCAGATTCTGACTTAAATGGTCGTTACTCAGTCATAAATGACTTCCATAATTGACAACTGTCTCTGGGGAAAGTCCTAAGTAACATTCCTTTTAGCCTTCCTTGAAACTTGCTCCAGATTGCGTGAAACAGCTACAAAATCCTTTGTTTTAAATGCAGGAAATAAATCTGAATGAATTCCATAACTGTTCATGAATTTGAATTATAAAAGCGTCGACCTCTCAGAAAAATCGTCGACCTGAGCTCAGCTATCGTCGACCTGAGCTCAGAGATTGGATTTATACTAGAGACAGAAAACGTCGACCTGAGCTCTACGATCGTCGACCTGAGCTCAGCGACTTGGAAAATAGCTGAAGACAGAACGTCGATCTGAGCTCGAAGATCGTCGACCGGAGTTCGATGCCTTATGGAACTGAGCTCAAAGATCGTCGACCTGAGTTCGACGTTTCGTCGACTGGAGCTCAAAGAGAATTGTCTTTGTCCCAGCACTGAATCCTGATCTTTGAATGGTCTTGGGAGCAGCTTCAAACCTTAAGTTCTAACCCTTAGACTCATTCTAATTTGACCTTTTCAACTATACAACTAGGTCAAACCAATTTCCTAAAAACATAGTGATCCTTGCCCAAATTAGTAATAGGGTGTTCTAACAATCTCCCCCTATTTGGGTTAGGATTACTATTTACAAGACAAAATAGGAAATAAATAAGCATACAGACAAAGCAAAAGCTAAACCAACAATGACATAGCAGCATTGCAGATCACTGATAGAATATCAGCATATATTCAGAGATAGATGTTTGTTCAGCTTACAGAAATCACTTCTTCTCATTTTCCTTCTTAAACAGAATTTCCCTGTTAGGATTGAGGGCTTCTCTCTTTGATCTTCTGTCATCATCTGCACCTAAGGAGGTTTGGGATCTAGGCCTTGGAACTACAGCCTTAGGATGCAGCTTCATATAATCTTCTGGATCAAAGAATTTTCTTGAAGAATATCTCTCTAATTTTGTCTTTCTTTGATCTGATAGGGTTGTAATGTTGGAAATGTCTTTGCCTTGCTCTTTGGCCTTTTTCATTTGATCTAGTGCAGCAAGCTCTTTCATTCTGGCAGTCTATGACGATGGGTTGTTTTCAGGATCTTCAAATGGGACTGGAGGTTCATATCTATTAATTGATTCTGAATCAGTAGGAGTCCTGGTGACAACTGTATCTCTAAGCTTGTAAGGGAAAGGACCTTGAGTAGAATCAATAGGACCTTGTCCTTCCCTTTGTTGTCTGGAGTAAGTTCTGTGCTCTCTCTAATTTCCTCTATACTGACCTCTTCTAGAATGATAGCCTCTTTGATATTGTCCTCTAGGTTGATATCTTTGTGAAGATTGAGAGGAACTGTGCTTTGAAGCAGATGAAGGAAAAGCTGAGCCTCCACCAGATCCTGAGTCTGGAGGAGGAGGAGGAGGAGGAAACTGAGAAGATCCTTTCTCATATTTGTCAAGCTTTCTTCTTTTCTTCATAGCCTTTAGCTGATTCTTAGAGTATTGCATCCAAGGCTCTGTTATCTGATAGTCATGCAAAATGTAATATGGTATATCATTGACATCTTTGGCTTTAGATGGAGGGACTCTCATCATTGCTTTGCTTCTTGCTTTCCTTTTCTTGGCAATGGTGCCAGAAGAATCATCAGAGTCAGTGTTGAATTGATCACTATCTGAACTCTGGGGTCTGTCATAGAGATCATCAATCCTTTTGATGTACTCCTCTTGTTGTTTGGACTTGTCAAAAATAGCAGCAGTAACATCAGCAGATAACATATCAATATCAGTAGATTCAGTAACTTCAGCACCAACAACAACACAAGCAGAAATTTCCTCAGCCTTAAGAGAACTGATATAAGAGATAATCAGGCTGGGATCACAGACAGCAATAGGCACAATGGCCTTAGTAAGGTCTTCAACTCCCTGAGTTGGTAAGCAGCTTCTGTGAAAAAAATCAAATTCAGACAACAGTGACCTGAGGTCCACTGTGAGTACTGGTACTTGAGCTGGAGTAGAAATCTCTGGCAGCAGCAATTCCTCAAGAGCAGCAGGCACTACCTCAGCTACATAGTGCATCTCCCCTTGCCTTGATTCAGTGATAACTGGATCAATGCACCCCATGGAAGGGATTGCCTGAGGAGAAGAGAGAGAGGATAGCCTGTCAGATAACTCCTTTATTGATTTCAAGAGTGGAGCCATGGAGGACTCCAGCAGGTTTACTAGCTTGGGGGCCAGTATCCCATATAGCTTATCTGCCAAAGCTGATAGATCCACTTGCTCGAGTGTGACTTGTGTAGAGGTGGAGGATGGAATGATTTGGGCTGGTGATGGATGGACTGCGGGAGATGGTATTGTGGATGGTAGGATGGTTGGTTGAGAGATTGGGATGGTGGAGATAGATGGTATGGGTGAGGAGATGGATGGTGTGAAGGATGGTTGGGTAAGAATATCATGCAGGAGTTGTTGATATGAAGAGGTAGAGGGAAGCTCAGCATGTGAGGAAGGGGAAGCATCCATGAAGGAATCTTCCAAAATGTTGAAGGATGGAATGTCAAGAGGTGGATAGTAGTAGAGTGGATGGAATTGTTCTGAGGTGGCTGGAGGTGAAATTGGTGATGAAATGGTAATGGGGGAGGAGATGGATGTGGAGATGGTTGACATGGAGGTGGAGGTAGAAACAGTAGGAGGTGGAGAAGGAGGAGAAGAGGTGGAGGCAGGCAATTCCTCAATGAGGGAAGGGGCCTGAGGGGAAGAGACTGCAATAGTCCTTGTGCCTGAAGCAGTGGTAGTCCTGGTTGGCTTGATTATCTGCCTGTCCTATTTCCCAAACAGGGCACAGGTTAGCCTTTTTGATGCATTGATGTGCATCCCATTTGATACTAGTAGTTCAGGGCACCTGGAGTGCAGGAATACCCCTAAGATCCTCCCAAAGTTCACAAAACTTTTGTTTATTTTCTTCTTTATCAAATCAAAGAAAATTTCTCCCCAGTTCAAGTGTTTCTTATCCACTAGGTCTCCCATCAAACAGAACTGATACCTGGATATGGTATCATGTGCTGAGTGCTTTGCTAGTAGCACT
Organism: Platanthera zijinensis; assembly: GCA_039513925.1. NCBI lineage: Eukaryota > Viridiplantae > Streptophyta > Magnoliopsida > Asparagales > Orchidaceae > Platanthera > Platanthera zijinensis. The sequence goes on from CM077086.1 coordinate 58,985,207, forward strand.
TTCCCCACAACATCAGCAAGAAATCTAAATTCAATAGATAAGTTCTTTTTCAATAATTTGTTAGGGTTTTCTGCAAAGTGACTCATTCTGTCTAACATTGAAGCAAATTCCTCTCCCGAAAGTTCAACAGAATCATCTCCAGTACTCAAATGAAATACTTAAGTCAGGAGAGTAGGTGATAATGATACCTGAGTCCCGCTGATAGTACCAACAAGGGTATTCTGATCCAGATTATGTGCTGTAAATACCCATTCCTTAATCTCATCTGCGGCAATCTTCATCCTGGTGGACATTATATGCACTAACTGTTCTTCTCGGAAAAGATTCAGAATGTCTTTGAAAACCTGATCGCTGCCGTCAAACGAATCCATATCTATATCAAATCCTGTATCAAATTTCATCTTGGCGAGAGCGGCAACATTCACGGCCATTGTATACCTGCAAAAAGTAACAAACACAACCAAGTGCAGTAGAGTTTGGAGGGAAAGAAAAAGTTTGCACAGAGTATGAAAGCGCAAACGAAGAACGACAGCGAAAGAATGATTTTTATATTAGGGTTCGACGCCGGAAAGGAAGGACCGTTGAACTTCGTTCGACGATCGGGGCTTCTAAAGGAATCTGAAGAGTCTTCAATAACGTCGATCTCCGTTCGATGATACTAGAGAACATCGATCTCCGATCGACCAGAAGAAGATTGCCTAGCGCTATCTGGAAAACGTTGAACTCTGGTCGACGCTATTGGAAAGCGTCGATCTCCGTTCGACGCTTTTTGGGAAAAATGTCGAGCGCAGTTCAGAGACAAAAAAAACTTACAGACACTAGAAAGTACAAGTTTTTAGCCTAGTCTTTGTCTGTTTTTAGAGTTTTAAAATCTTGGGATTTATTTTAAACTTCCTCCATCTAACATTCCTAACTGATTTAGGAAGAAGGTATGTTTCTTTTCATCCAAAGGTTTGGTGAAAATATCTCCCCTTTGCAAATCAGTTGGGATATATTAAATTTCAATTTTATTCTTCTCAACATTATCTCTTAAGAAGTGATTCCTAATCTCTATATGTTTTGTCCTACTATGGAGGACTTGATTTTATGCTATAGAAATAGCACTGGTGTTATCACAAAAAAAATTTGACCCTTCTAAGTTGTAGCCATAGTCTAGGAGCTGGTTTTGAATCCACAAAATCTGTGAGCAACAACTGTCTGCTGCCATATATTCATCTTCAGCAGTTGAAGTGGACACAGATGTTTGTTTCTTACAAAACCAGGAGACAAGCCTATCACCAAGAAACTGGCAAGTTCCACTGGTGCTTTTCCTGTCTACTCTTCATCCAGCAAAATCATTATCTGAAAATCCAGTTAATTCAAATCCTGAGCCTTTTGGATACCAGAGACCTAGATTTGGACAACTTTTCACATACCTAAGAATCCTCTTAACTAGTGTTAGATTTGACTCTCTAGGGCTTACTTGGAATCTAGCATATATGCATGTAGCAAACATTATATCAGGTCTACTAGCTGTAAGGTACAATAGAGAGCCAATCATTATTCTATATGTTGTCTGATCAACATGTTTTCCATGTTCATCAGCATCTAATACAGCATTAGTAGGCATTGGTGTTTTCATACATAATGCCTCAGACATACCAAATTTCTTAACCAGTTCTTTTGCATACTTGGTTTGAGAAATAAATATGTCATCAGCATGTTGTTTGACTTGCAATCCTAGAAAGAAGGAAAGCTCACCCATGCTACTCATTTCAAATTTAAAGTGCATCAGGTTGGAAAACTTTTTGCACAAATTTGAATCAGTAGAACCAAAGATAATATCATCTACATATATTTGTATTAGTAAGGTATGGGACTTATGGGTTCTAATAAAAAGAGTTTGGTCTACTCTACCCCTTATAAAATCATTTTTCAGAAGAAAGCATGCTAAGGTCTCATACCATGCTCTAGGAGCTTGCTTGAGGCCATATAATGCTTTATGTAATTTGAAAACATGGTCAGGATAAGTTGAAGAGATAAAACCTGGAGGTTGTCTAACATAGACTTCCTCTTTGATGTCTCCATTGAGAAATGCACTCTTCACATCCATTTGGTAGACCTTGAAACCTTTGTGAGCTGCATAAGCTAGGAATATTCTTATGGCCTCTAACCTTGCAATTGGTGCAAAGGTCTGGTCATAGTCTATTCCTTCTTCTTGAGAATAACCTTGAGCAACTAGCCTTGCCTTGTTCCTTACAATAACTCCTTGATCATCCAACTTGTTTTTGAACACCCACTTTGTTCCAACAATTGAGTGATCCTTAGGCCTTGGCACTAGTTCCCAAACTTGATTCCTCTCAAATTGATGTAGTTCCTCTTGCATAACAATGATCCAGTGTGGATCTTGTTCTGCATATTGAATGGATTGAGGTTCAACTTGAGATAGAAAGCAAGTATGCATCAGGTTCTGGTTGACCTGATTTCTTGTTTGCACACCAGCTGAGATGTCTCCAATCACTTGGGAGATTGGGTGATCTCTTATTGTTACTAAATCAACAGGGGGTGTTGATTGTTCACCAACCTGTGTTATTGTTTCCTCTTATGGAATAACAACTGGCTCTTCAAGATGGTTTTCTCCAAGATATTGAACACCAAGATGTTGAGTATCCTCTTCATCTTCACTGATTTCTTCTCTCTGCTGGATAGGTGGATGTGTTGAATCCTTTTCTACAATATGTAACCTGTCCAAATTTTCTGAAAGAGAGTGTACCTGCAATGGTTCTATGGTAGAAGTAGACTTCTCCTTATAAAACATATTAGTCTCATCAAAAGATACATGAACCGATTCTTCAATTTTTAGAGTAGATTTGTTATATACCCTATAAGCTTTACTGATCATGGAGTATCCCAGAAACACTCCTTCATCAGCTTTAGCTTGGAATTTTGCTAAATATTTCTTGTCATTATTGTGAATATAACAAATGCAACCAAAAATTTTGAAATAGTCTACTTTAGGTTTCTTCCCTTTAAGCAATTCATAGGGAGTCTTGCCCTTCAGTTTATGTATTAGACTCCTATTCAACACATAGTTGGAGGTGTTCACTGCCTCAGCCCAAAATGATAGAGGTAGGTGAGCATCTGTCAATAATGTAGTAGCAGATTCAATTAGGGTTCTATTCTTCCTTTCAGCTACCCCATTTTGTTGAGGAGTCCTAGGAGCTGAGAAAGTATGTCTGATCCCTTCACTTTGACAGAACTCTTGCATAAGAAGAGAATCAAACTCTATCCCATGATCACTTCTGATCAGGGAAATGTGAGTATTGAACTCAATCTGTATACATTTGAGAAACTTTGTCAAACACTTAAAGTTATCAGACTTCTTCCTCAGAAATAATACCCAAGTGAATCTAGAGAAGTCATCTACAATCACTAAGGTGCAAGATTTCCCTCCTAAGCTTTGTACTGTAATGGGTCCAAAAAGATCCATGTGTAACAGATACAAAATCCTAGGTGAATCACTCTTATTAAGTGACTTAAAACTGTTTTTAGTTTGCTTTCCTAATTGACAAGCCCTGCAGAGTCCTTCCTTCTTGTAGGGGCGAGAAGGTAGTCCTCTAACAAGGATGTCCTTGGACAGCCTAGCAATGGTTCTAAGGTTTAAGTGTCCTAGTCTCTTATGTCATAAATCATTTGGTTTGCAGACTGAATTAAATAAGCAGATATCTATGTTGGTTGAAAGGAAATCTACAAGATAAATGTTACCTCTCCTTTTACATGTTAACACTGTTGTGTTATCCTCTGACTTGATCTTGCATAAGGATTTGTTGAATGTCACTTGATATCCTTCATCACAGAGTTGACTGATGCTGATTAGGTTGTGCTTCAGTCCTTCCACATAAGCCACCTTCTTGAATGTGACTGAGCCAATCTGAACAGCACCATATCCTTTTGTTTGACCAAAGTTTGAATCACCAAAAATCACTTTGGGTCCAAGTTTGGTTCTGAAGGATGATAGGTTCTCCTTGTTCCCTGTCATGTGCTTTGAGCACCCACTATCCAGATACCATTGTTGGTTCATTACTGGATAGGTCTTCACTTGCACATAAATAGCTTATATGTTTTTGACCCAGTTAACCTTGGGTCTAGGTTGATAACCTTTAAACTCAGATATAAAAGACATCCTAGGCTGGCTCTTATATCCTTCAGGATGGTATCTCCTAGGAGGCACTATCCATTCAGTATAAGGGTTAAAGCTTTGGGATAAGGGACTTCTAGGATTGATTTTAGATTTACCTCTGAAAGAATGTTCAAAGCTCTGAGCTCCGTTCGACGATCGTTGAGCTGAGTTCGACGATCTTGGGTCAGATCGTCGAGCTCCGTTCAAAGATCGACTATACCAGAGTTCAGAGTTCAGAAGTTATCGATCTGAGTTCGACGATCCAGCCTGAGATCGCCGAGCTCTGTTTGACGATCGTCAAGCTCTGTTCGATGTTTTCTGTTAAACTTTGTTTTCCTTAGGTAAATAAGGATTCTTCCTAGCTACCTCTACAACACCCTTTCCTTTATCAGAAATAAATTTAATTGGGGTTGTTAATACTATAGGTTGGCTGGATGAAGCACCCAAGCCCAGTGTACTGTTGAATCTTGAGTTTGTTGTGCTTGTGATGTCCATCAGTCTAATGCTTCTCCCATTAAGGGATTCTTCAAACTTCTTTGCCTGGGATAGCTCACTTTTCAGTGAATCTATCTCCTCCCTACAGCATTCTAACTCCTCAGAGAGTTTGAGGTTGTCTGATTTTAAGGTGCTATGTTCAGACAATTGATTTTTGAGAGAGATAATCTTCTTCTCAGACTTAAACAGGTCTAAATAGAGTGCCTTAAATTCAGATCTAAAGTCCTCTGAATCAAAGTCAAAGGAGTCTATTACTTGGTCTTCTTCAGTTTGAGTTTCAGATTCAGACTCTGACTCTTGTTCTGCATCAGAATTTTGTTGGGAGGCATTGATAGCCATCATGCAGAATTCCTTTTCTTCAGCATCATCTTCATCATCACTTGAGCTTGATGAAGCCTCTGATTCTTCTTCAGTATCACTCCAGCTTTCAGCTACAAACCCCTTCCTTGTATATTTATTTTTGTTAGAGGAGGATTTGTTGCTGTTGTTTCCCCTTGAGTCCTTGTCTTTTCTCCTATCTTTCATGTCCTTCTTGTCCTTATTCTGATTTTCTGGACAGTCAGGCACAATATGGCCTGGTTTCCTGCATCCAAAACAGATTATTTCTTTATTATTTTACTTGTCATACCCTTGCTTCTCATGCCCTCTGGATGACCTCTTTCTGAAATCTTTCTTGGTCATCTTGTAGAATCTTTTGGCCAGCAAGCTCATCAATTATTCATTGCCTGTGACCTTATCTTCAGGCTTCTCTTCTTCGGCTTTGAAAGCTATGGTCTTCTCCTTTCTGATGACTAGAGAAGCAGACTTTTGCTCTTCTTCCCTATTCTTAATGAGCAGCTCATAAGATTTGAGCTTGCCCAAAAGAGCCTCTATGGTTATTTCACTTAGACTTCTGGCATCTTTAATTGGCCAGATTCTTGAATCCCAAGTGCTGAGGAAGCATATTAGGATTTTGTCATTTAGTTCAGTGAGTGTGATCTCCTTATCCAATGTCTTCAACTCACTGACTATCAGACTGAGCCTGTTGTACATATCTACAACTGACTCAGCTTTTCCTTTCTTGAAATTCTCATATTGGGATATGAGATGGGATCTCCTATCCTTCCTTTCATCAGCAGATCCAGATACACTTTCAGAGAGCTTATCCCATATGTCTTTAGCTGAGTAGCATTCAGCTACATTTTGGAATATCTCATCAGACATAGTCTGAGCAAGAATATTCATAGCCTTTGCATCTGCAACTTTCCACTTCTTTATTTTTACATCTGTTCCTGAGGGAGGTGGAACAACACTTGTACTTGTAATTACTGGGGGTCTTTGACAAACTGTCAAAACAGAATTAAAAATGTCCTCATCAATAGAATTCATGTAAAGTCTAATCCTTTCCTTCCAAAGTGAAAACTTGGAAAGGTTGTACACTGGAGGTCTGGTGCTAACATAATCTTTGTTCTGTGCAATGGTTTTGTATGAAAATAAATACAATATAAAAAGTAATAACCCTCTATAGAAGATTTATCTTATCAAGGATCTTTTGGTTAAGGTGTTAGCATGTTCAACCAATCTGTTGAAGATTTAGTTGTTGAGTAACCAACCTCCCTCTGATACCAATTGAAAGTGAGGGTAAGATCTATCTTCACTATAGAGGGGGGTGAATATAGTATTTTAAAATAATTTACAATTAAAAACTATAAAGAAGTAGAAGACTTAATTTATGTATATGTGTAAGGTGCTTGTAGTGAAATAAAAACTAAAGCAAGAAATAAGAAATCACACAGCACACAGCAAAGTCAAACACACAGCAACAAGATGACACAAGGATCTATATTGGTTTCCCAACAACCTGGGTACATCCACTCTTCTACCACTCTAGGTAGGAATCCACTGCAGGAATAGTTGATCAGGTGTCCTGGGCACCAATGAGCTTTTGATAAGGTGCTCAAAAACAAGATCTAGATTTTTTGATAAGGTGTCTTGCCACCACTGAGTTTTGACAAGGTCTCAGAAACAAGTTTCAGAACTTTTGAAGGGAGTTTTGATAAACCCTTTTACAGGAGGGAAAGGAAAAAGAAAGTAGTTTGAAGATGTTCTTCTCTGTCAACAATCTAAGAGAAGACAAGTGGAAGATGTTGCTAAAGCTCCCCCTGAGATCTGTAAGGGTTCAGGAAGGTGAGCTTTGCTAGGGTGATAGGTCTTCAGTTGCTTCAGATCTCCAGCAAAAGATGATTTCAGCAGATGCTGAAATGTGTGATGTTTGGAGTCCTTGATGTTGAAGCTTTTGAACACTTGAGGATTTGGAGGAGTAGAATAGCAGATGATCTCCTCCACAGAGAAATTCCTTGTGTTCTTGATGATTTTGACTCAGTGAATCTGTATATTCCAGAAGATGAGTTCTTGATCAAAGTATATTTTGATCTCTCTTCTGTAACTCTTTTTCTCAATCTAATAATCATGTATATCTCTTGTCTATCTTAATGTATTGATCTGTTATCTCTTATTCAAAAACATATTCTGTAGGAGTATATCAGATTCTGACTTAGATGGTCGTTACTCGGTCATAAATGACTTCCATAATTGAGACCTGACTCTGGGGAAAGTCCTAAGTAACATTCCTTTTAGCCTTCCTTGAAACTTGCTCCAGATTGCGTGAAACGGCTACAAAATCCTTTGTTTTAAATGCAGGAAATAAATCTGAATGAATTCCATAACTGTTCTTGAATTTGAATTCTGAAAGCGTCGACCTCTCAGAAAAATCGTCGACCTGAGCTCAGCTATCGTCGACCTGAGCTCAGAGATTGGATTTATACTAGAGACAGAAAATGTCGACCTGAGCTCTACGATCGTCGACCTGAGCTCAGCGACTTGGAAAATATCTGAAGACAGAACATCGATCTGAGCTCGAAGATCGTCGATTGGAGTTCGACGCCTTATGGAACTGAGCTCAGAGATCATCGACCTGAGTTCGACGTTTCGTCGACCGGAGCTCGACGAGAATTGTCTTTGTCCCAGCACTGAATCCTGATCTTTGAATGGTCTTGGGGGCAGCTTCAAACCTAAGTTCTAACCCTTAGACTCATTCTAATTTGACATTTTCAACTATACAACTAGGTCAAACCAATTTCCTAAAAACATAGTGATCCTTTCCCAAATTAATAATAGGGTGTTCCAACAGCGCGGTCTATGCGGCTTGTGCGGTTTGTATAGTTGTTTGTACATGTATTTATTAGTCTCACATTGCTTATATGTAATCTCTCTCATCTCATCCATTTTATAAAATGGAGGCTATACCTTTGTAATAGTTACATTTTTTGGATAATAAAATTCTGTTAGTCCAAATTTTGGTCTTCTTTTTCCTATTCGCACATGGTATCAGAGGACTTGATATTTTCCACCTGATTCGGTGTAACCTCTCTGTCCGCGCGGTTTGTTTTACCTTGTCTGCACGGTTTGCCCGCTCTCCCTTTATATTCACGACCTATTTTCGCGACCTCTTCACTCTGTTCCTTCTCTTTTTTTGCGTGGTTTCCTTTTCTGGTTCGCGCGGTTTCCTTGTCGCGACCTGTCTTCTCACGACCTGTTTTCGCGATTTTACCCTCTTTGCTCACGATATGCTCTTAGTCGCCTCTTCCTGCCCTTCTCGCCACGATCTTCTCTTAGTCGCTGCATCCTGTTATTCTCACTGCGACTTGGTCTTCTCATCACACCTGTTGTTCTCGCGTGGTTTGGTCTTCTCGCCGCTTCCTGCTGTTCTCGTACGGTCTCCTCTTTGCTACTCGCGTAGTCTCTCTTCTATGGCTTCCACCTCCTCAAAGCAGCCCGCCTCGGTGGTCACATCTTCTGGTAATGTCCACGTTATTACTCATGGAAAATGGCTGATCGACTTTGGTGCTACCAATCATATGACAGGCAATCTTCAGTGTTTTTCTCTCCTAGAAACACATGATCGGTTGCCCCCGGTCTTTGTTTCGGACGGCTCTCCATCACCGGTCAATGGGACGGGAGTGTTTCAAGTCACTCCATCTCTTCTCTTGGCAGATACCCTCTATGTGCCCAAGTTCCCTTACAATTTATTATCGGTTACTTCTCTATACAAGCAACTACAGTATTCCATTACATTCACTCCTACTTCTTGTTCTTTTCTGGATCCGGACTCCCAACGGACGATTGCTACTGGGACTGAGAGCGGCAGCCTCTACTTCCTCCACAATGTTTCTGCTCTGTTTGCCTTCTCCTCCTCTTCTACAGATCTTCTCCAATGGCATCTTTGCCTTGGTCATGCTCCTCCGCGACTTCTTCGTCAACTTCTACCCCAACTACCTCCGTAAAGTCCGCTCAACTGTGAAGCTTATCAGCTCGGCAAGCATCACCGCTCCTCCTTCCCACCAAAGCAAGGTCATGGATATTATCGTCCATTTGATTTAATTCACTATGATATCTGGGGTCCTACTCCTATCCTCACCATAGGTCAGGGAAGTTCGTATTTTGTAACATTCATTGATGATTTCTCTCATTATACATGGGTGTATCTCTTAAAAGATCACTCTGAATTGTTCTCTGTATGGACATCCTTTTATTTCATGATTAAAACGCAGTTTGATGTATCTATTAAGTTCTTTCGCTCTAATAACGCCAAAAAATATCTTAGCTAATATTTTTCTTCTTTCTGTATGCAACATGGGATTGTTTATCAAACTAGATGTGTATATACCACACAGTAAAATAGAGTGGCTGAACGTAAAAACCGTCACCTCCTTAATATCGCTCGCACTCTGATGACACAAATGCAGGTTCCTCGCTCCTATTGGGGCTTTGTTGTTCTCATCTCCTGCTATCTCATCAATCGCATTCCCTCCATGGTTCTCCACAATCAAACCCCATTCTCTATTCTCTATCTCGGCAAGGATCTGTTTCCTCTTTCTTTGCGTATCTTTGGGTGCACGGCCTTTGTGCACGCTCCCTCCGCCACCCGTGACAAACTCTCCCCACATACCACCAAATTTATCTTTCTGGGTTACTCTACCACTCAGAAAGGCTATTGTTGTTTTGACCCTATTCTACGCAAGCAGTTCGTCTCCGCGGACGTAACCTTCTTTAAAAATGTGTCCTATTTTTCTACAGACTCCTCTCCTATACCTAATGTTCCTGCTTCTCCTATTGATATTTCTCCTACTCCTGTCCCCTATGTCCCGTCTACACCTACCGAGTCTTTTCCTCCTCTGTTACGTCCTCCGTCCCCTGCTCCTCTATCTCCACCTCAGTTGTCTTCACCTTCTTCTCCGCGGTCGTCTCTCTACTCTCGGGCCAGCTCTCTCCACCATGGAAGTACCAGATACTGAGGAACACGTCGATCTGGATCTTCTCATTGCTCTTCGCAAAGGGGTGCGGACCTGTGCCCAGCACTCTCTTGTTATTGTTATTTCCTATGATCGTCTTACTCCCTATCACAGGAACTTTGCATTGGTTATATCTACCACTGCCACTCCTCGCACCTACCAGGACTCCCTTGTTTTTCCCCATTGGAAGGCATCCATGGATGAGTAAATTGCCACCCTCACTGAGTGGGGCGCATGGACCCTTGTTCCTCCTCCGTTGGGCACAGATAGTGTTAGCTGTCGCTGGGTCTTTATTGTGAAGTTCAGGTCAGATGGCAGTGTGGATCGCTAAAAGGCACGCCTTGTCGCCAAAGGCTTCACCCAGACTTATGGTATTGATTATTTTGATACCTTCTCTCCCGTTGCTCGTCTCATCACCATTCGGGTTCTCCTCTATGTGGCCGTCAATAAGGATTGGCTCATTTCACAACTGGATGTCAAGAATGTATTTCTCTACGCTGATCTTCAGGAGGATGTCTACATGGAGCAACCTCCTGGGTATGTTGTTCAAGGGGAGACACAGGTATGCTGGCTTAAGAAGGCAATCTATGGACTAAAGCAAAGCCCACGGGCTTGGTTTGATAAGTTTAGTAGCATTGTGGCAAACGTAGATTTTACCAGAAGTTCTGCCGATCACTCATTATTTTTTCGCAAAATCTCTCTGGGTCTGGTAGTTCTTGTCGTATATGTGGATGATATACTTCTCACTGGAGATGATCAGGCTGGGGTAGCATTGACAAAGAAGCATCTCCATCAACATCTGGTCACGAAGGATATGGGCTCTCCAAAATACTTTCTGGGGATAGAAATCTCTCGAAAGCCCAACTCCTTGGTCTTCTCCCAACGTAAGTATGCCCTTGATCTTCTAAAAGAGATAGGGTTGACTAGGGCTAAACTTGGTCGATGCCCCATGGCTACTGGAGAAGATAAAACCTGGACAGATGACTCGCCTCTTCTATCAGATGTTTCAAGGTACAGGCGTCTGGTCGGCAAACTCATTTATCTCATGGTAACCAGACCCGACATCTCTTATACTATAGATAAGGTTAGCCAGTTCATGCAAGCTCCTAGGGAGTGCCATCTACAATCTGCCCTAAGGATATTGGAGTATGTTAAAGCCGCACCAGGTAAAGGACTACCTTTTCAGAAGAATGGTCATTTGAAGGTTGAAGCATACTCGGATTCTAGCTATGCTGATGACAAAGGAGATTGCAAGTTCACATCGGGCTTTTGCACATTTGTGGGGGGAAACCTTGTGAGCTGGAAGAGCAAGAAATAGTCTGTTGTCTCCAGATCTAGTGCAGAAGCTGAATATCGAAGTATGACGTCGACCATATGTGAATTAAAATGGTTGCGGGCTCTCATGCTGGACTTAAGAGAAGTCTATAACCATCCTCTACCTATGTTCTGCAACAACAGGCCATTATATATATCTCTAAAAATTCGGTCTTCCATGAGAGGACAAAGCACATTGAAGTCGACTGTCATTTTATTCGGGAAGAGATTTTGAAGAAATATATCTGTACTCCGTTCGTTACCTCTAACAATGAGTTAGCAGATATCTTCACCAAGCCAGTGTCTGCTTCCTTCTTTCACATTTGTAACAAGCTAGGCATGATCGATATATATGCTCCAGCTTGAGGGGGAGTGTTGATATGGAGACGGGGCGGTCTGGCAGTCTGTCTATGGAGGCTTGGAGACCGTGCGGTCTGGAGGTTTCTCTCCAGCGGGTTGCTTGCTGGTTGTTGCTGGTTGGGAGACCGGGCAGTCTGGTGGTTAGGCACAGGCGGCTTGAAGGCGGTGCGACTTGCTTTCTCCTGTGTTATGGCCGGGCGGTCTTAACCGTGCGGCCTATGCGACTTGTGCGGTTTGTATAGTTTCTTGTACATGTATTTATTAGTCCCACATTACTTATATGTAATCTCTCTCATCTCCTACATTCTATAAAGGGGAGGATATACCTTTGTAATAGTTATATTTTTTGAATAATAAAATTCTGTTAGTCCAAATTTCGGTCTTCTTTTTCCTATTCGAACAGAGTTGATTTGGTCAAAATGATGAGTGGGCTGGACCACTTGATGGTCTTGAGTCTCATGACACCACCCAATGTTGGTTGGACCATGATGAGGTCATTATTTGGCTAATTGGGCCATATAGTTCAATTTGACCGAATTTTGACCTAGTTTGACTTGGGTCAATTTTGGTCAATTGGATGACCAATTGTTGGGGATTTTGGTCAGTTAAACCTATATTAGGGTTTAGAAGGTAGTGGTGGGGTCAATTTGATAATGTGAAGTCAAATTGGGCCAAATTTGGTTGATTTGGGTTACGTTGACCAAAAGTTTACTTTGGTCAATTTGGTCACTTTGGTTGTCCAATTCATGGGGTCTATGGTCAATTGAGTCTCCCTTAGGGTTAGAAGCATAATGGTGAGGTCAATTTGTGCTTGTGATTTCAATTTGAGGTTAACTGACCTAAGTTAACTTATGTATCATTGGGTGCACCATGTGAGTTCACCTTGGTTCAAGGAACCTTAGAGTCACTTCTTGCCCTACCTCACATGTCATGACACTTGCCCTGCCCTAGTATTGTCTAGGCATCTAGTAGAAATAAGGATGTTACAGGGGGTGCGTGGGGCGCACACGGCCCTAAAGCACGCACAGGGCGCACGCGGCCCCAACGCGTGTTGATGAGTAGTAATTTAAGCATATTTTTAGTATAATTTTAATATAATTTTATTTAAAATTTTGAATATTTTATGTAAATTAATGAATAAATGCTTTGTTTTTTATTTTGTTGTCAAACTTAGCTTTGTTTTTGTGTTTTGCATAATTTTTCGGTATTTTGCAATTTTTTCAAATACATGCCCCCAGGTCATGTGCGCGACCCCTTGGTCACGGGCGTGTACAACAATCCTGATGCAAATGTGTTCCCGAGCTCAAATTTTGAGAAAAAGCAAATACACCCCCAAGGTACACGACTCCAGTGCAATCAGTAAAAAATCTTTGCTTCCGTACATTACACACCCCTGGGTCATGAGTATGACCCTGGGGCGTGTTCCTCAATTTCGAGCCTGACGCCTTCAAACCAATATTGTGCCAGAATCTGTTTCTGCCACGTCATTTAATATTACGTGCCCCTAGTCACGAGCATGACAGACTATGTTGTTAAAGGTGCGCCTAAGGATCCAGACTCACTAGGCTCAAAGGTTTGTGCCTTCGTGCACCTTTTTTGCACCTTTGGACATTAAAGGAGCATCTAGGTGTGATTTTTGTTACAGTTTTATATATATATATATATATATATATATATATATATATATATATATATATTGATGAAGTCGGGAAAAATTCGGCGGATCAATGCAGTCTAAGGTTACTGATCCAGCGGTCAGGCTCGATAAGCTAACAAGCAGGAACTAGGAGAGTAGCAGGAAACTAAAAGGACCCCAGGTGCTGCGGCAGGGAGGTCCCACCTCGTACTCAGATTCTTAGAAGAAGCTTCCCTTTCACAACCAAAGATGACCGAACATAGAACAAGGGGGACACTTGTTGGGGACTTATCTTTTCGGAGAAAGAAACCAAAGGCTCAGCTAAAAGTCCAAGGAAAGAGGTGACCGGTATCTTTTTTCCAGATTTCGAAGTACATATTCTTGTACCCCTGAGGTCCTATTTATAGGTAAATCCTAGGGGGTCTCTAGGCAAGGAGACCCAGCCCTGCGATCATCGGCTACATCCTGCTGACGACCTGGCTCGACTGCTGGCGACTATCTATGATGATTGGTACGCCCGACATAGTGATTGATTGGTGGTCTCTTGCTAGACAAGCATTGCTGCTGCTCGCCAATATTACTGCTCGAAGCTCGCCTGAATAGAAAAGTCTTTAAAGCTCGCCCGTGCTGCTGGCATAGGTGGTCACGCGACCTGGCGAGTATGATCATCGCTTGTGTCTATGAGTTCCCTTGCGCCGTCTGCTGGCCATTGAATGCTGATCGGGTCTTCATTTATTAAAGTTGCTTGTTGACTTGTTGTCTGCCATTTGTTGACAGTTGATACTTAACGAATAGGTATATATATATAGGGGTCGATGGGAATACGCGCTCACCGCAAATGAGTTATATACGCAGGGATGCTTAATACGGAAAATACACCTAGTAAAATGCATTTTTAGGTAAAATGGTCAACATGAAAGTTGTAGATCTCGACGAGATCTACAACTTTTATGTTGACCATTTTTCCTAAAAATGCATTTTACTGGGTGTATTTTCAAACGGCGTGGAACCGGGCGGAACTATTGCAATAGTTCCGCCCGGTGCAATAGTTCCGCCCGGTTCCGCGTCATTTGAAAATACACCCAGTAAAATATATTTTAGGAAAAATGGTCAACATGAAAGTTGTAGATCTCGACGAGATCTACAACTTTCATGTTGACCATTTTTCCTAAAAATGACAAATCGCACCTCACATATTTGTGGTGAGCGCGTTTTTACAGTAAATCTATATATATATATATATATATATTATATATATCTACTAATATACGAAAACTACTCTTTGGTGAAACATTGTCTAATGTTCATATATTGTCCTTATAGTTGTATTCATAATTACACAATTATACCAAACTTTATATTAGTATATTATAAAGACAATATCCTTTTAGTTAATTACACAACTTTATAATATTAAAATACAAAAAATAAAAACACTAGATACTCTAAACTTATTGTCTCTAATTAGGAATGACAAAAGAAAAATTAATGTTTTAACGATAAATTATGATTTGTTTTACAAAATAAAAATTGTATTCTTATTTTATATTTTTTTACGGTCATTTTGAGTACTCATATGTATATGTTGCGGAGCGGGCGGAGCCCGCCGGGAGCGGGCAAAGCCCGCCGTCGTCGGTCCGGTACTGTCGCGCGAGGCCATATGGGCGGGTACTGTCCACGACAAATGTTGCCGCCCACGACAAATGTCGCCGCTCCCAACAAATGTCGCCGCCCACGACAAATGTCCACACGACAAATGTCACACCACCGGCGAATGTCGCATCCCGGCGAATATCGCACCCCGCCGAATGTCGCACCCCGCCGATTATCGCACCTCCGCTTAATGCCCCTAAGGCCGAAGGCCCGTGCCTGCCACTTATATATATATATTAATTCTCATAATTTTATATTGTAGGGTGTAATCTTCCCAACAACTTTTAAATTTCAATCTAAAGAGCACAATATTTATTTTTAAAGTATTATAAATTGTAGATATTCCAACCTTCCCTCTCTTCTTTAATAACTAGCGGCTCACAGCTCAGCACTTCACGTGTGGCTGCCATCTTCTCCCCCGAGGCCCAAACAAGGCTATTCTTGTTGGATTTTTAATATTCTCAATCCCAGGCCCCAGCAGAGCTAAGTTTTTAATGAAATGTAAAAAAAAATATTTAAATTTTCATGGTCTTATTAATGTGTTTATTTGGAGTAAGGTCCGCTTGGTATCACGGTGGTGGTTATAAACCGTTCTCCGTTTGGCATAACAATTTTACTTGGTTGAGTTTGAATAAAAAACTTCTATCATGACGGCCAATAGATAAAGTTTCTTAAATGTCATCAATCATACATAAAACATAATAGACAGTTCAACGTTTACAATCGTCATTTAAGATAGTATTTACTTAGCCGTGTTAAAATTTCATATAGCGGAAAATGGGAAATCAGACGCAGGAACATTCAATCAATTCCGAGGTCAAATAAATCAGATTTAAACCAGAAGATCAAGAATCTTATACTAAACAGTCTTTACAAGGCGAGACATACATGACGAGACATGATTCGCCAAAGTAACCAAAGGGAAAATAGAAATAGTTTCAAGGCAAAACCTAACTGCGAGGACTCAAGGAGTTAGCCGCCGGCTCTACTGCTGCACTACGGAGTCCGCCCAAACCGCCAGGTCGCTAGACTGCAAACCAAGCCGCGCGGACTGCACGTTATTTTAATGCAAGAAGGAACTCTACTCGCCGATCAGCAAGCCGCCTAACCGCAAGGTCGCCTAGCCGTCTGACCGCACGATCTGTTGTTGCCGAACTGAACAGGCCGCCAGAAGCGGACAACTTATTGAACTGGGAAACTAGTTGCAGAAGAGAGACTGCCTAGCCGCAACCCACGACCGTCCTGTTGTTAACCGCTGGTCGTTATCCGTAGAGTCCGCACTGTCGCTGACCGCAATCAGAACCAAGTCATGGCCTTCCAGCACTATCCGCACAACCTGCACAGCACAACCCGGTCAATCTTCAAACCGCACAGATACAAAATCCAGTCCGCAACAACTATACGCGAGTTCACTTACTGTTCATTCGCTCAATTATGATGTGTTAGGTGGTTCTATTTATATGCACGGTGAGGAGTGTGGTCACCGCCCTAGCCGATAGGATAACCGCCCCATCCCGCGGCAAGAACCAAATGTATCTGCAAGTCGCGGATACACAGCCAGTTCGCCATGACCTGTGTCGGATAGCCAGCCCTCCAAGAGCATTACCAAGGCCAGATAGCAACCTCTATCTGCCTTATCGCCAAAGGCCTAGCCAGGACGCCACCACCAGCAGAACTCTGCAGCAACACCCTGTCCGCCTATCCGCGGATACCGCTCCAGTCCGCGCGCCCTGCGGACACAGCACCAGTCTGCACACCCAAGTTAGCAACCAAGGCACAACAGTCACGCTGCCCAACTTGGCGGATACTACACCAGTCTGCACGCCTTGCAGACTCAACTCCAGTCCGCGTTTCCCAAGCTCGCAACCAAGGCACACGGCAATTGCTGCCGAGCTTGGCTGACTGAGAAGCAGTCCGCGCTTAACTGCGTGATCTCGCCGGACTGATCCAAACCTGGACTTGGTTCAGAACCAACCAAGTCCACACCACCGGCCACAACGACCAGTCCGCGCTTACTGGCAGACACTGGTATCAGTCAGCCAAACCCGGTGAACTCCAGCACCTGTCCGCTCTAACCGGTGAACCCTACGGCTTCCACCAGCCACACCACCTTAGCTAGACCAAGGCATCTGTCATGCCGGTCTGCCGAGCTCCAGCCAAGTCCGCGTCTTGCCGGACTCCGCAGATAGAGAAGTTATCCGCCCGGTTACCTTCTGGGATCCAACTGACTGCTAAGCATAAGTCATCCTTGCTGGCCGCCGCCTCTGTTCGCACAGTCCGTGCGAACAGACAGCTCAGGCTGCCAAAGAACACGCCGTCTACAACAGCTCTGCCGACCTGGCTAACTGTCAGTCCTGTCTGCATAGATTTCGCGGATTGGACGCCCAAGCTGCCCAATCACTCACTTTCAGTTCACCATTTTCAACAAGCCGTTCTAATGAAGCTTTCTCTTAGGCTCTGTTTTGCACGGTGGTGGTGGTCGTAAATGCATGGGTTAAACCGCTATTCGTTAAGGATCACCTAGCAAACATCATCTGTTTAAATATAAAAGTGGATGAAGTTCCTTACGTGGGCGTTAACGAATGACAATTTAACCTCCATATTCGTGACCGCTACCACCATGCCAAACGGAGCCTTAGTTGGCTTAGAATTTTGTCATGTGTATGCATGGGTGTTTACTCCCAGTCCCAACTATTCTTTTAAAAGTAATTTATTGAGGAACACAACTATGAACTAGCCAATGTTTATGCGCCATGACCGACGGCACCTCCCGTCGTCATACATAAATATGTGAAAGTATAAAAGCAAAACTCAAGCTTGTGAATTCATAACTTTACTTCCTTTGAAGAAGAGGATGAATTCAAAAGCAATTTGTTTTA
This sequence comes from Platanthera zijinensis, assembly GCA_039513925.1. Classification (NCBI taxonomy): domain Eukaryota; kingdom Viridiplantae; phylum Streptophyta; class Magnoliopsida; order Asparagales; family Orchidaceae; genus Platanthera; species Platanthera zijinensis. Next base: position 59,003,033 of record CM077086.1, read on the forward strand.
AAAATAAGCATGCAATTCCATAGCCAAAGAGAAAGTAGTTGAGTAGACAATGACAATTAGACATTGATGGAGACATTAACGCTTGCTCATGCAAGTGGATGCCTTTCAATCACATTTTTTTTGAATAAAAAGAGAATATAGTATATGAATTTTCATTATCACTTTATTTTTATTTAAAAAACAATAAATAGATACTCAAAAAATGCAACAAATCAGAAAAATACTTTTATTTTAAAATTATTGAATTGTTAAAGGCACCACACTTTTGACTAATCATATCGTTTTGTTAAAGATATCACACTTTCTCATGTTTTGTAAAAGACACTTAAAATTATTAATTGTACTGTAGTGGATTTAAAGGCACCCTTGCTTGAATTTCAATAAAAGAAAGAAAATAGGAAAACTATATAACAAAAAGTTAAATTGTTGTAAACAAAAAGTCATTAATTTATTCCACTTTGATCGTTCTACCTATTCCTATAAAAAAAACAAATCAAAATTAACATCAAATTAAAATGAAAATAACATAAATAATGATTGCTAATCATTATAAAAAATAATAAATTGAATCGAACTTAAAAACCAACACCCGCACAATTGTAAACCTTTTTTTCAAAATAATGGAAAAAAATAATGCAAGAATTCAATAATTTTATATGATTAATATTTTTGAAACATAATCGATCGTTGAGACTTAGATATGATCCAAGCGACCATATTGATTTTATTTTTTAAGATATATAAATGATAGAAATGAGTGATTAATAAGTACAATATATGATGAACCTGTTCAAGAAGATGAACAGATATTTAGTGTTGATTATTTAAAATGAATATGGTTGCACCTTGCCTTCTTTGGGCGTGTGCCTGTGCCTTGAGTCTTGCACCTAAGCTCCAAGACCTCTTTGTGCCTTGGTGCACATTGCGCATTTAATAACTAAGGTGATAGGGGTGTGTACTTTAGTTTTTCTACTCTTATAAGTAGTGGACTCTAAGCTTAGCATTTCTCTCGGCCCTCATGGCTCTGCCCCTCTTGGGCACTCCATGTACAATTATTTTAAGTTTTATGATTTAGTTTCTTTTATTTAAGAAAATTTCTTGGCTTAGAATTCCCATTCATGTAATGTCATTTTAATTTCATGCAATATTTAGTTCTTGTAATTTTAATTTCATGCAATGTCATTTCTAGCACCCCTTTTAATCATGATAATGAAATTTTCTTTGCTTATATTTTGCAAGCTCTCTCTGCTTTTCTTTCATGTTACTCTCTTTATTTCATAACTTAGATTTTATTTCAATTATGCAATCTCTCTCCCTTCCCTCCTCTCATTTCAGTGTTTTTCTTTCATGTCTTGTTTTTAGTTCTTGATTTTTACGAGCCATGGAACGATTCATCACTCTCTTCATAATTGTCTCTCTTCCACCTTAGATTTATTCCTAATTTATAATGATTCGAGTTCATATATCAGAATGAATTTTGATAGTTGTTTTTGTACTCTAGTTAGCCGAGAGGCTGGTGCGTATGAATTGATCGCTTGAGAATAAAAAGAGTTACACTCACTCATTGAGAGAGGATGACGTAAATCTTCTAGATATGAGTCAAATCCTATTGTGGGATTTACCTCGTTAAAGTTAGTTTTAGGTTATTAATTATAGAATGAGAATTCGGTTAATACTTCCTAAGCTCAATTAGGCATAGTCCTCGAGAGAGATTCGTTCATAATTTTGGAATCTCCACGGTCAAGGCTCGAAATAGATATTTTATAAATTATCTTTAACTTTCATTTCAAGGTGTATTTTTATCAAGTTAGTTTTCTTTCTGTTGCTTTCATTTCAACACGCGATTTTCATTTGTCTATTTATGATTATTTAAGGTCTTTTATTTTTTTTATTTCCGCATCTAGTTTAGTTTATTTCAACTCAGCGTTTCTTCAGAAAAAATAATAGTTAGTTTTTTCGGAGTAGAAGTACTCGACAGACCAGTGAACTTATACAACCTTGATATGTCTTTTCGTATTCTATGTTATGCATGATAAGTATGCTTGCATTCATCGTAGATAGTGTTTGGAGAAAAATATCTTTTTCAGTTTTTCTTATCAAGTTTTTTGCGCCATTGTCGGAGATTTATTTTTGTCGATATTTTGAAAATAGAAAACACTATTGATTTTATTCTTATCTTTTTTCTTTTCTTTTTCACTCATAAAAAATATTGTTATAATTAAATTCTTGGAAATTGAGATTTGGGGTGTCATCTCATCATATCTCATAATACCTTGTGAACCCTTCATCGGGTAGACCTTGGGAAGCCCAAGACTAATTAAAACATTTAAAAAGTGTTTCTTTCTTTACTTTTGTAAATTTAGAATTTCAAAATCGAAAAAAAAAATAAAATATAAAAAAATAAAATAAAAAGAGATGTGTTTTTTTTATCTACACTTTTTTTCATTTTTATCTACACTTTTTTTTCATTTTTATTTTATTTTGCTTTGTTTTTTTATTTTCTTTTTTCTCTAACATGTTTTGTAGGTGTGCGTGCTAGCGCCCTCGTCCGAAAAATCAGAGATGTGTTCTCTTCCCCTCTTCTTTATTTTTATTTTTAACGCAATGTAGTTATTCTCTTTCATTCCTTATATTTAGGAGTCAACATTGGGGGCAAATGTAGAGTTTTAAGTATGGGGGTGTTTTTTCCCATTTGTTTAAAAATATTTTAAAAATTCAAGAAAAATTATAAAACCTAGAAAATTTCAAAAAAATTTAAAATCCAAAGACTTAAAAAAAATTGTTTTGCTTTTCTTTTTAGCACTTAGAAAAATTTTAAAATCTCATAAAAAAATTACTTTCTTGTTTTTTTCCCCAGTATTTATAATGAAAGAAAATTCCAAAAAAAAATTATAACACTCAAAATTCCAAAAAAGTTAGAAAAACTCCAAAAAAATAATAAGCCCCTACTTAGTTTTTTGTTATTTCAAAATTTTGAGTTTCTTATAAGCATTCTTATTTTTTGCTAATCTTTTATTTTATCAGAATTAGTTAAATCTAATTTTTAGATGATTTAGTCTTAAGGAGCACTTTATGATTTTAATCTTATTAGAGTAATTTTGCTAGCACTTTTTATCTTTTTAATTAATGTCAATTCTGTAGTTTTTGCTAAACACCGTTGGATTTCAATTATGTATACTTCTTAATTTTTGACTCTTAGGAAATTTTCAATTTACTATAATTGTACTCGAAATATTTTATTTTAATTTAGAATATTGTTTAAACCCCTTATTTTCCAAACCTTTTTTTTTATTTTTTGTTAGATTATATGTCGTGAGAATAAGATGATAAAATTTATTATTCTTTGATAAACATATACAATCAAAAAAAAGGAGTAATCTCATAAAATTCATTACTCCTAATCAATTATTTGTTTATGAAGAAAAATTATTTGTTTATATGTCATGAAAAATAAGAGAATAAAATTTATCAATTTTCTAGTAAACATATAAAAATATAATATAAGAAAAAAAAGTGATGTGAGATGATAAAATTCATCACCTCTTATCAAAGTGCTCTTCATATTTACCCCAAACCCCTAAGCCAAAATCATTATGTCTAGATTTAAATTTAAATATTTAGAGAGCATATATAGTAGTTTGTATTTTTTCCCTTAAGTTCTTCAAGTTGGGGTTTTTTCGATAATTTTAATCTAACTTTTTTCTGCAATTTACTCATTTTTGATGGCTAGTCAAGTAATTCGAGAATTCTTGGCTAACTATTTTTCTCATATCATTTTATTTTTATAATTTAGAACTAAATTTGCTAATCTTTAAATTTTATTTTTAGCTCTTTTTTTATTTAATAAATTTTTCAGTTTAATCTAAAAAACTTTTTTTCAATGTCTTATAAATATTTCTCTCACTTTTGCTCTCAAATAAAAGAAGCTTAAGTATGAGGGTATTTGATGAGTATTAATTTAGACATATTTTTAGTATAATTTAAATATAGTTTTATTTAAAATTGTGAATTATTTATAAAATTAATGAATTACTGCTTTGTTTTTTTTATTGTCTAACTTTGCTTTGCTTTGTGTTTTGTAAAATTTATTTGTATTTGACAACTTTTCCAAGTACACGCCCCTAGGTCACAAGAGTGTACTTAGGGCTGGTACCCCAATCTCGATGCAGATGTGATCCCGAGCTCAAATTCCGAGAAAAAGTAAGTAAACACCTAGGTTTTACAGTCGTGACCCCCTGGTCACGAGCGTGTACCCTGGGCGTGACCCGCCAATTTTAATCTTACAATTCCAACACAGATCCCATCGAAGCTTCCGCCTTCTATACTTGTCATGCCCCCCCCCCCAGTCACAGGCGTGATAGAGGGGGGGTGTCCCCCAAGTTCCAATTCGCCAGCGAATCCAGAAGCAAACAGTTCAAAGTCTTTGTTTTTGTATACTAAACGCCCTTAGGTTATGGGCATGACCCTAAGGTGTGTTTCTTCAATTTTGATCTCAATGCCTTCATAGCTCGATTGCGCCAGAATATGTTCCCACCACGCCATTAAATATTACACACCCCCTATGAAAGTATCTAGCATCTACCTAAATCACCTAGAGGGAGGTGAATAGGTGATGTTTGCGTCTTTTTGCGGAATAAAAATTATCTTAAAGAACAAGCACACAAACGCAGAGATTTATAGTGGTTCCCCGTATTGGGTACGTCCACTGTCCCGGCTCGCCTATCTACCACAAAGGGATAGATTCGTCTACTTCACCTTTCTGAGATTATAACAATCTTACAACTCGAAGAAACGCTCCTACACCTCGATCCACAACCGGATCTACACCTCGATCCACAAACTGGATCTACAAACTCGATCCATACACGGATCTACAATCTCAATCCACTAACGGATCTACACTCGAAAGAATAAACTTCCTACAATCTCGGAGACAAAGCTCCTACAAGAGTTAAAATAAATTTTACAAGTACAATACAAACTTTATACTTCCAGATCTGAAAACTTCAAGGGTCTTCCTTCTTGAAACTTGAAAACCTTGATGAAGAAGGTTGAGGAAGAAAACCGAGTAGGCTTATCTGAAAACTAGGATTCGACCCGATCAAATAGATGATGAAGAATCTTGAACTTTGGATCTGTCGAATCTTTTCTCTCTTCGAATCGCTGGATCAGGTGATTAGCAACTGAGAAGAACGGCGATGGCGACGTGCGGCTTCTCCTGAATTTAGAAAGAGCGATTCTGATTTTTAATTCTGATTAGATTAGGGTTAGAGAATTTGATTGAACAGAATATATATATAGATCATCTTAAACTGTCATGAATCATTAAGGAATGATCCACTAATGGATCAATAACCATTAAATCAGAATAATTTGAAATCCTGTTAGAATATATAGAAAGAAACATCTACAAGTCCATTTCTCGAGAAGAAGTAGATTTCTCGAGAAATGAAAGGCTTTCTCAAGGAATGACTTTGATTCTCGAGAAAAGACTTAAAAAAATTTCTGTGAAGAAAATCACTGATTTCTCGAGAAGAATATTATTTCTCGAGAAAGTGACTTAGCGCATTTTTAGAACTGGAGCCAGATTTCTCGAGAAGAAAATGATTTCTCGAGAAATGAATTGCTTTCTCGAGAAATAATATGGCTTCTCAAGAAATTGACTTAGCGCAAAATTCTGTAAACTGACGCAATGACTTCTCGAGAAAAAATTAATTTCTCGAGAAAAAGACTTATCTTCTCGAGAAATGATTTTGACTTCTCGAGAAATGCAAAGCAGTTCTCGAGAACTAACTTGGCTTCTTGAGAAATCTTCAAGGCATTTCTCGAGAAAAGGACTTAGAGTATTTTCAGGCAACTTCCCGAGAAGTCTTACAGTTTCTCGAGAACAGCAATGCTTTCTCGAGAAATAGACTTAGACCTCTCGAGAAACAGTCTTCACTTTCTCGAGAAATGGACTTAGGAAATTTTGGAAAAAAAAATTTCTTCTTTATTGGAAACCAGCAACCCTTCCCTTCCTCCATTTCTTTAGTACTTGAAAATGAAGTGCATCCCAATATAGAGGTTACACATGAGTCAACACCATAGATCACACAATGAGAGATTATATTGTATGGTCTTGTGTTTAGTGACTCATTGTAAACATACATTGGTCTATACTTAGCAATATTAACCTGCAAATACTCAGCTAAAAGATAGCATCAAATATAAACTTAATTTATCTTAGTTCAAGGGTGACTTCACACAAATCTGGGTTATTGTGGATACATACCCAACAATCTCCCCCTATTTGTAAAAGTCAGAACCCTCTACACTAAGGTGAATTATATCAAGATAATTAAAGAATTAACAAACAAGCAAAATAAAGTAAGTAATGACAGAAGAGAATAAATAAGATCATCAAAATTCAAAATTTTATATATGTATAGAATTTGTCATTTGAATTGCTGCTGATGATGTCTATCCTTCTTTTCTTACTGTCTTTTCTCATAGCTGTAAGGTTTGGGGTAGTACTCAGGAGGTCGAGGGGGAGCTGTAGGATTGTTTCTTCCATATTCTCTATCATAGATCCTCCTCTTAGTCAAAGATTTTTCATACAACTCCCATTCCTTATGACTGTAATGATCATCTTTGTTTTCATTATATTTTATAACTAGCTTCAAGGTATCCAGAATGAGAGATTTTGAAGTTGGGCTCCATACTTCAGCAAATTCTTTTTCTATCCTCTGGGCAGCTGTTTGACTTTGGATGGATCTGCTAGCAGAGGCACCCTCACCATATTTTCTCTTCTTCTGCACTGGAATTTCAGGAGGTAGATTTTGATGTAACTCTGGCTGTTCTGAAGTCCATACATGAGAATAACTTTCAGGAGAAAGTTCAAATTGTCTAGGTCCACGAGAGAAAGTAGGCTTAAAGGTATTGGGATTAAGATTAGGAGGTAGAGCTTCATTGGGGCCAACCAGAAAGTCTGGGAAGATTTTGTTGTGCATCCACACAATAGACTCAAAAGTATATAAGTTTACCCCTTTAATTTGGCTTTCCACACTTGTATTTATCTCTTCAACTGATCACCTCACTGACTTTTCATCTCTTGCACCTTCTTTCCTATAACTTCTTTAACTTTATCCTCCCCCTTTCTAACTTTTACAGAGAGGGTCGATATAGCATCTTCTTTAAACTTGCCAACTTCTTCACATGTTTGAAGTGTTCTTGAGCTTTCTTTTCCAATAGAATCTGATTTTTTGCCACTGTAAGTGCTTGTTCCATGACCTGACAAACACTAGTGATAGTGTGGTCTATAACCTTGCCACCAATGATCATCAACCTCTTGAACTCATCTGTATTGTGCTGAATCTCAGAAAATCCTCTGCTCATTTCTTTATCTAGAGCAGATACTTTTGCAGTTACCTCTTGGGGAGACCTGTCAAAGTACTCTATTTTCTTTGTAAGCATGGATTCTATTTTACCTAAGAGGGTATCATCAGGGATAATATCAGCTAAAGGAGGTGGAGGAGGTAGAGTTGGAGGTGTCCAACCTAGGATTTCTTCAATTACAACTATACTTCAACTTCTTTGGGAAGAAGTCATGACATTTCCTTCCTCTTCTAGAATAATAGGCATAGAAAAATCTAAGTTCCTTAGAGGAGGTTCTGCTATTTCTGGAGTAATTTCTTCCTCAGAGAGCAAATCAACATTCTCCCCCTCAATGTGTTCTTGGGGCTGAGAATTTTCTGGAGTTTTTGCAGGGATATCTTCAGGAATATCTGCAGGAGACTTGTCAGGAATGTCTTCAGGAATATCTTCAGAAACCATTTCAGGAAACTTTTTAGTAGTCTCTTCAGGGAGTAAGAACAGGGGGTCATCTGATGTTAGACTGTCAATCATCCTATTAATGTCTTCTATAGTAGTATCCAGTAGAGTGTCTTGGTCAGAGGAGGAGTCAACATTTAAACCTAAGACACAGTCACCCATAGAGGTGCTCTGTTCATCATCATACTGAGCTAGACTGTCTTTTTCTACTATCTCAACATCATCTACAACTTGTTCTTCAACCTTTGTTGTAGGAGAATATGATTGAACTTTTGTCTCTGGAACCTCATCATGCAATCCTTCTTCTTGAGCTAAAGGAGCAGGCTCCCCCTCAGCAGCTACACTAGATGTGCATGTTGTATCAGTGTGAGGAGGAGATGGAATCCTGTCCTAATCATCTACTATAATCCTTGGAGCTGGAGGAGCTTGTTCTGGCCTTGGGATTCTGATCTCCCATCTCTAGATGGAGGAGATAGATATTTTCTTCATGTGGTGGTTGGACACACATTTGGGCAGTTCAAATGTTTCTGAGTGAGCTTGATTCAAGTACAGAGAAATAATTCTTCCAAAATCTTGTGCTTTCAAGCTTTCTTTAATTTTCTCAAACAATATATGTCCCAATTGGAAGTTCTTTCTACATACCACTGTTGTCATCATATCGAAGAAATCTGAAGAAATATATCCAATAGACCCTGTTTTGCATAGAAGGACCTTGCCTAGAACGTTGGCCAAAAGTTTACTTTCATCTGTCATATGTTGCCTTCTAACTGAAGTGGTGGAATGGGAAGACCACAGAAGGTAAATGTTCTTGAGTAGTCATCTGCTTCCAAATAGTCTTCCTCATCAACTAATGGTAATCAGAGAAACTGTGTCAGTGTAGATGGCTTGACTTTAATCTTTATGTCTCTAACTTAGCTCTTCACCAATTTCCCAGACCTCTTGACCTGGCATTTCTGAAAAACTCCTCAACTTCAAGTAACAACACTTTATAGGGATGTTCCAGGATGAATGAAAGGCTGGCGGATTCCAGAAGTAGCAAAACATTCTTAAAGTCATCTGAAATTTCCTCTATGTCTGCGCAAACGAATTCACTTCCCACACCCATCTTAGAAGATGGAGCCATCGATTGCAAAGAATGAGAAATTTCTAGTTTGCCGGAGAAGAAGCAACGGATTTTGCGAGAGAGATGGCTGAACACTCTGGCGAAACTGAAGAGTTTTCTCGGGAGAGGCTATTTCAATTTGTGGATTTGGATTTCTATGGACATATCTATTTATATAAAATTTAAAATTTTGAAGAATTAAGAGAAGCGTACCTGGAATGGAGGTTTAAATTCTTCAGAAATTCATCCTGTCGATTTAGGGCTTTTCTCAATAAAATTGATGTCTTTCGAGAAATCCATAAATCATTTCTCGAGAAATGGAAGTAATTTTCCGAGAAGTCCAGAAAACCTTTCTCGAGAAATATATAGGCTTTCAAGAAATCCAGTCTGTTTCCCAAGAAACAAGTTAGTTCTCGAGAAATATATAAAGGCTTCTCGAGAAATTTAGTCCTTTTCTCGAGAAATTAATCATATTTTCGAGAAATCCACAAAAGTTTCCGATAAACACAAGATCTTCTTTGAATTTGTCCTTGACTTTAGATATGATCACTTCAGGGTCCCATGTTGAGCATGTCGAGTTCTGTCTTGAAAAAGGAGAACTTGGCCTCGTCTAGCGGCTTCGTGAAAATATCTGCAACCTGTTTGTCCGTTGGGACATAGCTGGGAGTTGTCCTTATTCTCCACATGCTCCCAAATGAAATGGTAGCGTACTTCGATGTGCCTGGTCCGGCTATGGGAGAATAGATTATTAGCGATAGCTATTGCGCTGGAAGAGTCGCAATACATTAGAATTTCTCTAAACTTCAAATTATAGTCTTCAAGTTGATTTCTTATCCAAAGAAGCTGTGCGCAAAAACTACCCGCAGAGATATACTCTGACTCTACAGTAGATGCTGCCACACAATTTTGCTTCTTACTACTGTAAGAGATAAGCCATCTTCTGAGGAATTTGCATGTCCCGGAAGTGCTTTTCCTATCGTCCCTGCTTCCTATAAAATCAGCATCTGAAAAGCCAATTAGCTCGACATCATTACTTCTTGGGTACCATAAGCTAAGATTGGGTGTACCCTTAAGGTATCTTAAAATCCGCTTTACAGCGACGTAATGAGATTCCTTAGAGTTCACCTGATATATAGTGCAGACATATATTGAAAACATTATATCTGGTCTACTAGCAGTTAGGTAGAGTAAGGATCCAATTATGCTTCTATACTTGGTTTCATCAAAATGTTTTTCTTTCTCATTCTTATCCAGAGACACGTTGAACCCATTGGAGTCCTCATCGAGGTTGCGCTCTCCATTCTGAATTTCTTAAGAAGCTCTTTGGTGAACTTCGTCTGAGAGATGAAAATTCCATCTTCAGATTGCTTCACCTGAAGTCCTGAGAAATACTTCAGCTCACCCATACTGCTCATTTCAAACTTCCCTTGCATAAGTTTGGAAATTTTTTTGCAAAGGTCATCTTATGTAGAGCCAAATATGATGTCGTCGACATAGATTTGCACTAGCAGAATCTTGCCATTAACTTCCCTAAGAAATAATGTCTTCTCTATCTTCCCCTTGTGAACTTGTTCTCAAGAAGAAAGCTAGACAACGTCTCATACAAAGCTCTAGGAGCTTGCTTTAAACCAAATAGGGCTTTATTTAAGAAATTAACATGGTCAGGGAATTTAGAATTGACAAAACCTGGGAGTTTTGCTACATATATGTAAATGTTTGCTTTAGGATTGAGAGTGACCTAGAGTGGGGTGAATAGTCCAATTTTAATCTTGGCTACCTTTGTTATACTTTCTTTGAATTAATTATCTCAGCAAGAAAAAACAATATAATCTTAATATCAATTTAAAATAGTCTCAACACAGCAATCACAACACAGTACACACAGTTTTATAGTGGTTCCTCAATTTATATGTACATCCACTTTCCCCCATCGCCTATCTAGCAATGAACTAGATTTGGCCAAACTCCTTCTTCTTCTTTTACTCAGATCCTCAGATCTTACAGCTCAGAGCCCAGCTGGCTCCTACAACTCAGACTATACAAGTCTTACTACTCAGATCACCAAGATCCTACACCTCAAGTTCTTCCCAAGAACTCTACCTCAGAGTGAATCCACACTCCTACTCCTCAAGAGAATCCTGCCCTAGAACTCAGAGAAATACCCACTTCTCCTATCTCAGGAAATCCCAGCCATACCTCAGCCTTAATAACTCAGGCTTACAACTTAGAGAAAATAAATCCCTAACTCACATATCTATAGGTAAATATTTACAAGATTAACAAAGGTAAAAAAAATTGATTCCGAATTAATCACCCAGCTAGAGAGAAATGAGCGACTGCTTCTTGATCTGATCCTGATGTGTTTGCTTCCTTTGATCTTGTAGTGAAAGATTTTATCCAACCCTTCTTAGTTTTTCAAAGCTTCTTGAAGTTGAAATTAGGGTAGATCTAGGCTGAAGGATGTTGAAGATGATTCTTGATCAGGCTTCTCTCCACCATCTGAATTATAGCAGATGCTTCTTAGATCTAGCTTCATCAAATTGTTCTTCTTACTTTTTTGAAGAGTTGATCCCTTTAAATAGGCTTTGTTAGGAGTAACCAGCTGATTGTGTTAATAACTGGCATCTGACAGTTCTGACTGTTGTCAGTACCTCCAGCTTGATTTCTGTACTTAGGAAATAATTCTGATGAAGTGTTGAAACTTGGCTGTCGAATGTGTTGATACCAGTCCTGGGTGTCGACACTTCTCTTGTAGTGATGTCGACACAATTCTGAATGTGTATACACAACCTTTATCTTATCTCGACACAGCTGATGTAGAATGTGTCGACGTAGCTTTCACCTTGTTTCGACACAGCTTGTGTGGTGTGTCGACACTTGTCCTTAGTGTCGACACATTTACTTCCTATTGACATAACTTGAGTAGTGTATGTAGACACTAGTCCTGAGTGTCGACACAGTTGATTTCTTGTATCATAGTGTCGACCCAAGTCCTGGATTTCAACACAACTTTATCTTTGACTCGACACTTCTAGTTTAAGTGTGTCGACACTAATCTTGAGTGTCGACACAACTTTCTCTTTGACTCAGCACTTCTAGTTTAAGTGTATCGACACTAGTCCTGAGTATCGACACAACTTTCTCTTTGTCTCAGCGCATCTTTGACAAAAGTGTCGACACTGCTCTTGTGTCTCGACACTTTTGTACTTAGTTTTATTTGTCTGCATACATAAACTTAAGATTCATCAAATACAACTATGTGTATATCATTGAGCTGAAAGAACTTCTTCAAATCAAGTACATTGTAACCAATGTACCCAACAATCTCCACCTATTTGGAGAAATCATAACCCCAATTCAATGATATACAACATGATACCAAAATATAATGATAAAGACATTGAGAACACAGTGTAGTTCAATATGTGAAATACTACAGATAAAAAAAATATTTAAAATCAATAATGCTGATCAGAAAATAAGGCAAACAATTGCAATCCTAATTAATAGCACATGAAATGTTGAGTAAACCAAAATTTTCATTAATTGTTTATCACAAGGTTTACTACTACAAGCTTTGGTTACACAATGTATACAAAAGTAGATATTACAAAATTAAAATTCCTAAGTCAACTCCGGGTCTTTGATTACAATGCCCTTTCCAGATTGGACTGTGGCTTTTACTTTAGGTCCCTTGTAATCAACAACCTTCTTTCCTTTGTCATCCTTAGCTTTAGCCTTTGCAATTGCTTCTTCTTTTAGTCTTTGTCTTTCAAAATAATGATAAGGTTTGGGGAAATATTTACTGGGCTCAACTGACTTAGCAGGAATCTTTTATTTCTTCAGATCATATATGAACTTCTGGATAGCTTGCTGATGCTTAAGATGTCTGTCCCATTCCTGTTCATTGTACCATTTGCCCATTTCTGTCATATTTGCATTTACAGCCTTCCATGCGGTGAGAATTATTGATCTGGAGGTTGGACTCCACTGCTCAAAATCTGATCTAGTCTCAACTTATTCTCTAAACCTTTTCTTTGATAGTCGGGCCTCTATCTCCTGAGTAGTAGAAGACTTGTCCACTTTCTCACAGCTTACATTCTGATCAAACCCTTGAGAAGGAATGTACATATGTTGGAAAGTTGCTTAGATAGACTCAAATGTAGCTTGTGCTGCGGGATAGTACATGGTTTGCTCAGCAGCATGAGTTCCAGTAGCATGAGGTGTTTCAAGTTGAGCTGGTTTGATAACCAGACTTAGAGGTAGCATGAGGTGTTTCCAGTAGCATGAGGATAGCCTAAAGTGTCTCTGATATTGTTTGGTATCCAGGTAGCATGTTCAGAACTTGCCCTGATCATTACCCTCTCTCCCTTTATGACTTCTCTTTCAATATGGTCCCTAAAATCATTTTTGTGAAATCTCACTTGACCATCTAGATAATTAATTCCTAATGTTATAGTGTTCTTAACTCTCAGTAAATTATTGTCCAAACACTTGTCAGAAACCTTGATGTCCTTAAGTAGAGATTCTGAATGATTTGTCAGTTTGGTGTCTATATCTTTGGTAGTTGAATCAAGTTTGGTCTCCAAGCAGTGGTTTGATATTTATTTCTCCCAAAGTTGTATCATGCATAACTATCATATTTTCATTCATTCTATTCTGATTCTCAAGTACATAGCCTTACTTGATTGTCATATCAGCCTCTAGTTGTTTTGCTTCTTGTTGTTGCTTGGTCAGGTAGACAACAACATTTGCTCCTTTCTCAATTAAATCAGTCATATCTTTCTTTAATAAGTTTACTTCAAATCTTATTGACTTTATGTCTTGTGCCAGCTGAAATTACAACTCCTTGTTGCTTTCATCCACATACAGTCTTGCCTTTGTTTATCAAGCATGATCTGTAGTTAAACTAGCAGGGAGCTATAATCCATTGCAGGAGCTGATTGTGGTCCAGATTGGAGATACTTCTTGTAACTCTTACTTCTTTTTCTTAACTCAGATAGTTTCCTTTTCTTAAGTTGTGAAGCTTCCTCTTCCTCAGAATCTGATGATCCGACCATCTCAATAGAGTTTTGCTGTGTTGTACCTTCAGTATTTGTATTAAGACATTCCAAGGTAACATCTGCATGCTAAATCTCAGCATCAGGCACCTCAATTTGAGAATTTTTAGCTATCTCCCCTGGATGTTAGATACTTTAGACAAAAGAATTTCTTCTTCAGTCTCTTTTAGATTTTCTTCCTCCATCTCTTTTTCAGACATTTCATGTTCAGGATCTTTTGATTTTTCTAGTTCCTGTACAACATCCATTATTATAGTAGTAGTTGTATCCATTGATATTTCATAGAGGTTCTCCCCCTCAATTGTTTTTCTTTCTGGAATGTTCTCCCCCTGCACCTATATACTAGTTCCAGGTGAGAACCTTGGAGATCTTCTTTGTTATTCCTTAACATCCTTATTTGAACTGAAGTTCACCTCTTCTTCAGAATCACTAGTGGATTCAACTTCCTCTACCACAGATTTCTTATTTTTTACCTCCTTTGTCTTCTTAGGTTCTGGTGTCTCTTTAGATAAGACTCTGTCCCATCTAGACATAATTCTCAGGTCCATTCTCTTCATATGATTTATCTTAGATCCATTCTTCTGATTGATACTCTCTGGAATTACATTTACCAGATACAAACTAACTATTCTACCCATATTAGGCTTCTGAATCCCTTCTACAATCTTATCAAAGACTACCCTATTCCATTCAATCGTGATTCTGAAGATAATCCTTGTCATCAGGCTAAACATAAATGTGAAAATCCTGGCATGTGCTCTAGTCTTGCAGAGGAGCACATTTCCAACTATTTCAGATAGAAATTTTACCTGAGAATTCATTCCCTTCTAGTTTAAGGAACTGCCAAACCTAGTGGTTGGAACTAGTCCACACCATTCTAAGGCCTCAGCAGTCTTATTTGAATCCAGTTCATCTTCCTGTGCAGTTCTTGGAATCTGAAAGACTTTAGTCAGTCTTTTGATTGTGACCTTTACTCTTGCTCCATTAACACTGGATTTGATCTTGCCTGACTTAGGGTTTAGTGAGGCATTAAAGTAGAATTCAGATACATCTCTCTTCCATATCTTAGTTGGTTCTGAAAGTAGATACTCAAGACCTGTCTCATTGATAAGGTCAATCACATTCTTTATTCCTTCTAGAGCGTAGACGAAGGCGTCTTGCACCAGTTCGTAACCCTCGTTGATGTTATCATCCATCTTTGGTGCCATTGAAATCGAGATAATTTGAGATTGAGAGGAGTCAACTAAGGATTTCTAGGTATCGACACTCTGAGAAGAGTCGCTCAAGTTTTCGGGTAAGCGTAGTCGACAACTCCTTGCACCACCTATTTATAGTAACTGAATACGGAAGACGAGAAGGCGCGCTGCTTTTAGACTTTTCGAAAAATTCGGGAAATGTCTGGTGACGACACTGGAAACTTACTCAGTCGAGATGTGTCGACTTAAGTCGACACAAGGTTCATGTCTCTTGACACAACCCTCAAGGTCTTGACACCCTTATGTCTCGACACTAATTTTTAATATCTCGACACATGACTATCAATTGTGTCGACACACATTCTGGTGTCTTGACACAATACTGTCTATAGTGTCGACACACACTGTGGTGTCTCAACACAATTCTTGGACTTTGACAAAATTTGTGTTCTGGCTATAATTTCTTGACTTTAAAATCAAGTATTTCTTATTTGTTTTGATTTGTTGATATGGTTAGGTGTCGTTTATAGTTACTAATAGAAAATGTTTACTAAATATTCAACATATCTAGTTCAAATTTAAAGTAATTGAACTTGCTTTCATCTAGGAGTTTTGTAAAGATGTCAGCAACTTGTCTTTCTGTTAGAGTATAATGTAAGCTAATATTCTCTTTTTCAACATTCTATCTAAGAAAGTGATATCTAATTTCTATATGCTTAGTTCTACTGTGTGAAATAGGATTATTAGCAATAGAAATTGTACTAGTAGAATCACAAAATATAACAGATTTACTTTATTGTACACTATAGTCCAGTAGTTGATGTTGAATCCACAACAACTGTGCACAACAGCTTCCAGCAGATATGTACTCAGATTCTACTGTATAAATTGCAACACTTGTTTGCTTCTTGCTACTCTAACTTATGAGTCTTTTCCCTAGAAACTGGCAAGTTCCAGAAGTACTCTTTCTGTCTTCTTTACACCATGCAAAATCAGCATCTATGAACCCTGTGAGTTCAAAATCACTATCCCTAGGATACCAAAGCCCAAGATTGGGTGTGCCCTTAAGATATCTTAGTATTCTCTTTATAGCAGTATAATGAGACTCTTTGGGGCATGCTTGGTACCTAGCACAGACACATATTGAGAACATAATATCTGGCATACTGGCAGTCAAATAGAGGAGTGATCCAATTATGCCTCTATAGAAGGATGCATCAACTGGTTTCCCATATTCATCCTTATGCAGTGACATAGAAGAACTTATTGGAGTTCTCATGGTAGAAGAATTCTCCATTCCATATTTCTTAATCAACTCCTTAGTGAACTTGGACTGAGAGATGCATATACCATCTTCAGATTGTCTAACTTGGAATCCCAAGAAGAATTTTAGCTCACCCATGCTGCTCATTTCAAACTTGCCTTGCATAAGCCTGACAAAATTTTCTACATAACATCTCATTAGTAGACCCAAAAATTATGTCATCTATATATATATGTACAATGATACTTGATCCTTTGATGTCCCTAATGAATAGTGTCTTGTCTATCTTTCCTCTAGAGAACTTGTTCTCTATAAGAAAGGTAGACATAGTCTCATATCAGGATCTAGGTGTCGGTTTTAACCCATATAAATCCTTATGCAATTTGAAGACTTGAGAGTTGAGTTTAGAGTTTACAAAACTTGGTGGTTGCTCTACATAGACTTCCTCCTTTAGTGTATCTTTTAGGAATGCTGACTTTATATCCATCTGGTAGACCTTGTATCCTTTGTATGCTACATGAGCTAAGAATAACTTTATGTCTACTAGCCTAGCTACAGGTGCAAAGGTTTGGTCAAATTCTATCCCTTCCTCTTATCTATATCCTTTAGCCACTAATCTAGCTTTGTTCTTAACTATAACCCCATGCTCATCTAGTTTATTTCTATAAATCCACTTAGTGCCTATGATATTGTGATCACTAGGTTTAGGAACTAAACTCTAGACTTTGCATCTCTCAAATTGATTGAGCTCATCTTGTATAACGATAATCCAGTTGGGGTCTACATTGTCTTCTTCAAACTTTTTAGCTTCTATTTGAGAGAGAAAACTAGAGTATAGAACCTCATTGTGATGTCTACTTCTAGTAGTTACTCCTAGTCTTGCATCACCAATTATTTAATCAATAGGATGATCTCTAAGATGCCTAACTGCTGGTGGGAGGTTCCTACCATCACCTAATTCTGCAGGAGGATTAGGATGATTTTCCTCCTCCCCCTGGGCAGTTACAGTATCTTCTATAGGGATTTCTACATTGTCTCTGGTGTTTACCTCTAGATCAGGTGAATCACCTATATTTAACTTTTCCATCCTAGAATCAATATCACCTAGACTAGTGTTGTTAGAAATCTCATTATAAAGAACAGAAGTTTCATCAAAAACTACATTAATAGATTCTTCTACACCTTGATGTTTCAAGTTGTATATCTTGTATGCTTTGCTATGTACACAATACCCTAAAAAGATTCCTTCATAGGATTTCTCTGAGAACTTAGTTAGATAAGTTTTCCTATTGTCCAAAACATAGCACTTACTACCAAAATTTTTGTAGTAGGACAGATTAGGTTTTCTGCCTTTCATTAGTTCATAGGGAGTCTTGTTGTGATTCTTGTTGATCAATGCTTTATTCTGAACATAGCATGTTGTGTTCACAGCCTCATCCCAGAAATATTCCAGGAGAGATGTATCACTCAGCATTGTTCTAACTGCCTCAATGAGAGTTCTATTCTTCCTCTCAGCAACTCTATTTTGCTGTGGTGTTCTTGGAGAGGAGAACTCCTGAAAAATTCCTAGTTCCTTACAGAAATTTGTCATCTTTTCAGATTGAAATTTTGTATCTTGGTCACTTCTAAGCTTGACCACAAAACATCCCATCTCATTCTGAACTTGTCTGACAAAATCAACAAGGATGCCCAGTGTTTCAGACTTTCTCCTTAAGAAGAATACCCAAGCAAACCTAGAGTGATCATCCATAATCACATAGTTATAGGACTTCATACCTAAACTAAGAACTTGTATAGGACAAATAGATCCATATGAAGTAAGTACAGACACCTCTCAGTGTCTTTGGACTGAATACTCTTAAAGGAAAATTTTGTCTGTTTGCATTTTTGACATGCAGGACATAAGCCTTCTTTAGAGCATTTAAGTTGTGGACTATTTCAAACTAAGTCCATATAGAATAGTTTGCTCATTGCTTTATAGTTTAAGTGAGCCAGCCTCTTGTGCCATTGCACATATAATAAGTCTTTTTCACTAGCTACTAGGCATACAAGTGATTTTCCATTTATACTTAAGAAGTTTAGAAAATAAATGTTCCCACTCCTAGTGCCTGACAAGATGATCTCTTGATCACTTGAATTCCTTATTAGACACTTGTCATTGTGGAAAACAATTTCATAACCTATATCACAAAGTTGACTTATGCTTATCAGATTGTGGTTAGATCCTTCCACATAAGCCACTTTAGTGATGGTAACTAGGCCATTAGAAATGTTACCATATCCCTTAGTTAGTCTTTTCTCTGACCCTCCAAATATGACTTTTGGTTCATTCCTAACAGGAGTGTAATCTCTTAGTAAACTCCTTGTTCTAGTTATGTGCCTAGAATAGTCACTATCCAAGTACCATATTGGCCTTCCTGTGGTACTTGGATCCACCTGCAAACACAGATTTAGTTCACCTTAGGCACCCAAATAGTTTGGGCCTTGGTTCCTGTTAGGCTTTGCTGTGTGAAACACAGCAGACATTCTAAACAAAGCTGGTTGAATCTTATATGAATGTGATGTTAGATTATACCAACAATCTAGGGCAAAATGCCCAATCTTCCGACAGTACCAACACTCAAATCGGTTGTATCTTTTCTTTGGTTGCACATTTGAAGTTGTTCTTTTGTGCAACACAGAATTGTCATCAAACTTCCAAGGTAGTGGTGCAAAATTCATACCCTTACCTTTTAGATTTAGGTGAGGTACACTGGGACCAGCTCCAAGAATTCCTTGGCTTCTTGGATTGATCACCCTTTGTGGTGGTTTTTGGCCTATATTGCCTTTAGATGTCTGTTCCTTCCAGCTAGGTTCTTTATTGAACCTTGCTAGTAGAGCACTCAGACATCATTTGTTGAGGAACACATGATCTCAAGCATCTGTTAGAAGGCAGATACTTGCTTGGTTTTTTAACTAGACCCATTGGGCTTTACCCTTAGGTACATTTTTCTTTTTGAACTTTTTGTTCTTGACATACGTACCCTGCACCACTTCTAAATGGTGCAGAGAAGGTGTCTATAATAGGTAGCACTGACTTGGGTTTTGAGAATTGGGTCAGGAACTGTCTTTCCTGGGTTAGCTTTACTTCCAGGTCCTTGACAGTCTTGACATGTTCTACTATTACCTCTATCTGGCTATCTAACTTATTAGTTAGTTCAATAAGCATTAGTTTTTGTAGGTCCAACTTTATATAGTCTCTTTCCAACTGAAAAGATACTCCCTTCAGAGATTTGAATTCTCTGGCCTGATCCTTAGCAAGCTGTTTGCTTGCAATCAAGGCCTTTAGTAATTTCTCATATCTGTTGATAAGGGAGTTAAAATCAGCTTCAAGGTCTGAATCATGTTCTTTATTATTAGAGGAGTGTGAACATGATTCATTTTCTGATGCAGAAAAAGAATTTGAGGTAAAGCTATGAGAGATTGATTTTACCTTTGCAAGATCTGAACAATTCTAATCTCCCTCTCCTGATTGGGTCTCCTCAATAGCCATCAGTTCCATGAAAGCATCCTCCTTTTCTGATTCTGATGAATCAGATTCACTGTCAGACAGTGTAGATTGTTTCTTTGCCAAGAGGCTTTTGTCAGCCCTCTTGTGCTATCCATCCTTCCAGTTCTCTGACTTTTTCTCCTTTCTTTTTGTTGGGCAATCAACTATGACATGCCCTTTCTTGTTGCTTGCAATCCCAGCCATACATCAGCCTTTATAACTCACGCTTACAACTTAGAGAAAATAAATCCATTACTCACAGATCTACAGGTAGATCTTTACAAGATTAACAAAGGTAAAAGAAATTGATTCAGAATTAATCACCCAGCTAGAGAAAAATGAGTGACTACTTTTTGATCTGATCCTGATGTGTTTGCTTCCTTTGATCTTGTAGTGAAAGATTTGATCCAACCCTTCTAAGCTTTTCAAAGCTATGAGAGATTGATTTTACCTTTGCAAGATCTGAACAATTCTGATCTCCCTCTCCTGATTGGGTCTCCTCAATAGCCATCAGGTCCATGAAAGCCTCCTCCTTTTCCGATTCTGATGAATCAGATTCACTGTCAGACAGTGTAGACTATTTCTTTGCCAAGAGGCTTTTGTCAGCCCTCTTGTGTTATCCATCCTTCCAGTTCTCTGACTTTTCTCCTTTCTTTTTGTTGGGCAATCAACTATGACATGCCCTTTCTTGTTGCCTTGCAATCCCAGCCATACCTCAGCCTTTATAACTCACGCTTACAACTTAGAGAAAATAAATCCATTACTCACAGATCTACAGGTAGATCTTTACAAGATTAACAAAGGTAAAAGAAATTGATTCAGAATTAATCACCCAGCTAGAGAAAAATGAGTGACTACTTCTTGATCTGATCCTGATGTGTTTGCTTCCTTTGATCTTGTAGTGAAAGATTTGATCCAACCCTTCTAAGCTTTTCAAAGCTTCGTGAAGTTGAAATTAGGGTAGATCTAGGCTGGAGGATGTTGAAGATGATTCTTGATCAGGCTTCTCTCCACCTTCTGAATTATAACAGATGCTTCTTAGATCTGGCTTCCCCAACATTTCTTCTTACTTTTTTTGAAGAGTAGATCCCTTTAAATAGGCTCTATTAGGAGTAACCGGCTGATCCGGTTAATAACTGACATCTAACAGTTCTGACAGTTGTCAGTACCTCCGGCTTGATTTCTGTACTTAGGAAACAATTCTACTTGAAGTGTTGAAACTTGACTGTTGAATGTGTCGACACCAGTCCTGGGTGTCAACACTTCTCTTATAGTGATGTCGACACAATTCTGAATGTGTCGACACAAGCTTTATCTTGTCTCGACATAGCTGATGTAGAATGTGTCGACACAGCTTTCAACTTGTCTCGACATAGCTTGTGTAGTGTGTCGACACTTGTCCATAGTATCGACACATTTACTTCCATGTCGACACAACTTGAGTAGTGTATGTCGACACTAGTCCTGAGTGTCGAAACAGTTGCTTTCTTGTATCATAGTGTCGACCTAAGTCCTGTATGTCAACACAACTTTCTCTATTACTCAACACTTCTAGTTTAAGTGTGTCGACACTAATCTTGAGTGTCGACACAACTTTCTCTTTGACTCAGCACTTCAAGTTTAAGTGTGTCGACACTAATCCTGAGTGTCGACACAACTTTCTTCTTTGTCTCAGCGCATATTTGATAAAAGTGTCGACACTGCTCTTGTGTCTCGACGCTTTTGTACTTAGCTTTATTCGCCTGCACACATGAACTTAATATTCATCAAATACAACTATGTGTATATTATTGAGCTGAAAGGACTTCTTCAAATCAAGTACATTGTGACCAATGTACCCAACAGTATACTTCCTCTTTCAGATTCCCGTTTAGGAATGTTGACTTCATGTCCATTTGGTTGACAGTGAAGCCTTTGAGGGTAGCATATGCAAGAAACAACATGATCGCCTCGAGCAATCCACTGGAGCAAAGGTCTGGTCGAAGTCAATCCCCTCTTCTTATCTGTAACCTTGAGCTATAAGTCTGTCTTTATTCTTGATAATTACTTCATTTTTGTCCAGCTTGTTTCTGAATATCCACTTGGTGTCGATCACGTTTTGTCCCTTCGGTCTGGGCACCAGCTCCCAGACTTTGTATCGTTCAAACTAGCTGAGCTCCTCTTGCATTGTCATTATCCAAGAGGCATATTTGTTTGCTTCCTCGAACTTCTTCGGTTTAACCTGAGACAGAAAGCTTAGATGCAAAACTTCGTTAGTTGTACCTCTTCTGGTTCTCACACCGTCGTCTGGCTCTTTAATGATTAGATCATGTGGGTGATCTCTTAGGTTTCGGAACCCTAGATTCCTTGCCCTCTCTCCAGCAGGCTCTACAGCATCTTGTGCAGCCTCTATGGGTTGAGGCACTTCTTCTTATAGAGGTTCTTCATCCACCAAGCCTGGATCGACAATCTTTATTGAGCTTGGAGTGTCTTTTTTGACTGGTTCATCCAAGCTTAGCTCCTTAAACCTGGTACACCAATAAAACTAGATGAGCTGCTATGTAGCATGCTAGTCTCATCAAATACAACATTTATAGACTCTTTTACCACCTGTGTTTTCTTATTTGAAATTCTATATGCCTTACAATGGCTACTATCCTACAAAAATACATTCAAAACACTTTTCACTAAACTTTGTGCGGTAACACTTCCCATTATTAAGTACGAAACATTTATTTTCAAAGATTCTAAAGTAGGACACATTCGGTTTTCTGCCCTTCAATACCTCATAGGGGGTCTTATGATAGCTTTTGTTGATGAGTGCTCTATTTTGCACGAGAAAAGCCGTGTTGACTGCTTTAGCCCAGAAATACTCCGGTAGTGAAGCGTCGTTCAATATGGTAGTACATGATTCAATTAGGGTCTTATTCCTTCTCTCAGCAACTCCATTTTGTTGTGGAGTGCGCGAGGAGTAAAACTCATGAAATATACCTTAGATTTCAAAGAATTTTGTCATGGCACCAGACTCGAACTCTGTTCCGTGGTGACTTCTGATTTTGACCACTGAGCAGTCCAATTCGTTCTAAATATGCCAAACAAAATTAGTGAAAGAGTCGAAGGTGTCTGACTTGTGTTTCAGAAAGAACACCCAAGTGAAACGTGAGTAGTCATCAATAATCACTAACGTATAGACCTTACCTCCTAAGCTGTGAATAGGCATAGGACCAAATAAGTCCATATGAAGCAAGTATAAGCTTCGTGAAGAATCCTTTTCAGCAATACCCTTTAAGGTAGCCCGTGTCTGCTTACCTATTTGATAGTAGTGACATGGACTCTCTTTAAAACACTTAATTTCAGGGGCATCGCGCACTAAGTTATATGAAAATAACATGTTTAAGGTTTTTAAATTAATATGTGCTAATCTCTTGTGTCATTGGTCACAAAGAGATTCACTATCTTTTGCAATAAAACATACTGGGGTAGAATTGTCTAAGCAAAAGAAATTTAAATAGAAAATATTTCTGCTCCGAGTGCCTGTTAAGACCATCTCCAAATTTGCAGACGACTTTATCAAGCACGTTTCCTTGCAAAACTCAACGATGTAGCCTTTGTCATATAGTTGACTTATGCTTATGAGATTAATGTGTAATCCTTCAACATAAGCAACATCTGTGAAAGAGACTACGTCATTGGAAATCATACCATAAACTTTTATAGTTCCCCTGTCTGAACCTCCAAAGATGACTTTGGGTCCATCTTTAACTGGGGTATAATCACATAAAAGGCTTCTTGTCCCGGTCAAGTGTCGAGAGCATCCACTGTCTAATTATAAGATCGGAGTTCTATAGGCCTTTGGACATACCTGCAAAGATAAATTAGTTTACCTTAGGAATCCAAACATATTTGGGTCCTTGGTTCCTGGTCAGCATACTCCACCTAGGAACATTAGCCTTGCGAGTGGTCAGTTTCGCATAACTAACTCTAGGAGTTATAAGATTGGCAGGGTTATACCAACAATCTGCGCCAAAATGACCAATTTTGTCGCAGCACCAACATTCGAATTTGTTGTATCTCCTTTTGTTCTCCTGCTTTACCCTTTTAATGTGAGGTCTAGCAGGGGTAGCATTCTTAGAGGTGGAGGCCTCCTAGTTGTAGCATATACAGGGGCTTCCCATCTTCTTAGCCTTATGCACAACAGATTTAGCTTTTGGTTCCTTCTTATTATTATGGCTATACACATATGGATAATAACTCTTCATCTGAATTTCCTCAAACGGTGCTTTGAACACGTTGGCACCAAAGTCACAGGGATGGGTCCATCCCTGGTATCTGTTCTTGGGCTCTATATGAGTAGGCCTAGCATGATAACCATAGGACGACTCAAGGTCAAACTTGTTCATCGAAAATATTACTTTCCTAAACAAAGGTTGACCCATGGGTGCCTTCCCCTTTTCTTTGGCGTTAGCCTTCTTGGCAGCCTTACCCTTTTCACTGACGTGGCCAAGACCACTACCCTTCTTCTGAGTTGAAAACTCATCGATGAGAGGGAGAATAATCTTTGGCTTGGAGAAACTCTCGACGAGTTTTTTCTTTACCGCAAGCTTTTCTTCCAACTCATCAAGATATTTCTCCTTCAGGCTTAATGTCTCAACCGAGCCCTTGAGTTACTCTTTCAAGGAGTGGACTTCATCTCTGAGAGGAAGTAATTTTGCAATTTCTTCCTTTAGATTTGCTTCCACTGCCTTGAGGGAGGCAATCTCTTTTACCTGCTTTCATACTACCTTACAGCATTTGTCGAAAGCCTTTAATAAATGCTCATGTTGAGCCATCAACTCTGATTCATTCTCATCAGAGGAGTAGTCTTCATGACCATTGGAGGACGTTTCAGATTCTGAAAGAATAGTGTGCGAGTTTACCATCCCATGGTATTCAGAGTCGCCCACTTCCTCGTCAGATTGAGCCATAAGCCCAAAGTAAGCTTCTTCATTTTCAGAACTTGAATCGCTCGAGTCACTGCCGCTGAGAGTCTTCGACTTTTTGGCGACGAAGATCTTTTCTTCTCTCTTCTTCCCTTTGAAGGATCTCTTCTCGTCCTTCCTGGAGTTATCCTTCTTCATGTAAGGACACTCCGCAATCATGTGACCCGTTTTATTACAACAGTAGCAAACAACGTCATAGGAAAACTGTTTGTTCGGTTTGGATTTGTACCTGTCCTTTTTATTATAGCTTTTCGTCGCTCGATCACCGTCACAACGTGATCTTCTGGAATCTGAAGTGGATGACTTGTTTTTTATTTGTCTCCTCTTGCTCAGCAGCTTCTTGAATTGTTTGGAGATGAGGGAAAATTCTCCATCAAATAGCTCGGAGCCAGACATGCTTGGCTCAGAGTCTTCTGGAGTGTCGGGAGCTCGTGTCCTTACATATGACACATCTTTAGATTTTCTTGACTCTTCCGCCTTCAGAGCCACATACTTTTCTCTGCTAGACGTTTTATTGTTCTGTTCCTCCTTCTTACGTGTATTCATTTGAAGCTCATAGGAGAGTAGCTTTCTGAACAGGTTATGTGGATCTATCTCTGGCAGCTTCCCAAATTCTCTAATGACAACAACTTTTGTATCCCAGTCCTTTGTTAAGGATTTGAGGAATTTGTCATTCAGTTCACCATGAGTGAATGCATGGCCATAGTTCTTGATGCCGTTAACGATCTTGAAGAACTTCTCAAAACTGTCAGCTATGGAGTCATTGTCACCTTGCTTGAAGGCCTCGTACTCCTGGTTCAACAACGATCTGCGATCGTCTCTCACTTCTTCAGTACCTTCTATTAGTACAACAAGACAGTCCCACATCTTTTTGGCAGACTTGTAGTGGAATAAGTTCTGGAGCATTGTATCGTCCACTACACTCGCTATGATATTCTTCGCCTTCTTGTCAAGGGAGACTAAGGCAATCTCATCCTTAGTAAGATCCATCATCTTCTTTGGAATAATGATCGCTGGATTTATCGTTGAAGGCTGTGTAGGGATGTGTGGTCCTTCTTCCACTATTTGAAAAATCCTTGGATCAGCAGCTTCCATGTAGAATCGTACTCATTCTTTCCATATGGGAAATTTTTCCTTTGTGCACACCAGTAGCTTCATGGATAACATGTCTTTGCTTCGATCCATGGTGAATATGCGGAATCTCTGAATGCTAGATTAGGGATCTTGTTTAAGGTGTTAGCCTTATCGAACAAAACGCCCCTCTGATACCAATTGAACGTATCTAGTGTCTACCTAAATCACCTAGAGGGGGGTGAATAAGTGATGTTTGCATCTTTTTGCGGAATAAAAATTATCTTAAAGAACAAACACACAAACGCAGAGATTTATAGTGGTTCCCCATATTAGGTACGTCCACAGTCCCACTTTGTCTATCTACCACGAAGAGATAGATTCGACTACTTCACCTTTCTCAGATTATAACAATCTTACAACTCAGAGCAACGCTCCTACACCTCAATCCACAACCGAATCTACACTGCGATCCACAAACCAGATCTACAAACTCGATCCACACACGAATCTACAATCTTGATCCACTAACAGATCTACACTCGGAAGAATAAACTTCCTACAATCTCTGAGACAAAGCTCCTATAAGAGTTAAAATAAATTTTACAAGTACAATACAAAATTTATACTTCCAGATCTGAAAACTTCAAGGGTCTTCCTTCTTATAACTTAAAAACCTTGATGAATAAGGTTGAGGAAGAAAACCGAGAAGGCTGATCTGAAAACTAGGATTCGACCCGATCAAATAGATGATGAAGAATCTTGAACTTTGGATCTGTCGAATATTTTCTCTCTTCGAATCACTGGATTAAGAGATTAGCGACAGAGAAGAACGGCGATGGCGACATGCGGCTTCTCCCAAATTTAGAAAGAGCGATTCTGATTTTTAATTCTGATTAGATTAGGGTTAAAGAATCTGATTCAAAAGAATATATATATATATATATCATCTTCAACGGTCATGAATCATTAAGGAAAGATCCACTGATAGATCAATCAACATTAAATCAAAATAATTTGAAATCCTGTCAGAATATATAAAAAGAAAAATCCGCAAGTCAGTTTCTCTTGAAGAAGTAGATTTCTCGAGAAATGAAAGGCTTTCTTGAGAAATGACTTGGTTTCTCGAGAAATGCCTTGAAGAAATTTCTGTGAAGAAAATCACTGCCAAATTTCTCGAGAAGAAAATGATTTCTCGAGAAATGAATTGCTTTCTCGAGAAATAATATGGCTTCTTGAGAAATTGACTTAGCGCAAAATTCTGTAAACTAACGCAATGACTTCTCGAGAAAGAATTGATTTCTCGAGAAAAAGACTTAGCTTCTCGAGAAATGATTTCAATTTCTCGAGAACTGCTTTGCATTTCTCAAGAACTAACTTAGCTTCTTGAGAAATCTTCAGGGCATTTCTCGAGAAAAAGACTTAGAGTATATTTAGATAACTTCCCGAGAAGTCTTATGGTTTCTCGAGAACAGCAATGCTTTCTTGAGAAATAGACTTATAGACTTCTCGAGAAACGGTCTTCACTTTCTCGAGAAACGGACTTAGGAAATTTTGGAAAAAAAATTCTTTTCTTCTTTATTGGAAACCAGCAATCTTTCTCTTCTTCCATTTCTTTAGTACTTGAAAATGAAGTGCATCCAAATAGAGAGGTTACACATGAGTCAATACCATAGATCACACAATGAGGGATTATATTATATGGTCCTGTGTTTAGTGACTCATTATAATCTGACATTGGTCTACACTTAGCAATATTGACCTGCAAGCACTTAACTAAAAGATAGCATCAAATACAAACTTAATTCATCTTAGTTAAAGGGTGACTTCACACAAATCTGGGTTATTATGGATACAATACCCAACACTCTAGTCATGGACATGGAAGGGGGCGTGTACTTTAGTTTTTCTTCTCATATAAATAGAGTACACCGAGCTCATCATTTCTCCCTCCTGGCTCTACCTCCTTGGGAACTCCATGTACAGTTATTTCTGTATTTAAGTTTTATGTTTTAGTTTTTTTTACTTAAGTAATTTTCTTGGCTTAGAATTTCCTTTCATGTAATGCAATTTTAATTCCATGCAATATTTAGTTCTTGTAATTTTAATTTCATGCAAAGTCATTTTTTGTACCTCCTTTAATCATGATAATGAAATTTTCTTCGCTTCTATTTTGCAAGCTCTCTCTCTCCTTTTCTTTCATGTTACTCTCTTTACTTCATAACTTAGATTATATTTCAATTTTGCAATCTCTCTCTCTTCTTTCCTCTCATTTTAGCACTTTTTCTTTCATGTCTAGTTTTTTTGTTTTTGATTTCCACAAGCCAATGATTAATCACTCTATTGATAATCGTCTCTCTTCCACCTTAGATTTATTCCCGATTTATAATGATTCGAGTTCATATATCAGTTATGAATTTCGATAGTTATTTTCGTACTCTAGTTAGTCTAGAGGTGTGTGCATATAAATTGATTGCTTGGGAATAAAAAGAGTTGCACGCACCCCTCGAGAGAGGATGACGTAAATCTTCTGGATAGGAGTCAAATCCTATAGTGGTATTCACCTTGTTAAAGCGAGTTTTAGGTTATTAATTATAGAATGGGAATTCGGTTACTACTTCCTAAGCTCAGTTAGGTGTAGTCCTTGAAAGAGGTAGGTTCATAATTTTGGAATCTCCACGGTCAAGTCTCAGAATATGAAATTTATAAATTATCTTTAACTTTCATTTCAAGAGACATTTTTATCCAGTTACTTTTTTTCTTTTGCTTTCATTTTAAGAAGCGATTTTCATGTCTATGTATGATTATTTCAAGTCTTTAGTTTTTTTTTTCTATTCTCGCATTTAGTTTAGTTTATTTCAACTCTGTGTTTCTTTCGATAAAATAATAGTTAGTTTTCTTGAAGTAGAAGTACTCGATAGACCCGTGGATTTATACGACCTTAATATGTCTTTGCATATCATATGATTTTCGTAATAGGTACGTTTACCTTCATCCTAGATAATGTTTGGAGAAAAATATCTTCCTCAATTTTTTATATCACGTGTGCGGGGATGTCACGAGGTGAACACGGGGAAGGCATGTGGCGTGTCCGGGGAAGGCATGAGGCACACGCGGGGAAGGCACAGGGCGCGCGGGGGGAAGGCGCAGGGCATGTGCGGGGAGGCACGGGGCACGCACGGGGAAGGCACGTGAAGGTGTGTGGCACTCACAGGGAAGGCGCGAGGCGTTTACGGGAAAGGAGCGGGGCGCGCAAAGAGATTTTATACAAACAAAAATGCAAATGGTCCAAATGCCAACAAGATGGTCATTATGCAAATGAATGCCCCACCACAATAAAAAAAGATTTTCATTCCAAATCTCCATGATTACGGTATCAATACGTACAGTATAAAAGACATCCCAAACGAGGAATCATCAATATATAAATTAGAATCTGTATATTCATATATAGAAAAAAACTTTACCAGATGTGGTGTAGGTTGGGACTATCTCTCTCCCGGGGGTTGGCAAGAATTTCAAGGAAGAAGAGAGCGGAAGGAGAGCACTCAGAACTTAGAAGAAAACTCAAGAAATTTTATTACTTAAGCTCCAATATTTTTGATAAATAATACATCCTTAGAGGTTCCCTTTTATAGGCCTCAAATAACCACCAGGTACCATTATGATGGTATTGGTGCCAAAATGAAAATAAGTGCAAAAGCAAAATGTGGCCCTCAGCATGGCTCCATTTTAATAGAAAGATGCTTTCACTGGTCTATTGCTGAATAGTGACTTCTTTTTTATTTGAAAGATGCTTTGGCTAGTACTATTATTGAATAATTGGCATACTATTCTCTTTCCTCTAGTAGAGGGAATGCTAGGTGGTCTTCTGATGGAATCTTGTATGTCACGATAATTATGGTTGTATTTCCTCCATTTGGTCTTCTTTTGTATTTGCTTCAACGCAATTCTGAGCTTTTATTCATATTCTTCCCAGAGTTAGGGTCTCC
The DNA here is from genome assembly GCA_039513925.1 of Platanthera zijinensis. Taxonomy (NCBI): domain Eukaryota; kingdom Viridiplantae; phylum Streptophyta; class Magnoliopsida; order Asparagales; family Orchidaceae; genus Platanthera; species Platanthera zijinensis. The sequence continues at coordinate 59,033,014 of CM077086.1, forward strand.
AAATATTCTTTTGTTACATGAATTTATTCCATATTATCTTGTTCTCTTGAGAGAAAATCGCAAAAAAGGATATTGTCCACTTTTTTGATAGATTTGACAGAGAGTCATTACTCCCAAATTTCCTCAAAAAAATTTGTTGCCATAAAAAACTGTTCATCCTCTTCACAGAACTCCTTTTTGAGAATTCAGTTTTTTGGTGCATTGGTGCTTCTTTTATAGAATAAAGTTCCGGAACTTGTGTAGTGGGAAATTGTTTAAAGTATTGTCGTTCTTCCCAAACTGACCAAATTTTGAATAAAAAAATATCCATATTGTATGATAGCTTGGAAGAAAATTGATGGTATACTTTTCTTGATATCCATCAGAGTGTTATGTTTAAATAAATTTCATGTACAAGACTGATTTTGATAGCGATGTATTGCTCCATGGTTTGACCGAATAGCGAACATATTCTGATCTGATCATATTTTTGAAGATGAAGAAGTTGTTTGGTTCACATAGTAGTGTTTCTACCTGTGTCTTCAAGGACCTTTAGAAATTTTAGGAGTTCTCCCTCCTCAATAAGCTTTTGATTATACATTTCCAAAAATTTATGGAAGGTAACTTCGACTCAATTAGTTTGAGCTTTTCATTCTCGATTTTAAAGAATTTGGTTAATTCTAAAAAATCAGAGACGTCTAATTTTATAAGATTGGCAGTTTTAATGGTTGAAAAGATTTCATACAACTTTCATTGTTTGGTAGTTTTTTCGATGAACATAGTTCTTAACCTTTCGGACATCGCTTTTGATTGAGCAGGTGAGAAAAATTCTATCATTCTTTTGATAAGCCATTTAGCAGTGTGGCCCTTTTGTATCGTATTGTTTTGTTGTTCTTTGGCTAGGTATGCCTTTTCAAGCATACTCAAGTGAAAGCTTGATGTTCAAGAGTCCTCGATATATATGGATTTATGCAGATTGTTGAATAAAGTGTAGTTGTTTGGGACCGCTTCTTTTAGTGGTACATTATACCACTCTTTGATTATTACTTTCACAAATGTTTGTGGTAGCATGTCAGGTCTTTGTGCATTTTGTAATATATACAATTTTGTCGTTATTGACAGCCCAGTTTGCTTGTTTGCTCCTGTGGTAGATCGAAGATTAATTCCTATGAGAATTCGTTATTGCGCTTCTCAAGTGGGAGAGTTACATATTGTCATATCACGGACAAATAAGTTGTATATTCAGATGGGAATATTTATATTGACATTTCTGGTAGAAATTTTTATAGAGATAAGGTCTTTAGTTTCTTCAGTAGAAGATGTTTTTGATGCCTTTCCTCTTTTGGAGGTGACGGTTTCCCAATCTTTAGTTCCCTTTTTCAGCACTATTGTTGCTTTGAGATGTTCGAGCCTTTTGTTAAGGCCGATTCTTGACATGGTCTAAAAAATAAATTTACAGTAAAATTAATATATCCAGGAATATATTTGACATTATAAACATATGTTTCCAAATACATTGCGATTCGAATCTTTCTTTGATTGGACTCGGAGTCATTAATTGTTAATGTTTTTATAAATTAGGAGACGGTTTTGTTGACAGTTTCAATAAAAAAATTTCTATCCAAGAGGTAGACTTTGAAACTTTTAATTGCTAATTTAATTGCCAGAAGTTTTTTGTCGTATGCCGAGTATTTTTGTTCAGTTTTTTCAAATTTACTTGATGAATTAATATACTACAATTTCAATATCTTTAGTGGGTGTTTTTGCAATTATGATTTCTGCCCAAAAACTTTCAGATGCATCTGTTTTCAATGATATTTGGTCTTTGTGTAAATGGATGGTGGATGACTTTTTGATCGATAACTAACTTTTTTATTTGTTGTATTTCTTCTCGTTCTAAGTCATTTAGAGCGATTGAAATTTTATCTGTGTTCCATCTTCGAGGTTGTTCTCTGTAATCACATTTATATTTATCTTGAAATTTGAACAGTTTTGTTTGCAAACATTTTACTCTACTTCAAAGATTTGAAATTATTTTTCGTCAATAATTTAAAAGTCTTAAAGAAATTCTTGTAGTTCTTTTAAGGCTCGAAAATTATCGGAGAAATCTTTTATTTTTGTGTAAATATGTTGTTGTAATCAATCCATCCATTTTTTTATATATTTTCGAAGGAAATTGATTTCAGGTTTACATAACTCAATTTTCTTTGGACTAAGAATTATATCATTATAAAGTAATAAATGCATGACTTGTAAAAGATGTTTTTGTTCAGCTAAAGAGGTGCGAAAAACAAATATATCGTCGATATAGACTTAAATACAAATGTCAAGTATCCAAAGATTATATTCATCCATTTTTGGAAAATTTGTAGGGCATTTTTTAAACCAAAAGGCATTACTAACCATTCAAAGTGTCTTTATGGGAAACTAAATGCTGTTAATTCCATTGAATGTTTGTCTTTTAATTTTATTTGCCAAAATCCAGATTTTGCATCGAATTTATAAAAATTTTTGCTCCTTGTGCTTGTGTTATGATGGTTTCGGTCGATGGTATGAAATAGCCTTCAAATTTTGTATGATTATTTAGTTTACAATAATTGATTACCATCCCGGCTTTTCCTCATTTTTGTACAGTGTGATTTCTTACGAGAAAAGTGGGCGAACTATGCAGACTAGAACTTTTTTGAATTATATTCAAATATAGTATACGTAGTTCAGTAATTTGTTTTGAAAATTTCGTTTTATCAGTGGGAGAAATCATTATACTATTAATGCAGACATTTGTATCTTTATACTGGTCTAAGAGTTTGATCTTACAATATTGTGGTGCTTTATTGAACCTTTTAAATGAATTATTATCATATAAAGGTTCGAGCTTACTATGGAATAATTTTTCCAATTCTGAGTTATAATGTATCGTGTATGCATATATTTTTGATGGAATGAGTTGACTTTGTATTGAGTTGATTAATATGACCTTATTAGTTTTGAAAAGTGTAGGTGTATAGTTCTGGGCAATTTAAATAGGAAAATGTATTCGAGGGAAAACATTCTCATTTAATTCAATAAAAGAATAATTGAAAGCAGTGAAATTATAGAGATTATCCAATCCAGGTATGCAATCTTGCTCTAATCCATGTGGGAGAATAACGAAATTGGAGGAAAAATTGTGTCTGGTACCATAAAGATCTTGTATCGAGATAGAGATATTGATAGCTTTTTGTGTTACTCTTGTAGATTGTCCCATAAAGCCATTTAAAAAACCAAGTTTATCTAACAGGAGATGGTATTCTCGATCGTGGGATAAAAGTTTATTGAATTAAGCTTACTTCGGATCCAGTATCGAGGAAAGCATGAAGAGTGAATTTTTTAATGTTTGGTAGCTTGAGAGTGAGTGGAAGATATATATGGAGTTGTTCTCGTTTTTTTAGATCAATTGAACGAATTGTGTGTATTGAACAAGACTTTTGTTTTTTAGTATCCCATTCATCCTGGGTATGGGTATTTTCTACTTATTATTATAAACGAGTTTAATAGGGTTGTTATTTAGAAAATAATTGATAAAAGATTTTTATTTTTCTTAATATTCAATTACTTTGTGGAGTGTAATTATTCCATAGAATACCTTTTGTTATAATTCAAGATAGGCATCGAATATTAGTTTATTTTTTGTTTACTTAAAATTCCTCGTCAATGTTGTCGGCGGAGAAACGAACCATACAAATTTTAGGAAGCTGATAGGAGTTAAAAGAGTTTATGAAATGTTTGTGGTCATGCAGAGGTGGTAGAGGGGCATTATTAAAGGTGTGAATAATAAGGGAGAAAAAGAGTTCGAATTGTTGATATAAATTTTTATAATTTGATCATAATTTTGTAAACCAATTTTGTTGTGGGTTTTAAAGTAAATGGACGACAATAGTCGTCTTCGACTGAAATGATTGGTGAAAGTCCGAAAGTTTGCACATTTGGGAAATAGATCCGTCTTTGCGGGAGAATAGTTACTTTTGCTTAGTATAAGTAATATGCGTTTTAAAAATATATTTACATATTAAAAATGTGTGACTGTAACTGCAAGGATTACAACATTTATCATCTATTTTTCGGTTTTGACCCTTTTCTCTACAGCTAGACGTCGGACAACAATCTTTGGATTTCTGGCAGGTGAAGCGGCAAACTCATACTAAAGGTTTATCCGACCGCTTTATAGAGAGAGAGCATAGCTTTATTTTGTTTTCTACCTTAAAGCATAGCGGAAAATAAATTAAAACAATGCAAATTTTGTTCACGGAAAAAGGTTTTAAAAACAATGACTTCTACATTGCAAAAAAAAAATCTAAATCAACTCGTAGAGAGGGGATCCAGTGAGACTTAGAACATTAAAAAATCTTACAAAAAACTCTCTGGGAATAAAAACAACCCTCTGGTACCATTATGACGGCACTGGTGCCAAAATAAAATAAGTGCAAAGGCAAAATGTGTCCCTCATAATGGCCTCATTTTTAATAGAAAGATGTTTTCTCTGGTACTATTGTTGAATAGTGGCTTCTTTTTTTTTTGAAAGATGCTTTGGCTAGTACTATTGTTGAATCATTGTCATACTATTTTTTTCTTCTATTGGAAGGAATGTTAGGTGGCCTTCTGATGGAATCTTGTACGTCGCGATAATTATGGTTGTATTTCCTTCATTTGGTCTTCCTTTATATTTGCATCAATAAAACTTGAGTTTTTGTTCCTTTTTTCCCAGAGTAAGGGTCTCCAAATATTCTTTTGTCACACAAATGATTTTCATATTATCTTGTTTTTTGGAGAGAAAAATGCAAAATAGGATATTGTCCTCTTTTTTGGCAGATTTGGTAGAGAGACATGAGTCCCAGATTTCCTCAAAAATTCTGTTGCCACAAAAAACCATTCATCTTCTTCACACAACTCATTTTTTTGAGAATTTAGTTTTTCGGTGAATCATTGCTTCTTTTACAGAATGAGTTCCCAAATTTGTGCAATGAGAAATTGTTTAAAGTATTGTCGTTATTCCCAAACTGACTAAATTTTGAATAAAAAATATTCTTATATAAGCTTTCATATTGTATGACGGATTGGATGCAAATTGGTGGTATACAGTTCTTGAAATCCATCGGAGTGTTTGTGTTTAAATAAATTTCATGTACGAGACCGATTTTGATAGTAGTGTCTTGCTCCATGGTTTTATCGAATAGAGAACATATTCTGATCCGATCATTTTTGTTGAAGATGAGGAAATTACTTGGTTCACATAGTAGCATTTCTACCTCTGTGTCAATACACACAATTCTTGGATTTCTCCCTCCTCAATAATCTTCTGATTATGCATTGCCAAAATTTTATGCAAGGTGACTTCCGACTCAAGTAGTTTTAGCTTTCCATTCTCAATTTTAAAGAATTTGGATAATTCTAAAAATCGGAGATGCCCAATTTTATAAGATCGATAGTTTCAATGGATGAAACGATTTCATACAACTTTTGTTGTTCAGTAGTTTTTTGGTTGAACAAAGTGCTTATCCTTTCGGACATGGCTTCGGATTGAGCGGGTGAGAAAAATTTGTCCATTCTTTTGACAAGCTCTTTTGTAGTGTGATAACCCTTTTGTATCGTATTGTTTTGCTGATCTTTGACTATAAATGTCTTTTCAAGCATACTCAAGTGAAAGTTTGTTGTTTGGGAGTCCTCAATCTATATGGATTTTCACACATTGTTGAATAAAGCATGGTCATTTAGGACCACTTCTTTTAGTGGTACATTATACTACTCCTTGATTATTGGTTTCGCACATGTTTGTAGCAGGCCGTTAGGCCTTTGTGAGTTTTGTAACGTTTACAGTTTTGTCATTACTGACAACCCAAATTGCTTGTTTGCTCCTGTGTAAGATCGAAGATATATTCCTGTAGGATTTTGTTGTTGCACTTCTCTAGTCGAAGAGTTAAATGTTGTCATATTGCGGACAGATGAGTCATATATTGTAACACCCCTATCCGTCGCATAGCATATAGCAGTAGGTCCGGCCGGGGCCCGACGCCATATACTACGGACAGACCGGTTGGTTACGCGTTGAAACCATTCAACCAATCATGTTATCCTACACAACACCTAGCGGAAGCAAATTTATTAAGTTGCAAAAGAAATAAGAACCCTGCTACAAAGCATGAATGTCCACTACCAACTCAAGAATGTAATCATACATAAAAGAGAACTGGCCTTAAGGCCTTATATTGTTCACTTAACAAAATAGTGCTTTCATACTTCGGCTCGCAGGCCGGCCATACATGAAAAACGGGAAAGAAACATAAGCAATAAGGCCTTCGAGGGCCGGCACAGCTACAAGGGCTTTAGCCCGCTATTTCCCGCTCTGCTCCGCAGCACCTGCAAGCCACAAACCACCGCCCAGTGGCAAACAAAAGCAACGGTCAGCTATGCTGACCAAATTATAACGATCCCGCCCCCAAAATTGGGGCGGCGATGATCTTTCCCTGCACTTTATTAGTATAGGCAATATATTAATGTGAACACACATCAACACAGGCGTAGGCTCGCACGGCCACACACCCCGTGCACTCAGGGCACATTCTCGGCGAACCGGCCAACGTCACGTCAATTCAAGCCATAGACGTTCCCAATCCACCACCGCCTCTTGGACGGTCGTCCATATGAGCATTTTTCCTTCCTGGCCTTGGTCACGGCAATTTAAGCCATAGACCGCCGAAGACCCTCATCCATGCCAACGGTCCTACCGAACGACATAGACCGGGTACGGTTCCATCTGACCCGTGCTCATATCGCAACGGCAATTTAATCCATATGCGCAGGTCAAGACTCACCGAGTCCCGTTTCCGCCACAACAATCACATAACCCGGTCATGTTCACGTTGGCTCCCCGGCCATCGTGTTGGCAAAACTCGCTTTTGCCCAGTTTTCCGGGTGCACCTTGGAGTTAATCTCCAAGGCTCCCTATTGCAATCTACCACGTAGAAAACCCGAAAAATGCCCAAACACCCGGAGTTTTCCCCGGTTCGTATGCAATGCAACATCACCGATCCGGACCAACCTGTCCGAATAGGCTTCACACATAATGCATATGTCGGTTTATGCATATGGACTCTACACAAGGAGGACTTCACATATCTACCCCAAGGAACGCTCCAACTCTTCGCTCACTCGCGAGAGCGGGCTTCCTATGAAAGGAAAAGAGGGCTTCACATGCCCAAGGATGAGAAATCGTTACCCTTGCATTCTTCCGCGGCGCCATCAAAAACTATACAGTTGGAAAGCACCGCAACGGCGTCGCCTCCGCGGATCTGGACTCGGATCGCGATTCGGAACTCCGAAGCTCCTCCGGCGGCCGGATCTTGGACTCCTCCTTCCTCCTTGCTTTCCCTTCTCTCTAACTTTTAGAGAGAGATGGGCCAAAGAAAAATGGGTTTCTAAACCCTATTTCTCGGCCATAACCACCCAGAAGCAGCCCCCCACCGTCGGATCCAAAGCCAAGGAAACGAATGGCCCGGATTAAATCCAAAATCATAAGATCTGGGCCGAACACGGGTTGGCACACGGCCGTGTGCCTGGCCGTGTAGCTCATTTGCCGTCTCGACCTAAATTGAAAACCAGCACACGGCATGTGACACGGCCTCCGACACGCCCGTGTCGCCTGCGACACGCCCGTGTCGGGACCCGTGTCACGCCCCCCGTGTGCAATAAATCACCACTTTGGAGTCAGAGGGGTACACGGCTTGGTGACACGGCATCGGACACGCCCGTGTCAAACTAGACACGCCCGTGTTCGTGCCCGTATCACTACCCATGTACCCACCCGCACAGCACAGGTGTGATACGGCCTGGGACACGCCCGTGTCCTAGGCCGTGTTCCACCACACGACCATCGTCGACCTGCGCTGGTCGAAGACACGGCCCGAGCTCGACACACCAGACACGGCCTCCGACATGCCCGTGTCGGGGCCCGTGTCACCTGCACCAAAAACTCGATTTGGCCAAAATCGATCCCCGTCGCTCCTACAACAATTTGGGGTGTTACAATTCTACCCCCCTTAAAGAATTTCGTCCACGAAATTAATAAAGGAAAAATAGGACTTAACGTATAACAGTACCTGAGCGGAATAATTCCGGGTACTCCTCGAGCATAGTCTGCTCCCGTTCCCAAGAGAGCTCCTCACGCCCGCAGTTATCCCACCGGACCTTAACAATCCGGATCTCCTTGTTACGAAGCCTCTTGACCTCAACATCTTCGATGCGAATGGGCTTGACCCTAGTCGTCAACCCTTCGTCCACCGGCACTTGGTCAACCGCGATCACCTGCGAAGGCTCTTGCACCGCCTTCCGCAACACAGAAATGTGGAACACATCATGTAATCCACTCAACTCCACTGATAGCTTCAAACGGTATGCAGCTTCGCCGACTCGCTCCAGAACCTCAAAAGGTCCAAGGTATCTTGGGCTCAGCTTCTTCAAGCATCTTACCCGCGAAACCCCCTTGAACGGCTTCACTTTCAGGTATACCCAATCGCCTACCGCGAACTCCACGTTCCGATGCTTGGCATTGTAATACTTCGCCTGCCGGTCCTGAGCGATCAACAAGCTCTCCCGAATGATCCGTACTAACGAGGTAGCACTCTCTACCTCCTGCTTCTTGTACAACCTTGCCTCACCCGTTTCAAGCCACGATAACGGCGTGCGACACTTCCTACCATACAGGGCCTCGAAGGGCGCCATTTGTATACTCGCTTGGTAGCTGTTGTTGTACGCGAACTCCACCAAATAAAGGTGGTCTTCCCAATGCTTACCAAAATCCAGAACACACATGCGTAGCATGTCCTCCATCGTTCTATTGACCCTCTCGGTCTGCCCATCCGTCTGCGGATGGAAAGCTGTGCTGAACTTTAACTTTATTCCCAGCATCTGCTGCACCAACCTCCTATCATTTGACGTGAACCGCCCATCGCGATCACTCACAATGCTACGGGGCATACCATGCAGCCTAACAATATTGTCGACGTACAACTTTGCCAATTTCTCCACTGGATCATCCTTCCTATGCGGAATGAAATGCGACACCTTGGTTAGTCGATCTACGATCACCCAGATGGCGTCGTTCCCCTTCTGTGACCTTTGTAACCCGTGCACAAAGTCCATAGATATATCGTCGAATTTCCACTCCGGTATAGGCAAGGACTTCAGAAATCCTCCCGGCTTTTGGCACTCCGCCTTCACCAGGGCGCACGTTTGGCACTTAGCCACGTACAACGCCACATCTTTCTTGAGCCCCGGCCACCAAAACAGCTTTTTGAGATCACGATACATCTTCGTGCTCCCTGGGTGGATTGAGTACTTGGTATGATGAGCCTCGTACATCAACTCTGCCCGGAGGTTACCCCCACTCTGGACGCACAACCGATGACCCTTCCTTAACAAACCATCTTCCACCGAGAACTGGGAATTTGACCCATCCAGAGCGGTCTCCAAAAGCTCCTTCATGGAGTCATCTAACTCCAATGCCTGCCGAACCCGGTCAGCCAGGTCATACTGCACTTCTGTCCAGTTTAACATTGCTTTGGCGCTCGTCTACTTGTCAACGCAACAGATCTCAAGCTCCTCCAACTCCCGTACTAGCCGCTCATCATGCACCGACAACCAGTTGGCTTGGGCGGGAGCCCTGCGGCTCAGCGCATCCGCAACTGTGTTGCCCTTCCCGGGTACATAATGTATTTTGAAGGTGTAGTCCCCTAGAAACTCCATCCACCTCCTCTGCCTCATATTAAGGTCCTTTTGATCCAACAAATATTTTAGGCTCTTGTGATCGGTGTATATATCGACCCTTACGCCGTATAGGTAGTGCCTCCACAACTTGAGTGCAAATATCACGCCCGCCAACTCCAAGTCGTGCACCGGATAATTTCTTTCATGCACCTTCAGCTGACGCGACCCATACGCTATCACGCTCCCATGCTGCAATAACACGCAGCCCAAGCCACTACCCGAAGCGTCGTTATACACCTCAAAGCCCTCGGTCCCACTCGGCGAACTAAGCACTGGCGCCGTGGTCAACCGTCTCTTCAGCTCCTCAAAAGCTTGCACTGACTCTTGCGTCCACAAGAATTTCTGATCCTTCCTCGTCAACTTCGTGAGAGGTAATGCTAACCGCGAGAAGTTCTCTACGAAGCGCCTGTAATATCCGGCAAGCCCGAGAAAACTACGGACTTCCGCGACAGAAGATAACGCAGGCCACTCTCGTATCGCAACAATCTTGGCCGGATCCACCGCTATACCTTCCCCACTCACTATATGACCAAGGAACCCTACCGAGGGTAGCCAGAACTCACACTTGGAGAACTTTGCATAAAGCTCATTCCTCCTCAAAGTCTCCAACACCAAATGCAAGTGCTTGAAGTGGTCTTCTTCGCACTGCGAGTACACCAAAATATCGTCAATGAAGACGATCACAAAGCGATCCAGGAAATCTCTGAACGTCCTGTTCATCAAGTACATAAATACTGATGGCGCATTCGTCAGTCCAAACGGCATGACCGTGAACTCGAAATGCCCATATCTTGTACTGAACGCCGTCTTCGGGATATCACACTCCCTAATCCTCAGCTGGTAGTACCCCGACTTCAAGTCCAACTTGGAGTATACCGACGATTCGACTAACTGATCAAAGAGATCATCAATCCTCGGGATCGGGTACTTATTCTTCTCTATTAGCTTGTTCAACTCTCTGTAGTCGATACACAGCCGCATACTCCCGTCCTTCTTCTTAACGAAGAGGACCGGTGCGCTCCAAGGCGACGAGCTTGGACGCACATACCCTTGCTCCATCAGCTCCTCTAGCTGAACTTTCAACTCTGCCATCTCCTTAGGCGCCAACCTATACGGAGCACGTGACACCGGTTTGGCCCCCGGTACGAGCTCGATGGTGAAATCAATCTCCCGCTGCGGTGGGGCTCTGGGAAGACTATCCGGGAACACATCGAGGTATTCGCAAACCACGGGGATGCTATCCAACGGAGACTTTGGCTCCACAGCCCCCACTATTGCGAAGAACAGCTCTGCACCAGCACGAACCGCCTTCACCACCTGAAGAGCTGACATCAGTGTCTTGCTCGACCCCTTTAGCCCCTCGAATGTAGTCTCCCGCCCTACACCCAGCTTGACCTCATTTCGGTCACAGTCAATCGAAGCTTTCTGCTCTGACAGTCAATCCATCCCAAAGATCACGTCGAACTCTACTAGCGGCAGCAATGATGCTAGCAAGTCGAACTCTTGGCTCCCAATGTGAACCTTTACGGCGCACACCCTGTCCACACGCATCGAGCACCCATTCGGTATCAGCACATCCAACTTGTCCTTTGTCATCGAAGAAGGGACTCCGATGCGCGATATAAATTTTTCGGACAAGAAGGAGTGTGAAGCTCCCGTATCGAACAGTTCCCGTGCCGGACTATCACTAATCACAACAAAGCCTATACAAACAATATTAGGCTAACAAGCAATAGCTAACGGTATTAAAGCTAACTTGCTATAAATTAACTCATACCTGTCACCACATCCGCTTGCTTGATGGCCTCCTGCTGGCCCAAGTTATAGACTCTAGGCTGAGTCGAAGCATAGTGGGATGCGGTCGACTCCACCGCTTTGCCCTTCTCCTCGTAGGTAGCTCCTTGTTTCCTTTCGGACTTTGAGCGTCCACTCCAGCAATCACGGGCAAAGTGCCCCGGCTTTCCACACGTGAAACAAGCGCCCGGGGTTCGATTGGTAGTTTCCCCCGAGGCACCTGAAGCAGTTGGACCCGACGTCTTAGCTTTCTTATAGAATCTGCGGTAGCCCGACTTCGACGTAGTCGGTGCCTTGAACTCCGCTTTCTTGATACCGGATTCTTTCTTTGCTTGGACATTCTTCATGTCCATCTCCAAGGACCGGGCCGAATTGACCAGGGTCATGAAACCCTGCGCCTTGGGCCCCGACAGTAGCAACCTTAAATCATCTCTTAGCCCTTCATAGAAGCGGCTCGTCTTGCGCTCCTCGTCTGCGAAGGTAGCGCCGGCATATCTCCCCAACCGAGTAAACTCGTGGAGGTACTCATCAACGATGCAATCCCCTTGCACCAACTTCTGAAATTCACTTTCTAGCGCAATCCTCTGCGCCGAGGGGAGGTATCGAGCCATGAACAGTCTCGCAAACTCCTCCATCGAAACTTCGGCCAACGGCCTTCCCCGCAACTGATGTAGCTCTAGGCCTTCCCACCATAACCTTGCGTCCCCATCCAAAAGGAACGTCGTTATAGTGGTCTTCTGCCACTCTTCTGTTTCCGTCGCAGTCATCACCCTGTTGACCCTTGAGAGCCAATCCTCTACTTGGGTCGGGGTTTCTGCCCCCGTGAATACCGGTGGGTGAAAGCCCATCACGTGCTTCAGTTGTCTTTCTGTTACTCTCCGAGGCAACTCTGGCTCCAAGACTACTTGCTCAACCCTCCTTTGCTCTGCCGTCTGAAGCGGTACTTGCTCCATAGCAGGAGCAGGCTGCTGCACCTGCCTTGCAGGCTGCGCATTGATCATTGCCATGACCGCTTCTGCCACCAACCTAATGGTCTCGGCAGACGGAGGTGTTGCAGGCGCATCGCTTGGCGCACTACTCGCCTCAGAACCTGGCCGTTCAGACGGCCCAGCACCACTTCTGGTCACCTATAATCGTGCAAAACACCGATAAGCGACCCAAAAAATTACTGCAAACAGCAATTATAGGAACACGCAAGTTCCTCAAACATGTATATTTTCATTCCTAAGTGGACATTCATGGGTTCTTTTCATGTTATAACGATGACGCACATATGTGCTCACCACCCCTTAAAGTAAATTCGTCCACGAATTCATTTAAGCTTGACCGAAAACAGTAGTCTGATACCAATTTGTAACACCCCTATCCGTCGCATAGCATATAGCAGTAGGTCCGGCCGGGGCCCGACGCCATATACTACGGACAGACCGGTTGGTTACGCATTGAAACCATTCAACCAATCATGTCGTCCTACACAACACCTAGCGGAAGCAAATTTATTAAGTTGCAAAAGAAATAAGAACCCTGCTACAAAGCATGAATGTCCACTACCAACTCAAGAATGTAATCATACATAAAAGAGAACTGGCCTTAAGGCCTTACATTGTTCACTTAACAAAATAGTGCTTTCATACTTCGGCTCGCAGGCCGGCCATACATGAAAAACGGGAAAGAAACATAAGCAATAAGGCCTTCGAGGGCCGGCACAGCTACAAGGGCGTTAGCCCGCTATTTCCCGCTCTGCTCCGCAGCACCTGCAAGCCACAAACCACCGCCCGGTGGCAAACAAAAGCAACGGTCAGCTATGCTGACCAAATTATAACGATCCCGCCCGCAAAATCGGGGCGGCGATGCTCTTTCCTTGCACTTTATTAGTATAGGCAATATATTAATGTGAACACACATCAACACAGGCGTAGGCTCGCACGGCCACACACCCCGTGCACTCAGGGCACTTTCTCGGCGAACCGGCCAACGTCACGTCAATTCAAGCCATAGACGTTCCCAGTCCACCACCGCCTCTTGGACGGTCGTCCATATGAGCATTTTTCCTTCCTAGCCTTGGTCACGGCAATTTAAGCCATAGACCGCCGAAGACCCTCATCCATGCCAACGGTCCTACCGAACGACAAAGACCGGGTACGGTTCCGCCTGACCCGTGCTCATATCGCAACGGAAATTTAAGCCATATGCGCAGGTCAAGACTCACCGAGTCCCGTTTCCGCCACAACAATCACATAACCCGGTTATGTTCACGTTGGCTCCCCGGCCATCGTGTTGGCAAAACTCGCTTTTGCCCAGTTTTCCGGGTGCACCTTGGAGTTAATCTCCAAGGCTCCCTGTTGCAATCTACCACGTAGAAAACCCGAAAAACGCCCAAACACCCGGAGTTTTCCCCGGTTCATATGCAATGCAACATCACCGATCCGGACCAATCTGTCCGAATAGGCTTCACACGCAATGCCTATGTCCGTTTATGCATACGGACTCTACACAAGGGGGACTTCACATATCTACCCCCAAGGAACGCTCCAACTCTTCGCTCACTCGCGAGAGCGGGCTTCCTATGCAAAGGAAAAGAGGGCTTCACATGCCCAAGGATGAGAAATCGTTACGCTTGCATTCTTCTGCGGCGCCATCGAAAACTATACGGTTGGAAAGCACCGCAACGGCGTCGCCTCCGCGGATCTGGACTCGGATCGCGATTCGGAACTCCGAAGCTCCTCCGGCGGCCGGATCTTAGACTCCTCCTTCCTCCTTGCTCTCCCTTCTCTCTAACTTTTAGAGAGAGATGGGCCAAAGAAAAATGGGTTTCTATACCCTATTTCCCGGCCATAACCACCCAGGAGCAGCCCCCCACCGTCGGATCCAAAGCCAAGGAAACGAACGGCCCGGATTAAATCCAAAATCATAAGATCTGGGCCGAACACGGGTTGGCACACGGCCGTGTACCTGGCCGTGTAGCTCATTTGCCGTCTCGACCCAAATTAAAAACCAGCACACGGCATGTGACACGGCCTCCGACACGCCCGTGTCGCCTGCGACACGCCCGTGTCAGGACCTGTGTCACGCCCCCCGTGTGCAATAAATCACCACTTTGGAGTCAGAGGGGTACACGGCTTGGTGACACGGCATCGGACACGCCCGTGTCAAACTAGACACGCCCGTGTTCGTGCCCGTGTCACTACCCGTGTACCCACCCGCACAGCACAGGTGTGACACGGCCTGGGACACGCCCGTGTCCTAGGCCGTGTTCCACCACACGACCATCGTCGACCTGCGCTGGTCGACGACACGGCCTGAGCTCGACACGCCAGACACGGCCTCCGACATGCCCGTGTCGGGGCCCGTGTCACCTGCACCAAAAACCCGATTTGGCCAAAATCGATCCCCGTCGCTCCTACAACAATTTGGAGTGTTACATATATTATGATGGGAATATTTGTTTTGACATTTCTGGTTGGAATTTTTGTAGAGATAAAGTCTCTATTTTCATTAGTGGAAGATGTTTTTTATGCCTTTCCACTTTTGGAGATGACGGTTTCCTAATCATTAGTTCTCTTTTTCAGCTCAATTGATGCTTTGAGACTAAAAGTATATAGTTGTTTACCTAAATAACCTAGAGGGAGAGGTGAATATGTGAATTCTATGTCTTTAAGCAGAATTAAAATACTTTAAAAGTAAGCTCACAGAATCAGAGAACACGCAGCACAAATATAAGGATTTATAATGGTACCCCAAAATGGGTACGTCCACTCTCCCACCTCGCCTATCTAGCACTTTGGGCTAGACTCTGCTACTTAATCAACTCAAATTATAACAAATCTTATACCTCGGAGTCTTCAACTCTTACAAGCTCGTAGACAACGTCTCCTATAAAAACTCGGAGAACAAACTCTCCTACGCTCGATCCTCTAAACTGGGATCTACAAAACTCGAAAGTGAAATTCCTACAAGAGTTGTACAAATGGTTTTACATAACAAAATAGATTGCAGTAATAACCTTCTTTAGATCTAAGAGAATCAATCTTCTTCCATGTTAGAATAAAATTCTTAAAGTAAACGTAGAAGGAGAAGACTTGGTTGAGGACTTCAAAAC
The DNA here is from genome assembly GCA_039513925.1 of Platanthera zijinensis. Classification (NCBI taxonomy): domain Eukaryota; kingdom Viridiplantae; phylum Streptophyta; class Magnoliopsida; order Asparagales; family Orchidaceae; genus Platanthera; species Platanthera zijinensis. The sequence goes on from CM077086.1 coordinate 59,048,684, forward strand.
TAGATCTGATCTGAGTATCGACTAGATCATGGAGAAATTCTTGGAGAAATTTAGAGTAGAGATCTGTTCGAAATTTTCTTCAAGAGGAATCGTGATTTTGAGAAGTCGGCAACGAGAACTTTCATGTGCGAACGAATCGACCGACGGAATAAGAACTTGTGGTTTTTCTTATTTGATCACGATTAGGATTCTCTGAAATTAACCCTTGAATATATATAATGATTCCTCTTCAACGGCTAGAACGAAACTTCAGGGCAGAGCTCCATGTGTATTGTGCATGGCTGATGCCATAAAGAAAAGCTATCACAGAATTCAAAATGAAAAATCTGTTAAGTCCATTTGTCGAGTCTTCATGTGATATCTCCAGAATACTCGATGAATTATTCAATCAGTCGATGAATTACTTGAGTCCATTCGACGAAAAAGGCTTGGCAGAAAAACAAATCAGAATAAAACTTCAGTTCAGTGCTCATGTGACCTTTCGAGAGTACTCGACGAATTCGTCGAGTATTCATGAGAGATCAATAGATCACTCAATGAATTTTACCTAGCCAATTCAGAACAATCTCTGAGACTTTCAGAAACTTCCCAAGTAAACTCGACGAATTAAACAAGTGCTGAAGTGAGGTCTCGACAAATGACACGAGTCTTCACGTGAGTACTCGATGAATTTTACTTAGGAAAATTCTGACTGTCCTGAACTCAGCAAGCAGCCCTTCATTGATTCTTCTATTGCACTTGGAGACGAAGTACATCCCAATAGAGAGATTACACATGAGTCAACACTATGCCCTACATAATGAGAAATTACATTGCATAGTCTTGTGTTTATGACTCATTGTAATCTAACATTGGTTTGTACTTAGCAATTAAAGTCTTGCAAGTACATAACTAAAATGCAGCATCAAATACAATCTCAACTCATCTTAATTCAAGGGAGACTTCTTCAAATCAGGGCTATTATGAATACAATACCCAACAGAGATGTGCGAGCATTTTGTTGAGGTCAATTTCTGAAATGGTCTAGAAAATAAATCAGCAGCAAAGTTAGTATATCCAGGAATATATTTGACATCGTAAACATAAGTTTCTAAATACATCGCGATTCGAATCCTTCTTGGATTGGACTTAGAGTCATTAATTGTTAATTTTTTAAAAAATTTGGAGACATCTTTGTTGTTAGTTTCAATAATAAAATGTCTATCCAAGAGATAGATTTTGAGACATTTTATTGTTAATTTAATTGCCATAAGTTCTTTATTGTATGATGAGTTTTTTTGTTCAGTTTTCCCAAATTTACCTGATGAATATACTACAATTTCAATATCTTTAGTGGGTGTTTTTGCAATTATGATACCTGCCCAAAAAAATTCAGATGCATTTGTTTGCAATGATATTTGGTCTTGTGTATATGGATGGTAAAGGATTTTTTTATCGATAACTAATTTTTAAATTTGTTATATTTCTTCTCGTTCTAAATCGTTTAGAGCGATTGAAATTTTATCTATGTTCCATCTTCGAGGTTGTTCTCTGTAATCAAGTTTATTTTTTTTCTTGAAATTTGGACAGTTTTGTTTGCAAACCTTTTACTTAAAAGATTTGGAATAAATTTTCGTCCATAATTTAAAAGTTCGAGGAAAACTTGTAGTTCTTTTAAAGTTCGAAAATTATCTAGGAATTTTTTTTTTTGAGTCAATATGTTGTTGTAATTTAATCCGTCCATTTTTTATATATTTGCCAAGAAAATCGATTTCAGATTTACATAACTCAATTTTCTTTGGACTAAGAATTATACCATTATCGAGTAATAATTGTAGGACTTGTAAAAGATAATGTTTGTGTTCTGCTAAAGAAGTGGAAAAAATTAATATTTCGTCGATCACTACAATAAAAACCTTGATTAGCAAGGGGAAAAATTCCTTGCTAATTAGCAAGATTTGTTGCTAATTTTAATTAGCAAAGAATTTAGGAACAAAAAAATATCTAGCTGATATGGTCATAGCTAATTTTAGCTACAAATTTATTTCTTTCAAATTTGCAAGGATTTTTTAACAAGTTATTATATCCTTCCAAAATTAGCAAGGAAAACAACATTTCTTGCTAATGTTTTGTATTTTATTGAATTAAAATAATATTTATATATAAACCAAAAAAAACCTTGAAAAGTGTTTGGTGAGAATTGAAAACCTCCCATATACAATAAATTGTGCTTAACCAACTCGATCACCAACCAAACTAATTTATTCTAAGAATACATTAAATTATATATATATATATATATATATATACACACATAAAAAATATTTATATAATTACAAAGTTTATATAATTTATATAAATAGGTTTAAATGTATATATTTATATATATTTATCTATATGATATTAAATATATGTATATATAATTATTTATATATATGTGCATATATAGAGAGAGATATTTATTCAAATATATGTATATATATAATTATTTATATATATGAGTTTGGAATATATAAGCTCAAGCTTTTTAAGCTTAAAAAAGCTTAAGTTGTTTCTCCCATAATACATGGCGGAATTAGGCAAATAATATATGCACTTTGTAGCCAATAACGAGATCTACAACTTTTCTGTTGAACATTTTTTCAAAATTTGCACGGTTTAGCCGAAATTTTGCCTGAAAGGTTGCTGGCTCGAATTTTAAAATTTATTATTATTATATTCTTTTTTAGCCAGCAACCTTTCGGGCGAGATTCCGGCCAAACGGTGCAAATTTTGAAAGAATGTTCAAAATGAAAGTTTTAGATCTCTTTCTTGACTATAAATTGCATATATTATTTGCATAATTCCGACATATATTATGGGAGAACCAACTCAAGTTTTTTTAAGCTTAAAAAAGCTTGAGTTTATATATGTTATTCTGTATATATATATATATATATATATATATATATATATATATATATATATATATATATATATATATATAAGAAATATATATATATATATATTTCTATATATATATATATATATTCTATATAATTTATACAAATATATGATTATTTCACTATATACGTTTATAAATGTATATACGTAATTTATAAATATATATATAAATAAAAAAATATTTTATAAGAGAGGAATAAGGAAATTAAAAATTCTCTTTTTTAATTAAGACTTCATTTGGGGAGGCGTTTTCACATCGATACAAGAGTAGAAGCCACCGCATGGCGGGAAAACAAATGGGCAGCGTCTGCTCTCGCCATGCCATAAGAATGAATCGAAAACTCTCAGTTTAGAATCCCTGCCTCCCCCTTCCAGCTCCGAACAGCGGCAGCGTTTTCACCCGCTCATCTCCTCCTACAAAACTAAATGAAGCCTAAGAGAAATAAAATTTTTCGAAGAAAATAATTTTGTATCGCTATTAATATTTTGCAACAAAAAAATTCATTGTTATTTTGCAACAAAAGTTTTGCTATGAAAAAAATTATTGTTATTTTAGCAACAAAAAAATTTGTTGCTATTTTAGCAACAAGCAAATCCCTTGCTATTTTGATAGGTAAAATAAAAAAGTATTTTCCTAGCTAAATTCGATGCTAATTAGGAAGGATTATCAATTCTTCCTAATTTCCCTTTCTAAATCATGTTTTTCTTGTAGTGATATAGACTACAAACGTCAAGAGTCCAAAGATTGTATTCATCCATTTTTGAAAACTTTATGGGGCATTTTTTAAACCAAAAAGGCATTACTAACCATTCAAAGTGTCTTTGTGGGCAACTAAATGCTGCTAATTCTGCTGAATTTTTGTCTTCTAATTTTATTTGCCAAAATCCAAATTTTGCATCGAATTTACTAAAAAAAATTATCACTTGTACTTGTGTTATGAGGGTTTCGACCGATGGTATGAAATAACCATCAAACTTCGTATAATTATTTAGTTTACGATAAATGATTTTCATCATGGCCTTTCCTCGTTTTTTATTTAGCGTGATTTCTTACGAGAAAAGCGGACGAACTATGCGAACTGGAACTTTTTTGAATTAGATTCAAATCTAGTAGTTCAGTAATTTGTATTGAAAATTCTATTTTATCAATGAGAGAAACCATTATACTAATAATGCGGACGTTGGTATCTTTATACTGGTCTTGGAGTTTGATTTTATAATGTCGTGGTGCTTTATTGAAATATTTTTATGGATTATTATCATATAAAAGTTCTAGCATACTATAGATTAATTTTTTTAATTATGAGTTTTGATGTATCGGGTATGTATATATTTTTGATGGGCTGGGTTACTTTGTATTGAGTTGATTAATGTGACATCATTAGTTTTGAAAGGTGTAGGTGTATAGTTCTTGGCAATTTGGATAGGAAAATGTATTCGAGTGAAAGCATGCCCATTTAATTCATAAAAGAACAATTGAAATGAGTGAATTTGTAGAGATTTTTCATTCCAAGTATGCAATCTTGCTTAGTCAAGGTGGGAGAATAGCGATCTTGAAGGAAAAATTATGTTCGGTACCAATAAAGATCTTGTATCGAGATAGGGATATTGATAGCTTTACGTGTTACTCTTGTAGATTATCTCATAAAGCCATTTAAAAGACCAAGTTTATCTAACATGAGGTAGTATTCTCGTGGGACAAAAGTTTGTAGAATTAAGCTTACTTTGGCTCCAGTATTGAGGAAAATATGAATAGTGAATACTTTAATGTTTGGTAGCTTGAGAGTGAGTGGAAGATAAATATGGATTGAACGAAACTTTTGTTTTTTAGTATCTCATTCATCTTGGGATTCTATAAGTATTTTTTGTTTATTATTATTAATGAGTTTAATAAGGTTGTTATTTTGAAAAGAATCGATATAAGATTTGTGTTTTCCATAATATTCAGTTACTTCGTGGAGTGTAATTATCCATAGGATACATTTTGTTGTATTTCAAGGTAGGCGACGTATATTAGTTCATTTTTTATGCTTCAAATTCCTCGTCAATGTTGTCGGTAGAGAAACGAACCATACAAATTGTTGGGAATATTGTCATCAATGTTCCCTACACTTGATTTGCAGATGCATTGCCCACAACACTAAGAACATAGTTGTATTTGATGTTGTTTAAGCTCATCATGTGCAGAATGTTCCTTGGAACAAGGTTAGACAAGCTGTCTAAGTAATGGTGACAGGTGGTCACAAGGTAGGAGGGTGGAAAGACAGAAAATCTGTTTAAGTCCACAGGCGTTGAGTGAGGAAAGCTCACTCAACGCCAGATGCAAAGAGATGTGGTTAAGTCCACAAGCATTGAGTGAAGCAAGCTCACTCAATTCCAGAGGCAAAGATATGGTTTAAGTTCACAGGCGTTGAGTGAAGCAAGCTCACTCAACATCAGATGCCAAAAAGTGCTGAAAGAAGACAAGTCAGTCAAAGCCTAATTATTTGCAAGGCAGAAAAGTGGTTATGTCCACAGGCGTTGAGTGAAGGAAGTTCACTCAATGTCATACTGCAAAAAGCGTTGAGTAAAGCTCATATTGTCAAAGCTTTGTCTTTGACAGTAAATAAATCTGGCCAAGTCCAAAAGCATCGAGTGATGAAGGCTCACTCGACGCCTAAGCAGTTAAGACTACAAAAGTCTAGATGACATTGAGTGATGAAGGCTCACTCAAAGCCAGAGAAGAAAGCATCGTGTTCACTCGAAGCTCATGGAAAGAAAGAGCAGAAAATATGTCTATGTGTTTGGGCGTTGAGTCAAACTTACTCACTCAATGCCTAGTGATAGAAAATCTGTCTAAGTGTTTTGATGTTGAGTAAAGCTTACTCACTCAATGCCTAGTGACAGAAAATCTGTTTGTGTTTTGGCGTTGAGTTAAGCTTACTCACTCAACGCTTAGTGACAGAAAATCTATCTAAGTGTTTTGGAGTTGAGTCAAGCTTACTCACTCAACGCCTAGTGACAGAAAATTTGTGTAAGTGTTTTGGCATTGAGTCAAGCTTTCTCACTCAACGCCTAGTGACCGAAATCTGTCTAAGTGTTTTGGCATTGAGTAAAGCTCGTTCACTTAACGTATATTCTAATGTACTTAAATTTGACTAAGTCTACAGATGCTGACATCAGCAAAAGTCAACAAAATTTAAAATGAGGCGGGATGGCTATAGTAAGCGACAAACGACATTGCAGGCCTACAGATCGACTTTTGGCTGTTAAAGTAAAAGTGCATCTGTCAAATTCAGTGGGGCCCACTAGTCAAAATAGTTGTTGTTTAGCGAAATAAAAAGGCGGAGTTTAGAATGAAGAAAAAAACTTTCGGGATACTGTTGGACTTCATCTTCTTCCTCGGCCATTGTTATTATGCCTGGAGGAGAAGTTTAATATACAGATCTAAGAGTTCAACTAGTTAGCTGTTGTAATTAATCTCCACAACAGCAAGATCAGAGATATTCTCTAAGGAAGTAGAAGCAGCCAAGGCCTGAGTCACGCTGCAGCTGATCTGAAAGCCATTAAGAGATAGTTGTTGAGAACAACACATTCAATAGGAAGATCAGATAAATTCTCTGAGTAAACTGAAGCAGCAGGTTATTACCATAGCTATAACATCTGGAAAATAATCAAAGTTAGTTGTTGTCATATCCACCATCAACATTAGTTCAGAGTAAATCTTTGAGAGAGAAGGTACAACAAAGGATAACCTTAGTTGCAGCCTCTTCACAGTTCCAGCTGTACAGTTCTGAAGAACATTTTCTGGAGTATGTGAAGAATAAGTTAGGACTGAGCTTCTGGTTCAGTCAAGAAAGGAAAGAAGAAGCAGAGCAGGGTTTTGCTGGATACTTCCAGCACAAGCATCTTGAAGATTTTCTCTTATTATTGAGAAGAAGATAGGGCTGAGTATTTCTCAGTTCAGGAAGCAGTAGACTCAGGGAATATATTCTTGGATTCAAAGTTGGGCTGAGTTTATCTGACTCTAAGAAGGTTGGCACGGAGAAATTTCTCTTGTGTCAAATCAACTAAACAACTCAGTTCCATTCTGTAGGATCCTTTTGGATTTGAGTTATAGCATAGATTTACCTGAGAGTAGGATACAGTTGTGGATTTGAGGTAGGGCTATTTAGCCTGAGGTAGGATTCTGTTGAGAATCTGAGGTAGGGCATGTGTGCCTGAGGTAGGGCATTGGCCTAAGAGTATGATCCAGTTTGGATCTAAGGTAGGGCTTTTGAGCCTGAGGTAGGAGAGTCATTCTCTCTGAGTTGTAGGGCACTTGTTCCTGATTTGTAGGATCCTTTGGATCTGAGGTAGGGCCTTTGTGCCTGAGCTATATGAGAGTCATTCTCTCTGAGGTAAGGTTGTCCTCCCAGCCTGAGTTATAGGGTCTTTAGGCCCGAGGTAAGTGATTTTTGGATCACTGAGTTTTAGGGCCTTGTGCCTGAGTTGTAAGTCTTGGAGGAGACTGAATGGTCCTGCAGGATCGTGTTGTAAGCTCTTAGGAGTCGAGATTGGAGAAGTGTCTTATCTAACAAGCTGTTAGAAAGGTGGGAGGGAAAGTGGACGTATCCATAATCAAGGGAACCACTATATATTCGGTGTGTGCTCTTTGTGTTGTTTCTTTGTTGCAGGTTATGTGTGCCTTGAAAACAGAAAACAACTAACTCATAAAGCACTAAAAGAAAGAAAATTAAAGATAGTCACAAGAGACTAAGAAACCTATTCAACCCCCCCCCCTAAGTGATTTAGCTATCCTTGAAATTAAATACTTTCATAAATATTAGAAGTTGATAGAAGTTAAAAGAGTTTCTGATATGTTTGTGGTCATGTGGAGGTAGTAGAGGGGCATCATTAAAGGTGTGATTAATAAGGGAGAAAAAGAGTTTGAATTGTTGATATAAATTATTATAATTTGATTGTAATTTTGTAAACCAATTTTGTTGGGGAGATGTTAAAGTAAATGGACGATAATAGTTGTCTTTGACTGAAATGATTGATGAAAGTGTGAAAGGTTGCATATTTGGGAAATAGATCCGTCTTTATGGGAAAATAATTATTTTTTGCTTAGTAGAAGTAATATATGTTTTAAAAATAAATTTCTATTTAAAAAATATGTGACTGTAACCGTAGGGATTACAACATTTATCATTTATTTCCTGGTATTGACCCTTTTCTCTACGGCTAGACGTCGGACCCCAATCCTTGGATTTCTGGTTGGGAGAAGCGATAAACTCATACCAAAAGCTTATTCGACCGCTTCATAGAGAGAGTGCAGCCTTAATTCGTTTTCTACCCAAAAGCATAGCGAAAAATAAATTAAAACAACGCAAATTATATTCACGGGAAAACATTTTTACAACAATGACTTCTACATTGCAAAAAAATTTTAAATCATCCCACGGAGAGCGGATCCAGCGAGACTTAGAATATTAAAAAAACTTACGAAAAACCGTCTGGGGAGAAAAATGACCCGCTGGTACCATTATCACGGTACTGGTGCCAAAATAAAAGTAAGTGTAAAAGAAAATTATGGCCCTCATCTTGGCTCCATTTTTAATAGAAAGATGCTTTCTCTGGTACTATTGTTGAATAGTGGCTTTTTTTGAAAGATGCTTTGGCTAGTACTATTGTTGAATAGTTGTCATACTATTCTTTTTCTTTTGATGGAAGTAATGTTAGGTGGCCTTCTGATGGAGTCTTGTACATTGTGATAATTATGACTGTATTTCCTCCATTTGGTCTTCCTTTGTATTTGCTTCAACATAATTTTGAGCTTTTGTTCATAATATTCTTTCCAGAGTTAGGGTCCCAAATATTCTTTTTTCACACGAATGTTTTTCATATTATCTTGTTCTCTAGAGAAAAAATCGTAAAAAGTGGGCATTGTCAGACATGAGTCCCAGATTTCCTCAAAAAAATTTGCTGCCGCAAAAAACTGTTCATCTTATTCACAGAACTCCTTTTTTTGAGAATTCCGTTTTTTGGTCTATCGGTGCTTCTTTTACAGAATGAAGTTTCCAAATTTGTGCAGTGGGAAATTATTTAAAGTATTATCATTCTTCCCAAACAGACCAAATTTTGGAAAAAAAAATATTCTAATATAAGCTTCCATATTGTATGGCAGCTTGGAAGAAAATTGATGGTATATTGTTCTTGAAATCCATCAGAGTGTTTGTTTTTAAATAAATTTCATATACGAGACCAGTTTTGATAACAATGTCTTATTTCATGGTTTGACCGAATAGAGAACATATTCTGATTCGATCATTTTTGTTGAAGATAGGGAAGTTACTTGGTTCACATGGTAGCATTTCTACCTCTATGTCTTCAAGGACTTTTAGAAATTCTAGGAGTTCTCCCTGCTCAATAAGCTTCTGATTATACATTTCCAAAATTTTATGGAAGGTAACTTCTGACTTAAGTAGTTTGAGCTTTTCATTCTCAAATTTAAAGAATTTAGTTAATTCAAAAAAAACATAGATGATAAATTTTATAAGATCGACAGTTTCAATGGTTGAAAAGATTTCATATAACTTTCGTAGTTTTTCCATTGAACATAGTTCTAATCTTTTCATACATCGCTTTGGATTGAGCGGGTGAGAAAAATTTGGTCATTCTTTCGACAAGCCCTTTAGCAGTGTGATAGCTCTTTTGTATTGTATTGTTTTGCTGATCTTTGGCTAGGTATGCCTTTTCAAGCATACTCAAGTGAAACTTTATTGTTCGGGAGTCCCCGATCTGTATGGATTTATACAGATTGTTGAATAAAGTGTAGTCATTTGGGACCACTTCTTTTAGTGGTACAATATACCACTCTTTGATTATTGCTTTCACAAAAGTTTGTGGCAGGATGTTAGGCCTTTATGCATTTTATAATGTACACGGTTTTGCCATTTCTGATAGCTAAGTTTGCTTGTTTGCTCCTGTGGGAGATTGAAGATTAATTTCTGTAGGAATTCGTTGTTGCGCTTCTCCAGTGGGAGAGTTATTTATTATCATATTGCGGATAGATGAGTCATATATTTCGATGGGAATAATTGTTTTGGCATTTCCGGTAGGAATTTTTGTAGAGAAAAGGTCTCTATTTTCTTTTGTGGAAGATGTTTTTGATGTTCTTCCGCTTTTGGAGGTGACGGTTTCCCAATTATTAGTTCCCTTTTTCAGCTCTATTGCTACTTTGAGACGTTCGAGCTTTTTGTTCATATCGATTCCTGATATGGTCTAGAAAATAAATCAGCAGCAGAGTTAGTATATCCAGGATATATTTGATATCGTAAACATAAGTTTCTAAATACATCGCGATTCGAATCCTTCTTAGATTGGACTCGAAGTCATTAATTGTTAATTTTTTATAAATTGGGAGACAACTTTGTTGTTGTTTCAATAATAAAATGTGTATCCAAGAGGTAGACTTTGAGACTTTTGATTGCTAATTTAATTGTCAGAAGTTCTTTGTCGTATGCTGAGTATTTTTGTTCAGTTTTCTCAAATTTACCTGATGAATATGCTACAATTTAAATATCTTTACTATGTGTTTTTGCAATTAAGATTCCTGCCCAAAAAATTTCAGATACATCTGTTTGCATTGATATTTGGTCTTGTGTAGATGGATAGTAGAGGATATTTTGATCGATAACTAATTTTTTTATTTGTTGTATTTCTTTGCATTTTAAGTCTTTTAAAGCGATTGAAATTTTATCTGTGTTATATCTTCGAGGTTGTTCTCTGTTTTTAAGTTTATATTTTTCTTGAAATTCGGACAGTTTTGTTTGCAAACCTTTTACTCTACTTGAAATATTTAGAATAAATTTTCATCCGTAATTTAAAAGTTCGATGAAACCTTTTAGTTCTTTTAAGATTAAAAAATTATTTGGAAAATCTTTATTTTTTGAGTAAATACTAAATATGTTGTTGTAATTCGATAAATCCATTTTTTATATATATTTTCCAAGAAAATCAATTTCGGATTTACATAACTCAATTTTCTTTGGACTAAGAATTATACCATATCGAGTAATAATTATATACTTGCAAAAGATGTTTTTGTTCTGCTAAAGAAGTGGAAAAAACTAATATATCATTGATATACACAACTACAAATGTCAAGTGTCCAAGGATTGTATTCAGTCATTTTTGGAAAATTTGTGAGGCATTTTTTAAATCAAAAGACAATACTAAACATTCAGAGTGTCCAAGTGGGCAACTAAATGTTGTTAATTGCAAGGTTTTGAAAATCGGACCGGACATTGAACCGACGGAGGGAAAGGTTCAAGGTTGAACCGGTCCAACCGGTTCAACCGGGGTTGAACCGTTATATATATATATATACTAGGACATAAAAATAATTAACATTATCTTAGAAATTTATCTATAAATTGATAATTTATTATTATTATTATTATATTGTGATACAAATAAAGTGATGTATGTATTATCACAATACTTATAAAATTTCGTTTTGCATGACGTTTTTGTTTTGTTGAATTTGAACAAAAACGACATTATAATAGAGTGATAGAATGGAGCTTTGACATGATAATGATTAAGATCACAATTAAGAAAATAAAACTAGTTTTGACTTTTGAATATAAAAGTGGATGAAGCTTCTTAGATAAAGTCGGACGATCAAGAACGACAGTTCAAAAGCAACACGTTTATGACTACCACCGATTGTCAAACAAAACTTTAATATTTCATAAATTTTAATTTTAATATATAATTTAATAAATTATTATAATAATATATATAAGAAATATTTAATTTATATTATATAATTACTTATATTAATTATATAAGTTTTTAAATATATACATTAATGTTTATATATATATAGAATAATACAGTTTAAAACATGAAAAACCGAAAGCTCTAGTGGATAAGTCCCTCATTAATGAGAAAAATCGCGTGGGTTTGAATCCTCTCAGTTTTGAATTTTCTCTCATTAAAATTTTGGGCTTCTTGACCCGCCCGGTTACGCAAAACCGTGCCCGGTTCCCGGCCCTCCGGTCTGCCTGCCCGGTTCGGTGGTTCCCGGGCGGTCCGTGGTTGGAGCGGGTTTTTGACCTGGATCGGACCGGGTGCCTGTCCGGTCTGCGGTTCGACCGATCGGACCGCCCGGTCCGGTCCGGTTTTCAAAAGCTTGGTTAATTATATTAAAAAAAAAATTTCTAATTTTATTTGTCCAAATTCAGATTTTGCATCGAATTTACTAAAACATTTTTCCGCTTATACTTGTTGTTGAAACCAGAAAATCAGTCTCTGTGGAGTTCGACCCTTGGGGAAGGGGTGGTCGTGCACCTACTTTGCTCCTGTAAGAAAATGACAAGAAAGTGAAGAACCAAGGACTAGACCAAGGGCCCGGCGGGGAGGTCTCACCACACACCCGGAAGATCTTAGAGCGCTTCCCCTCCTTAGCCGATTGCCGGGCTAAGGTATCCCAAAAAGCGCTAGGAGGCCTGAGAATTCCTAAGCGTGCGCTCTGAGATACCCCTTGGGTCCTATTTATAGAGAACTGAAAACGGCCTGCAAATAGCCTACCTCTGCTGGTCTGAAATTACTGAAAGCCCCCTTGGGCTGGTCTGCCAACAGCCAAACTCCGCTGTTATGAGGGGCCAGGGGCAGACCACCTGGGGCGGGATGGCCGCTGGCGAGCAGCTCCGCTTCGGCAAGTGCAGGCTCGGCTGGCGAGCAGCTCCGCTTCGGCGAGTGCGGGCTCGGCTGGCGAGCAGCTCCGCTTCGGCGAGTGCGGGCTCGGCTGGCGAGCAGCTCCGCTTCGACGAGTGCGGGCTCGGCTGGCGAGCAGCTCCGCTTCGGCGAGTGCGGGCTCGGCTGGCGAGCAGCTCCGCTTCGGCGAGTGCGGGCTCGGCTGGCGAGACCCTGAGCTCAGCCCGACGATCCCCGAGCTCGGTACGACGATCTGCCGAGTCCGAGCTCGGCGGTGAACCCTGCCCGGCCGTGAGGCGGTCTGGACAGGCCCGGTCTGGCCTCCGTGGGCCCACTCGGCGGATACGGGGTTGTACACTTGTGTTATGAGGGTTTCGGCCGATGGTATGAAATAACCATCGAACTTGGTATAACTACTTAGTTTACGATAATTGATTACCATTCTGGCTTTTCCCCATTTTTGTTCAGCATGATTTCATACGTGAAAAGCAAGTGAACTATGTAAAATAGAACTTTTTTGAATTAGATTCAAATCTAGTAGTTCATTAATTTGTTTTGGAAATTTTGTTTTATCAGCGGGAGAAACCATTATACTATTAATGCGAACGTTAGTATCTTTATGTTGGTCTAAGAGTTCGATCTTATAATATCGTGGTGTTTTATTGAAATCTTTTAATAAATTATTATCATATAAAAGTTCGAGCATACTTTGAATTAATTTTTCAAATTCTGAGTTTTGATGTATCGAGTATGTGTATATTTTTGATGGAATGGGTTGACTTTATATTGAGTCGATTAATATGACCTCATTAGTTTTGAAAGGTGTAGGTGTATAGTTCTGGGCGATTTGAACAGGAAAATGTATTTGAGGGAAAGCATGTCCATTTAATTCAATAAAAGAACAGTTGAAAGGAGTGAATTTATGGAGATTATTCATTTCGAGTATGCAATCTTACTCTAGTCTAGGAGTGAGAATAACGGAATTGAAGGAAAAATTATATTTGGTACCATAAAGATCGTGTATCGAGATAGGGATATTGATAGCTTTATGTGTTACTCTTGTAGATGTCTCATAAAGTTATTTAAATGACCAAGTTTATCTAAAAGGAGGTGGTATTCTTGTGAGATAAAAGTTTGTTGAATTAAGCTTACTTCAGCTCCAATATCAAGGAGAGCATGAATAGTGAATTCTTTAATGTTTGGTAGGTTTGAGAGTGAGTGGAAGATAGATATGGAGTTGTGTTTATTTTTTTAGATCAACTGAACAAATTATATGGATTGAACCAGACTTTTATTTTTTAGTATCCCATTCATCCTGAGAGTCTATAAATATTTTCGGCGTATTATTATAAACGAGTTTAATAGGGTTGTTATTTTAAAAATAATCAATAGGAGATTTGTGATTTCATAATGTTCAGTTACTTCGTGGTGTGTAATTATTTTGTATGACACCTTTGGTTGTAATTCAAGATAGGTGTCGCATATTAGTTTATATTCGTATGCTTCAAATTCCTCGTCAATGTTGTCGACGGAGAAATGAACGATACAAATATTAGGAAGTTGATAGAAGTTAGAAGAGTTTCTGATATGTTTGTGGTCATACAAAGGTGGTAGAGGGGCATCATTAAATGTGTGATTAATAAGGGAGAAAAAGAGTTTGAATTGTTGACAAAACTTTTTATGATTTGACTGTAACTTTGTAAACCAATTTTGTTGGGGTAATATAAAGTAAATTGACTGCAATAGTCGTCTTCGACTGAAATGATTGGTGAAAGTCCGGAAGTTTGCATATTTGGAAAATAGATTCGTCTTTGCGGGAGAATAATTATTTTTTGCTTAGTATAAGTAATAGATGTTTAAAAATAATTTTCCATTTTAAAAATTTGCAATTGTAATCGTAAGGATTACAAAGTTTATCATATATTTCACAGTTTTAATCATTTTCTCTACGGCTAGACGTCGGACCCCAATCCTTGGATTTCTGGTTGGGTAAAACGGTAAACTCATACCAAAGACTTATCAGATCTATTCATAGAGAGATAACACAACTTAAATTCGTTTTCTACCTTAAAGTGTAGTGGAAAATAAATTAAAACAATGCAAATTTTGTTCATGAAAAAGGTTTTTAAAACAATGACTTCTATATTGAAAAAAAATTAAATCATCACGCAGAGAGCGGATCCAGTGAAACTTAGAACATTAAAAAAACTTACGAAAAACCCCTGGGGGAGGAAAATGATCCTCTGATACCAGATGTGGGGTAGGTCGGGACTAACTCTCTCCCGGAGATTGGCAAGAATTTGAAGGAAGAAGATAGCGGAAGGTGAGCACTCGAAACTCATAAAAAAACTCAAGAAGTATTATTATCGTAACTATTTAGTTTACGATAATTGATTACCATCTTGGCTTTGCCTCGTTTTTGTTCAGCGTGATTTTGTACAAGAAAAGCGGGCAAACTATGCGCACTAGAACTTTTTTGAATCAGATTTAAATTTAGTAGTTCAGTAATTTGTTTTGAAAATTCTGTCTTATCAGCGGGAGAAACCATTATACTATTAATGCGAACGTTGGTATCTTTATACTAGTCTAAGAGTTCAATTTTACAATATCGTAGTGCTTTATTGAAGCCTTTTAATGAATTATTATTATATAAAAGTTCGAGCATACTATGGATTAATTTTTCAAATTCTGAGTTTTGATGTATCGGGTATGTGTATATTTTTGATGGAATGGGTTGACTTTGTATTGAGTCGATTAATATGACATCATTTGTTTTGAAAGGTGTAGGTGTATAGTTCT
The DNA here is from genome assembly GCA_039513925.1 of Platanthera zijinensis. Taxonomy (NCBI): domain Eukaryota; kingdom Viridiplantae; phylum Streptophyta; class Magnoliopsida; order Asparagales; family Orchidaceae; genus Platanthera; species Platanthera zijinensis. Next base: position 59,064,092 of record CM077086.1, read on the forward strand.
GGGCAATTTGAACAGGAAAATGTATTTGAGAGAAAACATGCTCATTTAATTCAATAAAAGAGCAATTGAAATGAGTCAATTTGTAGAGATTATCAATTTAAAGTATGCAATCTTGCTCTAATCCAGGTGGGAGAATTGCGAAATTGAAAGAAAAAATTATGTTCGATACCATAAAAATCTTGTATCGAGATAGAGATGTCGATAGTTTTTTGTGTTACTCTTTTAGATTGTCTTATAAAGCCATTTAAAAGATCAAGTTTATCTAACGAGAGGTGGTATTCTCGATCGTGAGATAAAAATTTGTTGAATTATCCTTACTTCGGCTCCAGTATTGAGGAGAGCATGAATATTAAATTATTTAATGTTTGGTAGATTGAGAGTGAATGGAAGATAGATATGAAGTTGTACTCATTTTTTAGATCAACTGAACGAATTGTATGGATTGAACAAGACTTTTGTTTTTTAGTATCTCATTGGTCCTAAGAGTCTATAAATATTTTCCATTATTATTATAAATGAGTTTAATAGAGCTGTGTTTTGAAAATAATCGATAGAAGATTTATGTTTTTCATAATATTCAGTTACTTCATGAAGTGTAATTATATAGGATATCTTTTGTTGTAATTCAAGATAGACGGCGTATATTAGTTTATTTTTGTATGTTTCAAATTTCTCGTCAATGTTGTCTGCGGAGAAACGAACCACAAAAATATTAGGAAGTTGATAGGAGTTAAAAGAGTTTCTGATATATTTGTGGTCATGCAGAGGTGGTAGAGGAGCGTCATTAAAGGTGAGATTAATATGGGAGAAAAAGATTTTGAATTGTTGACAAAATTTTTTATAATTTGATTGTAATTTTGTAAACCAATTTTGTTGGGGGATTTTGAAGCTAGTAAATGAACGAAAATTATCGTCTTTGACTAAAATGATTGGTGAAAGTCCGAAAGTTTGCATATTTGGGAAATAGATCCGTCATTGCGGGATAATAAGTATTTTTGCTTAGTTGAAGTAATATAAGTTTTAAAAATAAATTTTCATTTTAAAAATTTGCGACTGTAATCACAAGGATTACAACGTTTATCATTCATTTCCCGGTTTTGACCCTTTTCTAAGTCCCGTTGATACCAGAGAATTTGCGAGTAAAAGTACTCGCATCACAAATATGATATGACTCATTGGTCTCATCGACACACTAGTATGTTTAAGACTTAACAAGTCTCATCAATCCTATTGGTTGGAATATATCTACATACCCAATCGGTCTAAATTATTGTCTCCTCAACCCTATTGGTTGAACTATACCCAATTTTTCTAAATTATTTTTAACATATGCAGACAATGAAAAAAACGTGGATTAAACTTTCTAACAAGAGTTTGCCTCAAACAATTATGCCAAACACTTCTGACAACAACAAAAGTTCGCATCGAACGACTGTGTAAGATATTTCTGATAAAAGAGTCACAACCCGAAGTATAACAACAAATATGGCGAAAGCCTTCAAACTACATCATTTTTAAACTCATTTTTTTCATTCACATCAAAAATTAAAATATTATGACTATCAGTTACTTAGTAATTTATTATATGAATTTGGTCATGGTGAAAATCAGAAATTCATTGGAACAATGAAATTAATTGTTGAAAGCTTGTCAAACATAGAGTTACTCAAAAAAAGAGTAAGGTCCAACAAATCAAAGAGATGAACATAGAGACAAGTCCTTTAAAATGAAACATTCAATAGAATGCATTGAGTATTCCTCCGTAGAATCTTTGGATATCATCTACAAACATAACATCAATACATAAAACTTGAACATGAGTTCTGTAGCAAAAATTTTTTGCATGATCAAGCAGAAGACCCCCAATTTCCTTCTACTGCGAAGTGCAAAAGCGAATATGTCTACACGACTCAACAAATCCACCATCAGTTTCCTTTCGACATAAGAAAAACATTATTGATTGGGAGTACAAGATGACAAGACCGCCAACAAAAAAGTCATCTCCAGATTTCTCCACCAAAGCAGTTATCGCTAAGTTACTATTGACAGATTCCTCCACCAAGGCCATCATCCCCAAGTTACTATTGACAAATTCTTCCAATGAAAATAACAACGCCTCCATCGGCTTTCTACTATTCCAGGATTCTCCAAAGTAAATATTCTAAAATATTTAGTGACCAAAAAAATATCTAGTAACTGATTTTTTTTTGTGACAAAGAAAATTAGTCATTAGTCATCAAAACTTTGATGTTTTTTCATTAAAAAAATCATATATTTTCTCTTAAATGAAAATTATTTTATAAATTATAATAAAATATCATTAAACATTAGTGACAAAATGAGTTGTCGCTAAAAATGTATATTGAGTGACGAAAAGGGCCAACAGCGAGCGCTGGGAGGCCCAACAGCGAGCATCCAGCCCAATGACATGAGTGCCAGACGGGCCCAACAACGAGTTGTTGGGTACACCTGAAACTATGTACCAGATTTGAAGAAGCCTCCCCTTACTCAATGATATACATCAATTTGTATTTGATGGGATGTTTGAGTTCCAGTGTGCAGGTTTAAGAAATGCAGGAAAATTTCTAAGTACAAGTGTCGACACTTGTAAGGAATTGTTTCGACACCTGAAGCAGGAGCTGTGTCGACACCCAGGAGTTATGTCGACACCAGAAGAAAGGCATGTGCCGACACCCAGGAATTGTGTCGACACCTGAAGAAGGCTTGTGTCGACACACAGGACTTGTGTCGACACACACTCAACGCCATCTATCATCAACAACTGTACTGAGTCTGAAAGGCTTGTGTCGACACACGGGACTTGTGTCGACACACACTCAACGTCGTCTATCAACGACAACTATACTGAGTCTGAAAGGCTTGTGTCGACACACAGGACTTGTGTCGACACACACTCAACGCCATCTATCAACAATAGCTATACTGAGTCTGAAAGGCTTGTGTCGACACACAGGACTTGTGTCGACACACACTCAACGACGTCTAGACATACACTCAACGCCATCTGTCAACATCAGCTATGTAGGGACCAGGAGCAGTTGTGTCGACACTCAGGAATTATGTCGACACATACAACAGAAGCTGTGTCGTGAAGCAGAAGAATGACTGTGTCGACACATTGAGTGATGTGCCGACATCATAAAGTCTTGTGCCGACACTTAGTCTATTTGTGTCGACACATGTGAAGTAATTTGCTGAGTGTTCCCTGCTAAGATATAAAGTCATTGCAGAATCAACTGTCACGGCTGTAGACTTGACAGCTGTCATAAACAACAAGTCTGACACCTTTGTCAGAACTGTCAGAAGGTTGTTACAAACCGAATCAGCCGGTAATCATTGAGAAACTCTATACAAAGGACTGATCCATGACAATCAATTTTAAGAAATTATGGGGGAACAAACCAACAAAGAACCAGAGAGAGAATTCAATAACAAGAAAGGGGAACCCTTAAGAAGGCAGATCCTGAACAGTCTGCAAGAAAGATTCAGATCTATTTCTAAATCTAAGAAGGGAGCTGTCTGAAGATCAACTTCTACACCAAGTCAAGATCAACCTCATTTTGTTCAATCAAGAAGCTTTGAAAAAGCTAAGTCAGGTTGGATCTGAAGTATATAGTTTATTCAAGAACTGATCAAGAAGCTCACACCAATTGAGAGTTCTTTCTGGGTAAAATTTCTGTACAACTAAATATTCTTTTTCCTTGTAAGATCTTTTATAGATCTGAGTTGTAAGCCTGTGTTTATAAAGGCTGAGGTAGGGCTGAGAGCTTGAGATGTAGGACTTGTGAAAGTCTGAGTTGTAGGCTTGGTGATAAAGGCTGAGGTAGGGCTGTTGCTTGAGGTAGGGTTCTTGGGAGGAATCTGAGGTAGGACTTGTATAAGTCTGAGCTGTAGGAACCTATCAGGTTCTGAGTTGTAAGATCTGTGGATCTGAGTTAGTGGAAGAAAGTTGGGCTGAATCCAGTTCTCTACTGGATAGGCGAAGGAGGGAAAGTGGATGTACCCATAACTTGAGGAACCACTATAAATCTGGTGTACTGTGCTGTGATGTGAATGTTATGTTGTGGATTGTATATTCTATGATGTGATAGATCTAGTTACTTGCCTAAAATTTATTAAAGGAAATTTGAACCTATTCACCCCCCCCCCCCTCTAGGTGTTTAAGCTCTTGAAATCAAGTCTTTCAAGTGGTATCAGAGGGAGGTTGGTCAAAGATAGACCTAACAGTCTGAGTGAATCTCCAAGGCAATTAACAGATAGCAAGAATAGGTTCAAATGAGAATTAGAAGGAATTTGGATCCATGAAACTGCTCATCTGCAGGAAAGAAAGTTTTGGGATATGGAAGGAAAGGGTCAGGTTGTTCATGCAAGCATTTGATCCAAGAATCTATATCACACTATAAGAAGGTCATTTCATTCCAATGAAGGTATCAGCTCTTGATGCAAATCTGCAAACCCCAAAGAGCTTTTCTGAAATGACTAAGGATGAGATCATCCTAGCAACATTAGACAAGAGAGCACAAAATATTATTGTGAGTGCTATAGATGATGCCACATTTCAGAACTTGGTACATTGCAAAACCTCTAAAGAGATGTGGGACACCTTGATTGTCTACATGGAGGGAACTAAAGAAGTTAGAGAGGATAGGAAATCTATGTTGAATCAAAAATATGAAATCTTTAGACAAGCCAAGTCTGACAGCATAGCAGAATGTTACAAGAAGTTCTTCAGAATAGTAAATGAGTTGATGACCTATGGAAGAGTCTTCAGCACATATGAATTGAATGACACGTTTCTCAGGTCACTAACCAAGGACTGGGATACAAAAATATGTGACATCAAAGAGGTGGCCAAGCTTACTGATACACCTCCACCCACATTGTTTGGAAAGCTGTTATCTTATGAAATGCAGCTCACTGCCAAAAAAGGGGAAGAGAAAAACAGAAGGTCTGAGTATAAAGATAAGTCAGTAGCCTTCAAGGCTGAAGACACAAGAAAGGGTAGGAGAAAGTCTCCTTCTCCACCAAGAAGAAGTGCTAAGGTAGAAGCAGAAAATCCTAACATCAGTACATCAGATAGCCACACCTATGATGAGGACTTTGCTGCCTTTACAAGACAGTTTCAGAGGTTTATGAAAAAGAAGAAATTGAGAACCAAGCCTTCAACATCCTTTTCCAAGGATGATTATTACAAGAAAAAGAAGACTTCCAAGGAGGACAGGTATGCCTCAAATCCTTGTAAGCAAACTAATTATAAGATTGTTTGTTATTGCTGCAACAGTTTTGGACATGTCACAGTTGACTGTCCTTACAAGAGGAAGGAGTCTAAGAACAAGAAGAAGCATCAAGTAAAAGGCAAGAAGGAGAAATCCTTTTTTTGCTCAGAAGCAGAAGAGTTGGATAGACTCTTCATTCTCAGAATCTGGAGAAGAAGATGATGCAGAAGCATATATTGGGTTGTTCTCTATAGAAGAGGATTCTAGGGAATTGGAATTCTTACAAATACTGGACTCCATAAATGGAGTTGAAGACTATTGTTGTAAAGGGCTAATGGCTCTATCAGAAGATGATCAGTGCCAGGATCAGCCTGGTCCAAGTAAGGTTACAATTCTCCCTTAGATTCTGATTACTATACTTGAGAAGAATCAGAAGCATCCGCATCAACAGGTGTGGATGGTTCTGAATCTGAGGGGGATGTACATCAACTCATTGATGAGTATGGTGGTTTGTTGCAAGCTCTGAAGAGGAGCAAGTTCCTTATCAAGAAGCAGGCCAAGAAAATTGAATCTCTTAAGCAGGCTGCATCAGATTAAGCAAAGATGTTGAATTTGAAATTGAATGAGGTTGCCAAACTGAAAAATATAACTTTTATTCAGATGGGCACAATCTCCTTCAAGGAAAATTACATCAAGAAGCTGGAGGCAAAACTTCAGAAAGAAAAGGAGTTAGTGGCTAAATTATTTTAGTCAAAGTCTGTCTTGCCCTTAATAGACAATTTCATTTCTCATAAAGGAAAGACAGGTCTAGGCTTTAAGGGAAGAACAAGGGCCACCAATTCTCATAGAAAAGGCAAAGCCCCAGTTCAGTCACTAGCCTCAAAGCCCCTTGTCTTCTTTAGGAAAGTTATGCAACCTACAAATATATATGATCATGATATTACTCATGGTCACTGTGAGTATGGAGATCTCATTGGCAAGGGTGTATATGCCAATAGGCCACTCTATAAGAGAACTCATCAGGTTCTTAAGGAATTCTTGGGGTTTGCTGCTCTAGCACCTACACTTAAAAGGACTGTTGGCAACCAAGTTGTGAAGTCTGTACCTAAGAGAAGGTACAACAGATTTGAGTGTTGGTGTTGTGGCAAGGTGGGCAACTTTACTATAGATTGTTGGTTCAACACAAGTGTTAAAAACAAGAATAGCTTATCTGTCAGAAAAGCTGCAGGTAAGCATGATAGATTTCAAACTAACAAGGACCTAGGACCCAATAACAATTTGGGTTCTGAGGATAGGTAAATCTTTATTTGATGCAGGTGAATCCAAGTGGTCATACCCCTATATGGTACTTGGATAGTGGATGTTCCAGGCACATGTCTGGAACAAGAAGAATGTTGAGGGACTATGCACCCATAGAAAATGGACCCAAAGTAATCTTTGGTGGATCTGAAAAAGGAATCATCAAAGGATTTGGTAACATTTCTAGTAATTCTATTATTATCACTCAAGTGGCTCATGTGAAGGGTCTGAAACATAACCTGATTAGCATAAGTCAACTTAGTGATATAGGTTATGACATCTCTTTCCTCAAAGGGGAGTGCCAAATAAGGAGGTCAAGTGATCAAGAGATCATTCTGACTGGCACTAGGAAAGGGAATGTATACTGTCTTAACCTTGATTATGAGTATAACATCTCACCCATTTGTCTAGTTGCAGGTGAGAAAGCATCACAGTGTGTCCAATGGCACAAGAGGCTGGCTCATCTGAACTATAAGTCAATAGGACATCTATTTAGTATGAGGTTAGTGAGGAAAGGTTCTCAGGTTAAGTGCATTAAAGAGGGTGTTTGTTCAGCTTGCCAAAAGGGCAAACAGACTAAGTCCTCTTTCCAAGTACTTGACACTAAAGATTCAATGAGATGTCTATATCTCTTGTATATAGATTTGTTTGGTCCAATGCAGTTCATAGTCTAGGTAGGAAAGTATACACATTAGTTATTGTGGATGACTATTCTATATTCACATGGGTTTTCTTCTTGAGACGGAAATCTGAAACCCCTACTATCTTCCAGACTTTTATTAGACAAATTCAGAATAAATTTAACAATTCAGTGGTCAAAATCAGAAGTGACCACGGAACTGAATTTCAGTCTGAGTGTATGACAAAGTTTTGTGAAAAACTTGGGATTCATCAGGAGTTCTCCTCACCTAGAACTCCCTAGCAAAATGGAGTTGCTGAAAGAAAGAATAGGACTCTAATTGAGGCAAGTTGAACACTACTTAGTGACACTACTCTCCCTGAGTACTTCTGGGCTGAGGCAGTAAATACTGCATGTCATGTACTCAATAGAGCTTCCATCAATAAGAAACATAAGATGACTCCCTATGAGATTTTGAAAAGCAGAAAACCAAACATTTCCTACTTCAGAATTTTTGGTAGAAAGTGTTATGCCCTAGTTAATGGTAAGCACTACCAAACTAAGTTTGCTGCCAAATCCCTAGAAGGGATATTTGTTGGGTACAACAATAATAGTAGGACATACAGAATCTACAACTTGACTACACAAGTTGTAGAAGAATCTGTCCATGTAGTATTTGATGAGTCTAAGTTGATTAACAGTGAATTGTCTAGCTCTTCAGGTAGTTCTACAGGTTTAAAGGACAGCCTAGACAAGCTGAATATTAATGAAGAAGCACCTACTAGGCTGAATGAAGAAAAGGATGCATGTTGTCTAGGGGGAGAATAAGATTCACTGGATGAAGAAGAAAATAGTGAAGTGCATCAGGATGAGGAAAATGAAGAAGACCAAGAGGTTGGCAGATTTCCTCCAGCAAGAAGACACTTGAAGGATCATCCAGCTCACCAAATCATTGGTGATGCAAGTCAATGTGTTCTAACCAGGAGCAAAAGCATGAACACAGTTCTATGTACAAGTTTTCTATTACAGATAAACCTAAGAAGTTTGAAGAAGTCATGCTAGACACAAACTGGATTGATGCTATGCAGGAAGAGCTGAATCAATTCAAAAGATGTAAAGTCTTGGAACTGGTTCCTAAACCAAAGGATCACAATGTTATAGAAACCAAGTTGATCTACAGAATAAACTTGATGAGAATGGCACCATAATCAAGAACAAGGCTAGGATGGTAGCAAAAGGGTACAGACAAGAAGAAGGGATTGACTTTGATCAAACCTTTGCCCTAGTGGCAAGGCTGGAAGCTATAAGGTTGTTCTTGGCCTACGCTACCTATCAAGGTTTCAAGGTATATCAGATGGATGTAAAGTCAGTATTTCTAAATGCTGACTTAAAAGAGGAAGCCTATATTGAACAACCCTCGGGTTTTGTAGACTCTCACTATCCTAACTATGTATATAGGCTTAGGAAAGCTATATATGGTTTGAAATAAGCCCCTAGGGCTTGGTATGAAACCTTGTCTGTTTTTCTTATTGAGAATACATTTTCTAGAGAAAAGATAGACAAAACTCTATTCTTTAGGTAATCTAAAGGCAAGATCATCTTAGTCCAGATATATGTTGATGATAATATCTTTGGATATACTGAAAATAACCTTTGTAGAAAGTTTGCCAAACTTATGCAAGAGAAGTTTGAAATGAGCAGTATGGGTGAGCTGAAGTTCTTCTTGGGACTTCAAGTTAGACAAACTGATGATGGATTGTCCATATCTCAGTCTAAGTTCACCAAAAAGTTGATTAATAAATATTGAATGGACTCAGCCTCCACCATGAAAACTCCAATGGGAACAAGTATGCCTATAGGAAAAGATGAGGCAGGGAAACCTGTTGATGAGTCTTTGTATAGAGAGATAATTGGCTCTCTACTCTACATGACTGCTAGTAGACCTAACATCATGTATGTAACATGTGTTTGTGCTAGGTACCAAGCATACCCAAAGGAATCTCATTACACTGCTGTCAAGAGAATTTTGAGATATCTTAAGGGCACACCTAATCTAGGTCTTTGGTACCCGAAGAATAGAGATTTTTTACTAATAGGCTTCTCAGATGCAGACTTTACAGGATGCAAAGAAGACAGGAAAAGTACCATAGGAACTTGTCAATTCCTAGGTGGAAGGCTGGTGTCATGGAGCAGCAAGAAGCAAACAAGTGTAGCTATCTCAACTGCTGAGTCAAAATATATAGCTGTAGACAGCTGCTGTGCACAGTTGATGTGGATAAAACATCAACTTGAAGACGATGACATCAAGGTAAGTAGAATTTCACTATTTTTTGATTCTACTTGTGCTATTTCTATTGCTAAAAACCCTATTTAATACAGTAGAACTAAGCATATAAAAATTAAGTTTCATTCCATCAGAGAACATGTGGAAAAGGAAGATTTTAGACTATAATTTATGAACACAAATAATCAAATTGCTGATATTTTTACAAAACCTCTGGATGAAATTAAATTCAATTATTTTAAAATTGAATTAGGTATGTTGAACCTAGAATAGGTCAGCACAAGCTTTCCTAAGTAGAATATGTAAGCACAAAATTTCTCAGGAAATTTGGGTAAGTAAGAAAGTTTCTGTCGACACAAGCAAATTGTGTCGACACTCTCAGTATGATGTGTCAACACAGAAATAGTATTTGTGTCGACACAAGAATTGGTGTCGACATACTCTGCCAAGACTGGACTAGCCCGTGTCGACACTGACACAAGTATGTCGACACATAGACGTGTCGACTAAAAATAAGTTTTGTCGAGATCTAAGTCTTTTCTGTCGACACATGTAAAACTATGTCGACTAGTACTATTACTAAGTAGGCGTGTCTTTTGACCTACCCTTTACCAGTACTCTATAAATAGAAGAAGACAAAATCTGGTCGACTACGCTTTCAGAATTCTCGACCCTAGACCTTGTGTCGACAAAGAAATTCTCATGTCGACTCTCTTCTCTTCTCTCTCTCTTCAATGGCGCCACATCAGGATGACAAGGTGAATGAAGGATACGAGCTGGTTCGCGGGGGATTCGAGACAGCTTCTCAGGACATCAAGGGTGTGATTACCCTAATTTCCAAAAATGGCTTGGAGTTTTTGGTCTCTGAACCTACAAGAATTTGGAAGAAGGAAGTGCTTGAATTCTACTCGTCTACAACTGTAGATTATGAAGGAAAGAAGATCAAAGCCACAGTTCAGGATTCAAGAGTGAAACTCGCACTTAAAACGATCAGGAAGTCTCTTCGATTCCCCAGAGTTAAAGAAGATGATGACACTATTCCATCTATGATAAAGGATGCAAGACTGGTGGACATGATAGGATATCTGCCGTCATGTTCAACCTAATGACCAGAGTCATATACAATGTAAAAATAGACTAGTCATCAGTAGTGTTTGACAAGATCCAAGAAGGAATTAAGAAGCCAAATCTGGGTAGAATCCTAAGCTTGTGTTTAGCTTCAACAATCCCAGATATTATAAATCAACTGCCAGGATCCAAGATCAATCATATGAGGAGGATGGACATGAGAATTCTATCCAGATGGGATAGAATCTTGACCAAAGAGGTTTCTACTCCACGGAAACAGGTCAAGAAGGATAGGAAGAAGAAAGCAATTGTTCAGGAAGCAGAATCCTCCAATGATTCTGAAGAAGTAGTCTTCAGTTCAGATGAAGACCAATAGGAAAAAGAAGCCCAAGCTCAAGTGGAGAGCAGTCAGCAACCAGAGCATCAGATGGTCTCCACTCCAGGGGGAGAGAACACTGAATTAACAGTACAAGACACTGAACAACCTGAGCTACCTGCCCAAGGGGAAGGCATTGCTGAAGCTACTCTAGAGAGTGAGTATGTTGCTGATACAGTGATGGACATTGTATCAGACATAAACAAAGAAGCATTGATCACTGCTAAGAATAAAGCACCAGATTTGCAGATGACAGATACAGCTCAAGATGAGCAAGTGAGCATCTCCTGTATAGAGAAGACCCTGGATAAAGATCTTGATGTCCAGGGAAAACCTTTTGCTTCTCAAGCCAACATTGTTCCTCCTGTTCAGATGCAGCAGGAGGTAACTTTGGAGGAAATGTTCCCTGATTTATCTACAGCAAGGACTGAGGGGGAGCAGCAAAAAGTAGAAAAGGAACTACCAGGAACTGAGGAGGAGGAGCTACTGGATGCCCCAGTTAATAAAGAAACTATAGATATAGAAAGCTCATCTCAATCTTCTGATGATGAAGAAGCCTCCATGGCTAAAAAGAGAAAATTAGTTGCAATCAGGAAAAGGAGCACAGGCTATACGAAAACCTTACAAACAGCCACTCCACCACCTGCTCAAAGCATGGACTTCAGTTCACTATTGGTCCAACTGCAAGTCAAGTTGGATGAGCAAAGGCGAATTGGAGAAATATGTGGATGAGTCACATAAAGAACTACAGTTCCAGCTAGCTCAAGAAATTAAATCCATCAGATTTGAAGTCAATTTGAATAAGAAAGAGATGACAGATTGCTTCCATAAGGGAGGTAATATTGTAGTATATTTGGTTGAGCAACAATAGCTAATAAAGACTGAAGTTGAGGACATTACAGTCAAGCAAGGATATATTTTAGAAAATCAATTCAGATCAAATGAAAATCTCAAGGACTCCTATGATGAAATTCTCAAAAAACTGGGAAGTATTGTTACTGATTTGAATCTGAAGTATCCAAGAAAATACAAGCAGATCTAGCTGCTGTCCAAACAGCCATTGAAGCTTCTCAAAAGACTATTGCTGATCACCTGACTAAATTCCAAGCCTACTACAAAGAAGGTACAGAATATCTAGTGTACAACCCCGTATCCGGGCGAGTGGGATCCTCCCCAAGTGACGGACTTGGGGCGAGCTTTGAGCGACGTTTTGATGTCGCCCCGTTCGAAGACGTGCGGATGCTCGTGCGGGCGTGCAGGTGTTTACGGGCGTATGATTTCTAATGTATATAATATATATTTACATATTATATAACATATATATTTACATATTATATAATAAATATAATATAATATATTATATAATATATATATTATATATCATTTATGAGGGGGAAAGGACAGCAGGTCAAACAAGGAGGGGAGCATCAGGCAAGTGAAGAAGGAAAAAACAAAAAGAAAACAAAAGAAAAAGAAGAAGTGGGGGAGCAGGGGGTACAGGCAGAAGGAAGAAAAAAGCAAAAAGAAAACGAAAAAGGGAGGAGCAGAGAGAAAGCAGGCCAGCCTCCTCCTCCCGATCCAGCCGCTCGGCCGCCTGGAGCAGGACAGCCGCCCCTCTCCCTCTCTCCCCCGTCGCTCGGCCGCCTCCAAGCAAGGTAAATCCCGAGCTCTCTCCCTCTCTCCCGCCGCCGGCTTTGGCAACCCAACGCCGCAAGGAGCAGGCCGGGCTCCGCCCCCTCCAGCGGGGCCGAGCTCCTCTCGGCCCCTTCTTCCAGTCGCTGCCTCCAGCGGGGCCGAGCTCCTCTCGGCCCCCTCTTCCAGGACGCCTCCAGCGGGGCCGAGCTCCTCTCGGCCCCTTCTTCCCATCGCCGCCTCCAGCGGGGTCGAGCTCCTCTCGGCCCCCTCTTCCCGTTCAGGCCGCCTCCAGCGGGGCCGAGCTCCTCTCGGCCCCCTCTTCCCGCCACCGCCTAGGGCAAAGCAAGGCTCGAACTTGCTCTCCATCCTCGTCGCCGCCGCCGGCATGGAGCAGCACGCACAGCCGCCTCTCTCCCTCTCGATTTTCCTCTCACACGCCGCCTAGGGTAAGGCTCGGCCTAGGAGGGAGGCCGGCCACCGCCATCGCCGCCTCGAGCGAGGCTCGGCCTAGAAAGGAGGCCGGCCACCGCCATCGCCGCCTCGAGCAAGGCTCGGCCTAAAAGGGAGATCGGCCACCAGCACCGCCACCAAGCACGCGTCAAGGGTAACGAAGTTTCTTCTTGGGTAGGTGAAGCCCTAATTTTACATATTTGCATGGAAGCCCCTCTCCACCAACGGGTGGGGGAAGGGAGCTCTCCGACGGGTCGACATGTACGTCCCCGCTATTAATTGCATATAGTATCCGGAAGTGTGAGTACGGATTTAGGCATGCTGTGTGAAGCCCATTCGGACGCATGAGCCGAATTGGTGATGTGCTGTGTGAAGCCCATTCGGACGCACGAGCCGAATTGGCGATGTGCTGTGTGAAGCCCATTCGGACGCACGAGCCGAATTGGCGATGTGCTGTGTGAAGCCCATTCGGACGCACGAGCCGAATTGGTGATGTGCTGTGTGAAGCCCATTCGGACGCATGAGCCGAATTGGTGATGTTCTGTGTGAAGCCCGTCCGGACGTATGAGCCGGATAGGTGATGTTCTGGGGTTCCCGGAGAAGACTCCGAGGAAGTTGGATATTATCTATTTGCAGGGAATGCGTACCGTGACCCCGAAAAAGGGGTGTACGGAATATATTTGGCCAGCTTATGTTATCCGACTGTAGTTCAGCTGACAGTCGTTCGTCGAGACGTTGGAGTACAGGTGTTGCAGTACCAAGCGGGCTTAAGCCCAAACTCGTGCCGGCCCTCGAAGGCCTACTTTTATTTATATTGCCGGCCTGCGTGCCGAAGTATGGAATTTATATTCCTGTAATAATTTATAATCTGTGATGCCCTATGAATGTATGATTTACTCTTTTTGCTTTGGGTGAGCGGTGTGCTCGTGAACCGCTCGTCCCGTGGGAGCCCCGAGGTTTATGCCGAGAAGTCCATGTTGGCCTGTTGATAGCCTTTTAAGGCAGTGGAGTCGCGCTGTTTGCAGCCCAGTTGGGCAGCGTGTTGTAGAATGGCTTGACGATGTTGCACCTTTAGTAGCGCGGGTGAGGAATATTTTTTATAGACCCAAGGAGATACATCTGGATAGGAGAGAGTTGGTCTTGAGACCCTCCTTAGATGTTCCGGTCGGCCAAGAGCGCCTTCCGAAAGTGTCTTAGCTCAACTTTTGGCTTGGGAGGGGAAGAGTTCGTTAGTCTTCCGGGTATGCGGTGGGTCCTCCACGCTGAGACCTTGAGTCTGTCCCTTACGTTCCTAGTCTAGAGCCTAGATTGTTCATTTGAGTGTAGTAGGTGTGCGGTCACCCCTCTTTTGGGACCCCGAACTCCACAGAAGCCAATTTTGGCTTCGGTCATTTTTGGCTTCAACATCTAGCTGACCAAGTAAGATTTCAAAAGAATGATCTGAGAGATCATATGGCCAGAGAAGTCCTAAAGGGGGAGAAAATATTAGTCAAAGCCAGCTCTGATCATGCAAAATGGGTATCTAATACCATTGTAAAAATAGAGAAGAACGACTAGAAAAACAGGCCGGAAGCTTGAATAACTGAAATTTTTATTATCCAAAAAGATATCATTTACAAAGGTATGGCCTCCCTTTTATAGAATGGAGGAGATAGAGGAGAGTACAAACTAACAATGTGGGACTAAATAAATGTACAAAGACTGGGCGGTTTGACATGTACAGACCGCACAGTCCGCGCGGTTAGATAACAGGCTAACCGCCCGGACAGACCAGAAGAAGATGCCGTAGGAGACCGCAAGACTGCCAGACCGCCAGACCGCCAGACCGCCAGATATACAAGTCGCTGGCGACAACCCGCAAGACCGCCGAACCATAGCCGCCACCAACTGGATATTTAGCCTGTCAGCCCCAGACCGCTAGACCGCGCGGTCTCCAGACCGCCATATTCAGACCGCCAGACCGCCTACTTTAACACTCCCCCTCAAGCTGGAGCATAGATATCGATCATGCCCAGCTTGTCACAAATGTGGAAGAATGAAGTAGACACAGGCTTGGTAAAGATATCTGCCAACTCTTTGTCGGAGGTGACGAACGGAGTGCAAATCTGTTTCTTCAAGATTTCTTCCCGGATGAAATGGCAGTCGACTTCAATATGTTTGGTTCTCTCATGGAAGATCGGATTTTTGGATATATATATAGCGGCCTTGTTGTCACAGAACATAGGAAGAGGATAGTCGTAGACCTCTCCTAGATCAAGCATGAGAGCCCGCAACCATTTTAGTTCGCAAGTGGTGGACGCCATGCTCCGATATTCAGCTTCAGCACTAGACCTTGAAACTACAGACTGTTTCTTGCTCTTCCAGCTCACAAGATTACCTCCAACAAATGTGCAGAAACCAGATGTAGATTTGCGGTCATCTTTATCATCAGCATAGCTAGAATCTGAGTAGGCTTCAACTCTCAAATGACCATTCTTCTGAAAGAGTAGTCCTTTGCCCGGTGCTGCTTTAACATACTCTAATATCTTCAAGGCAGACTGAAGATGACATTCCCTGGGAGCTTGCATGAACTGACTTACCTTGCCAACAGCATAGGCAATGTCAGGTCTGGTCACCGTGAGATAAATGAGTTTACCCACCAGACGTCTATACTTTGTGGCATCAGATATAAGAGGAGAGTCATCTGTCCACGTTTTGTCTTCTCCAGTAGCCATGGGATACCGTGCCGGTTTGGCACCGGTCAATCCTGCATCTCGTAGAAGATCAAGTGCATACTTCCGTTGGGAGAGAACCAGAGAGTCGGGTTTTCGACAGATCTCTATCCCCAAAAAGTATTTCGGGGAGCTCATATCCTTTGTGACAAGATGTTGACGGAGGTGCTTCTTTGTCAAGTCCACCCTAGCTTGATCATCACCGGTAAGAAGAATGTCGTCAACATAAACCGCCAAAACTACAAGGCCCGATGCGGTTTTGCGAATAAACAGGGAATGATCAGCCGTACTTCTTGTAAAGCCAACAGCAGCCACGATGCTGCTGAACTTGTCGAACCATGCCCGAGGGCTCTGCTTGAGGCCATAGATAGCCTTCTTTAGCTTGCATACACGGGTCTCCCCCTGATCAACATACCCCGGAGGTTGCTCCATGTAAACGTTCTCATGAAGATCCCCATAAAGAAAGGCATTCTTGACATCAAGCTGGGAGATAGTCCAATTGCGGTTGACAGCCACAGAGAGAATAACCCGGATGGTGCTGAGACGAGCAACCGGGGAGAAAGTATCAAAGTAATCAACCCCATAAGTCTGAGTGAAGCCTTTGGCCACCAGTCGGGCTTTGTAGCGGTCCACAGTCCCGTCTGGGCGAAACTTCACAACAAACACCCATCGACAGCCAACCACATCAGTACCCACTGGAGGAGAGACAAGGGTCCAGGTGCCCCGTTCAGTAAGAGTAGCGATTTCCTCATCCATGGCAGACTTTCAATGAGGAATCACAAGTGCCTCCTGGTAGGTACGGGGAGTAGTAGTAGCTGAAATAGCTAAAGCAAAATGCCGGCGAGAAGAAGTAAGCCGATCATAGGACACAACTGCCGCAAGCGGGTGTTGAGTGCATGCCCGCACCCCTTTGCGAAGAGCAATGGGGAGATCCAGGTCGTCGGGGGCTTCAGGGACCAGAGCGTCCGTAGCGGAGAAAGCTGGCCCGGGACTAGAGAGAGACGGCTCCGGAGACGGGGGGAAGAGAGGGGAGAGGAATAGACGGAGGAGGGGATGAGGAGGAGGGAGGAGAAACGTGGATAGGCTGAGAGGGAACAGACAGGGAGGGTGAGGAGTCAGGAATAGGAGGAAGAAGGGGTGGAGAGGAGAAGTAGGCTGCATTTTCGAAGAAGGTGACATCTGCAGAAACAAACTGTTTTCGCAGAACGGGGTCAAAGCAACAGTAGCCTTTCTGAGTGACCGAGTAGCCCAAAAAGACACATTTGGTGGCACGGGGAGAAAGTTTGTCACGGGTAGCAGACGAGGCATGCACAAATGGCTGTACAGCCAAAGATTCGAAGAGGGAGGGGAAAAGGTTCCTTGCCGGGGTAGAGAATGGAGAAGGGAGTCTTACCCTGAAGAACAGTAGAAGGAATACGATTGATGAGATAGCAGGCGAGGAGAACAACATAGCCCCAATAAGAGCGAGGCACATGCATCTGCGTTAGGAGAGTGCGAGCGACATCGAGGAGATGACGGTTTTTACGTTCCGCCACCCCATTCTGCTGGGAGGTGTAAACGCAGGTGGTCTGATGAATAAGACCATGTTGCATACAGAAAGATGAAAAATCACGACTAAGATATTCTTTAGCATTATCAGAGCGAAGACATTTAATAGAGACATGAAACTGAGTTTTAATCATATTATAAAAACATTCCCAAACAGAGAAGAGTTCAGAGCGATCTCGTAACAGATACACCCAGGTACAACGAGAAAAGTCATCAATAAAAGTTACAAAATACAAACTACCCCGACCAATGGTTGGAGTAGGAGCCGGACCCCATACATCAGAATGGATGAGATCAAACGGGCTAGAGGAACTGCGAGCATGCTTGGGCGGGAAGGAGGAGCAGTGATGTTTGCCAAGTTGGCAGGCATCACAGTTGAGCGGAGGACTGGTTGGCGGTAAGTGGGACAGAAGCTGTCGAAGAATGCGAGCAGGAGGATGTCCAAGGCGAAGATGCCATTGAAGCAGATCAGTAGAGGAGGAAGTGAAAGCGGATAGAGCGGAAACGTTGTCGAGGAAGTAGAGGCCGCCGCTCTCAGTCCCAGTAGCAATCGTCCGTTGGGTTCTCGGGTCCTGAAAGCAACAAGAAGTAGGAGTGAATACAACAGAGCACTGAAGTTGCTTGCATAAAGTAGTAACAGATAGAAGGTTGCAAGGAAACTTCGGGACATAGAGAGTGCCCACCAAGCGCAGCGATGGGGTGACTTGAACCGTTCCTGTCCCACGAACCGGGGAAGGAGAACCATCCGCAACAAGGACAGGAGGCAACCGATCATGCGTTTCGAGAAGCGAAAAACATTGAGGATTGCCTGTCATATGATTTGTAGCACCAGAATCAATCAACCATTTACCTTGGATAGCGACATGAGCACTACCTGAGGTCGTTGCCACCGAAGCAGACGACCGAGAGGAGGGGTTCGGGGAGGTCGAAGTATCACCAGATGGGCGCAGATGAGGATGTTTCTGCCAACATCGGTCAATGGTATGACCGGTACGACCACAGTGAGAACAGAGGAACCTGGACGGACCGCGCGCCCCAGAGTGGCTGCGGCCACTGTTGCTGCCGCGCTGAGTGTACTGAGCATAAGAGTCCTGCGGAGGAGGGGAGGATAACAGAGGGCGCTGGAGCAGAGAAGTAATGGCGGCTACGCGAGCGGCGGTGGCATCCAAGGTGGGAGACTCAGCTTCACCCAAGATCTGCTGGCGGATGAGATCAAAAGACTCGGGAAGTCGCAGAAGATAACAAACAACCAGGAGTTCCGGGAAGTGTTTGTGTTGCTGAGCCAAGTCCGCAGAGAAGGGGCGATTCTGGAGGATCTCAGCGCCAAGAGCCTGAACTTGCTGATAGGCTGCAGCGGGAGTCATGGACGAACGGGCGAAGAGATCCGCATAAAGAGTATAAATCCGGGAGGTCTGCGTCCCCTTGGAGTAAAGAGCAGCCAGATGAAGCCACGCGGCCTTTACCGTCTCATCATGACGGATGACGGGAAGGCACTCATCAGAGAGGCTATTAGCCAGCCATGTGCGGACAAGCGCATCACTCGCATCCCATTCGTCAAAGAGAGGAGAATTAGGAGGAGGCGGATCATCGGTAAGATGATGACGTTTGCGCTGAGAACGAAGGAGGAAAGTGAAAGAGACGCTCCAATCCGGATAGTTGGAGCCAACGAGCTTGGAAACAGTGCCCAGATTTCCGGAAGGAGTAGGGATAGAAGGCGGAGCCGGAGTGGCTGCAGGAGTGGTGGCAGTGGAATTGTCAGAGATATCCATAGAAGAAGACCGAAACCGGACGGTTAGGAATCAAGCCGGGCTAGAGAAGGGAATCAAGCCGGAATCAAACTGCAGCGGTCACGATGTTAGACACCAGCGGCTAGAGAAGCCACGACCAAGCCGCAGAGCCAAAACAGAGGGTAAGAGGTCGGGCGGTTGGAAGACAGACCGCACGAACAGGAGAGAAAGAGGAATCCGGCAAACAGGCCGGGGCGATAAGAAAGAGAAGAAGGAAGGCTGCGACAAGAACAGATCGCAAGCAGACAAAGAGAAACAGGCCGCGCAGACAGGGCGCATGCAAACAAGGCAGGCCGCGGGAAGAAGAAGCAGGTCGCACGGCTAGAAAGGAGCACAGAATCAGGAGCCAGAGATCGATTCCTCTGATACCATGTAAAAATAGAGAAGAACGACTAGAAAAACAGGCCGGAAGCTTGAATAACTGAAATTTTTATTATCCAAAAAGATATCATTTACAAAGGTATGGCCTCCCTTTTATAGAATGGAGGAGATAGAGGAGAGTACAAACTAACAATGTGGGACTAAATAAATGTACAAAGACTGGGCGGTTTGACATGTACAGACCGCACAGTCCGCGCGGTTAGATAACAGGCTAACCGCCCGGACAGACCAGAAGAAGATGCCGTAGGAGACCGCAAGACTGCCAGACCGCCAGACCGCCAGACCGCCAGATATACAAGTCGCTGGCGACAACCCGCAAGACCGCCGAACCATAGCCGCCACCAACTGGATATTTAGCCTGTCAGCCCCAGACCGCTAGACCGCGCGGTCTCCAGACCGCCATATTCAGACCGCCAGACCGCCTACTTTAACAACCATCAGAGCTACACTTGGATTTCCACCCCTATGTCATGATGATACTGCTGAGTCTGGTGTTCAACCTGCCTATATTGAAGGGGATCAGACAGAGGTTGCACAGGTCATTTATCCTCCAGCTGATTTTGACATAGTCCAGTAAGAAGTTCAGCAAATGTATAGCCCTCCACAGGAGGCACAAAATATTATTATTGAAAAGGTAGAAATGTCAGAGGCTGCAAAGGAAGCTCAGAGGGAGGCACATCTTTCCAAGAAAAGGTTTAGAGAACAGGTAGAACTGAAGCCTGATTTTGAGCAGTGGAGTCCTACCTCCAAGAACATTATTTTAATTGCCTGGAAAGCTGTGAAGGACAAGACATATGATAGAGGCAAATGATACTCTAAGCAAGAGTGGAATAAGTATAAGGCAAGGAAAGAGGCTATACTTCAATATAGGAGGAGTGCTAAAGCTGGGAAGTTACTTGCTAACTCTGTGGAGCCTAGCAAGTACTTTCCAAAGCCATTTCACTATTTTGAAAAGCAAAGGATCAAGGCTGAAGAACTGAAGAAGAAAGACCTGAAAGGAAAGAAACAAGCTGATGATACTGAACCTAATGTGCAGGATAAGATCAGATCTGGAAAAGGAATAGTAATCAAGGAGCCTAGTCAATCTTAGTATAGATAGACTAATATGTAGAACAATATAATCTTTTGATTTTTGTTCTTTAAAGAAACATGTAAACCAAAACAATTTTTCTGATTAATGAATGACATCATTTTCAGTATTGAATTTAGCTATTATCTATGTTTATATGTTACCCTACAGTGAAATGTATGGACATCTATTTTTCTTTGATTTATTATGTGTGGTGTATATCTTTGACTAAGGGTTATGACTTCTCCAAATAGGGAGAGATTGTTGGGTACATTAGAAACTATGTAACAGATTTGGAGAAGCCTCCCCTTACTCAATGATATACATCAATTTGTATTTAATGAGATATTTGAGTTCTAGTGTGCAGGTTTAAGAAATGCAGGAAAATTTCTAAGTACAAGTGTCGACACTTGTAAGGAATTGTGTCGACACCTGAAGCAAGAGCTGTGTCGACACCCAAGAGTTATGTCGACACCAGAAGAAAGGCATGTGTCGAAACCCAGAAATTGTGTCGACACCTGAAGAAGGCTTGTGTCGACACACAGGACTTGTGTCGACATACACTCAACGCCATATATCATTAACAGTTGTACTTAGTTTGTAAGGCTTGTGTCGACACACAGGACTTGTGTCTACACACACTCAACGCCGTCTATCAACGACAGCTATACTGAGTCTGAAAGGCTTGTGTCGACACACAGGACTTGTATCGACACACACTCAACGCCATCTATCAACAACAGCTATACTGAGTCTGAAAGGCTTGTGTCGACACACAGAACTTGTGTCGACACACACTCAACGACGTCTGGACATAAACTCAATGCCATCTGTTAGCATCAGCTATGTCGAGACCAGGAGCAGTTGTGTCGACACACAGGACTTGTGTCGACACATATAACAGAAGTTGTGTTGTGAAGCAGAAGAATGACTGTGTCGACACATTGAGTGCTGTGTCGACATCATCAAGTCTTGTGTCGACACTTAATATATTTGTGTCGATACATGTGAAGTAATTTGCTGAGTGTTTCCTGCTGAGATATAAAGTCATTGCAGAATCAACTGTCATGGCTGTAGACTTGACAACTGTTATAAACAACAAGTCTGATACCTTTGTCAGAACTGTCAGAAGGTTGTTACAAACCGAATCAGCCGGTAATCATTGAGAAACTCTATATAAAGGACTGATCTGTGACAACCAATTTTAAGAAATTAAGGGGGAACAAACCAACATAGAACTAGAGAGAATTCAACAACAAGAAAGGGGGAACCCTTATGAAGGCAGATCCTGATTAGTGTGCAAGAAAGATTCAGATCTATTTCTGAATCAAAGAAGTGAGTTTTCTGAAGATCAACTTCTACACCAAGTCAAGATCAACCTCATTTTGTTCAATCAAGAAGCTTTGAAAAAGCTAAGTCAGGTTGGATCTGAAGTATACAGTTTATTCAAGAACTGATTAAGAAGCTCACACCAATTGAGAGTTCTTTCTGGGTGAAATTTCTATACAACTAAATATTCTTTTTGTTGGGTACATTGGAAAATGTGTACCTGATTTGAAGAAGCCCAACCTAGCTCAATGATATACATCATGTTGTATTTGATGTAGTTTTGAGTTGACATGTGCAGGTAAAGAAATGTTAAAGTTTACAGAAAAAATTCTAAGTCCAAGTGTCGACACAAAGGAACATGTGTCGTCACATAGAAGAAAGTTGTCGACACAACACTGGGAAAGTGTGTCGACACAGAAGGTGTAAGTCGACACTACTCTGGGAAAAAGTGTCGACACATAACATAGTCTACAACAACACTGGGAAATTGTGTCGACACAGAAGAAGTAAGTCGACACAGCACTGGGAAATTGTGTCGACACAGAAGAAGTAAGTCGACACAGCACTGGGAAATTGTGTCGACACAGAAGAAAAACGTCGACCTCAACATTGGGAGAATGTGTCGACACTAAAGAGTATAGTCGATCTCAAGTTTGTCGACATCATCTGAATATGTCGACACAGGAGAAAATAGTCGACCACAGGTTTGTCGTCACCAGCAGAATGTGTAGACACATAGTGAGTAAGTCGACACATTATAGCAAAGCTAAAGAATGAATGTGTCGACACCTGAAGGCTAAGTCAACACTTACTAAAGTTATGATTCTACAACAACTGTGTCGACACACAGGACTTGTGTCGACACACTGCAGAGTCAAAGACCAAGTTATTTTCAGAAGAAGATGTGTCGACACAAAGGCAATTTTGTCGACATCACTGAAGGCAGTGTCGACACCAAAGTCAATTGTGTCGACACAAATAGACAGATGGTCTCGACACTTTCTGACAGATTGTTTCAACACTAAGGCACAGGACTTGTTTGAAGACTTGACAGCTGTGGGTTGTCACCAGTTAACTGAAGTTGTCAGACTTGTCAGAAAACGGTTAGAAACCGGATCAGCCGGTTACCATGAAGAATGTCTATAAATAGACGGATTCAGAAGAAGGAGAAGAACAATATATAGAACTGACCTTTTGAAATACATTGGATCAGAAAGTGGAGAAGGATTACATTCTACTCATTTCAAGAAAGTGCTAGGCACTTAAGAAGATCTTCTCCGGGAGATCTAAGAAGACTATCTAAGGATAGATCTAAGAAGAGTTCTAATCAGAATTCAGAAGAATCATTCAAAGTTCTGGACAGAGAGAGATCAAGTCAGAATTTGAAGAAGAAGAAAGAATCCATCTGTGGATTCTCAAGAAGCTGTTTGGAATCAACTCAGCTAAGTACATTTTCAAGAAGCTTTGAAGAAGGCTAAGAAACAGTTGATTGCATCAGCTGATTAAGAATTGTCATTGCCTCTTCTCTCTCAACTTGGCAAGACAATTTAAAACAATCTTTTCTATATTTCTGTAGGATCTGTTTATACAGATCTGAGTTGTAAGCCTATGTTATAAAGGCTGAGTGTAGGAGTGTTGAACTCTGAGTGGTAGGGCTGATTGCCTGAGTGTAGGAGAAGGATATTCTCTGAGTTGTAGGCCTTGGGGCAAGGCTGAGGTAGGGCAGTTGTGCCTGAGTTGTAGGAACCAGTTGGGTTCTGAGTTGTAAGATCTATTGATCTGAGATAAGTGGAAGTTTGGCCGAATCTAGCATACTGCTAGATAGGTGAAGGGGGAAAGTGGATGTACCCAGACCTTGGGGAACCACTATAAAACATAGTGCAATCTGTGATGTGTTGTTTTCTGTGATTGCTGTGTTTTTGTATTAGTTAATAAATTGAATTCTGTCTAGAAGTTTTAGAAAAAGAAGCAGGACCTATTCACCCCCCCCCCTCTAGGTGTTTTAGGCTGCCTTGAAAGTTAAACTATCAAGTGGTATCAGAGGGAGGTTACTCAAAAAGGACTTAACAGTCTGAGGTAGATCTGATAGGCAGAATCAAGAATCAAGAAGATGGGTTCTGGAGAGAATCATAAGGAGCTAGGGTCAATGAAATTACCCATATGCAAGAAGGAAATCTTTGGGATCTGGAAAGAAAGAGTCAGGTTGTTTATGGAAGCATCTGACCCAAGGATTTACATCACAGTACAGGAAGGCCCCTTCATACCAATGAAGATATCTGTTCTTGATGCAAATATCCAAACACCAAAGACTTATTCTGAAATGACCAAGGATGAAATCATCTTGGCAACCATGGACAAAAGGGCACAGAACATAATTGTCAGTGCCATAGATGATTCAACATTTCAGAATCTGATTCACTGCAAGACCTCCAAGGAGATGTGGGACACATTAATTGTCTACATGGAGGGATCAGAAGAAGTAAGGCTGGACAGAAAATCTATGCTAAATCAGGAGTATGAAAGTTTTAGACAAGGAAAATCTGATAGCATAACTGAGTGCTATAAGAAATTCTATAGAATTGTGAATGAGCTAATTTCCTATGGAAGAGTCTTCAGTACCTATGAACTGAATGACAAATTCTTAAGATCCTTATCAAAGGATTGGGATACAAAGATCTGTGCCATAAGAGAAGTGGCAAAATTGGCAGAGATATCTCCTCCAACTCTGTTTGGAAAGTTGCTATCCTATGAAATGCAACTTATGGTAAGGAAGGAGGAGGAAAGAAACTCAAGAGGAGAGCATAGAGAAAAGACTGTGGCATTTAATGCTGAAGCCACCAGAAAGAATAGGAGGAAATCACCATTTCCTCCTAAGGAAGTTGAAGAAGGTAGTTCTGAAAATTCAGATAGGGGTTCAGTCAGCAGTGATTCAGATGCAGACTTTGCTGCATTCACTAGGCAATTTCAAAGGTTCTTGAAAAAGAAGCAATGGAAGTCTAGGCCTTCCTCATCACAGCAAGTAGATGACTATTATCAGAAAAGAAGGTCATCTAGGAAAGAGAAAAGCAGGTCAAAGCCCAGCAAAGCCACTACTTCAAAGATTGTCTGCTATTGTTGCAATAGGCCTGGACATGTAGTGGCTGAGTGTCCTGACAAAAGGAAGGAATCTTCAGAAAAGAAGAAGACTTATCAGAAAGGCAAGAAGGAGAAATCCTTTGTAGCAAAGAAAGATAAAAGTCTGTCAGACCAGTCAACTTCAGAATCAGGATCTGAAGCTGAAGCATATATTGGATTATATGCTGCATCTGAGGAAGAGGAGTTTATGCAGTTGCTAGACTCCATCAATGAACATCAATGCATGGGTTTGATGACTAGATCAGAAGAGGACCTATGCCAGAATCAGTCTGGTCCTAATGAGGTAAACAGTCCTTCCAGTACATTTGTTTGTAGTACAAGTGAAGAATCAGCTACATCTGCATCAAGTGATGAAGATGCATCTGGATCTGAAGGAGATGTCTATCAATTGATAGACAAGTATGGGGACTTGTTGCAGGCCCTTAAGAAAAGCAAGAACCTGGTTAAATCACAGGCTCAGGAAATTGCTGATCTAAGGGTTACAACAGCTGAGTTAGAAAAAGTCCTTGATCAAAAGTTAGCTGAAATTGCCAAGCTGAAAAATATAACTATTATTCAGATGGGCACAATTAATTATACTAATGATCAAGTAAAGAGTCTGGAGGACAGACTTAGAATTGAAAGGGATTTAGTGGCTAGTTACTCTAAGCCAAAATCTGTCTTACCCTTGATAGATGAATTTGTCACTCAGAAGGGTAAGGCTGGATTAGGATTTAAGGGTAACTCCAGGGCTAGCAGATTCAAAAAGAAAGGCAAAGCCCCTATTCAGCCACTAAACCTTTCAGTCCCCATAAGGTTTGGTAAGAAGAAAGTGCCTTCTAACATATATGATCATGAAGACATTCAGGATCATATCAAGACAAATGTTCTGAAGAACAAGGGTGTTAAGGCAAGCAGGCCTACCTATGGTCATAAGCCCTATGGTTTTAAGAAACCAGTAGGAGAAGTTGCAACAGCACCAGCAATGAACAGAAATGCTTCTGACAAGGATGTATCTAGATCTAGATACAATAAGTTTGAATGTTGGTGCTGTGGCAAGAGGGGTCATTTTGCATTGGACTGCTGGTATAACACAAGTGTTATAAAGAATAAGAGTCTACCTGTTAGAAGAGGTTATGATAACTTTATTAAGGCTAACCTGAACCAAGGACCCAAGACTTACTTGGGTTCTAAGGGTAAGTAATTCTGTATTGCAGGTGAATCCAAGTTACCATGCCCCTATATGGTACTTGGATAGTGGTTGTTCCAGGCACATGACTGGAACAAAGGGGCTGCTGAAGGAGTATTCATCTGTCAAAGATGGACATAAAGTGATCTTTGGTGGATCTGAAAAAGGAGTCATCAAAGGATTTGGTAACATCTCTTCAAACCTAATTACTATCACCCAAGTGGCCTATGTAAAAGGTTTGAAACATAATCTAATAAGCATAAGCCAGCTGAGTGATCTAGGATATGACATTTCATTTGGTAAGGATGGATGTCATATCAAAAGGTCAAGTGATCAAGAGATCATATTGACTGGGTATAGGAAGAGAAATGTGTATTGCCTTAATTTTGAATGTGAGAATAAGGCATCCCCCATTTGTCTTGTAGCTGATGACAATGCTTCTCATTGTGTTAAGTGGCACAAGAGATTGGCTCATCTAAACTACAAGACAATTGGCCAACTCTTTAGTAAAGAACTAGTAAGGAATGGGCCTCAAGTTAAGTGTATAAAGGAAGGGGTATGCTCAGCTTGTCAAAAGGGCAAGCAGACAAAAACCTCATTTCAAAGCCTTGAAAACAAGGATTCTGTGAGATGCTTATATCTCTTGCATATGGATCTTTTTGGTCCTATGCCAGTTCACAGTCTAGGTAGGAAGGTCTACACACTAGTGGTTGTAGATGACTATTCTAGATTTACATGGGTGTTCTTTCTGAGACAAAAATCTGAAACCCCAAGTGTATTATTTAAGTTTGTAAAGCAAATTCAGAATGAACTGAACAGTACAGTGGTCAAAATCAGAAGTGACCATGGTACTGAGTTTCAATCTGAAAGCATGACAAACTTGTGTATAGACTTTGGGATTTTCCAAGAGTTCTCCTCACCTAGAACACCTCAGCAAAATGGAATTGCTGAAAGAAAGAATAGATCATTAATTGAAGCTGGTAGAACTCTATTGAGTGACACCTCTCTCCCAGAATATTTTTGGGCTGAGGCAGTTAACACTGCTTGTCATGTCATCAATAGGGCTTCTATCACCAAAAGCCACAGAAAGACTCCCTATGAGATTGTGAAAGGCAGAAAACCAAATCTATCCTATTTTAGGATCTTTGGCTGCAAGTGCTATATACTTAACAATGGTAAGTCTTATTTGACTAAGTTTGCTGCCAAATCCCAGGATGGGATATTTGTTGGGTACAGCACAAATAGTAAGGCCTATAGAGTCTTCAACTTAACTACTCAAGTTGTTGAAGAATCTGTGCATATTGTATTTGATGAAACAAGATTAATCAATTGTGAATTGTCTTGTAGATCAAATGACTCAACAGGTATAAGCAAGAAGATGGACAAGCTCTCCATTGCTGAAGCTTCAAAGGAAGAGGGAGCATTGGAAAATGAAGGCTGCTGTCCAGGGGGAGTACAAGAGATAATGGAAGCTGATGAAAACCAAGAGGAGCAGCAGAATGAAGAAGCTGGAGATGCTCAACCTGAAGGGAATCTACCTCCAGCTATAAGATATCTAAGAGATCATCCTACTGATCAGATAATTGGTGATCCAAGACAAGGAGTGCAAACTAGAAGCAGAAATCAAAGCACAGTTTTGCATTCTAGTTTCTTGTCTCAAATGGAACCTAAGAAGTTTGAAGAAGCTATCCAAGACCAGTACTGGATTGATGCTATGCAAGAGGAGCTGAATCAGTTCAGAAGGTGCAAGGTCTGGGAGCTTGTTCCTAAACCAAGAGGCCACAACATAATTGGGACTAAGTGGATCTATAGGAACAAGCTAGATGAAAGTGGAATAATAATAAAGAATAAAGCAAGATTGGTTGCAAAAGGATACAGGCAGGAAGAAGGGATTGACTTTGATCAAACCTTTGCTCCAGTAGCAAGGCTGGAGGCAATCAGAATGTTCCTTGCCTATGCAGCCTACCAAGACTTCAAAGTATACCAGATGGATGTAAAGTCAGCATTTCTGAATGGTGATCTTAAAGAAGAAGTATATGTAGAGCAGCCATCAGGTTTTGTAGATCCTCTTAAACCTGATTCTGTGTACAAGCTTAGGAAAGCTTTGTATGGGTTAAAACAAGCTCCAAGGGCTTGGTATGAAACCCTGTCTACCTTCCTCATTGAGAATAAATTCTCAAGAGGAAAGATAGACAAAACTCTATTCCTTAGGGAATCCAAAGGAAAGATCATCTTAGTCCAGATCTATGTTGATGACATAATCTTTGGATCTACTGAAAACAACCTTTGTAAAAAGTTTGCCAAACTTATGCAAGGGAAGTTTGAGATGAGCAGTATGGGAGAACTTAAGTTCTTCTTGGGACTCCAAGTAAGACAGACTGATGATGGATTGTCCATATCCCAGTCTAAGTTCACCAAGGAATTAATTAAAAAATATGGTATGGAGTCATCCTCCTCCATGAGAACTCCTATGGGCACAAGTATGCCAATATGTAAAGATGAGGCAGGTAAACCTGTTGATGAATCATTGTATAGAGGAATAGTTGGGTCACTACTATATCTCACTGCTAGTAGACCTGACATTATGTATGCAACATGTGTCTGTGCTAGGTACCAAGCCTGCCCTAAAGAATCTCATTATACTGCAGTAAAAAGGATTCTGAGATATCTAAAGGGCACTCCTACTCTAGGTCTTTGGTACCCTAGGAATAGAGATTTTCAACTAACAGGCTATTCAGATGCAGATTTTGCAGGATGTAGAGAGGATAGAAAGAGTACTACAGGTACTTGTCAATTCCTGGGAGGAAGACTAATATCTTGGAGTAGTAAAAAACAGACTAGTGTGGCAATTTCCACAGCTGAGTCAGAGTATATTGCTGCAGGAAGCTGCTGTGCACAGCTATTATGGATGCAGCATCAGCTTAAAGATTATGGTATTCAGGTAAGTAGAACACCCCTTTTATGTGATTCTAAGAGTGCTATTTCTATTGCTAATAATCCAGTTTCTCATAGTAGAACTAAGCATATAGAAATCAAATATCATTTTCTTAGAGAACATGTAGAAAAAGGTGACATCTCATTGGAATTTGTAAAAACAGATTATCAAATAGCAGATGTATTTACTAAGCCTTTAGATGAAACCAAATTCAATAAATTCAAAATTGAATTAGGTATGTTAACCATTGATTAATGTATTAAACAAAATCATTAACAATGCTATTGAAATGGTTAATAAGTAAGTAAAAGTAGTAACAACAATAATCAAGTGTTAAAAAGGACACATTGAAGTTACAGAAATTGGCTAAGTAAGAATGTGTCGACACATTCAGTAATAATGTGTCGACTCAGAGAAATTATGTCGACAAGTCAGAAATATTGTGTCGACACAGAGAATATGTGTCGACACTTAAGAGTTTTATTGTCGACTTAACCAGGAATGTAATGTCGACTCAACCAGAATTATGGTGTCGACACTTACAAAATATGTGTCGACACTTGTCCTTAGTGTCGACACAGAATTTCTGTCCTTCTACTATATATCCAAGGTGTCGACATAACCACAAATTGGTGTCGACACATAGTAGACTGAAGAAATGTCGAGTTAATAGAAGCTTGTGTCGACACATTCCGTCTGTGTCGACACATTTAGACTGTCTTTGGCGCCTTTTGAACTTCTTTCAACAGAAGCTATAAATAGGTCAAAAAGCTCTTTGTGTCGACACGCTTTCAAGGTTTTCGAAACTCAAACCCTGTGTCGACAGTCTTTCTTTCTCTCTTCTCTCAAGCTTTCTCGACACAACGATGGCGCCAAGGATTGAAGACAATGTTAATGAAGGGTATGAGTTGGTGCGCCAGGCGTTTGCAGAGGCGCCGCCTGATGTTCAAGGAGTTATCACCCTTCTCTCTGCATCAGGGTTAGAATTTCTTGTCTCCGAACCATCCAAGATCTGGAAAAAGGAGGTGCATGAGTTCTTTATCTCAGCATCAGTCCATTCTACTGAACTCAAGATCAAGTCCATTGTTCACGGGACTAAGATTAAAATTACTCAAAGAGGTTTGAGAAAGTTTTTGCAATTACATGTGGTTGAAAATGAAGAAGAGGTTCCTAGTTCTAAGACAAGGGAAGCCCTTCTATGGTGTGGTTTGGATTCAAACATGAAGATTGGAGCTGCATTCAATAGGAAAGGTATGAATCAGCAAGGAAAGTTCTTGTCTGAAATAGTTGGGAAAGTAATTCTCTGCAAGACAGGTGGACATGATAGGATTTCTGCCTATATGTTCAACCTGATGACCAGGATTGCCTTTACAATTCCTACTGATTGGTCAGTAATCCTATTTGACAAGATTAAAGAAGGGATCAAGAAGCCTAACATGGCTAGGATCATAAGTCTTTATCTCAATGGAGCAATTCCTGAAGTGATGCAGCAACTGCCAGGATCTAAAATCAATCATATGAGAAGGATGGACATGAGACTATTCTCCAGGTGGGAAAGGGTGCTGTCTAAGGATGTGCCTGAAGAGAGCAGGCCAGACACCCCTGTAAGATCCCCTTCTCCAGCTCACGAGACTGAGCAACAACAAGAGGACCCACTTAGGATACAGAGTGAAGAACAACCTGCCTCCACTATAGTTCATCAAGTAGATACATCTGCACAGATGCAGGGGGAGCCAGTTCAATCTCCTGCTCAAAATGTTTCTACCCCTGCTCAGGTTCAGGGGGAGCATGTGTCTTCTCCTACTCCAGATGTGCAGCTGCCTGAGAATGTGCACAAGGATGCACCTAATGACTTATCTTCAGATGCTCCAGTTCAAAAGGAATACACTCTGGATGAGTTGTTTCCAAATGATGACATAGCTACTGATAGAATAGAAGAGGACCAAGATGTTGAGCAGCCTCTTGACATAGAGCTAGAACAAGGAGTGGAGAAAGTTCAAGAGATTGAAAAAGTACAAGAGGTAGAGGAGGAGCAAAGAATTGAGGGGGAGCCAGTACATGTTGAAACTGAGCAACATGGCACTGAAGCAGATAGAGTTCACATTGAGAGTACTTCTGAATCTGAGACTGAAGAAGCCAGGTTGGCTAAGAGAAGAAAACTGGTTGTATTTAAAAGAAGAAGCAAAACTTATAAGCAGGCTTTACAGACAACACCTCCACCTCCACCTCCTGAAGTTGATTATAACAAGTTCTTGGTGGATTTACAGGTGAAATTGGATGACCACAGGGTGGCCATTGAGAAATATGTTGATGAAAGAAACAAAACTCTGCAGTTTGACTTAGCCCAAGATATCAAATCTATCCAATTTCAAGTCAACTTGAATAAAACTGAAATGACAGATTGCTTCCACAAGGGTGGCAATGCTGTAGTTTATCTGGCTAAACAACAGCAGGATATCTCTACAAAAGTGGATGATATTGTTTTGAAGCAAGGTTATGTTCTGGAAAATCAAATAAGAATGAATGACAATTTAACTCAATCTCATCATGAGATCATTCAAGAGGTGCAGAAGATTGTTCCAGGGATACCTGCAAATAGAGCTAAAGAAATGGAAGAATTTGATAAGAAATTTCAAGCTGCTATTGCATCTGTTAAGACTGCCATCACAACCTCTCAACAGGAAATATCTGAAAAGCTTCAAAAGTTAAGACCATTTTTCAAGGAGGGAGTGAATTATTTGGATGGCCAAATAAGATTTCAGAAAGAAGATCTTAGAGATCATGTATCAAGAGAAGCCATAAAGGGGGAGAGGATGCTAATTCATGCAGGCTCTGAGCATGCCAAATGGGTGACCAATAGCATAAGAGCCACATTGGGATATCCACCATTGTGTGATGATAACATGGTGGCTGAGTCTGGTCTACAAACAGGACTACTTGAAGGTGACCAACCTGAGGTTGCCCAAGTCATATACCCCCCTCCAGATTTTGATATATTGGATCAGCAAGTGCAATATATGTATAGTCCTTCAAAGGAAGTTGTAAATGTTATCTTTGGAAAGGTTGATAAGCCTGAGGTAAATTTGCAAGAACAGCAAGATGCTCTACTGTCAAAGAAAAGATTTAGAGAGCAGGCTGAGCTGAAGCCAGATTTTGAGCAGTGGAGTCCTACTTCCAGAAATATAATACTCACTGCATGGAAAGCTGTCAAAGATCAAGTTCATGAAAGGGGCAAGTGGTACAATGAGCAGGAATGGCAGAAGTATGAGGCAAGACAAGAAGCCATTGTACAATTCAGAAGGAAAGCTAAGATGGGAAGACTTCCAACTGATGCTATGGAGCCAAGCAAATACTTCCCAAAGCCTTTTCACTATTTTGAAAGGCAAAGGCTCAAGGAAGAAGCTAAGAAGAAAGCTGATCTTAAGGGAAAAAAGATGGCTGAAGAATCAGAAGCTCCTGTGACAGCTAAAATTAAATCTGGCCAAGGGATTGTTATTAGAGAGCCTGATCAATCCTGATAATGTTTTAGTTCTTTCATAATGTTTTGTAATGATGTAATGTGATCAGTCAAAGAAAAACCATGTAATCAAACATTACCCAGTAATAAACAAAATTTTGTTAAATCTGTGATAGATTGTTTTATCCATGATGTTCTTATTATTTTGTTTATAATTAAGTATCCCTGTGTATTGTCATATATCATCATTTTATACTATTTATAAATGGTGTATATCATTGGCTATAAGGGTTATGACTTCTCCAAATAGGGGGAGATTGTTGGGTACATTGGAAAATGTGTACCTGATTTGAAGAAGCCCAACCTAGCTCAATGATATACATCATGTTGTATTTGATGTAGTTTTGAGTTGACATGTGCAGGTAAAGAAATGTTAAAGTTTACAGAAAAAATTCTAAGTCCAAGTGTCGACACAAAGGAACATGTGTCGTCACATAGAAGAAAGTTGTCGACACAACACTGGGAAAGTGTGTCGACACAGAAGGTGTAAGTCGACACTACTCTGGGAAAAAGTGTCGACACATAACATAGTCTACAACAACACTGGGAAATTGTGTCGACACAGAAGAAGTAAGTCGACACAGCACTGGGAAATTGTGTCGACACAGAAGAAGTAAGTCGACACAGCACTGGGAAATTGTGTCGACACAGAAGAAAAACGTCGACCTCAACATTGGGAGAATGTGTCGACACTAAAGAGTATAGTCGATCTCAAGTTTGTCGACATCATCTGAATATGTCGACACAGGAGAAAATAGTCGACCACAGGTTTGTCGTCACCAGCAGAATGTGTAGACACATAGTGAGTAAGTCGACACATTATAGCAAAGCTAAAGAATGAATGTGTCGACACCTGAAGGCTAAGTCAACACTTACTAAAGTTATGATTCTACAACAACTGTGTCGACACACAGGACTTGTGTCGACACACTGCAGAGTCAAAGACCAAGTTATTTTCAGAAGAAGATGTGTCGACACAAAGGCAATTTTGTCGACATCACTGAAGGCAGTGTCGACACCAAAGTCAATTGTGTCGACACAAATAGACAGATGGTCTCGACACTTTCTGACAGATTGTTTCAACACTAAGGCACAGGACTTGTTTGAAGACTTGACAGCTGTGGGTTGTCACCAGTTAACTGAAGTTGTCAGACTTGTCAGAAAACGGTTAGAAACCGGATCAGCCGGTTACCATGAAGAATGTCTATAAATAGACGGATTCAGAAGAAGGAGAAGAACAATATATAGAACTGACCTTTTGAAATACATTGGATCAGAAAGTGGAGAAGGATTACATTCTACTCATTTCAAGAAAGTGCTAGGCACTTAAGAAGATCTTCTCCGGGAGATCTAAGAAGACTATCTAAGGATAGATCTAAGAAGAGTTCTAATCAGAATTCAGAAGAATCATTCAAAGTTCTGGACAGAGAGAGATCAAGTCAGAATTTGAAGAAGAAGAAAGAATCCATCTGTGGATTCTCAAGAAGCTGTTTGGAATCAACTCAGCTAAGTACATTTTCAAGAAGCTTTGAAGAAGGCTAAGAAACAGTTGATTGCATCAGCTGATTAAGAATTGTCATTGCCTCTTCTCTCTCAACTTGGCAAGACAATTTAAAACAATCTTTTCTATATTTCTGTAGGATCTGTTTATACAGATCTGAGTTGTAAGCCTATGTTATAAAGGCTGAGTGTAGGAGTGTTGAACTCTGAGTGGTAGGGCTGATTGCCTGAGTGTAGGAGAAGGATATTCTCTGAGTTGTAGGCCTTGGGGCAAGGCTGAGGTAGGGCAGTTGTGCCTGAGTTGTAGGAACCAGTTGGGTTCTGAGTTGTAAGATCTATTGATCTGAGATAAGTGGAAGTTTGGCCGAATCTAGCATACTGCTAGATAGGTGAAGGGGGAAAGTGGATGTACCCAGACCTTGGGGAACCACTATAAAACATAGTGCAATCTGTGATGTGTTGTTTTCTGTGATTGCTGTGTTTTTGTATTAGTTAATAAATTGAATTCTGTCTAGAAGTTTTAGAAAAAGAAGCAGGACCTATTCACCCCCCCCCCCCTCTAGGTGTTTTAGGCTGCCTTGAAAGTTAAACTATCACTTTTTCCTTGTAAGATTTTTTATAGATCTGAGTTGTAAGCCTGTGTTTATAAAGGTTGAGGTAGGGCTGAGAGCCTGAGGTGTAGGACTTGTGAAAGTCTGAGTTATAAGCCTGATGATAAAGGCTGAGGTAGGGCTGTTGCCTGAGGTAGGGTTCTTGGGAGAAATATGAGGTAGGATTTGTATAAGTCTGAGCTGTAGGAACCTATCAGGTTCTGAATTGTAAGATCTGTGGATCTGAGTTAGTGGAAGGAAGTTGAGCTGAATCCAGTTCTCTACTGGATAGGCGAAGGGGGAAAGTGTATGTACCCATAACTTGAGGAACCACTATAAATCTGGTGTACTGTGCTGTGAATGTTATGCTGTGGATTGTATATTCTATGCTGTGATAGATCTAGTTACTTGCCTAAAATTTATTAAAAGAAATTAGAACCTATTCATCCCCTCTCTAGGTGTCTAGGCTCTTGAAATCAAGTCTTTCAGGAGCGTCCGATCCAATGACAACCTAGCCCACCCTAACCTACATAGTAGGACAACATAAGCTACGACCTTGAGCTCAGACCCACAAAAGCCCAAATAACGGAGACAATTCCCATTCAATTACGACAATTCAGTTTCGTTTATAATGGTATATAATATATACACAAATTTTCAAATATTTTCTGCGATGTGGGATCATTCGGAGAGCAAGCTAACCGTCCGCCGCCATCCTCAATTCATTTTCATTGCCGGCGGTGGCCCTGTCAGTTCACCACCGGACAACCCCTGACGAGTTCGTCGGGTTCCAACAAACACGTTGGTGGACTCCGGTCAGGACGCCGGCGGCTGCCGGCTGTGACTTCTTAATATTTTTTTTAATAAAACCAAAGCCGACGAACAGGAAGACACAGGAAATTTCGGAATACCAACGGATGACACTGTATCAATTGAAGGTTTGCTTTAAATATTAGTATAGATTATTATAGATATTTGGATAGGGTGCTGTTATTAGCAAACCCACTTTCATTTCTAGCAAACCAGAAAAAAACAGATTCTATCATTTTTTGCATTTGTTTCTCTTCCCAAAAATTACTACTAGCAAACCAATCTTGCTTTTTGACAATTTTTGCATTTTTGAATTTTGAGCCCCAAATATTTCTCATTTGAAAAAGTGATCAACATGAAAGTTTCAAGATCTACAACTTTCATATTGATCATTTTTTGATTTGAAGCCATTTAAGCCTCCAATTTGGGTCCTAAAAAAGGCAAGCACAGAACGTACAGATTTTGGGCGTGACTTTTTTCGGGGCCCAAATCAGGGGTCTAAACTACTTCAAATCAAAAAGTGCTCAACATGAAAGACTTCAAATCAAAAAGTGTTCAACATGAAAGTTGTATATCTTACGAGATCTACAACTTTCATGTTGAACACTTTTTGATTTGAAGCTGTTTATGCTCCCCGATTTGGCCCCAGAAAAAAGTCACGCCGATCCCGGGCATCCGTACATATGTACGACGTAACTTTGTTCATGGGTCAAATCGGGGGTCTAAAGTGCTTCAAATCAAAAATTGTTCAACATGAAAATTGTAGATCTCGTTGAGATCTACAACTTTCATGTTGAACAATTTATGATTTGAAGCCTTTTATGTCCCCGATTTGGCTCCCCTAAAAAGTCACGCCGATCCCGGGCGTCCGTACATATGTACGACGTAACTTTTTTCAGGGTCCAAATCGGGGTTCTAAAGTGCTTCAAATCAAAAAAGTGTTCAACATGAAAATTGTAGATCTCGTCGAGATCTACAACTTTCATGTTGAACACTTCTCATAAAATTGTACGTATAAGGCGCAGTTTAAAATGACGTATATATTCTTATATACACTTAACTCGTATATACAACACATCTTTATAAGAATTAGAAATCAAATATATTTCTAAACCGATCGATATTTTGTTTAAAGATTTTGATGCAGATAATAATATTTGTTGAAAAAACAGTTTTGGACATACTAAATATTTGCGGCATTTTAACTCATCTATAATGCTAACATAAGTGGTTGAATGAATATATACATTTGAAATCATTTGTAATGTCATTATGCGCAACGAGTTATTTTGAAAGAACGAATGTTTTAAATAAAATTTAAATTTTTTTTAAAAAATTATATTAATTTGCTAGTAACAAAATGATTTTCAAATAATCATTTTGAAAAATAAGAATTTGCTTATAGCAATGATTTGCTAGGAATCAAATTAGGTTGGTTAATAACAGATCCATTTGAATATTATCAAAAAATACTAGTTATGAAATTCACGAAATTAATCCTTCGTCAACATGAGAAAAACTGTGTAAACTGAATCATCAAACCTGCTCCCCGATAAAAAAGCCCTCTCTTGCTCTCATCTCTCCCGCTAGGGCCTTCTCACCCGCGACCCCCTTCTTATCCACTACAATCGCCATTCCTCTGCTCTCTCTCATCTCATCGCTCACTTCCGTCCTTCGAACCCGCAGTTAGGGCTACGAAATCGCGACCTCAAGTTCTTCAGCGCTGCTGACCTCAAGATCTCCCTGCATCGCCTATGGTAACACCTCTCCCTTCCTCTATCTTGCATCGACTCCGGTAACATCTCTTCGAACTCCTCCATTCTTGCAGAACGGCCACATCACCGGCATGCATTAACACTCTGTTCGACCGCCCGACCGCCTCCTCCCGCACTGCCTCTCCTCCTATTGCAAACGACTTCAAGATCTGATCCGTGCCGACCTCAAGCACTCCTTGCAACATCTTCTACTCTACTGGAATTTGGAGCTGCACCACTGGAATTTGGCGAAGAAGAGCCCAAATCGAGTATGAGTAGACCGTGATAGCAGAGAAGGTGAGTGTTAGGTGCTGAACGGAGATGGGGAGGGAGATGGTGCTGGAGGTCGCCGGTACCACGGGTTCCCTGGAGGACAAGCCGGGAGTTCTCCTCATCGGATGTCCCAGCGTTGGCAAGAGAACAATCCTCTCCAGTTATTTCTCGTTTCCTCCTTCTCACATCCTTAAACTTTTGATCAGCATTTTTTTAATTTTGACCTTTGGGAACATGGATTGATAAGAACAGATTAATTGAAGTGCTTCAGGTTCATCCTGAAAATTGGTAGTTAAGCAAACAAATTAGTATCCAAGTCACCAGTTAAGCAAACAAATTAGTATCCAAGTTACTTTTTCTGAACCATCTTTGGATAATTCTGAACTCACATTTTTTTGTCTGCTTCAGCAATCTATTTAGGGATTCATAATTTCGCCTCTATGATATCAATGTGACTTTGAACTTATGTTCTCTTCTCCTTCAACGATCGCCACAGTCCTGTACTCACTTTCTCTTGTCCTTCGCCATAGGTATTCACAAAACTTACCATCTTTGGTCTCATTCCATTTTTTCTTCTTTTAATGAAAGCGAGCAGCCTAGCCATTATACTCTCTGGGATATTAATGCTTCCTCTCTTTATCCTCATC
Organism: Platanthera zijinensis; assembly: GCA_039513925.1. Taxonomy (NCBI): domain Eukaryota; kingdom Viridiplantae; phylum Streptophyta; class Magnoliopsida; order Asparagales; family Orchidaceae; genus Platanthera; species Platanthera zijinensis. The sequence continues at coordinate 59,102,214 of CM077086.1, forward strand.
TCATTTTCACTGAAGTGATTTCAAAATTGTCTTGTAACTGTTTCTCTTGTCAGTCTAATCTATAAATCTAAGCTCAAGTGGAGAAAGTTAAATCTTATCAAATAAACCGCGAATAGTTTTGTACTGCAATTAAACCAGCGATGATGTACGGTTTTCAGTGTTGGATAGTGAATTGTATATGTGAGCAAAAAAGGGGTGTTGCAGGAATGAAAATACTTGCTGCAATGTTATAAATATCGGATGTCGGCGACATATTGAATTATGATTTTAAATTGCGGAAGTCAGAGACATGTCAGAGATATTTTAAAATATTGGATTTTCATGTCTTATAAATATAAATTTTATTTATATTAATTATAATTATATGTTATAAAAATAGAGAAATAAATAACAAATAGATAAAAATGAGCTATTTATATTATAAAATAAAATTTAATAGTATTTAAGCTAAAATATTATTAACAAATTTAAGATGATACATTATAAAATATATTTAATAGTATGTAATTATTTTTTTTTGATAACAATATATTTATTGCAAATAAAGAATATTTAAAAGTTAAAAATCCTTGGTTGATTATAAGTCTTTTCAAACATAAAAAATTATATTAAAGACATGCAAACAATTAACTAATAAATATATTAAATATTTTCATAATTTATGTAATATGAAATTAAAAAATTGTCAAACATTTATGCAAATTTGGTTGTATGAATAAAACGTTAAAAAAATCGAAACAATACATCTAATTGCTATAAACATACATAATATAATATATATAAGCGATATAAACATATGCTACTAGTCTGCTATTATAACATAAAATAAAATAGCCGACGATATATTTAAAAGTTGTGTCGGCCGATATATCGAAAAAATCGGACATGTCGTCCTGTATTTATAAAAAGACATAATTCATTTGTTTTTGAAAAACATATGATTTTGCCCCTTAAAATGACCTATCAGGACTCGGGAGACATGTCAGAGCACATTTAAAATAATGCTTAGGTGGATGTGTGAACACACGAGACTAGATAAAATTATGAATGATATTACCAGGGATAAGACGGGAGTGACACAAATTGTAGAAAAGATGCGAGAAGCTCGATTAGGATGATTCAGACATGTAAAAAAGATATCATTAGAGGCACCTTTTGGACATGTGAAAGTTTCTTCATTAGGCTTGTTAAATGAGGAGGGATAGACAAAGAAAGACTTGAAATAAAACTATAAGGAAAGACATGATGTACTTAAGCATTAGTGAGATTATGACTAAAGATAGGGTGCAATGGAGACAAAGGATCCTTACAATCGATCCCTCTATATTGGGATAAAGACTTGAGTGTTGTTGTTGTATGATTGAACGATCACATGACCTCTGCGTGCATTTATTGATTATGAGCCCGTAGTTAGGGTCGAGAGGTAGTGACATTGGAATTGATGGCGAAGAGGAATTCCTTGTTGCTGGACCGCATGAGAGAGATCATGTCCTACGATGCCGACAACAAAGAAGTCAGAGGAGATATGACATCGACAACAAGCAACGTATCGCTGGATTTTTCTTCCCGTCGATCTCCTTCAACATCTGCTGGTCGCCTCTTTGACTATGAGCACCTCATGCTTCTTGACGAGGTAATCAACCACTTCGTCGATCACCTTCAACCTCTGCTAGTACACTGGAATTTGGAGCTGTACCGCCGAATCACGCGAAGAAGAGCCCAGAAGCGATTATGAGCTGACCATGATAGAGGAGAAGGTAAGAGTTAGGTGCTGAACGGAGATGGGAAGGGAGATGGTGCATTGGCAAGGGACCAATCATCTCTAGTTATTTCTCTTTTCCTCATTTCTCTCACATCGTTAAAGTTTAGATCATTATTTTTTTTTTAAAATTTTGACATTTAGGAACATGGATTGATAAGAACAGATCACTTGAAGTTCTTCAGGTTCATGCTAAAAACTGGAAGTTAAGCAAACAAATTGGTACCTAGGCCTACTTTTTCTGAACGATCTCTGGATGGCTCCGAACTCACCATTTCTTCTTTGCTTCAGCAATCTACTGAGGGTTTTATGAATTCGCCTCTGTGATATCAAAGTGATTCCGAACTGATGTCTGTTCTCCTCTGCTTAAGCGACCGCAACTGTTCTGAACTCATTTTCTCTTGTCCTCCTCCTTAGGTATCCGCAGATCTAATCATCTCCGTTCTGATTCCATTTCTTCTTTTAATGTAAGCGAGCAATGTAAACCATCATCTTCTTTGCGATTTCTGCCCAAGGCTGCAGAGGTAACCACTTTACTGTCTGAGATATTGATGCTTCTCATCTTTATCCTCGTCCCATTTTCACCCATGCAAACACATTCTTCTATAATTTCGAAGTTGAATTGGTTCTTTTGAGCGGTTGAATATGCTACTCTACACCTTCCTTTGTAGCCATTTGCGGATTTCTTCAGACAACTAAAAGTTAAAATTGAGACATCTTTGCCCCAGTTGTTCCATCCATGCTTGATTTTTCAACCTCTACTTTATCTAATTATATCAGAACATCATCCCCAATTAAATTCTTCAACCACTCAACTTCCAATTATCAAACCTGTTACGTGTATTGAATCTGCATCATGAAAAGTTGTGGGAATAACACACTTTTTAAATGTTTAGTCATGCATAATTTTATAAAGTTAATAGTCCATGCCGTGAGTTGAAAATTTCATGATTTCATAGTATTCAGAATTTCTGAGCTTATATCTCAATTATTTAATAGAAAATTTATAATTAAGTGCAATTTACATTATTTTTTGTCATGTTTGAACGTTAGTCATGCCTTTGTTGATATCAAAATAACCTTGTTCTTTTTTTTCTCCAAGCATTTGACCACCCAAAATTGAACTGGGGAGAATAGACGTTTGCACACAAGATGGTAGGCTGACTATCTCCATAAATTTTTTAAAGGGCTGCATGGGACCATACAGGAAACTGCTTTTGATATTTAGATTTCATTACATGTGCTATTACTATAATGTATACACTGTTTAGTAACTTCATTTTTTTTACTATGAATTTAATTTTTCTATTGCTTTTATTAGTACAAAACTAGGCAATCCTTGGAATTAAATAACTATTTTTAAAAGAAATATTGATGTCTAAGAAATTCAAGGAATTAAAAAACCATTGGATTGATCCTAACCGTTCATCAACATCAAATCAGCTGTGTAAACTGTTGGATCGTGTGACCAACCTTAGAGGGGGGGGGCTGAATAAGGTTTGATGCGTTAATTAAAAATTCGAAATGTTTTGTCCAGAAAAACTAGTTCTGGAAGCTACCATGGGGCGCTAACTAGCTAGCGCTCGACGGTAGGTCACAGACCTCGTTTTCCCGGGCAAATTTCTCCTTGGAGAAAAACACTCCTTCAGAGATCCACCAGAGAGCAACCAGAATGATATACGCACAAATATAAACACAAATAACTTTATTCAACCAAGATCAAAAAGTGTTTTACAATTACAAAAGTTTGATCTCCGTGACGCCGGAGATCGGAGGCAGTGAAGGAATAAACTCATTTGGTTTTCTATACCGACTCACTACCCGGACCGGTTGTCTCTCTCTCTTTCCCTCCAAGAAAGGTCTTCGAGCTGGCTCTTCACCTTCATGCAAAAAGTGTCTTAGAGCCCTGCTAGATCCCCCGATATAGACGTCCCTTTCCCGGGACGATTTCTCATGGAATCCTCCCCGGATTCCGACGAACTTTACCGGTCGATTTTCCTTACAACAATAATATAGAAAAGAGAAAAAGTACAACAAGTATAAAAGATTAATGTTTGAATCTCCCTCAAGACGATTTCTCCGTTGAGCGATCCGTGACCGGTGCTTGAGATCTTCGTGTGGATGCAACCGATCAACTCCTCGTAGTCGTTGATGTCCTTGGTTCGCCGGAGATCTTCGTGCACAAACGGGAGGGAGACGGTTTTCTTTTCCTTCGACGGAGACGACGTTTCGGTGCTCCAGAGGCGGCACACGAACCCTAGGCTTGAGAATAGATGTCTCCTTGTGTCTGGAACGAAAAACAAAGCCTTTTATACGTTTTCCGTCGGTAGGTCGACGCGCTTGATGCTGACAACTGTCCTGCAAATTTGAAAAAATATTCAAAAAGAATATTTTCCTCTTTTTCGTGTTAGCGCGGCATGGTAGTAAGCTAACGCCTGGCGTTAGCCCAGTCGTCTCGACGTACTCGACGAGCGTTGAGTGAGATAGCGCAGTGCAGTATCAAGCTATCGCTCGGCGGTAACACTGTCTCGACGCCTCCATCTCGACGAGCGTTGAGTGAGCTAGCGCGGACGGTAGAGCTAGCGCGGCGCGGTAGCAACCCGAGCGCCATGTCAATTTAATTCAGGCTACCGCCCGACGGTAACTGCTACCGCGCGACGGTAGTTGCAGAGGAGAGTTTCTACGCGCTCTCCCTATCTACGTGCACACAGTGTAACAAGTTACCCCTACATGTGAGCTTCCCTAACCCATGACTCATGAACATTCTAATCTCTCCCTTTGGTATTATCGAAAGGGGATGAGCTAGACCAAAAGGAACCATACGCATGTACGGGAAAAAATGCAGTATATGATGAGCGTGATAAAGATAGCAAACAGTGCATGTTATAAAAAGTGAATCAAGAGGCAAAATACAATAGAGGTGACAAAACATAGATCAGAGGAAATAAAACATACATGTCAAACAAATGAGCGGAGTACACAGAAACAATTTAAATAAGTTTTCAGAGTAAACAAAATTGGACAACACAGGTTTCACACAACACACAAAGATTTAAAGTACAATGCTATGAAATTTATAGAGTTAACACATTGTAACATTATAAAAATCAAAAATAGAAATCGTGTACTAGTACCTATGTGCTGTAGACATATAATGCAGTTTCAGTCCAATTCTTATACATGGAAGCGTTAGATAGAACAATGACGTGTGAACGTGTAGTATCAAAAGAGAAAACATCAAGTAGAAATAACCTTCAATACATGTTTTATTTCAATAATTCACTATGCTATCACAAGAAAAATAAAGTGAAAAATCACGTCACGTTTCTATCTATGACATACTAAAACTAGAAAATGGGGCACTAAGCTTAAGGTTTAGTTTTTGCACAAGATCAAAATGATTTTTTTGACCAAGGTGCTCATCCTTACAATGCTCATAAAGACTTATCAGGAAGAGTAAATAGTGTTTGGGGGGGTATTTTTGACACAATATTTGATAACATGTATAGTTGTGTTTTTTTTTGTACTAACAATATTATAACATTCATTTCAAGCACCCTGAATCAATCAAAATCTACCCACATATATATGCACTTTAACTTGTATACAAAAGACATGATCACTAAAGATTTTGCTCAAAGTTCTAACTTTTGTACAAACACATGTATATCGTGACATTGATTATTCAAGTTATTTCTAACGTATTAGACACAATATCACGAGTTCTAACATGTACATGTAGTTTCTACATGAATGCTCCGTCTAAGGATGTGTGAACAGTGTAAAGTCATTACGTTATCTAAATCTTCACACATTCCTACAGACATATTCAACATACACTAGCATGTTTAGACTCACTCAGTAGCTAAGCACCTATAGATTTGACACATCATGACATAAGTAGACAATGGTCACAGAGATTAACAATCCTAAATCAAACATTGTACGTAATCATTGTGCTCTATGTTCTAGCCAAATGTGTCCTAAGAGTTAACAATCCGCATTTTTTTTTGGTTTTATAATTTTTTTTGGGTTTTATATTTTTTTCTTTGATTTGACAAAAATAAACAAAGTAAACAACACATGCAAAAAGAAAAATACATTTTTTTGGATTTTAGTGGGATTTTTCAATTTTTTTGTTTTTTTTGTAAAGAAAAAAAAACAAATAAATAGAAGCAGAAACCAAAAAGGAACGTACCGTCATCGCTAAGGCTACCGCGCGGCGGTAACTCACAAAAATCAAGAAAAATGAAAAAAAAAACGCCCCAATGACAGTTGGTAATGCAGCAAGACTAGGTATGGAGATCCAAAACCCCCAGCTCGAGTCGAAGTAGCGAAAGACGAGCATCAGGGAGGGGTTTTTGTGAAGATATCAGCTAGTTGATCGTCGGTTCCAATAAAACTTACTCTCACGTTCTCTTTCTTAATGTGATCCCGAATGAAATGATAACGAACGTCAATATGTTTAGAACGAGAGTGATGTATTGGATTATTTGTCAGGTCTATAACACTCTTGTTGTCGCACCTAAGGTTAACGTTCCTAAATACTATGCCAAAGTCCTCCAACGTTTGCGACATTCAAAGTGCTTGTGCGCAACAATTTCCTAAGACAATATACTCGTCTTCAGCAGTAGAGAGGGCAATAGAGTTTTGTTTCCTACTTGACCATGAGACTAGTGCCAGACCTAGGAAGTGACAGGTACCACTTGTGTTCTTGCGTTCAAGTGAGCATCTAGCGTAATCAAAGTTGGAATACCCGTGGAGTGTGAAGTCGGCGGTGTGGGGGTACCAAAGACCAAGATTTTGGGTCTCTATAAGATACCTAAAGATATGTTTAACTGTTTTGAAGTGAGATTCTTACCTAGCACAATGACACCGCGAATGTAATATTGGGCCTAGACGCACTTAAGTAGAGTATCGATCTGATAATTCCTCTAAATACAGTTTGGTCCACCGAAATGCCACTTTCATTCTTTCCTAATTTTTGAGAAGCACTCATTGGAGTTTTGACTTGTTTTAGATTTTCAAAGCCGAATCGCACAAACATATCTTTTATGTATTTCGATTGACTTATAAAAATTCCATCATTACGTTGAAAAATCTGAAATTCTATAAAATATGTTAACTCTCCAACTAGGCTCATTTCAAATTCAGATTGCATTAAAGTGACAATTTCTTTGCATAATTTTTCATTTGTGCCCCCAAAAATGATATCATCTACATAAATTTGTAAAAGAATTATTTCGAGATTCTCGTGTTTCACAAACAGAGTGGTGTCCGCATTATCCATCTTAAAGTCATGTTATAGGAGAAAAGTTGTGAGCCTATCATACCAAGCACGGGGTGCCTGCTTCAGGCCGTACAAGACTTTCACTAACTTGTATACGTGATTTGGGTAGTCAATGTTCTTCAACCCGGGTGGTTGCTCGACCTACACCTCTTCCTTAATATATCCATTTAAGAATGCACTCTTAACATCCATTTGATATAATTTAATTTGTTTGTAACTCGCAAACGCCAAAAACATACGAATGAATTCAAGAAGTGCAACCGGTGCAAATGATTCCTCAAAATCCACACCCTCTATTTGTGAGTAACCTTGTGTCACCAACCTAGCTTTGTTTCTAGTTATCATAGAGTCATCATTAAGTTTATTTTTGTATACTCATTTCAAACCTATAACTGGATGACTATTAGGACACGTCACTAATACCCAGACCTTACTTCTCTCGAACTGATTTAGTTCTTCATTCATAGCCAGGAACCACGATTCATCCTTTAAAGTTTCTGAGATGTTCTTGGGTTCAATTTCAGATAAGAAACATAGGTTCGAGACGGACTCATGCAAGACCGACCGAGTTCTAATTCCATGTGAGGGCTCTCCTATTACTAGTTCTCGTGGATGTTGCTTTAAGAAATTTAGAGTGCTTGGAGGCCTATATCCGTCTGTGTGAGTTGGAACATCACCCGCCACTTCTCTCTCCTCACCCTTATATTCTAACTGCACATCGTCATCAACTTCCTCTTCATTTTCCCTAGGTTCTTCAGTTGGTGCAATTTTCGTTAAAGTGTACGTGAGACGATTATTCAGCGACTAAGGTTCGTTTGTTATAGACCCTATAAGCACGACTTGTACTAGAGTATCCTAATAGGATGCCATGGTCTGATTTTTCGTGAAGTTTTCCTAAGTGATCCTTAGTGTTTAGAATGAAGCACGGGCAACCAAAGACTCTAAAATATGATAATGATGACTTCTTATTGAAGTAGAGCTTATACAGAGTTAGATTAAGAATGAGGCGAAGCATGACCCAGTTCATCACATAGCTTGCTGTGTTAACCGCTTCTGCCCAAAAATATCGAGGCAAGCCGAACTCAGCGAGCATTGTGCGTGCTAGTTCTTGAAGTGTACGGATCTTTCTCTCTACTACTCCGTTCTGTTGACGAGTGCGTGGGACTGAGAATTCGTACTTAATTCCTAAATCATTACAGTTATTTCTTGAAGTTTTCATTCTCAAATTCTCCCCGATGATTTGACCTTATGCATTTTATCTTTAGCTATTTATCATTTTGAAATCTAGTGCATAGATTAGTGAATTCACAGAATGTGTCAGATTTATTCGTAAGGAAGATCGTCCAACAATAACGGGAGCAGTCATCTATATGAACAAACGTGCATCGTTTTCCACCAAAACTACATGCACTAAGAGGACCAAACGGATCTATGTGAATGAGTTCAAGTGGTCTAGTCATGGAAATGTCAATTTTGCTTTTGAATGAGGTTTAACAAATTTTCCTTTTTGACACGGAGCGCATAAGGAGTTCAAACTACCGCTTAATTTTGGGAGTCCACGAACAAGTTTATGTTTTGATAGTTTTACAATTAGTTTACTTCCTGAGTGTCTTAGTCTCCTATGCCAAAGATCTAATTCCTCATTCTTGATAACTAAGCATTTCCAATAAGAGGTAGATATATCTTCAAAACTAACAGTGTAAACATTATGAGTTCTATGAGCAGTAAGTAAAACACTATTAGTTTTAGCATCTATAATCTTGCAAGTGTTTGTAGAAGATTCAAATATAACATTCAGGCATTTATCACATAGTTGACTAATTGAGATTAAATTATGCTTAAGTCCATCTACAAATAATACATTTGAAATTGAAAATGCTTTGTTCCCTATTGTGCCGATTCCAAGAATACGTTCTTTGCTGTTGTCCCCGAATGTCACCATGCCCCCCTTTTTCTTCTCCAGGTTAAAGAACTTGTCTTTATCTCCTGTCATGTGCTTGGAACACCCATAGTCCAAATGCCACACGTTCTCCTTGTCCTTAGCCTGCCAACACGTCTAAAAAGAAGATGAGGGTAAAGATCTGGTTATCCAAGTTGTCTCACCCATACGATAGTTAGAAGACTTTGGTAGCCAGACTTGCATAGTTTTCTTGGCACCTTTCCTCAGACACGAGCTGGATGTGTGACCAAGCCTTTGACAGTTTGCACACAAGGTATAAACAGTGGATACTGTCTTTATCGTGTTCTTAGAGCTCGTGCTTGAGGATGGGGATAACCTTTCAGAATTATTGACCTTATTTTGTGATTTTTTATAGTTCGTTTTAGGCTTAGCTTGAAAGTGATTATCGCTTAATGGTAGCGTTGGACTTACGTATCCTAGTCCAAACTTTCCAGATCCATGACACTGCGCACCCAACAACATATTCAGAGATTTTTGCCCTATTCCAAATTTCTGGATAGCACAGTTAAGATCATGGATCCTCACCTTTAGGGCGGTGTTTTCAGTGACTAGCATTACTCACCGATTGACGAATTGTTTTTTATCTTCTTCTATTTTAGCAAGAGATATTTGAAGTCTTTTCTCCTGGACATTCTTTTCATTACTAAAATTGTTCGTTTTCAACGATGCCTTGTAGATACTTGTTTTTAGTTCTTCGATCGTTGCCATCGAGTAAGGACACTCTAGACACTTGATTTTCTCTTTGTCGCATTTTATTAATTCACTCTTTAAATTTTCTAAGTTCTTTTTAATTTTCTTGTTTTCATTTCTAATGGTCTTTTTCTCAAGTATAACACTATATAACTTATCACATAGATGTTCATAAATTTCAAGAAGTTCATTATAAAAGGGTGGGGTTACCTAAGTGTCCAGAGCGACACTTAGGTAACTTCTTAGCCAGACTTGCATAGTTTCTACTTGAGTCGGAGGCGCTTGACTCGCCAGATCCATCCTCGTCCCATGTTAGCGCCTTTAGCACCTTCTTCTTTCCCTTGTGCCGGCTCTGTTTCTCCTTTTCCTCCTTCTGGAGCCTTGGACATTCCCTCTTTATGTGTCCATGCTTGTGACAGTGGTAGCACTCGGGTAGAAACTTCTTATCATCGCTCACCATCTCCTTTGACGGTTTGTTCCACCTCCTGGTTTCTTCAGCACCTTTCTTCAGGAATTTCTTAAACTTTCCCTGTCTCTTGGGATTCTTCATGAACCTCTTGAACTCTCGAACATAGATGCTTTATTCATCGTCGTCCTCAAATTCTTCAGCAGACTTCCTCTCCCTCACAACCTTCAGTGCCAACCCCTTCTTCTTTATCTCCCTGGGATATTCCTCAGCTTGTATTTTTAATTCGAGCTCATGCGTGTTCAGGTTTCCAATGAGGCTCTCTATCTTCAGGGTGCTGATATCGTGTGATTCAACAATAGCAGTCACCTTCGGGTTTAAACGTGGAGGCAAAGATCGCAGGATCTTCCTCACCAGATCTCCATTTGAGTATCTCTTCCCAAGGGATCTTGAGGCGTTGACAATCTTGGTGAAGCGGGTATACATGCTGTCCACCTTCTTGTCAATCTCCATCCGGAAATTTTCGTATTCAGATTCGAGTCAGAACATCTTCGACTCCTTCACCTGCGAGGTACCTTTGTGAGTAAGCTCAAGTAAACGCCATATATCATACGCAGTTTCACAATTGCAGATTCTATTAAATTCGGTTTTATCCAATGCGCAAAATAAATAGTTACATAGCTTTTGCATTGTTAGTACATCTCAACTTATCAGTGTCATCCCACTTATCCTGTGGTTTGATCAGTACGGTATCACCTACAGTGATAGTGGGTGCAGTGTACTTTGTTTCAATCATGGCCCACATGTCCATGTTTTGAGTCATTAAGAAGATTTTCATTCTTGTTCTCCAGTGACTGTAGTCACTCCCCATAAACAGTGGAGGTCTACTCACACATTGTCCCTCAGGGAAAGCGTGAACCGCGTTGACCATCTTACTTCAGGATTTTAAGCCTTTTTGAAGTAACCTCCCTCTGATACCACTTGTTGGATCGTGTGGCCAACTTTTGAGGGGGAGGGGGTGAATAAGGTTTGACGCGTTAATTAATAATTCAAAATATTTTGTCCAGAAAAACTTGTTCTCGAAGCTACCGCGGGGCGCTAACTAGTTAGCGCTCGGCAGTAGGTCTCATACCTTGTTTTCCTGGGCAAATTTCTCTTTGGAGAAAAATACCCCCTTCATAGATCCACAAAGAGCAACCAGAATGATATACGCAGAAATAAAAACACAAATAACTTTATTCAATCAAGATTAAAAAATGTTTTACAATTACAAAAGTTTGATCTCCGTGACGTCGGAGATCGGAGGCGGTGAAGGAATAAACTCTTTTGGTTTTCTATACCGACCCGCTACCCGGATCGGTTGGCTCTCTCCCTTTCCCTCCAAGAAAGGTCTTCGAGCCGGCTCTTCACCTTCATGCAAGGAAGTGTCTTAGAGCCCCGCTAGATCTTTCGATCTAGACGTCCCTTCCCCTGGACGATTTCTCACGGAATCCTCTCCGGATTCCGACGACCTTTACCGGTCGATTTCCCTTACCACAAGAATACAGAAAAGAAGAAGAAGTACAAGTATAAAAGATTAAAGTTTGAATCTCCCTCAAGACGATTTCTCCGTTGAGCGATCCATGACCGGTGCTTGAGATCTTCGTGTGGATGCAACCGATCAACTCCTCGAAGTCGTTGATGTCCTTGGCTCGCCGGAGATCTTCGTGCGCGAATGAGAGAGAGGCGGTTCTCTTTTCCTTCGACGGAGACGACGTTTCGGTGCTACAAAGGCGGCACACGAACCCTAGGCTTGAAAATAAGTGTCTCCTTGTGTCTGGAACAAAAAACGAAGCCTTTTATACGTTTTTCGAAAATAGGTTACCGCCGGCGGTAGAGCTAGCGCCCGGCGGTAGGTCGACGCGCTTGATGCTGGCAGTTATCCTGCAAATTTGGAAAAATATTCAAAAAGAATATTTTCCTCTTTTTCGTGCTAGCGCCGCGCGGTAGTAAGCTAACACCTGTCGTTAGCCCAGTCGTCTCGACGTACTCGACGAGCGTTGAGTGAGATAGCGCGGTGCGATATCAAGTTATCGCTCGGCGGTAGCACTGTCTCGACGCCTCCGTCTTGACGAGCGTTGAGTGAGCTAACGCATGCGGTAGAGCTAGCGCGGCGCGGTATCAACCCGAGCGCCATGTCAATTTAATTCGGGCTACTGCTCGACGTTAACTGCTACCGCGCGGCGGTAATTGCAGAAGAGAGTTTCTCGCTTCGCTTGAACCTGTTAACCTGCACACTATACCAAACACAAGATGTGATCAAATACAACCTGGGATTTGATATTGTCAAACTGAGGATATGTGAACCGACGACTCCAACATAAACTAAATCATCAAACCTGCTCCTCGATATTACTCTCTGCGCTTTTCAAAACCATCAAAGCCCTCCCTCTCCTCATTCCCGATCACGAAACGCTCTCCATCTCTCCCGCCAGGGCATTGCTCGGCTTCTCACTCGCGACCCCTTCTTATCCGCTACAACCAACATTCCTCTCTGCGATCCCCCATCTCCTTGCTCATTCCATCCTTCGAAGCCTTAGTTAGGGCTACAAATCGCGACCTCAAGATCTTCAGCACTGCCGACCTCAAGATCTCCCTACATCTGGTAACACCTCTCCCTTCTTATCCCTACAACCGACATTTCTCTCTGCGATTCCTCGTCTCCTTGCTCATTCCATCCTTCGAACCCCTAGTTAGTGATACAAAATCGCGACCTCAAGATCATCAACGCTGCCGACCTCAAGATCTCCTTACATCGTCTCTGGTAACACCTCTTCCTTCCTTTATTCTTGCATCGTCTCCGATAACATCTCTTTGAACTCTTCCATTCTTGCAGGTCGACGACATCACCGACACATATTAACTCTCTGTTTGACTGCACGACCGCCTCCTCCCGCACTGCCTCTCCTCCGATCGCAAATGACCTCAAAATCTAATCCGTGCCGACCACAAGCTCTCCCTGCATCGCCTCCGGTAACACCTCTCCCTTATTCTACCTTTTATTTCTTCCTTCTGCATTTTATTTCTTATTTTTTGTATGATCTCTTCCAACTCCTCCATTCTTGCAGATTGGTGTCATCATCGACACATGTTAACGCTGTGTTCCACAAGCCCGACTCCGCTGTTGCGTCTCCATTATTTTGCACTACTAAGGTCCTAGCCGCTAAAACATCCTCTCCTCGCTCAATTTCATGCACCACAGCTGCCTCGCTGATCCCATCGCACAGGTATCCCTCCAAGTTCCTATTCCCATTCACTGGTATCATTTGTTTTTTCTCTTCTTTGCAATATCATTTGATGAGTGAGTTGCTAGTGTTTAGATTCATTATCTTTTTAAAATGCAGCGTGGTCAAATTTATCTGATTGCTACGACAGAGAGGTAGTGGCGTTAGAAGCAACGACGAAGAGGAATTCCTTGTTGTTGGACCACAGTAGAGAGATCGCGGCCTACAATGTCGAAAACTTGGAGCGCCAGAGGAGATACAACGCCGACAACAAGCAGTGTACCACTGGATTTTTCTTTCTGTCGATCTCCTTCAACATCTGCTGGTCACCACTTTGACTATGAACACCTCCTACTTCTCGACGAGGTAATCAACCACTTCGTCGATCACCTTCAACATCTGCTAGCCTGCTGGAATTTGGAGCTGCATCGCCGAATCGCGCGAAGAAGAGCCCAAAAGCGATTATGAGCGGACCGTGATAGCGGAGAAGGTGAGAGTTAGGTGTTGAACGAAGATTGAGAGGGAGATGCTGCCGGAGGACGCTGGTACTGTCGGGTTCCCTGAAGAGCACACCGGGCGTTCTCATCAGATGTCCCATCGTTGGCAAGAGAACAATTCTCTCCAGTTATTTCTCTTTTCCTCCTTACTCCCACATTGTTAAAGTTAGGTCAGTGTATTTTTTAAATTTAAACTTTGGAATAGGGATTGATAAGAACAGATCACTTGAAGTGCTTTAGGTTCATCCTGAAAATTGGAAGTTAAGCAAACAAATTAGTACCCATGCTTACTTTTTATGAACCATCTCTGGATGGCTCTGAACTCACCGTTTTTTTCTCTGCTTCAGCAATCTACTGAGAGCTTCATGATTTCTCCTCTGTGATATCAAAGTGACTTTGAACTTATGTATGTTTTCTTCTGCTTCAGCGATCCCGACAGTTCTGAACTCACTTTCTCTTGTTCTCTGCTGTAGGTAACCGCGGAACTTACTATCTCTGTCTTCATTCCATTTTTTTCTTTTAATGAAAGCGAGCAGTCTAAACCATCATCTTCTTTGCGACTCCTGCCGAAGGCGGCAGAGGTAACCACTATACCGTCTGGGATATTAATACTTCTCCTCTTTATCCTCATCGCATTTTCAGCCATGCGAACAAATTCTTCTATAATTCTGAAGTTGAATTGGTTCTTCTGTGCAGCTGAATACGTTACTCTACATCCTCTACTTGTGGCCATTTGAGAATTTCTTCAGACAACTAGAAGTTAAAATTGAGACATCTTCGCCCCAATTGTTTCATCCATGTTTGATTCTTCAACCTCTACTCTATCTAATTATATCAAAACATCATCCCCATTAAAATATCTTATTTTCTTTACCATGATCACAAATTATTATCTTCATTATTCTGATAGTCCATTATGAAAACATTGTTCTTTGATTTCGTTTCATGAAGCTGAAATTAGGAGCAAAATTTAAAGTTTGATGATGGAACGGTCACATAATGTACCATTAAAACTTAAATGCAAGTTTTGTTGTACTGCAATTAGACGAGCGATGCTCTACGGTTTGAGTGTTGGGTAGTGAATTGTGTGCATGAACAAAAATGGGAGTTGTGAAGATGAAATGCTTAGGTCGATGTGTGATCACACGAGACTAGATAAAATTAGGAATGATTGTATCAGGGATAAGATGCGAGTAACACAAATTATAGAGAAGATGCAAGAAGCTCGATTAAGATGGTTCAGACACGTACAAAGGATATCCTTAGAGGCATCTGTTGGACATTGTGAGAGTTTCTCCACTAGGCATGTTTAATGAGGGGTAGACCAAAACAGACTTGGTATAAAACTATAAGGAAAGACATGGTGTACTTGAGCATTAGTGAGATTATGACTAAAGATAGGGCGCAATAGAGACATGATCTATATAGCTGATCCCACTATAAGTGGGATAAAAGCTTGAGTGTTGTTGTATTATTTAGCTGCTCAAAAGAACCAATTCAACTTCGGAATTATAGAAGAATCTGTTAGCATGGGTGAAGATGAGATGAGGATAAAGATGAGAAAAATTAATATCTCACATAGTATAGTGGTTACCTCTATAGCCTTGGGCAGGAGTCGCAAAGAAGATGATGGTTTAGACTGCCCGCTTTTATTTAAAGAAGAAAAAATGGAATGCGAATTGAGATGGTTAGTTTCGCGGATACTTACAGCGGAGGACAAGAGAAAGGGAGTTTAGAACAATCGTGATCATTGAAGTAGAGGAGAACAGACATCAGTTCAGAATCACCTTGATATCATAGAGGCGAAATCATGGAGCCCTCTGTATTTTGCTGAAGCAGAGAAGAAACATTGATTTCAGAGCCATCCAGAGATCGTTCAAAAAAAGTAGGCTTAGGTACCAATTTGTTTGCTTAATTTCCAATTTTTAGGATGAACCTGAAGCACTTCAATTGATCTGTTCTTACCCATTCCTGTTCCCAAAGGTCAAAATTTTAAAAAATACGGATCAAACTTTAACGATGTGAGAGGAAGGAGGAAATGAGAAATAACTGAAGAGTATTGTTCTCTCGCCAACTCTAGGACATCAAATGAGGAGAACGCCCGGCTTGCTGTCTAGGGAATCCATGGTACTGGCATCCTCCGTCATCATCTCACTCCCCATCTCCGTTCAACACCTAACTCCCACCTTCTCCGCTATCACCGTCCGCTCATAATCGCTTTTGGGCTCTTCTTCGCACGAAGTGTAGCTCCAAATTCCAGCGGTGCAACTCCAAATTTCAGCAGGCCAACAAATGTTAAAGGTGATCGATGGAGTGACTGATTACCTCGTCGAGAAGCAGGAGGTACTCATAGTCTAAGTGACGACCGGAAGATGTTGAAGGAGATTGTCGGAAAGAAAAATCCAGTGGTACGGTGCTTGTTGCGGGCGTCACATCTCTTCCGGCACTCCTTGTTGTCGGCGTCATAGGCCACAATCTCTCTCCTGCGGTCCAACAACATGAAATTCCTCTTTACCATCATTTCCAACGCCATTACCTCTCCGCCGTCGCAATCAAATAAATTTAAACATGCTGCATTTTAAAAAATAACGAATCTAAACTCCACCAACTCACTCATCAAATGATATTGCAAAGAAGAAAGAAAAAACAAATGATACCTGAGAATGGGAATGGTACTTGGAGGGATACCTGTGTGATGAGATCAGCGAGGCAGTAGTGGTGTATGGAATGAGTGAGGAGACAATGTTGTAGCAGCTTGGGCCTCGACAGTACGAAAGAATGAAGACGCAATGGCGGAGTCAGGCCTGTTGAACACAGCGTTAACGGCAGGAAGACCTTTACTTCATCATAAACCTTCCTACCTTATTCCCAAAACTGACATCTTTGTAGTGGTTGTTTGCCTCTCTGCCTATGCCCAATTTAATGTTTCTTCCTTTCCATTTCACAGTTCTAACTGACACCAACTTGTAATTTCAAGCTCTCATCAAACTCCATGGTTTATTGCATGTATCATTAACAATGTTGTAAATTTTTGAGATATGCCTGCCAGCATGTCGGGTTTGAGAGTAAAATGGCTTATTTTCTTGAAAATTGTTGTGTTCTTCAATATATCGGCCTATTCACTGAAAACATTGACAAAATGTTTACTTTTAGCTTACAATTTGCTTGCATACAAACTTAAAATTCTCGAACCCTTCCGCCTAGCACAATTCTGACTATGAAGTGTATAGCTAATTTTCATAAAGAATTTACAAGCCAAGTTTGCTCCACCTTGCACAATTCATATTATTCTTGTAATCCACATCTTCTTTCCCTAATTGCTTGCCACTTTGATGCTTATTTTGTTTTCTATTGCCTATTTTTTTCTTGTGAAGTTTGATAAGGTGAAACCTAAATTTCAATTATACTAGCATATTTCCAAATCTGCATATAAAAAATTTTGTATTTATTAATTTCTAGCTTATTTTGAAACTTAATTTTTGTTTAATTAGATATGCTTTAGAAACTATTATATATAACTATTGAAACAGTAATTTTGTTTGTTTCCTAAACTTTAGTTGTACAGATATTCAACCACTCAACATCCAATTATCAAATCTGTTACGTGTATTGAATCTGCATCATGAAAAGTTGCGGGAATAACACACTTTGTAAAGGTTTAGTCATGCATAAACTTATAAAGTTAAATAGTTCTATGGTGAGTTCTTGCGTGAATCGAAAAATTCATGATTTTGAAATGTATTGGTGCTCATAATATTCAGAGTTTATGAGCTTATGTCTCAATTATTTAATATAATTTTTATAATTAAGAGCAATTTACACAATGTTTTGTCATCAAGGTTCAGCTTTAAGCCCTTATCTCTTTACTCTTATCTTATATGAGCTCACCAGGCATATCCAACGGGCAATACCTTGATGTTTATTGTTTGTGGATGATATCGTTATGGTCGATGAGACGCACGAGGGTATAAACGCAAAACTTAAATCTTGGCGAGACGCTTTAGAAAAAAGTGTTTTAGGTTGAGCAGGTCAAAGATGGAGTATATGGAGCTGTTGAGATGTGCTTATCGTTATTATATGCAGTTTATTCTTAGCCGTGTAATATTGTATTTGTTTTCCTGATCTGCCTCCATATATAGAGGGGATTAAGGCTTCCTCATTGTAATTTGAATTCTTTTTCATTTCCGCAGCATGGTATCAGAGCCTTAGGCGATTAGGGCTCCCGCGTATCCGCTTCCGCATCCTGCTTTTGTCCCGCACCCGTCGTGCCTCCAGAAGCCACACCCCATCCCCGCATCCCGTCCCGCTTCCAGAAGCCGCACCCGTCCCGCTTCCGTCGCGCCTCACCCGTCCCGCTTCTATCGCGCCTCACCCGTCCCGCTTCCATCGCGCCTCACCCGTTCTTCTTCTTCCTCTTCTTCTTCCTCTTTTTCTTCTTCGGCCTTTTTTCCGGCGGATTGCCGCTGTTTGGTTCTTTTGACATTGGAAATGTGGCTCTAACTTGATGGTATTTCCGGTGTCAGTCCTTATTGGAGGCTCCTTCGTGATCTTAGTATTGTTTTTTCTTCTATGAGCCAACCCTAGTTTCTATCTAGGTGTTTGTGGGGCTTCTTGTGCTTGTTCTTGCACATCATGTCAGGGAATGATGGAACTCTCTCTTTCGGTGTCGTGATCTCCTCCACTACCTTGCCGTCCGGTGGCGCGGCTCAGTCCAGTCATGACCACAATACTCCTCAAATCACCATTATTAGATTGGATGGTTCCAATTTTCTTCCGTGGTCTTGGGCTATTACCCTTGCCTGGAAGAGCAGACGTTTGTTTGGGTATGTTCTGGGGACTATTCTGACACCAACAAAAGATTCTCTGGATTGGCTACAGTGGGAGTCTGAGAACTCTCTTGTGATGTCTTGGTTAACTCGATTGCTCAGAATTATCTGTTTTTGGAGACTGCAACGGATATTTGAAAGAGGGCTGAGGCTACTTACTCCTGGCAGGGTAATGTTGCCCAGATTTTCCAGCCGCGACAGAAGATCTTCCTCCTTTGTCAGGGTGATTGCCCTCCGTCTGTCTACTACTTGGAGTTCACTCCACTGTATCAAGAGTATGATCATTTTGACTCCCTCACTCTTGTGTCTCCTGAGGATGAGCCCCTCGTTCGAGCTCAGGAAGATAGGAACAAAGTTTTTGACTTCCTTCAAGGCCTACACCGCGACTTTTGATCTGATCAGTGTGCAGATTCTTGAGCGCTCTCATCTGCCATCCCTTCCCGAGGTTTTTAGTTTGGTTCAACAGGAATTTGATCGGCGACAGACATGGACCCCTGATACTGCTCCCGAAGGTTCTGCCCTGGCTGTTTAGTTTGGCAGTAGAGCTACACGTGATTCCAAGCCCAAGTACACCGACAAAGATCACTTGCTCTGTGATTACTGCGACAAGTCCCGTCATACTCGAGACACCTGCTTTCGTCTTCATGACTTTCCTGCACCCGGTGGGGGCTCTGCACCACGTGGTGGTCGTGGTTACAGTCATTCTCCAGGTCGCTCTACTTAGCCCCGCTCTGCTCACCTGTCTGATGCCTTTGAGGAGACGCTTCCTCCCATTACCCAGTCTGCTCCTCTGGCTTTGTCCGCCGATGAGATTCATGCCTTCCGACGTCTGATGCAGCAACAGACTTTGGAGCCTTCTGTGTCCTCGTCTTCCTATGCTCATCAAGGATTTTCAGGTGCTCATAATGCGTTCTCTCGTCTCTCTACCCACTGGATTATCGATTCTGGAGCAACGGATCATATGGCCGACTCTGCTACAGGTGTTGTGTCTTACCTAACTTTGTCTGGTCGAGACAAAGTGAGCATTGCAGATGGTTCCTTATCTCCAATTGCTGGAAAAGGAACAATCCCCTGCTCCTCTCTTACTCTTTCTTCTGTCCTTCATGTACCCAAGTTTACTCGCAATCTTCTCTCAATTAGTCATCTGACAAACTATATGCACTATTCTATTTCCCTCTTCTTGTGTGTTTCAGGACTTGAAGACGGGGAGAGTGATTGGCCCTGGTAGTCTAGTGGATGAACTCTACGTGTTTGATTCTTCCACTCCTACATATTCTCCTCAGGCCTTTCATGTTGATCAAGCGGTCACTTTGGAGTCCTGGCATTGCCGTCTTGGCCATCCCTTTATTCTGTCTATGAAACGTTTATTTCCTACTTTGTTCGCTGTATTAGTTGATAATTTTTAGTGTAATGCTTGCAAACTTGACAAACATCATCGTGTTTCGTTTAATCATGTTTCATCCCCTAGTTCTGCTCCTTTTCATGTTATTCACAGTGATGTTTAGGCTAAGTTATCAAAGGCGCAATGCACACCGAGACGCAAAGGGCCCCTGGAGCCTAGTCGCAAGGCGCGGGCGCGCGCCTGAGGCACATAAGGCACAAAAATTGGGGAAAAAGAAAATTGAGCGAATTGGGCGCCCAATTCGCTGAAATTGAGCGAATTGGGCGCCCAATTCGCACAATTTCAGCGAATTGGGCGCCCAATTCGCCCAATTTCAGCGAATTGGGCGCCCAATTCGCCCAATTTCAGCGAATTGGGCGCCCAATTCGCCCAATTTCAACGAATTGGGCGCCCAATTCGCTCAATTTCAGCGAATTGGGCGCCCAATTCGCACAATTCCAACGAATTTGGCGCCCACGTGCGCCTAGGGGTGCCTCAGGTGCGTCTAAGATCATGTTTTTGCCCATATCAATTTTTTTTTTAAAAACCTTGAAAGGCCTAGGTGGCGCTCCTGTAAGGCGCGCGCCTGGGGCACATCGCCTGCCTCTGCCGTGCTGAGGCGCGGCGGGCTACGCCCGGTGCGCCCGGTGCCTCAGGCGCGCCTAGGCGTGCACCTTGACAACTAAGTGTTTAGGGGCCTTGCCTTGTTTCTTCTATTTTTGGGTGTCGTTGGTTGTCACTTTCATTGAATGCTTCTCCCGTACTACTTGAGTTTATCTAATGAAGGCTAAAGATGAGGTTTTCCCTTTATTTCAGCATTTTCACAAAATGATTTCAACGCAATTTGATATCCCTATCAAAATCCTTCGCACCGACAATGGCCGCGAGTACATGGATTCTCAATTTGACCGCTACCTTGCACATCATGGGATTATCCATCAAACGTCTTGCGTTCACTCTCCTGCTCAAAATGGGGTGGCCGAACGCAAGAATCGTCATCTCTTTGAAGTTGCCCGGTGTCTTCTTCTCCATATGCACCTTCTGAAGTACTATTTGGGAGATGTTGTTCTCACTACCGCCTATCTTATTAATCGTATGCCCTCTCGTGTCCTGGGTTATAACACTCCTCTTCATATTCTTGGGCTGCATCCAACTACTCTACAACCTCGTAAATTTGGCTGTGTTTGTTTTGTCCATATTCACCAATGGACAAAACTTGATCCTGGGGCTCACAAATGTGTTTTTATTGGCTATGATCCTACTTAAAAGGATTATAAATGCTTTGACCTGGTGCTTAAGAAAGTCTTTGTTATCATGGATGTCACATTCCGTGAATCCGAGAGCTACTACGAGCCCTCACTTCCGAGGGGACCTCTTCTTTTGAAGTGAGTTCTTTAACTCCTTTACCCATTCCTCTGTTATATTACTATCACTCGACTCTGTCTTCTATTACTCCTGCGCTAACTCATGATGTTCCTATAGCCAAGCCCCTGCAGGTTTACTCTCGCCGTCCCAAGGGAACGAACACACCGACCCCTATCAGAGTCCCAGGTCAGACATCTGATCCGTCGTCAGGTTCCTTTACTCTAAGGGAAGGTGCTTCTACACAACACCCGCTATCCCAATTTGTCTCTTATTCGTCCCTAATGACTTCCCATAAAGCTTTTGTCTCTTCTTTGGCTGATACTTCCATCCCTACTTCGTGGGAAAATGCTCTCTCTGATGACATGTGGAAAACGGCTATGCTTGAAGAATTCCATGCCCTGGATAAGAATCACATATGGGACCTAGTACATCTGCCTAAAGGAAAGACTGTTGTGAGTTGCAAGTGGGTGTTCTCTGCCAAACAGAACACTCATGGGGTTGTGGAAAGGTATAAGGCTAGGCTGGTTGCAAGAGGGTACACTCAGACGACAAGTATTGATTACCAGGAAACCTTTATACCGATTGCTAAGATGAACTCTATAAGGATTCTCCTGTCGTGTGCTGCCTGCAAGGGGTGGAGTCTCAACCAACTGGATGTAAAAAATGTGTTCCTTCATGGTGATCTGGAAGAAGAGGTATATATGGCTCTCCATTCTAATCTCTCTCTTAGAGAATCTGAAGGCAATGTGTGCAAGCTGAAGAAGGCCTTGTATGACCTGAAACAATCACATAGAGTTGGGTTTGGAAGATTTCACAAGGCAATGACATGCTTCAGATTCTTCCAGGGTAATGGGGATCATACTCTTTTCTTCAAAAACAATGAAGGAAAACTAACTGCTCTGATAGTTTATGTAGATGACATCATTATAACAGGAGATGATCAGAATGAAATTCAAGCATTGAAAGTGAGACCAGCGAAAGAATTTGAAGTAAAAGACTTGGAGAACCTCAAGTACTTCTTGAGTATTGAGGCAGCGAGGTCCAAACATGGGATATTCATATCACAGAGAAAATATACTCTGACCTCCTTGAAGCTTCGAGAATGAGTGGGTGCAGACCGACTAACACTCCAATCAAAGTCAACCACAGACTTGAAAAAGATGATGGTGACATGATTGAAGACATTCCCAAATTTCAGAAGCTTGTTGGAAAACCGATCTACCCGTCGCATACTCGCCCAGATATCTCCTATATTGTAGGAGTGCTCAGTCAATATATGCATTCCCTGAGGACCCGTGATTTAGATGCTGCTCGTCGTGTCCTCAAATATCTGAAGTCCTCTCCCGGGAGTTGAGGTGTACACGGATGCTGACTGGGCTAGATTGACGGTCCACATCTGGGTATTGCACTATGGTGGGTGGAAATTTAGTCACTTGGAGGAGCAAAAAATAGCATGTGGTTGCCAGATCTAGCGCTGAGGCGGAGTGCAGGGCTATGACTCACAGAATCTGTGAAGGGCTATGAATACAAACTATTTTGACCGAGCTTGGGCTTAAAAGTAGCGAGCCCATCAGGCTATACTGCGACAACAAGACTGCAATCAGTATTGCTCACAACCCTGTGCAACATGACCATACAAAACATATTAAAATCAACAGACACTTTATCAAAGAAAATATAGATAAAGGCATTGTTGTTACTCCATTTGTGCCCTATGAGCAACAATTGACAGACCTTTTCACGAAGGGATTATGCAGTGGTTTCTTTAAAGAGCTTGTTGGCAAGTTGAGAATGTTCGACATCACACACCCATCTTGAGGGGGGGGGGGGGGGTATTGAGATGCGCTTACCGTTATTATGTGCGGTTTATTCTTAGCCGTGTAATATTGAATTTGTTTTCCTGATCCGCCTCCATATATAGATGGGATTAGGGATTCCTCATTGTAATTTGAAGTCTTTTTCATTTCCGCAATAGGAGCTTAAATTTAGCGGTGCAAGAAGGACTGGTGACTTTGTTATTAAGTTGAGTGATCAAGATATTTTCCGTAATGAGTGTTTTAAATATCTTGGATCGATAGTTTAATAAGATGGAGGCATTGATAAAGACGCGACACATAAAATTCAAGCAGGTTGGTTGAAGTGGAGGGGCGCGTCAGGGATCTTATATGATTGTAAAGTACCATTAAAACATAAAGATAAGTTTAACCGTACTGTAATTAGATCAGCGATGCTCTACGGTTTTGAGTGTTGGGCAATGAATTGTGTACATGAGCAAAAAATGGGAGTTGTGGAAATGAGAATGCTTAGGTGGATGTGTGGACATACGAGACTGGAAAAAATTATGAATGAATGTATCAGGGATAAGACAGAAGTAACACGAATTGTAGAGAAGATGCGAGAAGCTTGACTAAGATGATTTGGACACATACAAAGGAGACCATTAGAGACACCTGTTAGGCACTGTGAGAGTCTAGTCACTAGGCATGTTAAACAAGGGAGGGCTAAACCAATAAAGACTTGGAATGAAACTATAAGAAAAGTCATGATGTACTTAGGCATTAGTGAGATTATGAGTAAAGATAGGGCACAATGACAACAAAGAATCCATATAGCCGATCTCACTATAGTGGGATAAATGCATGAGTGTTGTTGTTTGAATGTTAGTCATGCCTTCGTCGATATTAAAATTGTTGGAGTAGGAAAAGAAATAATATGGTGCAATATATTCATCCACAAAGAGGGGTTATATAGGACATACACAAACTCTTAAACTTAAAAACTACAGTGTGGGTCTAAACCCAAACACTCATGAAGGGCTCTACTAATGTGATAATACTCATAACTTCAACGCTCCCCCTCAAGATGGAGGAAAAACCTTCAGCTTGGACACATCAAATAATGACAACTAAGGTAGATGATGTGGGATAAAACAACAGACGAGCCACAAGTGAAAATTCCAAACCGGGAATCAAGTCGTGGACATAGCCACACATGATGTAGACCCACACACGACGCTGATCCCACACACGAAGTGGACTCATTGGAAGGAAATCAACAGACGGTTTATTGGGGATACTCCTGCACGATACACCCCGCCGGATAGAAAGGTCAACCAACATCACCTATACGCACAACATGCAGAAGGGAACAAACTATGTGGAGCTAATTATCAAACGGGAAACCATAGATAATCCGTCGGGGATTATCTGCACAAAGGGAGGTTCCACACGACACAGTCCCACACTGCATGGTCCCACGCGACACAACTCGCTGAGATTAAAACAACCAATGTTAGTCGTGTCCCAACACAACCAATTGAAAAAAACATTGGGAGATGCTAACAACATATGACATAAGACAAAGTGTCGTGAGGTTATAAGGCGAACAATGAGACAGATCATCCGATATGCCCTCATCCCAAACACTCTCTCTTACGTGAAACACAGGTGCATGAAGGCATGGTGAAAAGACATGCTAACAACAACAATAAACACAACGAATACTAGCAATAAACCAAATACGCACTTAAAACACATAAAGAATGACCAAACCATCACGAAGCATCTTTATCGGCAAGTAGCAAACACCCGAGAAGGGGATGTAACAGATGGAATCGTCTAAAATCACGAGCACCGGCTAGCAGCGGCTGTATCTGGAGCAACGGAGTGGTCGAGGCTGAAACACACCAAAGATGATTAGAAACCCAGAAAAAACGGAGCAGCCAACAACGGGTCTACTAAGAGAGAAGCATTCTGGAAGGGATTCATCACCGAAGAAGTAGCAACCACATAATCAATAGAAGAAGCTGTGGAAATGAGCAGCAACGAGGCGCATAAGAGCTGCAAGGAGCTGATGACAGAGAAGTAGGCCAAGGAGGTCACATGATCTTCAACGGGCTCTGGATCGGAGCAGGGAGTCTTGATTGTAGAGGAGGACTAAATCGAGACGGATCAACGACTGAAGCTTGGGAAGACAGGGTCGTGAGCCATCAGAGAGAATCGTTGAAGTCGTCATGAGAGCGTGACATGAACAATGTCTGGAGCGTCGGGCGGGAAAGCCGGGATCAACGACGGGAGATCTTGTCAACTAGATAAGCATATGCGGGAATGGCAAAGGGAAGTGGGGGCAATGCTGGATTCGACGAAGGAATGGATTTGTTGAGTAGTGAGCTTGATCCACGATGGCATGATCAATTCGAGCGGCTAACAAGTAGTGACTTGTCGACGGGAGCGGAAATTTCACGACGCCAATATTTTAAGGCTCTGAAATTTCACGACGCCAATATTTTAAGTCTCTGAAATTTCACGACGCCAATATTTTAAGGCTCTGAAATTTCAAGGAAGAAATAACACCTGCTCTGATACCATGTTGGAAGTAGGAAAAAAAATAATATGGTGCAATATATTCATCCACAAAGGGGGGTTATATAGGACATACAAGGACTCTTAACCTTAAAAACTACAATGTGAGACTAAACCCAAACACTCCTAAAGGACTCTACTACTGTGATAATACTAATAACTCCAACAAAAATAATGTTGTTTTTTTTTTCTCCAAGTATTTGACCACCCAAAATTTAAACAGGGAGAATAGACGTTTGCCCACAAGATGATAGGCTGACTATCTCCATAAATTTTTTGATGGTTTGCATTGGAACATACAGGAAACTGCTTTTGGTATTTAGATTTCATTACATATGCTATTACTATATTGTATACACTGTTCAGTAACTTCATTTTCTTGCTATGAATTTAATTTTTCTACTGCTTTTATTAGTACAAAACTAGGCAATCCTTGCCTTTTACGCCACTTATACTATTATTTCTATAATTTTTTGAATATGGCGTTCAATGCACATGCTCTCTCTGCACATTGCACGGAAGATTGGCATGATATATGATCCTTGCATCTCAGGGCAGATGATATTCTGTTTGCAGGGTTGCTTTCAGTTGATATTCCAGAGATACCTAATTTATCTTCAGAGATACTTTGTCAGGGGTAAGCAAGTTGGTTGGTCAAATTACCACTCTAATGTGTTGTTAATAGGAAATAATTGACGCCTACCTATGACCTATCATGTCTAAGATTTTTTTTTAATATGATTTGGTTAATCAGGTGGACTCTTGAGACAAAGTATTACTCTGCTGAACTTTCAATATGGACAGGCCATCTTGACAAAGGATTCTCTTGTCAAAAGCTACTTGAATCCAAGCAATTGGCTGCGTTGGTGATGGTTTTTGATATGAGTGATGTTAGAACCTTATTTTCATTAATTAATTATCATCATTTTTAATCTTATAAACAAATTTCACTGGATAAAGAGCTTTAAGCACTAATGATTTTTTTTTTCATTTGCAGCTCTCATCTTTTCTTGCTCTGAAAGATTGGGTTACTGGTATTGATCTTAGGAGTTTCGAAATTCTATTATGCATTGGAAACAAAGCTGATCTTGTGTCTGGTCACTATGCCCACGTTGAATATAGAAGGCACCTACAGAAGCATGGTGAGTCTAGTGGAGATCCTCATCCTGACTTTTGGGATTATGGTATTAATGAAACCGAGAGTTCCAGCCTACTGGGAAATGAAGATCCATCTGCAGAAATAAAAACAAATTGCATGGAATGGTGTATTGAGCAAAACATAGAGTATATTGAAGCCTGTGCATCCAACATGGACTTCGATAAATGTGAGTTTTACTCCATGCTGTGTTAAAGGCGTTTATCTTAGGCTCGGTAAATTGCATAAAGATTTATGTTACAAATCAAAGAAAAAAAGGGATGCAAACTTGCGAGAGATAGTCATGCCAACTCCCAAGGACCGGTTCCCTCGTGGTCCCTCTCTTCAAAATGAGAGAAGACTATAAGTATACAAGATACCCTAACACTCACAACTTTTGTTATATAGAGAGCGGAATAACCCATATTCCCTAATATTTACCAAAATGCCGTTGCAAGAAATTACATAAAAAATCTTAAAATAAAAATAAATTCTTACGTGCATGCTTATCAATATATACAGCTGACTATTTTTTGTTGAAAATGCTGTGTTTAAAGTAGGCTAATAACCTAGTCTCATTAGTACTTGCGATGCATTTCTTAAAATATAGATGCCAACTTATTCTCATCAGATTTTAGAGAAAGATACTTATGACATGTCCTTTCATTATATTATCGTTCAGTCTATTCTAATGGAATGTGCCTATAATCAAATTTATATAAAAGCCTTTTCTTTGAGTCAGAAACATTTGTATGCAGATTGGATCAGTTTATTTTTTCTTTTTATTACAGTCTTCTTAAAGATCGCTTATAGAATGTCTGACAATTTATTCTTGTATTATGATCTCATATAATAGGAAACATTAAAGTCGCATATTCATTTGGGTGTCATCCGGAGGAGGAGGAGCCTCGTCGGGTTCGACGAGCGCATCAAAATCGGCCATGGTCACTTCGGCGTCGAAATCGCCGAAAAGGGCGTGAAACTCCTTGACGGCGCAAACATGTTGGGGCGAATAAGGTTGCCTGCAACGGAAGCACAAGCCCTTACGGCGAAGCTCATTATAATCGTGATTGGAGATACGATGGGGGGGATCGGGCCGGCCTGGTCTAGGCCCTCCCCCTCCCGCCACGGGCCGGTGTGACCCATCACGCAAGACGGCCGGCCGAACGGAGTGAGCCGGGGGAGTCGGTAGAGGGCGATGGCCGAGATCGGCTTCCACCGCGCGCGCGAGGTCCAAGGCTTCAGACACCGTATGCGGGTTGTGAGTCCGAATGCGCGAGCGAATCGCCGGGCGGAGGCCTTGGAGAAAGAAGCCCAAGTAGTGGTCGGGTGGAAGACCGGTACTTGGGTGACGAGGGCGACGAACTCGTCAATATACCCGTCGAGATCGGCCGTTTGGCGGGCGCAGCAGAGGCGTTCAATCGCGGAACCGGTGTAGCGGGGATCATAACGCGTGATCATTTCCTGCTTGAAGTCCGCCCAAGAAATCGTTGGCTGGCTTTGCCGGAGCCAACGTTCCCAATGAAGGGCGGAACCTTCCAAGCCAACCATGGCTGTGCTAACCCGGTCCGCGGGGGTGTGAGTTGTAGGTCAAAGAGTTGTTCCGCCCGTGCGATCCAACCCAATGGATCCACGCCGGAGAAAGAGGGGACATCGAGGTGTTGCAAATGGCGGGGTAGCACGCCGGCCGCTGGCGGAGGGGCTTGCACGGCCGTGTGGAGTGGCGGGGCGCCCAACACGGACGCCGTGTCCGCGGAGGAGGCCGATCCGGGGTTCGGGGGGGTGGCGAGCGCGTCGAGACGGCGCAGGAGGGCCGTTTGGCCCACGGCGATGGCGTCGATGGAGGCTTGCAAGGAGGAGAAGCGGGAGTCGTGCTCTGCGACGCGGGCGGCGAGGGCGTCGTGGGCGTCGGCGTCGGGCTCGGTGTGCGCACGGGTGTTCGGGGCCATGAAGTCCGGCGGCAACACGGTGCAGGCGGAGCGGCAGGTCGGACCAAATAATACCTTCTACAATAGTTGAGAGGGAATGCCGGCAAGGGGAGGGGCGGCCGGAGGTAGGGAAGGAGAAGAGAGTTAGGGTTGAGAGAGGAAAAGGGGGCAGCCCTCAATTCTTTGATCATCCAAGATAAAAAAACCCAAAGCAAAAGTCCAACCCATATATAGGGTTTCAAATTACAATGAACCAAAATAAACCAAAATAAACCAAAAGCTGAAATAAGCCCCAACCGACCCAACCGGTCTTGGCCTAATCTCCGGTTGGGTTGGTGCCGTCATCCGCGCCTCCGCCCGACCCCGTCCCGGCCGGTTCTTCGATCTCGACCGCGTCTCCAGTATCGCGCTCCCGAGCTCTTCGTGTGTACACCTTCCACGGTGGCTCCTCGAGTAATTCCGTAACAATTTGCATCTTCTTTGACTGCCAATCAATATGTGAGAAGTGTTTGTTTCTAGGTTCTTACTTGTTGAAAGCCTTCCGAGTATATTTCTATCATTTTATCCGTACTGTATCCCTCCCTACACACTAAGTGAAACACAAGCTTGTCTGCTTGCCTACCTGCTCTCATCGATCCACAAGGCTCTTGATATAAAATGACTCCATTGGTCTGTCACACGTTCATCTAATAGTCTATGTAGCTCTAGTGACATTATCAGTATTTTATGTATGCCCACTCCCACCTATATAATGGATAGGGACCCTACCCTCAAGGGTTGGTATCGGGATGTCTCGATAAGTGTATCACATATTTTACTTCAGTTATTTTATCGACGATAGTGTGATCTATCATCTGGTCCAACTTGTCGCCCAAGGTTTTCCTCGAAACACTAATTGGATCTACCCCTTGTTCCAGCCAACACCCATCGATTCGCTCTTCTTCAGCTGGCCGACAACACAGGTTCACTCTCGTGCAACCAGCCTACATGTCCACGCCTTACTTGCTCGACTAGCCGTCTACGGGCTGCCACTCACCGTCTACGGGCCGCGACTCGTCTACACCTCCTGCACCGCCGTCCATGGGCCACAACCTCGACCTCCCCTGCACCTCCAACGACTTGCATGTGCGCGTCCTTGAACATGCTCGCCTTGCCTCGCCGCTGCATGACGCAGCGATCGGCCAGCCCGATCGTCCTCTTTCTTACACTTTTTGGCTTGCTCCCTCAAGTTGTTGTCCCCTCCAACGCATTACTCAGCAACCACCGTCCGTTTAACGCCTCCTTCAACATCTTTTTGACCTTAGCCCCTTCCTGGCCCAGCCCCCTCACTCTCCGACAACCTTATCGGGCCTCCTCCTTCCGACATCCGGAACACCGCCTTCAGCCTCCTTCCAGCAGCCTCAGACGTCTTATTCAACCGGACGCAATCCGCCTCCATTGCGATAGTCGCGGTCCACCCCCTCCGATGTCCAGTCACTTCGTTTCTTTTTAGGCTCTTCTGTTACATTCCCCAGATTCATTCCATGGTCCTCTGTGATGACGAGGATGCTTATGCCTCCGCCCTCTCGAAGCTCGACTTGAAGATCTCACTCTCCTCATTCGAGACCTCGCGGCCATAGTGGTCAACCTCCCACTATCCCCTCTGGCACTACCGTCGCAACCCCCTCTGCCTGTCCCTGACTACATGGGGTTTATCCACCCCACTGCAGACATCAACCCAGCCCATCTCCGTCGGATCAAGATTCCTTTGTTCGATGACACCAATCCACTCGTTTTGATCGCATGTGCCAAACAATTCTTCAACCTCCAGTCCACCTTGCCAACCAGAAGGTTCCCCTGACAACTATTTATATGAAGGGTCAATACTCCATTGGGTGCATAACTGACTACCCATACGGATCTTGACCTTGAGGACAAGGTGGGGAGTGTTGATAGTCTGATACGAAAATGACCCCTTGGGCCTCCCCCCACCCTAATAGGCTATGTAGCTCTAGTGGCATTATTGTTATTTTATGTATATACCCACTCCTACTTATATTTGGGATTGGAGGAGATCACGAAAGTTATTAATTTCATCTTGGATCATTGTTTAGGTTGGTATTAGAGGGTCCCTACCCCTCAAGAGTTTGTATTAAGCATGTATCGATAAGTGTATATCATATTTTGTTATTTTGTCGAAGATAGCGTGATCAGCTCTCCCCTTTCTTTGCTAAAGCCCACCTTTATTCCCATTTCAAGTACCTATTATGCCTAAAAGAAGCAAGCCTTGCACTTTATCTCCTAAGAAGAGGAAAGCGTCAGCTGGGCCTCTCTTTCTGTAGAAAGTCATTCCATTTTTTCTCAAAAAAAATAGTTTTTTTCTTGTCCAGGAGCTGGGTATCTTGGTGTTCTCTTCGATTTCACTGTTGATATTTATGTGTACTCTCCTACTCAAAATTTGATTTAACCATATTCATTTGCTGACAGGTTTATCTACTGGAGGTGATGTCCAAGGTGTACAACGTCTTTATGGAGCTCTTTCTGCTCACATGTGGCCTGGAATGGTTTTAAAATCTGGGAATCCGATAAACTTTCCCACCACTATTGGGGGGAAAGGTAAATTATATTAACTTTTTGCAGTCATTTTTATTCAGGCATCTTCTTTGAGATATTCTCTGGAAATCATGTCTTTCCTATATGATTGGATAAGCTAAAAGCAAGATTTTAAAGTAATGTTTTTCAACAAAATTATTGATTGTCTAAAAGTTCAAATAAGTTTACGCGCACAAGATGAACTGCTCTGATCTTCATGTAGGCCCTTGTGTGACACGATCCCTATCATCTAGTGTTACCATTTATTAATTAATGTTTCATGTATTTCACTAATTTATTTTTTCCTCGCTATCCCTCACTAATATGTTTATTGTTTGCGGATGATATTGTTTTGGTTGATGTGACGCATGAGGGTGTAAACGCAAAACTTGAATCTTGGCGAGATACTTTAGAAAAGAAAGGTTTTAGGTTGAGCAGGGCAAAGACGGAGTATATGGAGCTTAAATTTAGCAGTACAAGAAGGGCAGATGATTTTGTTATTAGGTTGGATGATCAAGATATTTCCCGTAGTGAGTGTTTTAAATATCTTGGATCGATAGTTCAAAAAGACGGAGGTATTGATACAGATGTGACACATAGAATCCAAGCGGGTTGGTTGAAGTGGAGAGGCGCGTCAGGGATCTTATGTGATCGTAAAGTACCACTAAAACTTGAGGACAAGTTTTACCGTCCTGCAATTAGACCCGCGATGCTCTATGGTTCTGAGTGTTGGGCAGTGAATTGTGTACATGAGCAAAAAATTGGAGTTGCGGAGATGAGAATGCTTAGGTGTATGTGTGGACACACGAGATTGGATAAAATTTGGAACGAAAGTATTAGGGATAAGACAGGAGTAGCACCAATTGCAGAGAAGATGCGAGAAGCTCGTCTAAGATGGTTTGGACACGTAGAAAGCAGACCATTAGAGGCACCTGTTAGACGTTGAGAGTCTAGTCCCTAGGCATGTTAAATGAGTGAGGAGTAGACCAATAAAGACTTGGAATGAAACTATAAGGAAAGACATGATGTACTTAGGCATTAGTGAAATTATGACAAAAGGTAGGGCACAATGGAGACAAAGGATCCATATAGCCGACCTCACTATAATGGGATAAAGGCTTGAGTGTTGTTGTTGTTGTTATCCCTCACTAATATATAGTAAAGCGAGGCTCATTGTATTCAATTAAGAAAAGAAATTAAGCATTTCAACATAGTATCAGAGCCGCCTTAGGGTGAACTCCCGCACATGTTCTTCAGGCATCTTGATTGTGTCGACTTGTTGACTCCGACTCTCGCTTGGTTTCTGCATCCTGACTCCCGCTCGGCTCTCGCAGTGCGACTTGGCTCGCCCCTCGTTCCGCAAGATTTGACTCCCACAACGAGTCCCATGCATGTCCCTCTTCCAATCAGTTGTCGACCGATCCTTCAACCAGCGCCGAAAATGTTTATCTAACCCTTTTTTCGGATTTGTTCTCTTCTTTTTTGAGGAGTTGATTCTTCCTCCATCTTCATGGATTTTGGTTCTCTCATCTTTCTATAAGCAAACCCTAGAGGTCTATTTCTTGGTTTTCCCCTTGATTCCTTGATTTCTATTCTTGTATCGTCATGTAGGGGAACAGAGAATCTCCTACTATCTCTTTTGGTGTCAGGGCTTCTTCCTCTACCTTGATTTCCGAAGGATCTACCCAGTCAAGTCATGTTCACAATATTCCCCAAATCACTACTGTACGCCTGAATAGCTCTAATTATACCCCATAGACTAGATTTATTGCTCTTGCCCTGAAGAGCAAGCAAATGTTTGGTTATGTTTCTCCAGATTGGTTGCAGTGGGAGTCTGAAAACTCTTTGGTCATGTCCTGGCTTACGAACTGCTTTGCGACTTTTTTCCAACCTCTTGTGTATTTCAGGGCATGAAGACGAGGAAAATGATTGACTCTGGTAGACTGTGCGATGAACTTTACATGTTTGACTCCTCCATCCTTGTTTCACCGCCGCAAGCTCTTCAATGATCAGTCTTTTGTTTTAGCCTCGTGACAATGCCATTTAGGACATTCATCTATCCCTTCTATGAAATTTATATTTCCTATTATATCATCATTATTGTTGGACAATTTTCACTGTGATGTATGTGAATTAGGAATACCGTCGAACTTCTTTGAATTATATTTCTTCTCCTAGTTCCACACCTTTTGCTACTATTCTTAGTGATGCTTGGGGGTCTTGTCATGTTGCTTCAATTTCTGGGTGTTTTAGGTTTGTTATTTTCATTGATTATTTTTTCCGCATTACATTGGTATATTTAATGAAAACAAAAAAGTAAGTGTTTTGATTATTTAAGCGTTTTTGAAAATTGATAGTCACCCAACTCAATACCACCATTAATTGTATGCCTACAAGGGTTCTTGGGAATAAAATGCCTTTCCACACTCTTCTGGTTCCTCCCAATACCCTTCGTCCTAGTGTCTTTGAATGTGTGTGCTTCGTTCTTATACATCTAACAACTAAACTTAACTCTCGTGCCCTAAAATGTCTTTTCATTGGGTATTCCCCAACTCAAATGGGTTACAAATGTTTCAACCCTATCACCAAGAAGGTTTTTGTGATCATAGATGTCACCTTTCATGAATCTGAGAGTTTCTATGGGATCTCATTTCAGGGGAGGGAAAGGGGGAGGGGTCGTCTCACATGTTAGGAGTGAGCTCTTTATCTCTTCTGAAGGAGTCCTGACCTACACCTTTACCTATTACTGTTGTATGCCATCCTCCTCCAGTTGCTACTGCTACTCATTGCTAATGTGCCCCTAATGGACAGGAGACATCCATGCTCCTCCTTTGCGTGCTTACTTTCATAGAAATGCCCCCCTTTGTAAGTTTACTCTCGGAGAAATTGCCGTGCAAACACCCAAGCTACTCTCAGAATACCAGAAATGGAATCTGAATCATCTTTAGAATATACTGCACTACAAGAAGGTATCTTTATCCAACACCCTTTATTTCTATTTCTTATGCTTCTCTCACTGCTACACATAAAACATATGTCCTCTTTGTCCTCTATTTCTATCTCATCATCCTGGTAGGAAGCCCTTTCTCATCCCAAGTGGGGCATGAAGCCATGCTCGAAAAAATACATGTCCTTAAAAAATATACATGAGAGCTTGGGGAAGACAGTTGTTGGGTGTAAGTGGGTGTTTGCTGTCAAATAAAACACCCAGGGAATTGTTGAGAGATGCAAAGCAAGGCTGGTTGTCAGAGCATACACTCTGACTACTGAGATCAATTATCAGGAGATATTTGCTCCTGTAGCAAAATGAACTCATAAGAGTTCTCCTATCATATGCTTCATGTAAGGGATGGAACCTCATTCAACTAGATGTGAAGAATATGTTCCTTCATGGGGACCTAGAAAATAAAGTATATATGTCCCCTACCTTTTAGACTTACCCTTGAAGGATCTGAAGGGAAGGTTTGGAAGCTAAAAAATGGCTTTATACGGCCTTACACAATCTCCTAGAACTTTATTTGGGAGATTTTACAAGGCCATGACGACATTTGGATACTTCGAGTAATGCATATTGTTCTTTGGTCATCAAGCACATGAAAGGAAAATTGACAGTTTTTATTGTTTATGTGGATGACATTGTTATAAAAAGAGATGATCTGGAAGAAGTTCAAACTCTAAAAGAAAGGCTAACTAGACAATTTTAGGTAAAGAACTCATGATATCTCAAGTATTTTCTGGGCATTGAAATCCTCAGGTCAAGACATGAGATTTTCATCTCACAGAGAAATTATATTCTTGATTTTCTTGAGAAATCGGGGATGAGTGGGTGTAGACCTGTTGACACCCCTATCAAAGCCAATCACAGGTTAGGTAGACATGATTGGCGAACTGTTGAAGTCATTTTTGTTTTTTAAAGGTTAGTGGGAAAGCTGATTTACTTGTCAATTACATGCCCAGATATCTTTTATGTTGTTGGAGTGGCCAACCAGTATATACACTCCCAAAGCCTCGCCATCTTGATGCTGCCCACCGTGTTATCAGATATCTCAAGTCCTCTCTTGAGACAGTATCTTATTCTCATCGAAGGATGAGCTAAATATTGAAGTCTACACATACGCAGACTGTGTTGGATTGACTGATGATCAACGGTCCACCTTAGGATATTGCACTTTGGTTGAAGACAATTTGGTTAGATGGAGGAGTAAAAAAGCAACCTGTGGTTGCTAGATCTAGTGCAGAAGATGAATTCAGAGCCATGACACATGAAATATGTTAAGGCTTGTGAATTCAAACTATCACGAGGGACCTTGGCCTTTATAAAATTGAGTCAATCAGACTATATTGTGATAACAATACAGTCATTAGCATTGCTCATAAACCTGTTCAACCTGATCACACCAAACACGTTGAGGTTAACACACACTTCATTAAAGAAAACATAGAGGAATCGTATGTACTCCATTCATTCCGTCCGAATAACTGACAAATATCCTCACGAACGGATTAAGTTTGAGTGGTTTTGGATGAATTGTTATCAAGTTGGGCATGGTCAACATTACAAGCCCAACTTGAGGGGGGAGTCAACATTTATTAATTAATGTTTCATATATTTCACTAATTTATGTTTTTTCCTCGTTACCCTTTGATGGCGTGCCACTCCCGACACAAGTGTATTCCCGCAGGAGGCAGTGATCCGTCACCCAGCTGGACGATCCGAGTCCGTGGTTGTGTCCAGATGATCGAGCTGAGTCAAGTTTATATTTTATTTTTTTATTTTGA
The DNA here is from genome assembly GCA_039513925.1 of Platanthera zijinensis. NCBI lineage: Eukaryota > Viridiplantae > Streptophyta > Magnoliopsida > Asparagales > Orchidaceae > Platanthera > Platanthera zijinensis. The sequence goes on from CM077086.1 coordinate 59,138,425, forward strand.
GTTGTATTTAGCGCCCGATCGAACCAGACAGTATGAGTCGGTCGATTCGGGTAGTTATGCGGATTTTATGGTTACAAATAATAGTTTTTTTTAATTAGGGTTATAAATTGCAAGCGGCGATTTGGAACAGGCATCGAAGGTCTGCGAGTAAACTAGCAACCGCCGGTCCTCTACCTCTCTGGTGCGATACCAGAGAACCTCCCGTGCCTGGTGCGACTACAGGTAATCGCTCCCCTCCCCGCCTCCCTCTTCCCTGCGCCTACACAAGTCCGTCGGCCTCCTCCCTGCCCAAAACCAGCAACCTGCACAAGTTCGTCGACCTCCTCCCTGTCCCAAGCCCGTAACCCACACTAACCCTCAGCTACACCCCCTTCCCATCCCGTATATTCCCGTCCAGAACACCCTCGCCGTCCACCACCAGAAGCCATCTCCTCCTTCCTCAAACGTTTCCCTACTCGTCCTTTAAACCATTGCCGACAACAATAACACCCAGATGTGAAGCCCGCCTACCCCAACTCCTCTCCCTCTACCCGCTGAAGCCCTTCACCTCTTCTACAACCTACAACCCCATTTCTGTTAGCCTTCATTACCGCCAACCGAAATTCCCCCACTGTGAGTTCCCCTACATCCCCGACGAAGGACCGTCAGTCCATGTCGAGTCACAATTACACCGACGATAGGACCGCCAGTTCACAGACGGAGATAACGTCCGCTGAGTTTCAAAGGCTCGTTCTCAATCGATTTGATCGAATGGGAACCTAGTTCGAATTTATGGGCGATATTACGAGGGTTTGCACGGGGGTTGATCAGTTAGAGACACCTAGAGGTCGAACGACTCCTCCCCCTTGATGAGGAGGCTCACGAGGATCCACGAGATGCTACACCTCCTGAGAGGCGTGGTAGAGACATTCCTCGCCGAGATCCCCCTCCCATTGAGAGGAAATTATCATCGTGGTTACGAGTATCGGCGAGATCCGGGGAGGGATCACCGTCCTCTTGATGAGCCTCGTCCTCCCCCACCTCGTCGTAAAGATCGAGCACGATATGATTATGACTATGCTGATGAGTACGGTGACTACCGTGAGCCACGTCGTGGGATGACTCCAGAGGAGGATGAAATCACCCGACGAATCCGCATTGACACTCCCACCTTCGATGGTCACCTGGACCCGAAGCGTTTAGTGATTGGCTCATGGACATGGATCACTATTTTGACTGGTTTGAGATGAGCAACGAGAGGCGAATACAGTTCACCAAGATGAAATTAATTGGCCAAGCAGAAATATATTGGTCAAGTTTGGAGAGATCTCTTGAGCGGGATGACTATTACCCCATCGCTCGATGGGACGAGATGAAGCAGCGCTTACAAGATAAATATCTCCTAGCTTCGTATCAGGATCAGGTCTTAGATCAGCTCTACGCACTGCATCAAGGGACTCTCTCTGTCGCAGATTATATGTCCCGATTTGACGAACTAGTAGTTCGTATCGATATTATGGAGGAGCCCATCGCCACTGCATCACGCTTTCATACTGGACTTAAAGCGAACATCCGAAGGGAATTGATTCTCCATAGGTTGGAGAAAGTTGAGCAGGTCTTTCAACTCGCGCTAGAGTACGAGCTGTATTTGTGTACTGTTTGTCCGAGGCAGGTCACCACTCGACCCGATGCCACCCCAGCTAGGAGACTCACTTTTGCAACGACTACTACCACCCCCCGCGCTCCCGCAGACGCGATGGGAAAATCTATTGTACCCGGAGGCCCCAAACTTGGGGGCGTCCAATTCTATCGATGTTCTGGCAGAGGGCATTTCGCAGCGCAGTGCCTGACAAGGAATTTATTGATTGAAGATTCGGGTGAGGCCAACGCTGAGACTGAGGACGTCGCCATTGAGGAGATTACATCCGTCATAGAGGATGAATGGGAGAGCGGTGCTGAGAGATCGCTCGAGTTAGGAGTCCGCCACATCCTCCACACCCCACGTATTGAGGAGGATTGGCGCCACGCAACTATTTTCTTCACATATTTTCCGAGCGCAGGAGGTCCCTGCAAGCTCGTCATCGATAGTGGTAGTTGCGTAAATATAATTGCTAGGAAAGGGTTAGAGAGGATGCAACTTACCGCTGAGCCCCATCCGTATCGTGTCTTATGGGTGGACAAACCACCATTCAGGTTACCCAGAGATGCCTGGTGCCAATTCGTTTAGCGACCACTGAGGACTAGGTCTAGTGTAACATCATCCCCATGGATGTCGCACACGTTCTTATCGAGAGACCTTGGTTATATAATCGTTATACCACGTGTTATGGCCGGTCCAACACGTGTGTATTCTTCGACAATGGTCGAAAGATTACCCTTACCCCGACCCAACCCAGGGATCCTCCCAAGGGCATGGTTGATTCTTCAGTTAGTGTGGGATCTTCGAGACCTCATCATGTCTTGAGGAAGAGTGATTTCCTGAGAGAGAGCTTAGAGGCAGGGGTTATGTTTATTGTCGCAGCCATGACCAAGACCCCTAGCAAGACTGAGATTACTGACCCGGATGTTCTTCAGCTGATGGATGATTTCATAGATATTATGCCTGAGAAGCTTCCTAATGAGCTTCCCCCGTTGAGGGACATCTAGCATGTTATCGACCTGGTCCCAGGGGCATCTTTGCCCAATCTTTCACATTATCGCCTGAATCCGACTGAGCATGTTGAGCTAAAACTACAAGTTGATGAGCTTCCGCGGAAGAAGTTCATACGAGAGAGCCTGAGTGCCTGTGCCGTACCGACTCTTCTTACTCCGAAGAAGGACGGGGGCTGGCGCATGTGCATTGACAGCCGTGCCATAAATAAGATCACGGTGAAGTATCGTTTTCTGATTCTCCTCCTCGATGATCTCTTGGACTCGATGGCCGGTGTCCAGATCTTTTTGAAGATCGACCTTCGTAGTGGGTACCATCAAATTAGAGTTAGAGAGGGGTATGAGTGGAAGACGACCTTCAATACGAAGGACGACTTGTATGAGTGGCTAGTTATGCCGTTCGGATTATCGAACGTGCCCTGCACATTCATGAGAGTGATGACACAGGTCCTGTGGCCTTACATGGGCAAATTCTTGGTAGTATATTTTGATGACATTTTGATATACAGCTTGAGCCGCACCGAGCACTTGTGCCATATTCGATTGGTGTTTGCGCTCCTCCGGAAGGAGCATCTTTATATCAACTTGAAAAAGTACTCGTTCCTGTCCACATCCGTACACTTCCTAGGATATTTTGTTTCGGCGACTGGTATATCCGTTGATCCTGACAAGATCAGGACGATTCGAGAGTGGCCCATCCTGACAAACATTCATGAGGCCCGCAGTTTTCATGGACTTGTCACCTTCTATAGGAGATTTGTCCGTGCCTTCAGTTCGATCACGACCCTCATTATGAGCTGTCTCCACAAGGGTGATTTCATTTGGACGAAGACTGCCACTCGAGACTTAGAGGAGATCAATGAGAGACTGTCTATTGCTCCTGTTTTATGTTTACCTGATTTCTCCAAGGCCTTCGAAGTAGCCTATGATGCTTCAGGAGTTGGCATCAACACAGTACTTAGTCAGGAAGGTTATCCTGTGGCCTACTTTAGCAAGAAGTTGAACGAGATCCAACAAAAATATTCAAATTATGATCGGGAGTTCTATGTTATTGTGCATGCATTGCGTTATTGACGATACTATCTCTTGCAGAGTTTGTTTTGTATTTTGACCATCAGACGTTGAGGTATCTCGATTCATAGAAGAAATTGGGTCACCGACATGCAAAATGGGTGAAGTATATGCAAGAGTTTTATTATATTCTTAAGCACCGAGCGGGTGTTGAGAACAAATTGGTTGACACCTTGATTCGCCGAGTCAGCATTCTTCACACCATGAGCACTTGTGTAGTTGGATTTGAGCGTCTAGTTTGCGATTATCCAGAGTGCCCAGATTTCGGGGACATTTATGCCTTACTAACGAGGGACCCACCTGATCTTCGTGAGGGTTATTCGATTTTTGACGGGTACTTATTTATGGGCGCGCGCCTCTGCGTTCCACTGTTTCCCTCAGAGATTTCCTTATCTGGGAGCTATACATGGGCGGAGCAGCGGGGCACTTCGGTCGCGACAAGACGATTGCGTTAGTTGAAGATCTCTTCTTCTGGCCCGGCCTGAAGAAGGACGCTACTAGGGTTATAAGGCATTGTCAAGTCTGCCAGACCGTTAAGGGATCCCGCCAGGCCACTGGACTATACACTCCTTTACCCATCCCTGAGAAGCCCTGATCTAACATTAATATGGACTTTATTCTTGAGCTCCCTCGTACTTTGAGGAAACTCGATTCGATCTTCGTTGTGGTGGAGCGTTTTTCTAAAATGTCTCATTTTATCTCTTGTCGAAAGACTACTGACGCCTCTCATGTGGTTGTGTTATTCTTTAAAGTGGTATTTAAGTATCATGGAATTCCCACTTCCATAGTCTCTGATCGCGACGTGCGTTTCATGAGTTATTTTTGGAAGACGTTATGGAAGAAAACGGGTACAACCTTGAATTTTTCCTCCTCCTATCACCCACAGACGGATGGACAAACCGAGTTTGTTAATCGTAGTTTAGGGACACTATTGCGTTGTATTGTTGGAGATAGTCCGTCTATCTGGGATTCTGTTCTCCTCATAGTCAAATTTGCATATAATAGCTCTGTCAATAGGACCACATGTTTGAGTCCATTCCATATCATGTTAGTGTATGAGCCTAGGAAATCTATTGACTTAGTGAATATTCCCCTAGAGTCCAGACCCAGTGAGTGCTCAGGGTCCTTCATATAACATGTGCATGCACTCCATGAGTCGGTCCGTAAAAAAATTGCAGCTGGCAGTGATTATTATAAGGATCGAGCAGACCAGCATAGGCGGGAAAAAAATCTTTGAGGCGGGAGAACAGATATCGATTCACATTCGTTTTGAGAGGGTCCCTCAAGGACCAACAAAAAAATTAAGTGCACGCAAAATGAACCCTTATACAGTCGTACGACGGATTGGTACGAACGCATATGAGATTGACATCCCTCATGATATGAGTATTAGCCGAGTATTCAACGTAAATGATTTGACTCCTTACTACGAGGAGCGCGTGTATGTGGACCCTTTTTCCACACTTCTATCCGAGCCTTCATCTCCCATAGCCCCTCTATCTGAACCTTCATCCCCTATTGCTTCCATCAGTCCTTCTCTATTGCCACCCGCGGAGTCGCACCTTAAGGATCGCATTGTACCTTTGACGGTTCCACCGACACAACAACCAGACCGAGATACGTTACCGTCAGATGGAGATACATTACAGCCAGAACCACCTACTACTACCGACAACATACTTCAAATCATCGGTCACGATTTCTACACCACGGGAGAGCGAGATATTGTGCGTTATCTTGTTCGTTGGAGCGGTCGGTCTCTACACGATGGCACTTGGATCTCTTCAGAGGAGCTTGAGAGGCTCGCCCCGCAGCTACACGTCGAGTATGCCCATCTTCACTCACCGGAGATGAGTGCTTTTAAGCCAGGGGGAGTTGATGGTGTGCCACACCCAACACGAGTGTATTCCCGCAGGAGGCAGTGATCCGTCACCCAGTCGGACGATCCGAGTCTGTGGTTGTGTCCAGATAAAAGAGAGCATGATCTGCTAATTCAAGACCGTGAGCAAGATGAAGACTCCGAGCGGGGGCAGACATCGACTTCAGAACTCGGGGGGTTCGATGTCGGCAAGTCGGAGTTTGGTTACGATGATTTGGAGCGATTAATGGGCAAAATCGGAATCATGCGTGGGAACCCGAGGCTGATGAAGGTTTTCCAGAGGCGGGATATGGTTGCGAAGCTGTCCATGAGAATGGCGACAATGTTTGAGGAGAGGGGAGATGAGGATGGCTTTTGAACATTGTTTTGCAACTATATCAGCCATTTGCTGTTCTTTGAATTATTAGTTTTATTCGTATATCAGCCATTGGCGACAATCTTTGAATTATTAGTAAGGATTTGTCATAATTAAAAATGATCTTTTGAAATTATAAAAACCTCTCCAATTTTGCCGCATTATTAATTTAAATAAAAGCATTTACAAGATAGAAATATCCTTATCGCGTTATTAATTCAATAATTTTTTTGATCCATTTTATGGTTTAGGGTTGAAGGATTGGAGGGCTAAATTGAAGAACTTGATTAAAAAACTTTATGTTAGTTGGTTGTCGACATGAAACTATGGGCTTATTAACCTAAAGATTCATGTCATTAATAATTAATAATTATTTTTGGAAAAATCATGGCCTTTAGATGAGAGCCTGTTCGGCTCAGGTGGAGGTAGAGACGCATGTGGTTGAACATTTTTTCCACAACAGAGATATTGGTGGAGTTTGTGGCTATGGAGTCATTGTTGAAATCGCCAGGTCCGTACATGAGATTTTCATCTCGTAGAGAAAATATATTCTTGATTTACTTGAGAAATCAGGGATGAGTAGGTTTAGACCTATCGACACCCCCATTGAAGCCAACCACTGGTTAGGGAGAGAGGATGGATACATTGTTGAGGACATCCCTGGTTTTCAGAGGTTAGTGGGAAAGCCTATTCACTTGTTACATACACGCCCAGATATTTCTTATGCAGTTGAAGTGGTCAGCTAGTACATGCACTCCCCAAAGTCTCACCATCTTGATGCTACCGACCGTGTTATCACATATCTCAAGTTCTCTCCTGAGAGCGATATCTTATTCTCACTGAAGGATGAGCTAAATATTGAAGTCAGCACATACGCGGATTGTGCTGGATCGGCCAATGATTGATGGTCCACCCCAGGATATTGCACTTTGGTTGGTGGCAGTTTGGTTAGATGGAGTAAAAAACAACGCGTGGTGGTTAGATCCAGTGTTGAAGCTGAATTTAGATTCAGGGCACATCAAATCTGTGAAGGATTGTAAATTCAAACTATCACGAGGGACCTTGGTTTTTATAAAAATGATTCAATAAGACTATATTGTGATAACAATACGGTCATTAACATTGCTCATTGCCCTGTTCAACCCAATCACACTAAACACATTGTGGTTAACAAACACTTCATTAAAGAAAACTAGTGAGAAGCATCGTATGCACTCCATTCGTTTCATCTGAACAACTGACATATATTCTCACGAAAGAATTGAGTATGGGTGCTTTTGGAAGGAACGTTGTCAAATTGGGCACAATCAACATTATAAGCGGAACTTGAGGGGGTTTTTTTAGCATTTATTAATTATTGTTTCATATATTTCACTAATTTATGTTATAGTAGAGTGAGGCTCTTTGTATTCAATTATGAAAAGAAATTAAACATTTCTACATTTAGTTATGCCTATGTAATTTATAAATCATAGCGAGTAGAAGGGGTCATCTTTGCCCTGTCAATACAGTTGAATATCAGGATGATATTATTACACATGAAAATAAGACCTTACAAGGCTTATATAGAAGCCAGTTACAACTAAAACAGTAAATACGAGACGACTTGAACTAGAAATACAAAGAATACAAAATAAGGCTAAGTTCAACTCTCCCCCTCAAGTCGGATGGAAAATGTTGGTCATCCCAAGTTTTTGAATATCATTAGAAAACACATCACTTCCCAAGCTTTTAGTGAATACATCCGCCAGTTGATCTTTGAACTGGACAAACAGTGTGACCACAGTCTTCTTGTCCTGGTGGTCTTTGATAAAGTGTCGATCAACCTCCACTTGCTTTGTCTTGTCGTGCTGGATTGAATTATGAGCTATATTAATAACTGCTTTATTATCACAGAATAAGGAAAACAGACTACTCCCAGAGAAACCCAGATCCTGTAATACAATATGTAACCATATTCCCTCACAAAGGCCTTGTGACACAACACGATACTCTGCCTCAGCTCTGGATCTGACCACCACATTCTGCTTCTTACTAAGCCAGGTCACCAAGTTTCCCCCCACAAAGGAGCAGTATCCGGTAGTGGACTTGCGGTCATCCCGACATCTAGCCCAGTCAACATCCGTGAATACTTCGATCTTTAAGTAGTATTTTTAGAGAACAAGATGCCACGACCTGGGGATTTTTTCAAATAACGCAACACACGATATGCTGCCTCTTGATGTCTAATCCTGGGAGCGTGCATTTATCTACTCAATAGGGGTGTTCCCAGGAACACAACCAAGCATCCCAGTCTCCTTCAAGAGATCTGAGTATACTTGCGTTGAGATATGAAAATTCCTTGAGTTGATCCGACGACCTCAATACCAAGAAAGTAACGTAACCTTCCCAAATATTTTATCTCGAATTCAACAGATAAGAGGGCCTTGAGATTTGCAATCTCATCTGTGTCTTTTCCAGTGATCATAATATCATCTACGTAGACAATGAGGACCACAACTTTCTGATCACAACGACAGACAAACATGGTGTGATCAAACTGAGCCTACTTATAACCAAACTTGAGCATAGCCGTGAGGAACCTTCCAAACCACGCTCTCGGAGATTGTTTTAGGCCGTATAGAGACCTCCTTATGCGACAGACAAGGCCTTCCTCTCTTTTTTTTATAAATCCAGGAGGGAATTTCATGTACACCTCATCAAGTTCACCATGGAGAAACACATTCTTCACATCGAGTTGATGGAGGTCTCAGTCCAAGCAAGCAGCGCACGAAAGCAACACCCGAATAAAGTCCATCTTTGCCACAGGAGCAAAGGTCTCCTGGTACTCAACTCCTTGGGTTTGAGTATAATCCTGAGCCACCGGACGGGCCTTGTGTCGTTCAACCTTACCGTCCTTGTTCTGCTTAACAGAGAAAACCCATCGTGAACCAATAGCTTTCTTACCAGGAGGAAGGGAAGAGATATCTCATGTGTGGTTCTTGTCCAACGCAAACCTTTCCTCTTTCATTGCTCGAGTCCATACTGGTATGCGCAAAGCTTCCTGCCACCTTTTAAGAATAACAACCAAGGAGAGAGAAGAGACAAAAGCCCGATGGCTTGAAGAGAGATGGAAGTAAGCTATATGATTAGAGATGGGGGTGTGAGTACAAGAAGCTTTACCTTTCAGTAGTGCAAGCGAGACATGTAGATCAGCATCATCAGAATCTGAGGCTGAAGTGGGCACTAGTAGAGGTGGAACTCTAGTAGCCTGTGTACCTGAGGAACGATAGTGATATACATGAGGCAAAGGGGATATCAGAAGAGAGAGCAAAGGATCATCTAAGAGAGGAAAGGATGGTGGTGGAGTTGACATGGTGGGATAGAAGGAAGAATGGGAAGAGGTACAACATTGGACTCAATATCACCAGTACTCTCCCCCTAACGAAGAGAGTGAGTCGAAGATCAAAAATAGGATTCATCCACCCTGAAGGTAACATCCATAGTACAAACGTACGTCTGGAACGCTGATACCCTTTTGTGGTGGAGGGGGCCAGAGTGGTGGTATGGACAACAATCATGGTGGAGAGACGGGCGATAGGAGTGACATAGTTAAGGATACAAGAGGGTATACGGTTAATCAAGTGAGCAACAGTGAGCACAACATCACCCCAATAGGACTTAGGGAGATGCATAGTAGCAAGGAGGCATCAAGCAACATCAAGCAGGTGTCAGTTTTTTTGGTTCGGCAACTCCGTTTTGAGTGGAGGTATGAACACAAGTAGTCAGATGGATAATACCATGACTAGCAAGGTAGGAACCAAATGCGCCACAATCATCATACCCCCCCACCCCCCATCATCACTCTGAAGAATCCAAATAGGCCTATCAAACTAGGTCTGCACCATTTTATGAAAAACTTAAAAACAAGGGAACATCACTTTTCTTTTTTAATAGGTACACCCATGTGGTGCGAGAAAAACAATCAATAAAGGTAACAAAATAGTGAAAGCCAAATAACGAAAACACAAGGGATGACCCCCAAACATCCGAATGTATTACATCAAAAGGAATGCTACTAGAACAAATAGATGCGATGACGTATGACACACATGCTTTGACATATCACAGACATCGCAGACAAAAGTTTTAAGAAAAAGAATAAAAGTAGGAAATAATTTTTGAAGATGAGCAGGAGAGGGATGTTCAAGACGCTGGTGTCAGCGGTGAACATCATCAGTAGTAACAGCAGAGCAGGAAGCGGATCAACGCAACAACATGTCAGCACAACAACAGGTCATCGCAACAGCAGATCGGCGCATCAGTAGGATCGACGTAGGGAGCAGATGAGTGTTCCGGCTGCGTCACGGAAGGATGGCGGCAACGTCCTTCTCAGCAACTGGTGGTGACGAGGAGGCTGCCCGGCAGCCACATAGGAAGAACAAGCACAAGACGACGGTGACGATCAAGTGCGAGCGAAGAAGGTGGGTGCGGGGACGAACCGTGAGCGGAGACGGCGGGATGGACATGCGATCAGAAGCTAAGGTTTTTTCTCTCGCTCTGATACCAAGTTGAATATCAGGATAATATTATTACACATGAAAATAAGACCTTACAAGGCTTATATAGAAGCCGGTTACAACTAAGGCAGTAAATACGAGATTACTTGAAACAAAAATACAAAAATACAAAATAAGGCTATGTTTAATACCTCCCTCTCTTTACTCACTTAGTCTCCTTTCCCCTACCTCATGATGTCGGTTATTCAGCACATCCCTTACTGAGTGGCAAGCGCCAATATACAATTTATATTTGATATTCTTCCTTCCGTAGTTCAAACCTAAATAGAATGTTCATGCGAGCACGATAAAAACTAAAATCATGAGCCCAAAATATTTTTTAGATATATATTATATTTGTATATATGTGTATATATGTGTGTGTGTATAGGGTGACATGAAATGATACATCTGAGTCAAGTACCGATGAATCAAATTTTGTAGCACATGAAAGAAATAAGTCATCATAAGATGATTCATTATGCATAGTCAGATTCACTGATTTTTTATCACCCTTCTCTTTTTCTTTCTTTGGCACCTTATAGTCTTACTTGACATGACCTTTCCTTTCGCAATTCCAACATACCACTGCGATTGACTTCTCTTGGACTTAGATTGCCTCTTCCATCTGATATCACCTGTTTTGAAGACCTTCCACGTTCTCCAATATTCAGAGCACCACCGGAACTACTACCTGCTACATTGTTTCTTCTCTGTGTTCTCGCTCAAGAGAACACCAAGCACATCCTCAAAATATAGATGGTTTGAACCAGATGAATTGATAATTGCCATGAAAAGACTATCCCAACTGTCAGGTAGGCTTGGCAAAATCAATACAACTAACATCTCATTCTCAAATGTCAGTTCAACTGATTTCAACGGATCCGTGATAGCATTGAAGTCATTCAAATGCTCAGTCATGAATTTTCCTTCGGTCTTCTGCATATTTAGCAAACGTCTCATACGAAATAGTTTATTGGATGTTGAAGGATTCTCATACATCTGCATTGTCAGCAGCAATTTATTTTCTAACATGCATTAGAGCCACCATGACATCTACTTTAATTTTCTCCTTAGATATGTTGAAATCTACGAATGATGACAAAGTTAGTCTAATCACTCCAAGAGCTTTGCGATCGAAAACCTCCCACTTTTTGTCATCCATGTTTGCAGGCTTTCCTTATTCCCTCCCATGGCTATAGGCAAAAAGAGATCCCTCTGACACAAATAGTTCTCCATTTGCATTTTCTAAAATCCAAAGTTCTTCCCATCGAACTTGTTGATTTTCACTTTCCCTTCTTCCATGTCTGCTCCGAATCATACTGAGTACCCATGAATCCATTCACTGATATTGGAGTTGATTGTTTCAAAGACCGTGACCACAGAGGATAGCGAGCGGACCAATGGTCGTCACCTACCGCACTAGATCACGAACCCGGATAAATCAATCACTCGTCCGGAACCTCCCTCTGATACCACTCTATTAGGATTGCGGGTAACCAGTTGCAATAACAAACACAAATGCAAACACAAGTTCACAAATATTTTTATATTAACAAGCTTGGGATACCCTCATGGTGAATAAAACCCAAGCCACACCCGCTACCACAATATTACATTGCAAATATAATGGGAGGACTATATGCTTCACTTGACCCTTTGCCGACCAATACTACAAAACACTCTTACATACAATCATCACAGAGACTAGCTGATGTAGGGTAGGCTACGGGATGCACAAAACCTAGGGCGCTAGGTGGAAATATAAATGCGACACACTAACACGACTCTAAATGCAATGCGGTCGTCAGTGACAACGACAAATAATTATGAGCAATGACAATTTATATGTAACACCACACAAATATTTAGAATTGAAAACAACTAATTAATTTGGCAATTTGATAGCGACTTTTCTCCGCTCGGAGGGCCAAAGAAAAATGCGCGGAGAATAACTCCTGCAAATTATTAGCGTACAAAAAAAATTTCTACTAGCAAAAATCACAACATATACATTTATTCACCAATGAAAATGTCAAATCAAAAAAACCAATACCCAAAAAAACTCACGAAGTAGCGGGCTGAACCGAGACACTGAAGAACTTGGGTCCGGAAGTGTAGATCGGCGATCAGAGGTGGAACCGGCGGCGTGACAACGATGGCGGTGGCTGTCCTTGACGGTAAATGGTGAGATCAGACAAGAGAATGGAAGATTTGACCACATATAAGTAGAGCCGGGCCGGGGAAGGGTAGATCCGATGTGTAGGAGCGGATCCAGGTTAAAAATGATAATATGAGTGGAGGAAAACGACGGATCGGGGCTGAAATTCTCAGATCTGGAATGATCTTGAGAATCAGGGGTGTTGGGAAGTGGATCCACGGAGGGGATGATGAAGGAGGGATCAGCCAGGCTTAGGGTGGCTGAATGGTGGCCGGGTTTTGAGGAGGACCAGCCGGCGGTCTGGCGGGAGGAGGGAGGAAGGGGAGGTGGCTGGCGGAATGGGTGGGGGGAGGCGCTGAAGGGGAGGAGGCCGACGGTGGACTGGCGGCTGCACAACAGGCCGACGGCTTGGGTGTTTGCAGGAAACAGTCGGCCGGCTGTTTTAGGGTGCGGTTTGGGGGGCTGCAGCGATGGGAACGAAGGTTTGAGGAGTGGAAAATGAAGGCAAGGGTAGGGGATACCTTGGGGGGAAGAACGAGCACCTAGGAGTCGCCACCTAAGGTTCCACGACGTCGACACCGGGGAGGGATCGCTGGAATCCGGGAATGAAATTCTCAAATTCTGCAATGACCTGATTTCAGCCCCTACACATCTTTTTATAAGAAAAGAACAACTAGGGCATCCCCATTAACGACTATGATCGGCCGGTGGGGCCGGCCACAAAATACATGAAAAATAATAAAATAAAATAAACTAATATATGTTTTTGACTCGCGGCGACGTGCCGGACGCAACCGCAGAGTCGGATCGACAATCCGATCAAGCCTTCCTGCTCGAATAAATGAACGTGGATCCCGCCTTGCGGCGAACCCCTCCAGGTGCACGATCTGATGGATCCCCATCAACTCCCCCGACTGAAAAAGCCTTCATCTCCGATGAATGGAGATGATCGTACTAAAGCCGAAGTCCAGGGGCGAGTCGATCAAGCTCTGCCGATAATATCCAAGTGTCGTCTGCGTTGGGGCGGCCCTGCCAATGTACCAAGTAGCGACATCGTGGCCCGTCCGTGATGAGGACAAACTGATGGGATCTGACCTCTGTGATGCACTCATTCTCATCTCTCGAAAGGTGGATCCCGGTGCGATCGATGGTGCTGGGGCTGAAACCACAGGAGACGAATCTCCAGGTGGGTTGGTGGCAACACGGGGTGGACTATGGTGGCCATCAGACGTAAGTGGAGTACGAGAGCGGTAAGGCAACGAAAGTGGGGGCGGTGACAGCTAGGCATCTCCACTGCTCGGGTCCACATACTCGTGAGGCTCATAGTACGGCGTCAGATCCTCAACATTAAACACCAGATGAATTCCCATACTAGCCGGGATATCGAGCCGGTAGACATTTGCCCCCATACGACTAATAATAGAGTACATACCCATTCGCCTGACGCTTAACTTTTTGGCAGGCCCCGAGAGGAGCCTCTCTGGGAGGACTCGCACCATTACTTTCTCGCCTTCATTAAATACTTGTTCTCGCCTTCGCTTATCCACACGAGTTTTATAGTTTTCATTGCTCGTTATTATTCGTCGGCGAACCGATTCATGCAATGCATGCAACTGATGAATAAGTGACCCAACTGACTCATGCAAATGAAGCGAATGATGCAAATAGAGTACAACATACTCGACACACTTTCTAAGGGAAGGCCCGACAAGTACTTGAATATTACTAACATGGGGTGGCCTATCAGGAGGCTTACCGGGTGGTCGATGGAAAAATCTGGGGTGACTGTCGTCATCGCCCGTGGGGACGACGTAGATGGTGACAAAATAGTGCGGAGCTCTGATGTGATGGGTACCTCTCAAATGATATAGCCCATCAATTGGCTCACCATGGTGTGTATACAAAAAGTCATCACGTGTGAGATGATCACTAGTGCGGATATACGATTCATCACTAAAGTGTAAGAGGGAAGGCTTATCAAATGAGCCTCTCGGGGACTTGATCCCGAAATGGTCGATAATGATAGGATAGTCCACCACGAGGAGGGCACCAATAACAATAGTGTTTGTGGGAGCAAGTAGGACACCCACAACAAAGTCAACGCTAGCCTCATGAACCTCCCAAGGGAGTAGTGGCTCATCAGGAGACTTATCTGGAGATTCAATAATGAGGTCATTAATAATGGGAAGATCCCTCAGATGAGTATCGCTGATAGAGGCAGTGTCCTCGTAAGTGGGTGAGGTAGCCACTATAAAATCAACACTATACTCTCGACTCTCAGTAGTGAAGTGACTCGAGATAGTCCTAAGGGAAGAGCAGGGGGTAACCAGACTCAAGTGTGGGTCAATCGATATAGCGTTGAGAACTGTGTCTATGTTCAAAGGGGACACTAGGTCTAGATGTAGGTCTAGGTGAGGTTAAAAGGATGGGTCGCTCGTCCTTTTCACCTCACCTACACAGCGTCACTAGGTCGCTCGTCCTCACTCACGTGACCATGCTCATTAGTCATGCTAGTATCACTCTCCACCTGTGTCAAAAGGTTATGATCAGATTCAACCTCAAGATCACAGGAGCACTGAATCTTATCAAACTGAGAAGGATCAAAACCAAGTGTCGGGTCTCTTATTTCGGTGGGAGCACTACTCGCCGTATCGGTGGCTTGACCCAAATCCCTAGGTTGTCTTCGTAATGTAGATCTTAAGTGATCAAATTGAGCTTCTAAGAGATCAAAGCGGTCAAGAACTAATCGTAGAAATTCAGCCTCAAGTAACTCTATTGGTGGAACACTAGGAGGGTCTTGACATGTATTGTGATCCTGCCGATGGTGACCTCTATAAGGTTTCTGAGGGTCGTCTAGATGGTAGTTCCTAACATAATCAGATTGTGCTCCTGGGTGTGTATGAGCTCTGTGAACGTGCAGTGGAGGTTGCACATATCCAAACTCAGGTTCTTCTTTTAGAGGAGATGTGTAGCGGCGATTACCTGAACGATATTCAATTCTATCATCATTAAGTCGCGGAGAGGTGTAATGACGAAGAAGACATGAGGACCTCTCGTCGTGGTGATTGCCTCTAGTATAATGGGATTGTGTCGAGGGGTCGACACGATCTCTAGGAGTGGTGTGCGGGGAACGATGATAATCATAATGATAACATGAAGGTTTCTCTAAAGCATGCAAATGTCCTAACCTCGCTTTGATATCAAAATGATGTAGGGTAGGCTACGGGGTGCACAAAACCTAGGGCGCTAGGTGGAAATACAAATGCGACACACTAACACGACTCTAAACGCAATGCGGTCGCCAGTGACGGCGACAAATAATTATGAGCAATGTAACACCACGCAATTATTTAGAATTGAAAACAACTAATTAATTTGGCAGTTTGATAACGACTTCCTTTCGCTTGGAGGGGCAAAGCAAAGCGCGCGACGAAAAACTCCACCTGGAAATTATTAGCGTACCAAAACAATTTCTACTAGCAAGAATCACATCACATACTTTTTTTCGCCAATGAAAATGTCAAATCAATAAACCAATACCATAAAAAAACTCATGAAGTAGCGGGCTGAATCGAGACACTGAAAAACTTGGGTCCGTAAGTGTAGATCGGCAATCGGAGGTGGAACCGGCGGCGTGACAACGATGGCAGTGGCTGTCCTTGGCGGTAAATGGTGAGATCAGACAAGAGAATGGAGATCCGACCACGTATAAGTAGAGCCGGGCCGGGTAAGGGTAGATCCGATGTGTAGGAGCGGATCCGGGCTAAAAATGGTAATATGAGTGGAGGGAAACGACGGATCGGTGTTGGATTTCTCAGATCTGGAATGATCTTAAGAATCGGGGGTGTGAGGAAGTGGATCCACGAAGGGGATGATGGAGGGGTCGACCGGGTTTAGGGTGGCTGAATGGTGGCCGGGTTTTGAGGACCAGCTGGCGGTCTGGCTGGAGGAGGGAGGAAGGTGTGGTGGCTGGCGGAATGGGTGGGGGGGGGAGGCGCTGGAGGGGAGTAGGCCAGCGGTGGACTGGCGGCTGCACAGCAGGCCGACGGCTTGGCTGTTTGCAGGAAACAGCCGGCCGGCTGTTTTATGGTGCGGTTTGGGGGGACTGCAGCGATGGGAATGGAGGTTTGAGCAGTGGAAAATGAAGGCAAGGGTAGGGGGTACCTTGGGGGGAAGAACGAGCACCTAAGAGTCATCATCTAGGGTTCCACGACGTCGGCACCGGGGAGGGATCACTGGAATCCGGGAATGAAGTTTTCCAAATTCTGCAATGACCTCATTTCAGCCCCTACACATCTATTTATAAGAAAAGAACTAGAGCATGCCTATCAACGACTATGATTGACCGGTGGGGTTGGCTTCAAAATACATGAAAATAAAACCGAAAAAATAAACTAATATATGTTTTTGACTTGTGGCGACGTGCCAGACGCAACCGCGGAGTCGGATTGGCGATCTGAGCAAGCCTTCCTGCTCGAATTAATGAACGTGTGTCCCACCTTGCGGCGAACCCCTCTAAGTGCACGATCTGATGGATCCCCATCACTAGCTAGCTTTGCTTAGTCACTACTTGACTAATTCCTCAAAGCTCCTCTAGAATACAATGAAAGTACAACTAGAGATTTAGGGTTTGAGAGTGTGGTAAACCTCGGCTACAGATCGTAGCCGGAAACATGCCAGAAAAACAAGGAGAGATCTCTCTCCTCCTTCCTCTACTGGACTGAGAATCATCAACTCAGGGCTTGCACTCCATTCCTATTGTCGACCGAATAGGAGAGTTAAGAAACCTCTTGCGACTCGCCTAAGCCGCTTCCGAGAAAAGAGCCTTCTCTCCTCCACGATCGTCGACGTTGACGTCACCAAGACGTTCACTGGAATCGCCTCCGAATCACCCTAACTACTTTGTTGTTGTCGCTGCTCGCTCTGGGGAAAACCGAATGGGAATTGCTGTCTGCTCCTTGCGGGACAAGGGAAAGAAAAGAACCAGAACTGAACTGGTCCAAAGCAGGTCCACAGCTCTACAGGGCCTAGTCGGAACCTCTCAGAACGGTTGGTTGGTTTGGAAGTTGAGGACAGACTACTTGTATGCCCTGAACAGGTTCATCAAGAAGGGGGATATAGTAATGGGTATTGCAGGACAATGCTGGAAAATAGAACTAAAATTCTTCATTCAGGCCTTTCCTAGGACAATTGTTTTACGGTTAAATAGTCCAAGACTTGAATCAACAATTATAATAAGCAAACCGAACTAAGTAAACCCAAATTGAAATTAAAATTGTTCAAGCATAATAATAAACTATAATTAAAAAAATAAAATTAATATTTGTGGATGCATTTTTTGGCTGAATGTAATTTTGGAACCATGCTTAGAATTCGTGCTTGCTGCGCACTGATCCATTTGAACATGTATAACTGTCCAAGCATAACCATGTCCCCACCAGTGTCTCCATAACATGGGACTTGTTTTACTCTTTCTTATCTGGCCTGTTTTTATCTCCTTTTTCTTTGGGTTCATTTGGTATCTTGAAGATAGATATGATGTCATAGTAAACATGGACTTCATCTATGATTATTCAATTGTGAAGCGAAAGCAGTTATATTTGAGGAGATTTACTTTTTGTGATGTTTATAATAATCATTGTTCATTATCATTATGACCAACCAAATATTGGAGTTACCAAATGATGGAGATCTCCGTCCCACATACATTTATTAATGCAGGATGGACAGGCGGTGATCCGCTACTTGTTCGGATGATCCGAGTCAACATATGTGTCCGGATGGTCGTTGTGAGTCTATTTAATGTATTTTATTTACTATTTTTAGTTGTGTTCCGGACGCTATGGGCCGTTCGTTTCTAGTGCCCTAGTTGTACTTGTCTATATATACACCTGCAAACCACCATTTGAGGATCGATTATTTTGTTCTGTTTCTGAAACAGTCAGTCTCCTCCCGATGCGATTCTGTGAGGCCCCTTGGTGCGAGGCCTTGGGCTTCTTTCCGCCGCTTCTATTATTCCATAACCTTAGCTGCTACCCCATCCTTGCCCCAGTATACAAGCCGCAACCCTTTTCCAACCTCGCCAGCACACACCTCTATTTCCTCCGTACTAGCCACTGCAAGCATTATTTCCTCCGATCTCCCTATTGCAAACAGCTGCCTCCTCCGCTCTCTCCATCGCAAGCCACGACCTCCTCTGACTTCCCCTTCGCACGTCGCAGCCTCCTCCGGTCTCCCCATCGCAAGCCGACGTTTGTTCATTTCTTTCTCCTTCCAATCATTGCCTCCCTGCACCCCTTTGGCCCTCCCCCTCCATTTGTAGCCCCCCGACTCCCCTCTCCTGGTCCCAAACTTCACCCGAACAACCTCTCCTCGCCCCTATCGCCAATAGCCGCCCCCAGTCGGAGTCAACAATCCTTGGATATTCACCACCGCTGCTGCATTGCGCCTCCGCATGCACACGTAAGTCATATATGTGTGTTTTTGTTCTCGATTATTGTTCTCAGGACTATATTTAGTTGGATACGATTATTATATGATGTGTCGCTTGATTTGTAGGGATTATTTGGTGCGCCCTTGAAATGCTTGTGCCTCAATTGCTTGTGAATTGATATTTGCTTTTCTAATTCAATTTCATGTGAACGAATATCCTCTTGATTAGGCTTTATTTTAATTAATTACTTATTACTAATTTGTGAAGGGGAGCCTTGACGCATTCGTTGAGGTGTTGCCGTGTGACCTTGAGGTCACGGGTTCGAATTCTGGAAGCAACCTCTTGCAAAAATGAATGCTAAGGCTTGCCTACATTTCACTGGGACCCTTTCCCGGGCCCTCGCTGCGCGGGGATGCCTTTGTGCACAGAGCTGCCTTTTTGCCCTTATTACTAATTTGTAAATTATCTGTTTCATTTGCATCTGCCTCTACATTAGGGCCTTTAGTAATCACACTGCACTTCACTTTTGGCGTGCACCTTCGAACATCCGCACTCACAATCTACCCCTGCATCACTAAATTTCACCCTAGAACCAACTAGCATTAGGCGGAGATGCCCAAGAGCATATAAAGTACCAAAGACATCATGAAATTTCCATTGTAGGACTAAATAGTCAACAAGTCCCCCGTAACCTGTGGGAAAGCTGGGAACAAGACGCCCATTTCCATGATATAACATCCGAGGGAGAGGCGCTGACGAAACCTGCTCTAAAATCATATTATATAGTCCAAGCATTCACCCTAAAATCTGCTGATCCACACACGGGTAAATGGCTAATAAAATACATAATATATGACGTTCTTAAGCAACAAAACTGAATTCTCAGTACATATGTGCTTTTGGTACATTGAAATGTGATCTTCCCTTTCTGGCTAAAATCAATTTATGTGCACCATCACAGCTGCATGTATGATAATCCAAGATTAAACCTATCATGTTGGACCATTTATTTAGAACAATTGAGAGATTTGTTTTTATCTGGAAGTTACATCACAAATTCGGCCACGAGTCCATAGAGTTATGGTAACAACTGCTTATCAGCTAGCAGGTTATCCTATTTTTGCTAACTACTGCTTATTGGTTGTAGATTCGTCCGATGAGTCAGAGTATGAGATCGAATATGAAGTATTATCTGGCGGCGCAGATGAACCTTGGGATAGCACCGACAATCCAGGCCCTTCATCCACGATACTTCCAGATGGAAACACAGAAGATGGAATGGGCGACCAAGCAGACAATATTGAAGCAGGACCCGAAAGATATCGTGGCGACGAAGCTTATTCTGCTCCTCTTGATCTGCACGATAATTTGACATCTGAAGCAGGAACTGAAAGAGAGAATGATCTGCTAATCCAAGACCGTGAGCAGGAGGAAGCTGCCTGAGCGGGGGCAGACATCAACTTCAGAACTCGGGGGGCTTGACGATGGCGAGTCAGAGTTCGGTTATGATGATTTGGAGCGGATTAATGGGCGAAATCGGAAACATGCGCGGGAACCTGAGGCTGATGCCGGATTTCCAGAGGCGGGATATGGCTGCGAAGCTGGCCATGAGAATGGCGGCAATGTTTGGGGAGAGCGGAGACGAGGATGGCTTCTGAACATTGTTTTTCAACTTTGTCAGCCATTTGCTGCTCTTCGAATTATTAGTTTTATTTGTGAGTGATAGTAAAGATTTGTCATAATTAAAAATGATATTTTGAAATTATAAAAATCACTCCTTTTATTTTGCAGCATTATTAATTCAAATATGAGCATTTAGAAGATCGAAATATTCTTACCGTGTTATATTAATTCAATCAATTTTTTTTAGGCATTTTAGAGTTTAGGGTTTAGAGATTAGTGAGTTAATTTGAAGAAGTTGATTAAAAAACTTTATTTTGTTGGTTGTAGACATGAAACTTTGGGTATATTGACCTAAAAATTCATGTCATTAATATATATATTTTTAAAATCATGGCCTTTGGATGAGAGCTTGTTAGGCTCAGGCAGAGGTGGAGACGCATGTGGTTGAGCTTTTTTGCCAGTGGTGATATTGGTGGAGTTTGTGGCTATGGGGTCATTCTTGGTGGTGGCTTTAGGGTGAGGAGGAAGTATGGGAAATGTGAGTTTAAAAAAGGGTGGTGTTATTAGCAAGTTTAATTTGATTTCTAGCAAATCATAACTATTAGCAAACTCTTATTTTTCAAAATGGACATTTGAAAATCATTTTGTTATTAGCGAAGCAGCATAAATTTTTTTTTAAAAAATTAAATTTTGTTTAAAATATTCATTTTTTCAAATATCTCTTTTCAAAATTAAATTTTATTTAGAAATATATTTGATTTCTAATTCCTATAAAGGTGTGTTGTATGTACAAGTTAAGTGTATATAAAAATATACGCGTCTTTTTGAACTGCGTCTTATGTGTACATTTTCATGAGAAATGTTCAACATAAAAGTTGTAGATCTCGACGAGATCTACAACTTTTATGTTGAACACTTTGATTTGAAGATGTTTAGACCTCTAATTTAGCCCCAGAAAAAAGTCACGCCGAACATATGTACGGACGCCCGAGATCGGCGTGACTTTTTTCGGGAGCCAAATAGGGGACTTAAACGACTTCAAATGAAAAAGTGTTCCACATGAAAGTTGTAGATATCGACGATATCTACAACTTTCATGTCGAACACTTTCATTTGAAGCAGTTTAGATCCTCGATTTGGGTCCTCGAAAAAAATCACGCCGAAAATCTGTACGGACGACTCATTCCGTGCGTATCTATTTTCGGGCTTAAATTGGAGACCTAAATGGTTTCAAATTAAAAAATGGTCAACATGAAAGTTGTAGATCGCGATGAAATCTACAACTTTCATGTTGATCATTTTTTCAAATGAGAAACATTTAGGGCTCAGAGTTCAAAAATGCAAAATAGTAAGATTGGTTTGCTAGTAGTATTTTTTGGGAAGAGAAAAAATGCAAAAAATCGCCGAATCTATTTTTTTTTTCTGATTTGCTAGTAACGAAGGTGGGTTCGCTAATAACAGCACCCTTAAAAATATTGTTTGCTCTTTTGTAAAGCATGGATTTTCAATATAAAAACTTCTTGGTATGGTTGTTTATAGGGTTGAGCATGTTGTTCGAAAATTGTATGAAAATCGCTCGAAAATTTGAGTTGAATCGGAATCGATCAAACGTGATTCGATTAAATTTGTCTCGAATCTGATTTCGAGTCGATTTTGAGACAACTTTGAATCATTCGAAATATGATTCGAATTCAACTCGAATTAATTAAATATATTATGTATTTATTAATATATTCTTATTTTTAAATTAAAAATAATAAAATTTAAACCTCAATTAAAAAATGAAGACTTTTGTTTGCGTTTGCTAAATTTATAAGTTGTCTAATTTAATTTAGAGCCAACTAGGAATAAAACAAATTGCTCAAATTCGAGCTGCCTCGATTCGATTTCGAGCCGATTCAGAATCGAGTCATTTCGAGTCGAGTCGAATTCGAAATCGATTTTAAGTTGATTTTGAACCGAGTTCGAATAGAAAATTTCAATTTTGAGCCGAGCCAAAATCGCTTGAACTCGACTCGATATCAACCCTAATTGTTTATGGCAGGTGTCGAAGACATGGACTTTGCTCGTGAACGAACTTCTCTTATCATTCGCATCTAACGTAGCCTACTCTTGTTTAGCTATCTAAGCCAAGTATATCAATAACATGGGCCATGACATTTGAATATAATCACCTTATAAAGAGGGACACTGCTTCCAAGATATCACCATCTTAGGCACATAATGGGTCAAGAGAACCTCTACTCATGCTTATATCTACATTGACATGGAATGCTGAAACAGTTCAAGATCTCCTATCTCTATCCTATGTTAAGAAGACGTTGATAGGTACCAATAGTTAAACTAAAGGCCAGTTTATCATAGGTGAGGTCGGACATTCACGAACGATAATTTGTGATCACGAGAGTGCTCATGACCACCATAGCTTGGCCAAACAGAATATAAACCTTGCATCTATTTAGTACAATAATGTTTCCCTCTTGCTGTAAAATGTGTTCTCAATGCTTCACATCAACTCACTATAGGTAAGGTCAGGCATTCACGAATGATAATTTGTTACTATGACAATGCTCATGACCATAGCTTGGCCAAGCAGACCATAAACCTTGCATCTATTTAGTACAACAATGTTTCCCTCTTCCTGTAAAATGTGTTCTCAATGCTTCACATCAACTCACTATAGGTGAGGTCGGACATTCAGGAATGATAATTTGTGACCACGACAGTGCTCATGACGACCATAGCTTGGCCAAACAGACCATAAACCTTGCATCTATTTAGTACAATAATGTTTCCCTCTTGCTATAAAATGTGTCCCCAATGCTTCACGTCAACTCACTATAGATGAGGTCGGACATTCACGAATGATAATTTGTGACCATGACAGTGCTCATGACCACCATAGCTTGGCCAAACAGACTATAAACCTTGCATCTATTTAGTACAACAATGTTTCCCTCTTGCTGTAAAATGTGTTCTCAATGCTTCACATCAACTCACTATAGGTGAGGTCAGACATTCACGAATGATATTTTGTGATCTATTTAGTACAATAATGTTTCCCTCTTGCTATAAAATGTGTCCCCAATGCTTCACGTCAACTCACTATAGATGAGGTCGGACATTCACGAATGATAATTTGTGACCATGACAGTGCTCATGACCACCATAGCTTGGCCAAACAGACTATAAACCTTGCATCTATTTAGTACAACAATGTTTCCCTCTTGCTGTAAAATGTGTTCTCAATGCTTCACATCAACTCACTATAGGTGAGGTCAGACATTCACGAATGATATTTTGTGATCACGAGAATGCTCATGACCACCATAGCTTGGCCAAACAGACCATAAACCTTGCATCTATTTAGTACAACAATGTTTCCCTCTTGCTGTAAAATGTGTTTTCAATGCTTCACATCAACTCATTATATGTGAGGTCGGACATTCACGTTTGGTAATTTGTGACCACGACAGTGCTCATGATCACCATAGCTTGGCCAAACAGATCATAAACCTTGCATTTTTTAGTACAACAATGTTTCCCTCTTGCTATAAAATGTGTTCTCAATACTTCGCATCAACTCACTGTAGTGTACGAGTAACCACCGACACCGCTTGCATGAGAACTAAACTAAAGGCACAATAAGCATGATATCAAACAAACATAATGTAGGAACACAACATCACAATTATCACAACTTACTCAGGCACTTCATTCTCCATCCTAACATTAAATTTGCAATATATTGGTTACCATTTACAATTTGGTTAGACAAACCATGACGAATTTTTTTTTACTTAGGGTCTATTCGTTAGGTTCGAATTGGAGCGTTGGAATTAAAATATATTTGACAATTCTAATTCCATTGTTCGACAGTCATAAAAATACCTCGGAATTGAATTCATTTCAATTCTCATAGGAATTGATTATACAAGAAACATGTCACCCTCAATTCCGACCTCGAATGGTCTTCATTCGCAATTCTCACCCCTACCAGTGCACCCCCGACTCTCTCAAAAAGACTTCGGCGTGAAATCTTTTGTTCGCATGGGGGGCATTTTTTGCCGAAGAGCGAATATTTCGATGGGGCTCACATTTTTCTGCCCAGGCGAGAATATCTCGCACTGGTGTGCATTTATTGGTCGGGCGCACATTTTTCGTCCGGGCACGCATTTTTCGTCCGTGCGCGCATTTTTCGTCCGTGCGCACATTTTTCTGCAAAGATGCACATTTTTCCGCCAGGGTGCGCATTTTTCTGCTCGGGCGGGAATTTTTCGGTCGGGCATGCATTTTTTGGTCGAGCGCACATTTTTCGTCCGGGCTCGCTTTTTTTGCCCGACGCGCATTTTTCGCCAGGGTGCACATTTTTTTCGCAAGGGCGCGCATTTTTTCGCCCGAGCGTGCATTTTTTCCTAGGCGCACATTTTTTGCCCGGACACGCATTTTTCGGCAGGGCACACATTTTTCGGCCGGGCATGCATTTTTCACCCGAGCGCACCACCATCTCAAGGGAAAGAAGGAGAAGAACTTCCTTGCCAAGACTGGAAAGAGCTGGAGTCAGAGTGACTCATCTTCTTCAGACTCTAAAGAAGAAGAAGCCTACATAGGGCTAATTGCTATTGAAGAAGAGGAAGACTATCCTGCTGCTAGGATAAGCATCAGGTCCCCTATATCGCATTTAGACAGTGACTCAGAGGAGGATGATGAGGATGAAGATGCCAATAACAGCTATAGGCTGATGGCCATGTCAGATGAAGAATCCATCCAGGATCAGCCTGGTATAGATAAGGTATACTCTCTATCTAGCTCCTCTTCTGACTTAGATTATGAGACTAGTCCAAATTCTGATACATCATCATCCTGTGATGAAGATGAGTCAGAATGTGAGGAAGATGTCAATCAATTGATTGAAAAGTATGATGCCCTTCTGTATGCTTTGAAAAGGAGCAAGAAGTTGTCCAAGAAGCAAGCTGAGGAGATCACCTCCATTCAGCTAGCTGCTTTCCAGCAGGCTGAGACAACAACCTTACCAGATCAGAAGACAAGGGAAGTTAGCCAACTGAAGAACATTACAATCATTCAGATGGGTACCATCAGATACAAGAACAACCTCATTAGGGATCTTGAATAGAAACTCTAGAGGGAGAAAAGGATTGTGGTTAGTTTCTCTAAGCCTAAGTCAGTGTTGCCCCTGATAGAATCCTTCTCCTCTCAAAAGGTTAAGAAAGGTTGGGATTCAAGGGGAAGTTTCAATTCAGCCCCTGAAATCACTGCCTTCCCTCTCTTTTAGGAAAGTGATGTTACCTTCAAATAAGTATGACCAAGAAAGCATCAATGGTCACTGGATGAATGATAGATCCACAAGTGTGAAAAAAATGTTCACAGCTATGGTGGAAGATATAGAAAGAGGATGAGTGCCTTTAAGGCTCCCAATAAGGAAATTCAATGACCCGTCATGGACCATTTGTATTTAGTGCATCAGCCCCCACACTCAAGAATAAGGCAGTGGCCTTTTCTCAGGATCTTCCAACACACACTCAGACCAAGGGCAAGTCTATCAGAAAGCTAAACTTGGGCATTTCTGAGGATATCAATAGTATGTCTTCTGCAAAGAAGACCACTGTTGGTAGATCTCAAGAAAAACCAAGTTCTTCTACTAGCGAACTCACCTTCAGTCAGATTGCGGCTGAGAGAAATAAGAAAAAGGAAGCTACTCTTCTTTCTAAACAGTCTGTTGTTAACATGATGACTGCTAGACCTGCTCAAGAAAAGAAGATACAATATACATGAGTGTTGGTGCTGTGGCAAAGTGGGTCATTTTGCCTTAAATTGCTGACACAATACAACTATGCACAGAGCAAGTACTAGTCTTCTTGTCAAAAAATCTGCAGGAAGACAATTTCTTTTTCAAGCTAACCAGAACCTAGGACCCAATAAAAATTGGGGTCCTAAGGTAAATTAAATTATGTTTTGAAGGATTGTCTAAGTGCACATACCCCCATACGGTACTTGGACAATGGATATTCCAGGCACATGACTGGAACAAGGAGCTACATAAAGGAGTACACTCCAGTGAAGGATGGACCCAAAATAATCTTTGGTGGTTCAGACAGAGGAGTCACCAAAGGCCGTGATAAGATCACCAATGACATAGTCACCATCTCAAAAGTGCCTTATGTTGAAGGGTTACAACACAACCTGATAAGCATAAGAAAACTTTGTGATCTTGGTTATGTCATTGTATTCCACAAGAATGAGTGCCAAATTAAGTGGTCAAGTGACCAAGAGATCATCTTGACAGACACTAGGAGTGGAAATATTTATTGCCTAAACTTTTTCTATCTAAATAAAGACTCCCCTATATGTCTAGTTGCAAATGAGAAAGTCTCATACTGTGTATAATAGCCCAAGAGACTAGCTCATTTGAACTATAAGACAATTGACAAGCTCTTTAGTGAAGAGCTAGTAAGGAATGGTCCTAAGATGAAATGCACCAAGGAAGGTATTTGTTATGCATGCCAAAAGGGAAAATAGACCAAAGCTTCTTTCAAAAGCATTGGGACCAAAGACTCTGTGAGGTGCCTATACCTCCTGCATATGGACTTGTTTGATCATATGCTAGTTCATAGTCTAGGTAAGAAAGTTTACACCCTTGTGATTGTTGATGACTTCTCTAGCTTTGCTTGGGTTTTCTTTCTTAAGAAAAAGTCTGAAACCCTTAATTTTCAGGACTTTCTTAGTTAGAAGTACTATAGTCTGAAACATGGAACTAAATTCTAGTCTGAAGGCATGAAAAGATTTTGTGAAGAGCAAGAGATTCATCAAGAATTTTCTTCTCCAAGAACACCACAACAAAATGGGATTACTGAGAGAAAGAATAGAACTCTTATATAAGTTGGAAGGACTTTGCTAAGTGACACATCTCTCCCAGAATATTTCGGGGCTAAGACAGTAAAAATTGCATGTCATGTCCTAAATAGAGCTTCTATCAGCAAGAGCCACAAGAAGACTCCCTATGAGATTATGAAGGGCAGAAAACCAAATATGGCCTATCTTAATATCTTTGGTAGCAAATGTTATGTGTTCAATAATGGTAAGTCTTATATGACTAAGTTTGCTGTCAAGTCTTAAGATGAGAATTTGTGTGGTAAAAAAATCATAGTGATGCATATAGGATCTACAACTTGAAAAATCAAGTTGTAGAAGAGTCTGTACCTGTAGTATTTGATGAGTCTATTATGATTAACAATGAGCTACCTAGCTCCTCATCTAGACTTGGAGGTATAAAGCTGATGATGGACAAGCTAACCATCAGAGATACTGCTCCAAGTGTCTAAGATGAAGATGATGGAGTGTATATTCTAGAAAAAGTACAAGACACACATGATGTAGATGAAGATCATCAAGATGCAGCCACTGAAGCTCAAGATGTTGAAGGAAGATTGCCTTCAGCTGTCAGGCATCTAAGGGATCATCCCAGACACCAAATAATTGGTGATGCTAACCAAGGAGTTATAAAAAGGAGCCGAAGTCTTAACACAGCCTTATATTCAGGCTTCCTGTCATAAGTTGAGCCCAAAAGATTTGAAGAGGCCAACATAGACCAGTTCTGGATTATGGAAATGCAAGAGGAACTGAATCAGTTCAAGAGGTGTATGGTCTGGAAGCTAGTTCTTAGACTACAAGGACATAATTTCATTGGAATCAAGTGGATCTATAGAAGTAAGCTTGATGAAAATGACATTATAATCAAGAATAAGGCTAGGTTGGTGGCTAAGTGATACAAACAAGAAGAGAGTATTGACTTTGATCAAACCTTTGCCCCAATAGACAGATTAGAAGCCATCAGACTATTCCTTGTATATGCTGCACATAAGGGATTCAAAGTCTAGCAGATGGATGTGAAGTCATCCTTCCTGAATGGTGACTTAAGAGAAGAAATCTATATTGAACAACCATCAGGTTTTGTCAATCCTAACTCTCCTGATTTTGTTTATAGACTTAGGAAAGCTCTATATGGGTCAAGCTATCCCCTATGGCATGGTATGAGACCCTGTCCGGCTTCCTCATTGAGAACAAATTCTCAAGGGGTAAGATATACAAGACTCTATTCCTAAAGGAATCTAAGGACAAGATCATCCTAGTCAAAATTTATGTAGATGACATAATTTTTGGGTCTACTGATGATAACCTTTGTAAGAAGTTTGTCAAACTTATGCAAGAGAAGTTTGAGATGAGTAGTATGAGTGAGCTTATATACTTCTTGGGCCTCCAAGTAAGACAGACTGGAGATGGATTGTCCATATCTCAGTCTAAGTTCACTAGGGAGTTAATCAAAAAGTTTGTAATGGAGAGTGCCTCCATAATGAAAACTCTCACGGGGTCAAGCATGTCTATAGACAAAGTTAAGGCAGAGAAACCTGTTGATGAAACTTTGTATAGAGGGATAATTGGCTCCCTCCTATATCTTACTACAAGTAGGTCAGACATCATGTATGCTACATGTGTTTATGCTAGATATCAGGCTAGCCCTAAAGAGTCTCATTACTCCACTGCTAAGAGAATTTTGAGATATCTTAAGGGCACACAAGATCTTGGCCTATGGTATCCTAGGAATAGGGATTTTGAACTAACTGGCTATTCAGATGTAGATTTTGCAGGCTGTAGAGAGGACAGAAAAAGCACATCAAGCACCTGTCAGTTCTTGGGAGGAAGACTTGTGTCTTGAAGCAGCAAGAAGCAGACCAGTGTGGCTATTTCAACAGCTGAGTCAGAGTATATATCAGCAGGAAGTTGTCATGTACAGTTATTGTGGATCCAGCATCAGCTCCAGGACTACAACATCAAAATAAGTAACATCCCCATGTACTGTGATTTAACTAGTGCAATCTCCATTGCTAGGAATCCCGTCTCTCATAGCAGGACTACACATATTGAGATTAAATATCATTTTATTAGGGAGCATGTGGAGATGAAAGATATAAGTCTTTAATTTGTCCCTATAGATAAGCAAGTGGCTGATATCTTCACTAAGCCACTAGTTGAAGCCAAGTTCAATACCTTCAAGTTTGAGTTGGGTATGTTTAACTTGGTATAGCTTCAGTTGCTCCTTATTTTATTTTTGTTACAGGAATTACTTATTCTTACAGGTTGTTAAGTCTTTTAGTGGTATCGGACTGAAATGGACTAAAGTGTTTATTAGAGAGGATGATAGAAAATGCTCCTATTGAGGGGGAGCAAATCCAACACTTGCAAGAACAGGTTCAAGCTTCCTATTGAGAAGGAGCAAGTAGCTGCAATAGTAGAATTCTAAGATCAACACTACTGTTCTGTATGTCCTAAGGACAATGCACAGATTGAGGGGGAGATTAATTCTGAACTCCATACTCTAGAGATCATATATGACATAGTCATAAACTTCTCTGAGTCTAAGATGGAATGCTGCTGCTGAGAAGACAAAGTTGTGAAGGAGAAGAAGATCAAAGAAAGAATTGATCAGGAAAATAGAGAAGGCCAACACCTCCCTAACTATATTTGCTTCTAAAGAAGTTAAAAAGGGGAAGACAACAATGATCAAGGGGGATAATATAATGATCAAGGGGGAGTAGGAAATGTGAATACTATACAGGCAGGGAAAATGTGATAACCAATAACTTGTTATACATGTTAATCTTTTTCTGATATAATGTTTTATTTGCTGTATATAATGGTGTATATCATTGATTAAGAGTCTTTACTAAGGGTTTTTACTTCTTCAAATATGGGTAGATTGTTAGGTTCATTGATCACAATGTCCCAAATTTGTAGAAGTCAAATAAGTCAATGGTATACACATAGATGTATTTGATGCATGCTCTATGTTCAATGTGTGCAGGATGTTCTTTGTCATAATAATTAGACAGGTTATCTAAGTGACAATGATAGATGGACACAAGGAAGAATGCTGGGAAGACAAAAATTTATCTAAGTCCATAGACATTGAGTGAAGGCAGTTCACTCAACACAAGATGTCAAAAGCACTGAGTAAAGCATGGGCAGTCAAAGACTGATTGTTGACAAAGAAGAATTTTGGTTAAGTCCACATGCATTGATGAAGGCAGTTCACTCAACGCCATATAATAAGGGGCTTCGAGTAAAGCTCAAACTGTCAAAGCTTCAGTATTGGCAAGGAAGATTTCTGGTTAAGTGCAGAAGGGTCGAGTGAGGACAGCTCACTCGATGCCTAAAGAAAAAAGCGTCGAGTAAAGCTCAGAAAAGCAAAGCTTCAGTATTGGCAAAAAAGAAATCTGGCTAAGTCCAGAAGCATCGAGTGAGGATAGCTCAGTCGACGCCCGAAGAAAGAAGTGTCGAGTAAAGCTCTATGCTGTAAAAGCCAAAGAAACTGAGAAGAAATCTGGCTAAGTCCAGAAGCATTGAGTTAAGGAAGTTCACTCAACTCCTAAAGAAGAAAGCATCGATAGAACTGATTGATGTCAAAGCTTAAGAAGAAGTAGATATAAATTTTGTCTAAGTCCAGAATCATTGAGTGAAGGCAGTTCACTCAACGCCAGCTCAACAAGAAATTCTATTAAGTACAAAAGCATTGAATGAAGGCTGTTCACTCAACGCCTCATAAAAGATGGCAGGCTAAGACAGAAAGCATTGAGTGAAGACAACTCACTCAACGCCTCCATTCAGAGGAAATCGGTTAAGTCCAAATGCATTGAGTGATGAAGGTTCACTCAATGCTTAATCAGTTAAGACTATAAAAGTATATAATTCATTGAGTGATGAATGATCACTCGACGCCTAATGTTACAGAAAATTAGCTAAGTATTTTGGCACAGAGAGAAGGCTATTCCCTCAACGCCTATGATGAATCTTCTATTTTTGACTAAGTTCATAGGTGCTGACGTCAACATAAATTCAAAATGTTGCGGGAAGTCTACAGTATGCAAAAAACGGCGCCACATGCCTTCTGTACTGCATTTAATGCAAAAGCAAAATTGCAGCCAAAAACAACAGCTGGTCCCGATGCTCAAAGAGCTGTTGGACGACGGAAGATAAAAAGGAATATGATTAGTGAGAAGAGAATAACTTTTGGAAAAGCTCTGGACTTAATCTTCTTCCTCTCGACACTATTGCAGAGCCTAAAGAATAAGTCCAAACTATTGATCTAAGAGTTCAAGCAAGTTAACTGTTGTGATTAACACCTTCAACAGCAAGTTCAAAGAAATTTCTCTGAGATAGAAGAAGCAGCCAATGCTAACCCTAACTACAGAAGATCAGTTGATAGAAGATAGTTGTTGTCATTTTCACCTTCAACAACAAGTTCAGAGAAACCTCTCTGAGAAAGAAGAAGAAGCAAAGCTAAACCCTAGCTGTAGTTACTTCACAGTTCAAGCAGATCTTTCCTAAAGAACATTTCCTAGAGCTGTGAAGAAGAAGATATCTGGATTGAGTCAACTCAGCACAGAAGGAGGAAGACACAGAGAAGCTTTCTCTAGTGTCTATTCTACATCAACAAACCTTTCTACTTCCTGTAGGATCCTTTGAATCTCGAGTAGTCACAAATAGATCGTCGGGAAGTCACGTATAATTCGTCGATAGTTGCGTAAAGTTTACCGAGTTCATCAAGAAATTCGTAGAGTCCGTTAAGTGATTACGTCAAATTCATCGAGTGATCATGCTGAATTCATCGAGTGATTTTGTCTTGTGCGTTGAGTAGTTGTCGAATTAGTCGGGTTATCAAGTCGAATGCATCGAGTGGTTAAGACGAATTCGTCGAGTTGTCAAGCCGAATTCGTTGAGTGGTTGCATCAAGTTCGTCGAGTATTATGGTAAGATTCATCGAGATGATATGACGATTCGTCGAGTGATCATGCCGAATTCACCTGTGGTCCTGATGAATTCATCGTTAGGGTGGTTTTTACTTAGAAATTCTTGGTTTTCCTTATGCCGTCGTGGTGATTTGATGTCATGTCTTGTATGTTGCCAGATTTTGGTTATGATGTTTATGGAATGTTGGTTGGATTGAAATGGATGACCACCACCACAATACCTATTTGTGAATCATTACACCAGGTGGTTTTAATTATGGATTGTTGGTTGGTTTGGAATGGATGACCACCACTACAATACCTTTTTCTTAGATGTTTTGGTCTAATGGTTTGTGTTGTAATGAATGCCATCGCCTCAGTACCATTTTATGCCGGTGTAAATGAATCACTTTTCGAGCCGATCAGTCTTATTTACTATACATATGATTATTATTAAGACTACTTATAGTACATAGTGCAAATCTTTCTCTTTTATAGCCAATATATGTTGAATTGTTTATACTTATTGTTCATATGACTTTTTTTTACTATTGTTTCACAACTACTCTTGTTGGGTTGATAACCTATTTAACTCTTTAACCTTTTAAAAAAATCTGTTGAATTATTTTTTGTGCTGATGCATTCTTTTCTTTTTGAATGCCTCAGGTGCGGACTAGTAGCAGTCAGGACATGTCCGAGTGTGATTCTTCCAGACCTTCAGTAGTTGATTTCTTTTTTTTCTCTCACTAGTGAGAGGTAGTCTGCTGTTTTATTAACTTTGTAATATATCTCAGATTTGTATTGTTGATGTTATGAGCTCGTGTCAGATTGTTGGCGCCCATTGCATAGTTTTTTTTCGTAGACTGTTTATTTGTTATTTCTGCTACAACTATTATATATTGTGAATGCATTGCTTTCGGTGAAGGTTTTATGTTAGGATGCATATTAGTTATTTTCTACGTATAAAAATATGCATTTTACTCATACTCATAACAATATTTCAACCAAATGCCACTCTACTTTTAAGACCGTAAAAGTTTTTTTTCTACTTATAATAAATTTAGAAATGTGCACATCATTGGTATATTGTTAGGCTTGCATGCTCATGAAAGATAAAATGAATTAAAACTCTATATTTTACCACTGCGTGGATATTTTTCTACTTTTGGACTAGCTGATCAACTGGACCGACGAACACGGTCTTTGAACCTTAAACTTAAATCCCATGCACGACGTGCCTTCATAACACGTATTTTCACTCACTCTAATAATATATTTATATATTGATAAAATGTGGGCTATGACATCCTACACCTAGGATAGTAGGGAGACCTAAACCTGTAATCTATATACCATACAACGGGAAATTACCATTTTACCCTTCAAATTCTGAAAAAAATTTAAAAGGAGTGGTAAGATGGAGAAGACAACTTTGCTGCATGTGCTGCCCGCCCTGTCAGGTTTTGTGGCCTCAACATATAGCCCACTCAGTTCAATTCCCGCCCGCTCAGCATAGTTTCCAGCTGAAAGATAATCCTATGGGTAGATAATCACCTAGAGGGGTGGGTGGGTGAATATGTGTCTTTTTAAAATACTTTTTCAATTCTTTCTAACTTAACTGTTCTGCAGAAATTATGTTAAGCAGTTAATTTACTTGAGAGATTAGCTTCACAATAACTCAGCACAATTGAACCACTGAACTCAGCACTTGCAAATCTCAGATCACAGCACAAGCAAAAAACAAATCACATCACACAACACACAAGGAATTTATAGTGGTTCTCCTATCTAGGGTACATCCTCTTTTCCCCTTCTTCCTCACTAGTAATGTGCTAGATAAGGTTATATCTCCTCCTCTTTAACTCAGATCCAAAGATCTTATAGTCTCAGTTTCTGTTAAGAAACCTACACTCAGACCAACAGGTTCTACCTCAAAGATTCACCCAATCTCCTATCTCAGGTCCCTCAAGAGTCCTACCTCAGCCTTTATAACACATGTTTACACCTCAGTGATCCCACTCAAATCACCTACCTCATGTCCCTCAAGAACCCTACCACAGCCTTTATAAATTAGGCTTACAACTCAGAGATTAGCTCTCCTATTCACTCAGATCTCACAGAGATCTTACAAAGATTAAGAAAAAAATTTAATCAGAAAACTAATCTGTAATTTGACTTATCTGAATGAATTCAAATTCTTCAATTCAACTGCACTTGATTATATCTTGATGAATAATATGGTTGAAGAGATACTTTACTAGATCTGCAATCTTATTGATGATTGACTTGATTTCCTTGAAGAATTTGTAGAACAGATCCACTTGAATCTTCTGATCACTTGATGAGAGGATCTGAAGATCTTCTTGAAGACTTTTATCTTCCTTCTTCTCCTTGGAGTTGTCATACTCTCCTGACTTTGAAGAAATTTGGAATTAGAAAAATTATTCTGTTGAATTGATATCTTCTGTGATGACAACTCCTCTATTTATAGCCTTTGTGAATTGCTGGATTCTGTTTGATGACATCAACATGTGAGATCATAATTCAAATTCTCCTTTAAACTGTTTCTGTTGAGATACCACATTACTGTAGCTGATGTGATATTTCTGCCATATCCTGACACTTCTGTGTTAACTCTGAACATCTTCAGAAACATAAGTGTCGAGATGTTCAAAGTGTCTCGACACAGGTGTCGAGACGTCTTAGCAGTCTCGACACAATTTTACTTAGAAGAATTTTCAGGCTAAACTTGAAAGTGTCGAGACAGTTGACTTGTCTCGACACAACTGTCATCTATGTCGACATATGTAAATATGCACTGTGTCGAGACAGTTGAATTGTCTCGACACAACTGTCTGCCGGGTGTCGACACTTTAATACTTGCTTAAATTCTTCAGTGTGTTGTGATAGTTGAATTGTCTCGACACACAGTCTATTGGTGTCGACACCTTTATACTTGCTTTAATTCTTCACTGTGTCAAGACATCTGAATTATTTTGACACTCCAGTCTTCTTTGTGTCGACACTTGTTTAAGTCTTTACTTCAATCTTCTTTGTGTAGAGATAGTTGTATTGTCTCGACACTATTGTCTTGAATCTTCTATGTGTCGAGTTGGCTGACGTGTCTCGTCACTACTGACTTTGCCTTCAAAGTGTTGAGTTAGCTGACTTGTCTCGACACTGTTGTCAAAGTGTTGAGTTAACAGACTTTTCTCGACACTGTCCTGGCAAAGGTGTCGACACAGTTGAAGCGTGTCGACACTTTTGTACTAAGACAATTTTTTGCACTACAAGTTGCTAGATGTAGACTGTGCTGACTTCACTCAGCACTTTGCTGACTTCACTCGACGCTTTTGTACTTAGATAATTTTCTTCACTTTTAGTCAGCTTCTCAGAGTTCACCTGCCAATGTGACTTGGACCACTTGTCAAATCATTATGACATAGGCAACCTGCAAACATGAGCTGAAATATACATCAAATACATATTTTGTGTATATAATTGAATTGAAATGACTTCTTTAAATCAAGTACATTGTGTCCAATGTACCCAACACCGGCTCTACTGTGCTGACTTCACTCGACGCTTTTGTACTTAGACAATTTTCTTTACTTTTAGTCAGCTTCTCAGAGTTCACCTGCCAATGTGACTTGGACCACTTGTCAAATCATTATGACATAGGCAACCTGCAAACATGAACTAAAATATACATCAAATACATATTTCGTGTATATCATTGAATTGAAATGGCTTATTCAAATCAAGTACATTGTGTTCAATGTACCCAACACCGGCTCTATAAAATTTCAAATGATATTAATCGCTCCTAATATTTAAACCCGCATACCCAAATTGAACCCACCACTGGAGAACCCAAGTGAAGGCACACCCGGGCATAGTGTAAATTCTGAAAATGAAAAAAAAGGCTAGTAGTAGATAGTATCAAAAACTAAAAATAGATAGTATTGCTTGCTATTATTAATCTGTCTCAATCTAGCTGTGATAAAAATAAAAAATAGGTTTGGTCATGTCCCGTTCTACTCCATATTTCCAGTGCCAACTTGCACCTATGGACTTCTCTTTCTCTGTTTCTCATCAACTCCCCGGTGAGAGGAGTGTATTCCCCTTCCCCAAAGATGTTCTCCTTTGTGCGGATCATTGATCTAGCGAGAGCGATAACCAACATCTCCTTCAGCTTTTAAGCAGTCCAACGAGTGAGGGAGAGTTCTATCTCCATTTTTTAAATTGGAATATTTATTTCTTCATTTTTTTAAAATAGGATTATCTATTCCTCTTTCTCCATTTTTAAAAATAGGAATACCGAAGATCTATCTCATCTTTCTCCATTGTTTAAACTAGAAAGATGTATAAGTGTGCTTGAACAAAATGGAATTTCCTTAGAGGGATTATAGTTATTAGGTGCTTTAAGTAGAGATTGGGCAAAAAGATTTTGAAGAAGTGATTGATCCGGCGAGGAGGGGAAGCAGGTGAGGCGTCTATTTCCGGTATCATAGTGACTGAAGCTTTGATTTTTGAAAAGAAATTGAAAAATGTAAAGAAAATATATAAATTAAAATAATTGAAAATTTGTAATAGAAAGAAATAAAATTGTAAAGGTAAATGTTTATATATATAATAGTCATTTAATTCTTTTTATGTGTTACTCTTTTTTATATTAAATGTTTTTTTTTCATATGCACAAGACAATAGTATTTGTTAATTAGTGTCAGGATTAACTAAAATTTTTGGGTCCGCCATTGGAACCCATGATGTGGGACTAAACATTAGAAAGAAATAAATTAAATGAAAAACAAATTAAAAAAATACGTTGGCTGATACTCGAACTGCCAACCTCCTGAAAGGAAGCTTTAAAATATGTACAAACAAACAATAGTTTAAGAAAATAATAGTTTTAAAAAGTACTTAAACAGAAAAAAATTCATAATATGCATGTTTATTGATCAACCCATGATTTACTTTTTTTAAGCTTTAAAATAAGTACAAAAAATAATAGTTTAAAAAAAATAATTAAACAAAAACAGTTAATCAATATATGTTTATATAATAATATAAAAACACAAGAAAAATATTTAAACAAAAATAAAATAAGTTTCGCCCGGCGCCGTGGGACGGGTACTGTCGCGCAGGGCCGTAGGGGCAGAGCCATCTGTCTGTCACTCATGTGTGTGTGTATGTGTGTATTATATATAAATAAATATCAAACTCATGAAATAAAAACTCATTGAATTGATTCAGACCGTTCTCACGATTTTTACAGTTGTCCACTATTTTTATATTAAAAAATATGAAAATCTCTAGCCCACCTAAACCTACACTGGCTGAAGGAGAGAGAGAGAGAAAGAGAGAGGGGGAGGGGGAGAGAGGGCTGGCGGTTCGAGAGGGAAAATTTTTTTGTGTCACCGTGGTTCATAGAGCTATGTGCCTCAATAAATAGCATCTTCTTAACCGCGGGGCCCACTTCCAGAAAAAATAATCGCAGTCCGCCAATTCCTCCCGCACAACCTTTTCTTAAGGTTTTTCGAAATTTAATCAGCTTCTAGGTTTTCCCCCCTTCTGTCGTCGCCTTCTTCCTCTAGCACCGGTCCAGCCGTTTTCGTAAAGGTCTTCGTTCCCCGCAGACATGGCAGATGATGAAGAAACTTGTAATGATCCGGGTATTGTAAGTGACGTCTGTCTCTAGTATAAAGATTGAGCATTCTTAGTGAGCGTTGACACAACACAACGGCTATAAAGATTAACCCTTGATGTGCTCTACATAAATGAAATGAATCTTAAAGAAGGAAAAAAACCGAAATGCCGCACATTTTGATTCATTTGGAGGTTACGACAGTATTTACGGTCGTAACATAATCAATACGTATAACAAAATAAGGGTATCTGTAGTATTTTACAGACGTTTTTACCATCTAATTTACGGTATGTTTACAATCGTAACACAATCTATACGCTATGTTTACAGTCGTAACACAATCGATACGATATTTTTACAGTCGAAAACTACTGTTATGGCTATGTTTCGGCCGTAAGGGTGCCCTCAATACAAAAAAAAACAAGGTCCTTGTCATCGCAAGCAGATTTCGATCATAAGAAATTTGAAGAATGTTTGGAAAAATACCATTACTTGTCTTTTCGGCAACCAGAAAATGTCGGGAAAAATACAAGGTTTTGTGCTGTTAGGTCTTCGGGGAGAGTAGATTTCCGGCTACTGGATCACCGGAGGGAGTAACGTGGCCACCAGGGTGTATTGCCGTGGATTTTGGAATCTAAAACCCTAAACGACGGGTTTCGGGCGCGTTTTCGAAAATGATAGATTTTTTCTGGCAGTGGGCCCCGCGGTTAAGAAGGTGTTATTTATTGAGGCACATAGCTCTATGAACCACGGTGGCACCATAAAATTTTCCTTTAACCGCGGGGCCCACTGCCAGAAAAAATAATCCGTTGTTATCGAAAAAGCGCCTAAAACTAGTCATTTAGGGTTTCAGATTCCAAAATCCACGGCAATACACCCCGGCGGCCGCTTTACTCCCTCCAATAATCCAGTAGCAGGAAATCTACTCTCCCCGAAGACCTAGCGGCGCAGAACCTTGTACAACCCCATATTCGTTGAGTGGGACCTAGGGGCCGGAACCCCAACTTTGAGCTTGCTCTCACCTGAGTGGGTCAGGCGAGTGGAATAGGCGGAAGGGGTCCCGCCCTAGGGCATGCGAAAGGGGTCTCACACAGGGAAGGTATGGGGGGTTAGAGGCATGAAAGATTTCACCAATGTTCTTTAGATCCCCACATTCTCTATAGGAGGATATCGTGGGGGCGAGTGCCTGTCTGCTCCAGCACATGCCCCTTTAGGCGAGTGGCGCCCCTATGGACAACTCACCCAGTGGGATCTAGAGGTAAAATTACCTGAATGCCCTTGCCAGGCTGCATATAGCCAGTCAGAGCAGCGGAGGTTGGCTATTTGCAGGCCGTTTTCAGAAATCTATAAATAGGCCAAAGGGGGTACCTCAGAAAGCATGCTTACTTGTGCCCCGGTCTTCTTGCGCTTTCTGAAGTATCCTTAGCTCGAAATTTGGCAAGGGAGGGGAAGCACTCTAAGATCTTCCGGGTGTGTAGTGAGACCTCCGCGTTGAGCCCTTGGGTCTGTCCCCCTGTTCTTTTTCCTTAGTCGTTTGGCTCACGAGAGAGAAGTAAGTTTGCGATCACCCCTTACCCAAGGGTGAACTCCACAGAGGCCGAGTTTTCGGATTTCAACATTTTTGGTGCGGTAAGCATGGAGAGTGGTCAGCACAGAAAATCTTTAGCAAGCTCGATGACTGGAGGAGAAGGTCAAGGTTTGGACAGGGCCGACTTGCCACCCCCTCCCCCTCTCTCCACGGTGGGGATGTTCGAGGAGTTCTGACAGGAGGTGCTCAGCCTCTTCAAGTTTGCACTCGGTACGCAACACCAGCTATTCCAGTCGCTGCCGCCCCAGATCTAGGCGAGGATGCCTCGGCCCGGCGAGCTGGGAAGGAGGTTGCCGAGGAAGAGATTGGGCACGATCTCTCCAGGCGAGTGCTCTTCCCCGGGTCGGTGAGTGGAGGCCGGTTCGGCGAGATGGGGGTGTGAGACCGTCCGGTTTGCCCAGTAAGGGGAGGTAGTCCCTTTAGTGGAGGGGTTTAGGGAGCCCGAGATGTCCTACTACATCGGGAAGGATTACCCGGTCCAACACATCCAATGGTTTGAGGATGTCGTTTTGAAAAGGCAGATGTCGGATGCCTTCAAGTATAAACTCTTTACCATCACCCTCAAGAAAAAGGTGAGGGAGTTGTTCCACCAGCTACCGACCAACTCAATCTACTGCTTCGAGGATTTGCACCGGGGGTTCATGTTGAGGTTCACCACCTCCAAGAAGAAGAAGGAGTCGGAGTCCCTGTTCCACATAAAACAAGGGGTGAACGAGAGGCTAGGGAGTTACGAGGACCGGTTCCAAGAGGAGGTCACCCAGGTCCAGGAGATGCCAGGGCACACCCTGATGATGGCCTTCACCTTGGGGCTACAACAAGGTTTCTTCAAGATGGAACTGAAGAGGGTGCTACCTCTCTCCTACGAGGAGCTGATGGAGAGGGTGGCGAGGGAAGTCGATGGGGGAGGCATCGAACCCCGATGAAAGAATTGGTTTCAAGAATGTCTAAACACCTAGATGGGGGGTGAATAGGTTCAATTCCAATTCACTTAGGCAGTTAATAAACTAATCACAACAGCGCTATAAATTCTACAGCTACCACATCACACAATAATCTAATCATAGCATATACATAGATTTATAGTGGTTCCCCAAATGATGGGTACATCCACTTCCCCCCTTCGCCTATCTTGCAGTACACTAGATTCGGCCAAACTTCCTTCCACCTTCTTAGATCCTCAGATCTTACAACTCAGAACCCAAATTGGTTCCTTACAGCTCAGACTTCAACAAGTCCTACAACTCAGGCTCTTCCCAAGAACCCTATTTCAGAGTGAATCCACACTCCTATAACTCAAGCAATCAAGCCCTACCTCAGCCCTTATCACAAGGCCTATAACTCAGAGAACTTAATCTCCTACCTCAGGCAAACAACCCTACTTCAGCATTTATAGATACATGCTTATAACTCAAAGATTGAAATCTCTTACACTTAGATCTAAAAATAGATCTTACAGAAAATTGATTAAAGAGTTTATTTCTTCCTTTACCCAGATAGAGAGAGAGAGAGAGAGGGGTGAGAGAATCTTGATCAGATCTTGATGGATCTACTTTCTCCTTACCTTTGCAATAATGAATCTGATTCAACCTGACTTAGCTTATTTAAAGCTTCTTGAAAGAGAGAACCTAGGTTGAATCTTCTTGAGAAGTTGGTGTAGATCCATCTTCTTCCTCCTTGCAGAATTAAATCTGCAAACACTGATAGATCTGATGAGATGCTGTCTACT
Source organism: Platanthera zijinensis (assembly GCA_039513925.1). Taxonomy (NCBI): domain Eukaryota; kingdom Viridiplantae; phylum Streptophyta; class Magnoliopsida; order Asparagales; family Orchidaceae; genus Platanthera; species Platanthera zijinensis. Next base: position 59,179,878 of record CM077086.1, read on the forward strand.
TCTCTGATTTTGAATCAGAATCTTCTTGTTGTATAGAATTCTGTGAATTCTTCTTGGAGTGATTTCTCCTTCTTCTTATTTTCCCTTTTTTTCTTCCCTTTTTTTTTCATTCTGTGATAGATCATCTCTTTTTATAGATATCGTCAGAGGTAACCAGCTGATCTGGTAGTTAACTGACATCTAACAGTTCTGACATATCTGACAGCCTTGACGATTCTGACAGATGTCAAGTCTTTAGTCTTGAGATCTGGCACTTAGAGTAATTTAACTCAGATGAATGTGTCAAAACATAAGTATAGTATGTGTAAAAATTGACAAAGTATGTGTCGACACAATTTCCAGGGTATCGACACAACTCCATTGATGTTGTTGATAAATTTCAGAATCTGTCGACACAGCTCTTTAATCAGTCTCGACACAACATTTGTAGAATGTGTCGATAAAAGTTCTGTGTGTCGACACAGCTTCTCCATTTATAACTGATGTCGACTCAAATTCTCCATGTCTACACAATTCCTGTGTATCGACACAGCTTCTTCTGCTAATGTCAGCACTTCTAGTCTAAGTGTGTCGACACTAGTCCTGAGTGTCGACACAGATATTATCGACTCAAATTCTGTGTGTTGACACAAGTCCTGTGTGTCGACACAGTCTTGCTTCTAGTATCGACGCTGCTCCTTCAAAGGTTTCGACACATTATAAGTGTATCAATACTTTTGTACTTAGAATATTTTCTGTATTTCAAACAGGGTTATTCATAAGCAGAAATAACATGTTACACACAAATATCCAAAATGAAACATCATAAAGGAAAAACATGCAACTTAGAGACTGAAAGACTTTGATTCAAGAGTCTAAACACCTAGAGGGGGGGGGGGTGAATAGGTTCTAATCTTTTTGTGTCTTTTTGATTTTAAGGCAAATAGAAGTTTGTAACTACTTTTGGCACAAAATAATTCTATCTATAGAAATTAAATGCAACACAGAAAACACCAGATCTATAGTGGTTCCCCAAGATATGGGTACATCCACTTTTCCCCTTCGCCTATCCAATAGATAACTGGATTCAGCCTAACTTCCTTCCTACTGGCTTAGATCCGCAGATCTTAAAAACTCAGAACCCAAATTGGTTCCTACACCTCAGACTTTACACAAGTCCTACCTCAGATTCTCCCTGAATCCTACCTCAGGCCTCAGCCCTACCTCAGCCTTTATAATTAGGCTTACAACTCAGACTTTCCACAAGTCCTACCTCAGGCACACTGCCCTACCTCAGCCTTTATAATTGTAGGCTTACAATCTCAGATCTAACAATAGATCCTACAAGAGTTTGTGAGTAATAAGTTTCAGAAAACTTCACCAGCTAGATTCCTCTGTTGATGTTGTCTTCTTGATCAGTTCTTGTATAAACTGATTCTTCTGATCCAACCTGACTTAGCTTTTTAAAGCTTCTTGATTAGGACAATAAAGTGGATCTACTCTTCAAGTTGAAGTTGATCTTCAGTCAGTTTCTTCCTTAGATTCAAATTGAACTATGAATCTTTCTTGCAGACAGGCCTTGATCTGTCAGAATTCTTCTTTTTGATCCAGATATCTTTTCACGTTTTTGATCTATCTTCTGTCATTTCCGATCTGTCTCTTATATAGATCTTGCTCCATGGTTACCGGCTGATCCGGTTCATAGCAGACTTCTGACAGTTCTGACAGTGGTGACATACCGGTTAGTTATGATGGCTGTCAAGTCACCAGTCACATCACCAGGTTCTTCAATGTCTGTCCAACTCAGTATACAACACTCAGCAGACTGCTTTGCATGTCTCGACACATATAGGCTAAGTGTTGACACAAGACTTCAAGGTGTCGACACAAATACTCCAAGTGCCGACACAAGTTTTCATGGTGTCGACACAATTACTCCAAGTGTCGACACAGTCATACTTCTACTTCTCGACACTACTTTTTGTTGTGTGTGTCAACACAAGTCCTGTGTGTCGACACAGCAGCTTCTTGTCTCGACATTTCTGTTGCAGACAGATGGCGTTGAGTGTTTGTCAAATGGCGTTGAGTGTGTGTCGACACAAGTCCTGTGTGTCGACACATGTCCTGTGTGTCGACACAATTACTTATGAACTCGAAACAGCCTTTTGAGAGTTGGTGTGTCGACACAAGTCAGTTTTAAGTTGTCGACACAATTCTGGATGTCGACACAATTGCTTCTTTAGGTGTCGACATAGCTTTGAGTGTCGACACTTCTTCTTTACAAGTGTCGACGTAAATTCTGGGTGTCGACACAAATTCCCTGAGTGTTGACACAATTTGCCTGTGTGTCGACACAGCTTGCCTGAGTGTCGACATAAGTTTCCTGAGTGTCGACACAGCTTCCTGAGTGTCGACACAGCTTCTTCACAAGTGTCGACACTTGTACTTAGAAAATTTTCCTTCAAATTTTTAAACCTGCACAATGAAGCTCAAACTTCTATCAAATACACATTGATGCATATCATTGAATAAGTTGTGGCTTCTCCAAATCTATTACACATTTTCCAATGTACCCAACAGAGACAGATATATTGTTGTCAACCAAGGATTTCTTTATATAATTTAACCAGAGTAAGATTACAAGGTTTTTATAAGAACAACAAAAAGTTTACATAGTTCTTCTAAAACCTAGGCAATCTAAAGCTAAAATTGGTCTTGTTCCTTGATGACAATGTCTTTGCCTGTCTGAATAGACTTCAGCTTTAGCATCATCAACATGCTTCTTACCTTTGATGTCTTTGACCTTAAGTTGAGTAGCTTTCAACTTTTTCCTTTCAAAGTAGTGGAATGGTTTAGGGAAGTACTTGCAAGGCTCTATGGATTTCGCAGAGATTTCTCCAGCCTTCAAGTCCTTCCTGAATTTATAGATTGCTTCTTATTGTGCAAGATATTTATCCCATTCTTGTTTGGAGTACCACTTACCCCTGTTATATTGATTATCAGTAACTGCATTCCATGCAGTTAAGATGATGCCTTTGGAGGTTGGACACCATTTCTCAAAATCAGGCCTAGCCTAAACCTGTTCTCTGAATCTTTTCTTTGATAACTGAGCCTCTTACTCTTTAAGCAAAGCTGAATCAGCCATTTCCACTTCTTCAGAAATTAATGGCAATTTTTCTAGTGGAGGGCTGTACATATTCTGGACTGCTTGTTGAATTTCTTCAAACTCAGGAGGGGGATATATGACTTGAGCTACTTCATGTTGCATCCCCTCCAAGAATGCAGGTTAGCATCCAGATTCTGCAGTATTGTTGTCATCACATAAGGGTGGATATACTAAGGTAGCTCTGATGCAGTTAGATATCCATTTAGAATGTTCAGAGCTAGCCTGAACTAATACCTTCTCCCCCTTTATGACTTCTCTATGAATATGATCTCTGAGATCACTCTTCTGAAACATTATTTGATCTGCAATATGATAGTTCCCAGTCGTATAGTATTTTTTGAATGTTTTTTACTTTAGTAGAAATGATAGTCTCAGAAGTCTGTATTGCAGTATGGACTGCTGCCAAATCAAGTTTTATCTGTGCGTCTACAACAGACATTTTGGTGTCCATATGTGTTTGTATTGCAGTGGTTTGTTCAGCCAATTTTGTCAGAGTGATTGAATACATGTCAATCAAATTCTCATTCATTCTTTTCTGATTCTCTAGCACATACCCTTGCTTGACAACCAGATCATCCACTTCAATTTTAGTGGTTTGTTGCTGTTTGGCAATGTAGACTACAACATTGCCTCCCTTGTGAAAGTAATTTGTCATTTCTTTCTTAAGCAAATTTACTTCAAATCTTATAGATTTGAAGTCCTGTGCCAGATTGAGCTGCAACACCTTGTGGCTCTCATCCACATACTTTTCTAGTACAAGTCTTTGCTCATCAAGCTTGACTTGTAGTTATACTAACAGAGAACAAAAGTCCATTGTAGGAGCAGTAGATGAGGATCCAGCCTTTAAGACTTTCTTATATCCAGAGCTCTTTTTCCTTAGCTCCATAAAATTCCTTTTCTTTATCCTAGAGGTTGCTTGCTCATCAATAGAAACAAAAGAATTGTCAACTTCCACTAGTTGCTCTAGAGCATCTGCTCCTTGTCCTGGGGCTAGGTCAGGTACCTCCCCCTCAACCCTTGCATTTGGTTGAATATCAGCAGAAGTGTCTTCCTTGTTTACCTCTTCATGCTCCCCCTAAAAGTTAGTTTCTAGTTCTTGGACTATCTCATTCACAAGATTCTGAGGTTGTGCTGGAAGATCAGGAATATGCACATCTTGTGCCTCTTTTTCAGAAGTTTCAGTAGCTGTGTTGATGTCCTGAACTACTTCCATAACAGTGAGGTTTGCAGTCTCACTGTCTTGCTCAGCTTCATTGATATCTCCCCCTGGGACTGATATCTTTTGATTATCTGTCAGATGGAAAGTCTCCCCTGGATTTGAGCTTCAGTTCCAGGTGCGAGATTGGGAGACTTCCTGGGTAGTTCAGTGTTATCATCATCAGAACTGAAATCAACCCTTTCTTCTGAGTCACTGGAGGACTCTATATCTTGGATAGTAGCTTTATTTGTTTTAGTGACCTGCTTGAACTTGTGCTTGTGTGCAGGTTCTTCCTTGGACAATACTCTATCCCACTTAGACAGGATTCTTATATCCATTCTCCTCATATAGTTAATTTTGGAACCAACAATCTGGTTTAGTACATTAGGTATACTGACAGCCAGATACAGACTTAAGATTCTGCCTAGATTTGGCTTCTTAATACCTTCCTTAATCTTGTTAAAGATTACAGCACTCTAGTCAGTCTTCACCTGGAAGATGACTCTAGTCACGAGTCTGAACATGTAGGAAGCGATCCTATCATGCCCCCTAGTTTTACAGAGAATTACCTTTCCAATAATTTCAGATAGAAACTTTCCTTTGGATTTCATACCTTTCCTAGTCATGGATGATCCAATGTTGGTGGTTGAGGGCAACCCACACCAATTAAGGGCTTCAACAGTCAAAGTAGAATCAACCTCAGTCTCTTCTTTAATCCTTGGAAGTTGAAGGGATTTGCTCAGACTTTTGAGAGTTATTTTCACCTTTTCTCCATGAATAGTAGACTTGATCCTGTTTCCCTTAGAATTCAATGAAGCGTTGGAATAGAATGCAAGAACTTCCTTCTTCCATATCCTTGTTGGTTCAAAAACTAGATAATCTAGTCCAGCGTCTTGGATTAGGTCCACAACCGCCTTGATTTCCTGTTCAGTATTGTTGAACGCTTCTCGGACAAGCTCAAAACCTTTGTTTATATTGTTGTCCATCTTGGGCGTCATTGGAGATGAAAGAAGTGGAAGTTGAAGAGAGAAGAAGAATTTCTTGTCGACACTGATGGTTTAGTCTTGAGATTTTTGAGAGCGTAGTCGACAAGGTCTCGTTTCCTCTTATTTATAATTTTCTAAATAGGGTAGGTCAAAAGGCGCGCTGAAATTAGAGTTTCGTACGTCGACACAAGTTTGTTTGTGTCGACACTGACTGCTAAAGTTTCGACAGAGAGTTTAGAGTCTCGACAACTCTATATGTCGACACCAACTTCTGTGTGTCAACACAAACTACTAAGGTCTTGACACACATAACTTGTGTTGACATATATTTTACTTAGTCATATGTTGAGTAGAATTTTTCTTAACCTATCATCTTATTCTAGGTTCAACATGCCTAATTCAATTTTACAATAATTGAATTTACTTTCATCTAGAGGTTTAGTGAATATGTCAACTACTTGTTTATCAGTAAAAACAAACTCTAGACTTATGTCCTCTTTCGCAACATGTTCTCTAATAAAATGGTACATAATTTCAATGTGTTTTGTTCTGCAATGTCAAACAGAGTTTCTAGCAATTGATATAACACTAGTAGAATCACAATATAATGGAGTTCTACTTATCTTGATGTCATAATCTTCAGGTTGATGTTGTATCCACAGCAACTGAGCACAGCAACTCCCAGCTGAAATATATTCTGACTCTACTGTGGATATAACAACACTTGTCTGCTTTTTGCTTCTCCATGAAATCAATCTTACACCTAAGAATTGGCATATACCTTTGGTACTTTTCCTGTCTTTCTTGCAGCCTGCAAAGTCTGCATCTGAAAAACCTATTAGTAGAAAATATCTATTCCTAGGGTACCATAGGCAAAGATTTGGTGTGCCCTTAAGATATCTTAAAATTCTCTTTGCAGCAGAATAATGAGACTCTTTAGGGCATGCCTGGTATCTAGCACAGACACATGTAGCATATATAATGTCAGGCATACTTACAGTCAAGTATAGTAAGGAGCTAATTATTCCTCTATACAAAGACTCATCAATAGGTTTCCCTGCCTCATCTTTGCCTATAGGCATACTTGACCCCATTGGAGTTTTCATGGTGGAGGCAGTATCCATGCCATATTTTTTAATCAACTCCCTGGTAAACTTAGACTGGGATATGGATAGGCCATCATCAGTCTGTCATACTTGGAGTCCCAAGAAGAACTTTAGCTCACCCATGCTGCTCATCTCAAACTTCCCTTGCATAAGTTTGGCAAACTTCCTGCAAAGGTTGTTCTTAGTAGATCCAAAGATTATGTCATCAACATATATCTAGACTAGGATGATCTTGCCCTTTGATTCCCTCAGGAATAGGGTCTTGTCTATTTTCCCCCTTGAGAATTTGTTCTCAATGAGGAAAGTAGACAATATCTCAACCATGCTCTAGGGGCTTATTTCAACCCATATAGAGCTTTCTTAAGACTATAAACATGATCAAGAAAGTGAGGATCTACAAAACCCAATGGATGATCCACATATACTTCCTCTTTTAGATCTCCATTCAGGAATGCTTACTTGACATACATCTAGAAGACCTTGAATTCTATATAGACTACATAGATAAGGAATAGTCTTATTTCTTCCAGCCTTGCTACTGGGCAAAGGTCTGGTCAAAGTCTATTCCTTCTTCCCGTCTGTAGCCTTTTGCCACAAATCTGGCCTTGTTCTTGACAATAATTCCATTTTCATCTAACTTATTCCTATAGATCCACTTAGTCCCTATGACATTATGTACCTTAGGTCTGGTAACCAGTTTCCAGACTTTGCATCTCTTGAATTGGTTCATCTATTCCTGAATAGCATCAATCCAGTATGAGTCTTGGATAGCCTCTTCAAACTTTTTTGGTTCCATTTGAGACAGGAAGCTTGAACATAGTGCTGAGTTCAAGCTCTTGCTTCTGGTCATTACACCATGACTTGCATCACCAATGATTTGGTGAGCTGGATGGTCTCTTAAATGTCTCATAGCTAGAGGCAATCTTTCTTAAGCTTGTTGTTCTTCATTCCTTCAGCTTGCTGATCCTCAATGTCTTCAGCTGGTTGTTCTTCATTCTCAGCTTGTAAGTCTTGATCTTTCCCCGGACATCATCCATCATTTTCAATCTCTTGGCCTACTGGTTTATCTTCCCTGATGGTCAGATTGTTCATCTTATCCTTTAAACCTGCAGGACTAGAAGAAGTGCTTGACAGCTCATAGTTAATTAACTTAGACTCATCAAAGACAACATAGACAGATTCTTCTACAACTTGTATAGTCAAGTTATAAATCCTATATGCCCTACTATTGTTGCTGTACCCGACAAATATCCCTTCTTGGAACTTGGTAGCAAACTTAGTCAAATGAGACTTACCATTGTTAAGTACATAACACTTGCTACTAAAAATCCTGAAATAGGATAAATTAGGTTTTTTGCCTTTCAGAATCTCATAGGGAGTCTTTTTGTGGCTTTTGGTGATGTAAGCTCTATTAAGAACATGATAAGCAGTATTTTCTACCTAGCCCAAAAATATTCTAGGAGAGAAGTGTCATTTAACAAGGTCCTACCTGCCTCAATTAGAGTTCTGTTCTTCCTTTCAGCAATTCCATTTTGTTGGGGAGTTCTAGGTGAGGAGAATTCTTGATGAATCCCAAGCCCTTTACGGAACTTTGTCATTCATTCAGACTGAAACTCAGCCCATGATCACTTCTGATCTTGACCACAGAACTATTAAGTTCATTCTGAATTTTCTTGACAAAAGTCTGGAAGATATCTGGGGTTTCAAATTTTCTCCTTAGGAAGAATACCCAAGCAAACCTAGAAAAGTCATCAAATACCACAAGAGTATAGACTTTCCTTCCTAGACTATGAACTGGAATAGGACCAAATAGATCCATATGCAGGAGGTATAAACACCTCACTGAGTCTTTAGTATCAAGACTTTGGAAGGAAGACCTGGTCTACTTGCCTTTTTGACAAGCTGAGCAGATTCACTCCTTAATGCACTTAACCTCAGGACCAATCCTCACCAACTCTTCACTAAAGAGTCTGCCTATGGTCTTGTAGTTCAGGTGAGCTAGCCTCTTGTGCCATTGGACACAATAAGAAACTTTCTCATCTGCAACTAGGCATATAGGAGAGTCCTCACTCTCAAAGTCTAGATAGTAAACATTTCATCTCCTAGTTCCTGTCAAGATAACCCCTTGGTCACTTGACTTTCTAATTTGATACTCATCCTTGAGGAAAGAAATGTCATAGCCAAGATCACATAGTTGACTGATGCTTATAAGGTTATGTTTCAAACCTTTCACATAAGCTACTTGTGTGATAGTTACTATATCATTAGTTATTTTACCCAAACCTTTAGTTACCCCTTTTTCTGAGCCCCCAAAGATAACTTTGGGACCATTCTCAATAGGAGTGTATTCCTTTAGCATGCTCCTTATTCTAGTCATGTGCCTGGAACATCCACTGACCAAGTACCATGTAGGGATATGACCACTTGGACTTATCTACAACAAATATATTATCTAACCTTAGGACCCCAAATTTTATTGGGTCTTAGTTGCAAGTTAGACTTAAACTGAACATGCCTACCTGCAGTTCTTCTGACAGGTAAGCCATCATTACTTCTCTGGACACTCTCATTGTGCCAACAATCAATGGCATAATGGCCCATTTTTCCACAGCACCAACACTCATGCAAATTATACCTCCTTCTAAAAACTGGCTTAACAGCAATTTTGTTTGCAACTCTTAAACCAGCTGGTACATCATCTCTTTTCTTAAGTCTTTCAGCCAAGGCTTACTTAGGGACTTATCTGGCAGTAGAAGTACTTGGGATATCCTGAAACCTATCTGCAGTATAACATCCCATTTCCGACCAGACCCCTAAGAGTGGTTTTGTCATGACCAAGTCATGACAACACCCTAAAAAGCCAAATTGGGTTTTATTTGAATAAGTTTTGGTGTGACCAAAGTTTGGTCTCCTAAGGGATAAATTAGGGCAAGGAGTATTTAGGGCTTGGAAGAGCCAATTCTCACCCAAATGGGTTGGGACCATGGCCAGAGCCCCATGGTCAGTAAACACACCCTCTCATGAAGTTTGAGATGGATTGGGGTGGGTTAACCCTAGGACCCTAGTTCAAACCCTAAGGTTGGACTTTGGGGGGTTGTGAAGGACATAGGGTGATATGTCCTTGTATGGAATTGGTATTTAGAATAAATACTTGTAGGGTGGTTAAAGGCTCTAGGAAGTGATTGGGTAGTGGTTGGACACAAATACCCACATAAACCACTTAATAAGTATTTAGTTCTTTACATCCTAGGAATTTTATAATGAGTCATGTGACCTTGATTCATAGTGAAATTTTGGCAGGAGTGTTTCCATAGTGATTTTCATGTCTGCGAATTTTGTTATGAATTATAGAAAAATAAATATAGTACTTCATTTACAAACCATCAAATTATACTTTCAACTTAGGAATTTCTTATGAATTAACCACTTACTGGAATCTTATGAAATATAGTCAGAGGACCTTTTATAATGTTATAAAGCCTTGTAGATTTTTGTGGAATTTTTGGAAGTCTTGTTATATGGGTTGCTTCACAAAGTGATACTTTTCATGTAAAACCTTTTGAATTAATTTTGGTACCTAGTAAACTTGAAAAATTATGATATTTGCTCAGAGGTCCTATTTGGTCACCCTTAAGATTCAGTAATTTTTCTATAATTATCTGATGATAAATTGTATTACTTCCTTCTTTATTTATGGTGGTTGGATTTACTTTGGATTAATTAATTAGAAGCCAAAGATTTTATGGAAAATTATGGAATTTAATATTTATTGTTAACTCTCTGTTATCTAGTGTTCATAAATTTCTGGTGGCTATTACTTGAGAAAATATTGTACATCTTGTTCAATTCAAGCATGGATTAGATTGGAAAGAAATTAATTAGATATCAAACAAATTAGGAAAAATGTGAATTTCTTGATTTGGCCTAATTATGTCATGATAGACTCCCAATAAATAACTTAGGTCATTTGGATAAATATTTTGAGTACTTCCCCTTATATACATCATATAGCTTAGGATGGCCTGCGTTTAGTAAAAACTGCAGGAATCATATTAGGGTGCAAAAGTGAACTAAGGGAGATGGGATATTAGTGTAATGGGCTATTAAGTGATATGAGGAGTCATGATGAGGAGTGAGAAGTCTGACTAGTGTTTAGAGGTGCTCGAGGATGACGAAACATCGTCTACCTCGTAAGAGAGAAAGTGTCAAATACACTAGGGTTAGAACCAATATAACACAAGAGGGATTGGGAATTGGGTATTAACCAATAACAATAAGTTCCTTACGAAAGAGAACGATGGGCTTCAACTACAATCATAGTTCCTAGTGCCCTTTGATAGCCCTTCACGGGGTATGCCGGGGGAGTCCCGAGCTAATGTAAACCATAGGAGTAATAAACTACAAGAGCAACTAATATAACTAGGGTTTCACATTCACACACCCGGTAGCTAGGGATTTTGACTAGGTTGGTTTGATTGCCATCTGGATGGTAGCTTTGGAAGATAGATGCACGAACGGGATAGTCTGGGGAGCCGAGGGCTCGAGGGTTTGGATACAGAATAAGGTGGTGGGTCTTCTGTATTTGACAGTCGTTCACACCGACATCGGTACGTTGACTCGGCGGTGTGGGACACTTAGCCAAAGAAAGTCTTGTGGATATAGCCAGCACTAGTATGCGGATACTCTAGGTTGTGTTCTTCTAGGGGCGTACGGAAGGGCTAGGACCGGTAGTGTGTATACCCGCCTATGAGTGGGGGGCCCAACACACTGTCTCCGTTTGCCACTACGGAGGTTCCTGGGAGTGAAGCTAGCTGCCCGAATAGGGGGAACTAAAGGTCTATGCGCATAGAGTCGTGTGCGTGAGTTGCACTTGCATGAATAATGACATAACATTTCACTGCACTCATATTTGCATACAACCAACACCCCAACGTATAAATTAGTATGTGACTTTTTATATGATGGGAGCCTTGCTGAAGACCCCTTAACTTATAAGTTTGTATGGGCATTCAAATAAGTTAAGGTTACTTACTTACTTGTTTTCTACCTTATCTTTTATTACATTTGCTACTTATTTTACTTGTTTACTTTACTGCTCACTATTGTAGAACTGTTAGATTGTACCTTTCTTACTTAGCTGATATACAACATTAATAACTGCTAGATTAGTTCCACTGTCATCTACTTTGCTTACTCTCCACCTTTGCAGCTTCCCTTTCCTCCTCTCAGCTCGGTGCTTAGGAGCTGTGGGGGAAGGGGTAGGGGATGATAGGACTTAGTCTTTATGACTAATGGTTTTCGGACCACAACATTATAGGAGCTCCGGATGGGGGACAGGGACCAGCAGCCCAGGGACCAGCACCAGCGGAGTATGGTGCGCATGGAGGTGGGTCAGTCTAGTTCCGGAGCACCAGTGAGCAGCTCAGTGAGTGTTTAGTACTATCTTATAGCTTCCGCGAGAGATTATAGTGAGGATTTGATGTACCGGTCTTAAGCCCGTTTATATTTCATTTGTACTGATCTTTTGCAGTACTCCCTTTTATATATCTATGGACTTGCTGTGATTTTTATTTAAATATGATTCTGTGGACATGTTGACATTCAGTGTATATTTTGTAACACCCCAGAACTCAAAATATGGTTGTACACATTTTTGAGTAGCAGGCTGGTAGACACGGCCTGGGACACGGGCGTGTCCCAGGGCGTGTCGGGGTACACGGCCTGGGACACGGGCGTGTCCCAGGGCGTGTTCTATTTATTTTGCAAAATTGGCCTATTCGGGTCAGAGCTGTACACGGCCGTGAACACGGCCATGAACACGGGCGTGTCAGGCTGGACACGGGCGTGTCGGCTGCCGTGTTCCGACCCGTGTACTGGTTTTGGAAGTCGATGGGTGCCGTGTAGCCGGAGACACGGGCGTGTCTCAAGACTGACACGGGCGTGTCAGGTTCGACACGGGCGTGTCGAGCCCCGTGTTGTTCAGTCGGTTCCAAACCGCGTGTGCCGCTTAAGGGTACACGGCCTGTGACACGGGCGTGTCACAGGCCGTGTCAGGCAAAATTTGGTTTCTTGGGCAGATCTCGGCCGTTTGTTTCCTTCTATTTGGATCATGTGGTCCATAGCACTTCCAGCCTCCTTAAGGCCGTGGATTGAGGGGAAAGCTCATTCCACTTAGCCTTTCATCTTAAGAAAGAGAGGAGCTTGGAGGAGGAGGAGGAGGAGGCCGGTGGAGCTTCGTCGAGCCGAATAGAGAGCCGAGAGCAGCGTTGCGGAGGCAAGGCCGCTGCGGTGGTTTCCATCCGGCTAGTTTTCTATGGCGCCGAAGCGATCGTCAAGGGTAACGATCTTTCTTCCTTGGGCAGGTGAAGCCCTTTGTTTTGCATGTGCATGGGATCCTCCATCAAGAGATGGAAACGCGGAAGTGATTCCAGCAGTTGAGTCTGCATCTAGAGCCGGAAGTCTGTAGTACGGCATAGGCATGCTGTGTGAAGCCCATCCAGACGTATGTCGGGATTGGTGATGTTTATATTGCGATCCGGAGAAGACTCCGTGTATGCATCGTTTAGCCTGCGGAGATGGTGAGGACGATGTGTTTGGTGTATGGTTGTATGCTTGTAAGAGCTGGTTGATGGAGTGCGGACACCTCTGAGTGGGTGGGTGCGTGAGGTCTTCAACAGGGGTTTGGAGGCTTATGCCCATTCTACCAAGTGGCGATGAACACCTCTGAGTGGGTGGGTGCGAGAGGTCTTCAACAGGGGTTTGGAGGCTTATGCCCATTCCAACAAGTGGCAAGGTTAAGATCGGGTGAGCGGTCGATTGGTAGCAAAGCAGCAGGGCGAATTCCCTAGGCTTGTTACACTACGGGGGTAGGTCGACTGATAGTGCTCACGGGTTTTGGTGTGGTGCGTACCTCTGAGTGAGACGGGTGCGTGAGGTCTTCAACAAGGGTTTGGAGGCTTATGCCCGCCTACCAAGTACAAACCATGAAAGGTGCCCTGAGTGCACGGAGCGCCTGGCATTGAGGCCGGCGTTTGTGATGTTGGGTGTATGTGCTGTATATGTTGAAATTGCTATACATGCAGGGAAGGAACCACTGCCCCGGGTAAGGGGTGGGGTCGTTATAATTGGTCAGCTGAATGCTGACCGTTGCTTTGTTTATCACCCATGGGGTGGACGTCCTTATGCAGGTGTTGCGGGCTGATGGATTGAGCGGGCAAAAGCCCATGCTGCTGGTAGGCCCTTGAAGGCCGTGCGAAGTGTTGGATTTCATGTGTGGCCGGCCTGCGTGCCGATGTATGAAATTATATGTGTTGTAAAGAGTAACTTGTAAGGCCGTAAGGCCGTGTGCGGTGTGAGTTGTAAACATTCCTGGTTATCTATATAAATGTGATATTTATATATTAGTGGACATTCAATGGTATGAGTTCTTGCACTTAATAAGCTTCCGCTAGAATGCTCTGCGTTAGGACTCGGTTGGTTTGGTACTCTCCTGTGACCTCACCGTCTGTTTGTGGCATATAGTGTGGGGCCCCGGCCGGACCTGCTACTATACGTCATTTAACGGATGGGGTCGTTACATTTTGGTATCAGCGCTTTTGTCGGTCTTCCCTTCCGAATTCGTGGTCGAATTCTTTTGTGGGGTGGCGAGCACGTGTTCGTGCGACCTGCTGTAATGCTAATGAACTCAAGAATGTCCACTAGGAATGTGTGTGTGTGTGTCTTTTCGGTGAGTTTGCCGTATTACCATGGAAAGTAATGCTATCTTGTTCACCTATAGGTGACGAGGAGTGGAGCTGGGCAGTCGGAGCCCCAGCGTTCGGATGAGAGTGCGGCACCACCTGAGGTGCCTACACCTCCCCCTTCTGCGGAAACGGTGCGCTTAGTTGCGGAGATGATCTTTGCTATGCTTCAGGCACAACCTTTTGGACAAGCGAGGCCCGCTGTGGCGCCAGTGCACGTTGGTGCGAGGCAAGAGCATGTTGAGGTTCCGGTTGCTGTGCAAGCAGCGGACGAGCAACTGAAGCACTTTATGGAGTTTAATCCGCCTACGTTTGTCGGGGCAACGTCTCCAACAGAGGCCGAGGATTGGCTCTCTCGAGTGAAAAGAATCCTGGCTGCGCTCAGGATTAACGAGGAGCAGAAAGTCCCGTTAGCTACTTTCCTCTTGGAAGGAGAGGCGAGGCTTTGGTGGGATGAGATCGAGTTGCACCAGTTGGGCTGTAGAGATCTGGGCGACATATCGATGGACGAATTCTCTAGGTTGTTTTGGGCGAAATATTTGCCAATGGCGCAGAGAATTGCAATGGAAAATGAATTTCAACGTCTGGTACAGGGTGATAAGACCGTGGACGATTACCTGCATGAGTTTACCAAGCTCGGTCGTTATGCGGGGTCGACGTTTGCGGACCAGGCGCGGAAGACAAATAGGTTCTATGAAGGGCTGCGTGATGAGCTGAGGTTGGCTCTCCCGAGTTCAGTGAACCAAGGATTCCAAGCGTTGGTGCATACCGCTAGTGCGCTAGAGAAGGATTTGAAGCGGGTGCGGGAGAAGAAGATCGTAGCGGTGGAAAAGTCCGACTTCAAAGCTCCGCCATCCGAGCAGTCCGAGTTCAGGAAACGTGATAAGAAGCGGTTCAGGCATGCTGAACAAACTTCTTCAGATGTTGCGTCAGGAGCAACGTTTGGGCAAGAACGGGTTGAGCCGCGGACATGTTTCATTTGTGGGAGGCCAGGACATATTGCGCGATTTTGCTGGAATGGTGCGTCCAAGGGTGAAAGAAAGACAGGTGCGTCGTATGACGAGAAGGGTAAAGCTGTGGTAGAGTCGTCTGCATCGCGGGCGCAACCGCGAATATACACTCTTGAGATGCAGGAGCCGCAAAGCTCAAATCAAGCAGAACAGCAAATCCGTGCTTTGGACTTGATGGAGGCCGCTAGACGGATTCTGCGAGATGCGGAGAAGCCGAAATAAAGTGGAGTGTGCACTTTATTTTGTTGTCTATTGTATGTATGTATGTTTTTCTGTTTGGGTCAAACAGTGTGGTGGTACGATTCCATGGGGCGAGCCAAGCTGTGGCCTCTGAGCTCTAAACCTGGATCGTTTTGGGTTGTATCGCAACAGCGTGGTTGTGTTGATACTTGTGCGTTGCGCTAAATTTCGGGACGAAATTTCTATAAGGAGAGGAGGGTTGTAACACCCCAGAACTCAAAATATGGTTGTACACATTTTTGAGTAGCAGGCTGGTAGACACGGCCTGGGACACGGGCGTGTCCCAGGGCGTGTCGGGGTACACGGCCTGGGACACGGGCGTGTCCCAGGGCGTGTTCTATTTATTTTGCAAAATTGGCCTATTCGGGTCAGAGCTGTACACGGCCGTGAACACGGCCATGAACACGGGCGTGTCAGGCTGGACACGGGCGTGTCGGCTGCCGTGTTCCGACCCGTGTACTGGTTTTGGAAGTCGATGGGTGCCGTGTAGCCGGAGACACGGGCGTGTCTCAAGACTGACACGGGCGTGTCAGGTTCGACACGGGCGTGTCGAGCCCCGTGTTGTTCAGTCGGTTCCAAACCGCGTGTGCCGCTTAAGGGTACACGGCCTGTGACACGGGCGTGTCACAGGCCGTGTCAGGCAAAATTTGGTTTCTTGGGCAGATCTCGGCCGTTTGTTTCCTTCTATTTGGATCATGTGGTCCATAGCACTTCCAGCCTCCTTAAGGCCGTGGATTGAGGGGAAAGCTCATTCCACTTAGCCTTTCATCTTAAGAAAGAGAGGAGCTTGGAGGAGGAGGAGGAGGAGGCCGGTGGAGCTTCGTCGAGCCGAATAGAGAGCCGAGAGCAGCGTTGCGGAGGCAAGGCCGCTGCGGTGGTTTCCATCCGGCTAGTTTTCTATGGCGCCGAAGCGATCGTCAAGGGTAACGATCTTTCTTCCTTGGGCAGGTGAAGCCCTTTGTTTTGCATGTGCATGGGATCCTCCATCAAGAGATGGAAACGCGGAAGTGATTCCAGCAGTTGAGTCTGCATCTAGAGCCGGAAGTCTGTAGTACGGCATAGGCATGCTGTGTGAAGCCCATCCAGACGTATGTCGGGATTGGTGATGTTTATATTGCGATCCGGAGAAGACTCCGTGTATGCATCGTTTAGCCTGCGGAGATGGTGAGGACGATGTGTTTGGTGTATGGTTGTATGCTTGTAAGAGCTGGTTGATGGAGTGCGGACACCTCTGAGTGGGTGGGTGCGTGAGGTCTTCAACAGGGGTTTGGAGGCTTATGCCCATTCTACCAAGTGGCGATGAACACCTCTGAGTGGGTGGGTGCGAGAGGTCTTCAACAGGGGTTTGGAGGCTTATGCCCATTCCAACAAGTGGCAAGGTTAAGATCGGGTGAGCGGTCGATTGGTAGCAAAGCAGCAGGGCGAATTCCCTAGGCTTGTTACACTACGGGGGTAGGTCGACTGATAGTGCTCACGGGTTTTGGTGTGGTGCGTACCTCTGAGTGAGACGGGTGCGTGAGGTCTTCAACAAGGGTTTGGAGGCTTATGCCCGCCTACCAAGTACAAACCATGAAAGGTGCCCTGAGTGCACGGAGCGCCTGGCATTGAGGCCGGCGTTTGTGATGTTGGGTGTATGTGCTGTATATGTTGAAATTGCTATACATGCAGGGAAGGAACCACTGCCCCGGGTAAGGGGTGGGGTCGTTATAATTGGTCAGCTGAATGCTGACCGTTGCTTTGTTTATCACCCATGGGGTGGACGTCCTTATGCAGGTGTTGCGGGCTGATGGATTGAGCGGGCAAAAGCCCATGCTGCTGGTAGGCCCTTGAAGGCCGTGCGAAGTGTTGGATTTCATGTGTGGCCGGCCTGCGTGCCGATGTATGAAATTATATGTGTTGTAAAGAGTAACTTGTAAGGCCGTAAGGCCGTGTGCGGTGTGAGTTGTAAACATTCCTGGTTATCTATATAAATGTGATATTTATATATTAGTGGACATTCAATGGTATGAGTTCTTGCACTTAATAAGCTTCCGCTAGAATGCTCTGAGTTAGGACTCGGTTGGTTTGGTACTCTCCTGTGACCTCACCGTCTGTTTGTGGCATATAGTGTGGGGCCCCGGCCGGACCTGCTACTATACGTCATTTAACGGATGGGGTCGTTACATATTTACTTCTCTTTCTTGTGATTGAAAAGGCCGACAGAATTGACATTTTGTAGTGGCGGCCTTCCCGAGTGTCGGTGCCACCGCAAAACGACAATTCGGGGCATAAGACCCTGGTGGTTTACAAAGAAAAAAAAATGGGGTCTTGCAAGTGGTATCAGAGCAGACCTCGATCGAAAGAGAAGTAAGTTCACAAAAACCTTGGGCCACCCCCGTGTGAGCTTAGTTTGCGGACAAACTAGTAGCGTAAGCAGTGGTGTGCCCATAAGGGAAATCACATGTAAAAGTCCAATCTTATCCCTTTCTTATATTTCATTCATACGCTATCTAACAAATGGAATTTTCCTTGTAGCCTGCGAAAAACCCTACTCCACAGCAGGGGACACCTCATGCTCCGAATATGGTTCCACCTCCGCCAGCTCCAGCTCCGTTTCAGCAGACAGAGATGGGGCAAACACTAATGGACATTCTGGAGGCCTTTAGAGCTCAGCAAGCCCTGACTCCACATCCAAACCCCGGGGCCAACTGGATGAGTGTCTTTAGAGGACTTTCCCCTCCATCCTACCTGGGGATGGAGTCGGTAGTTCGCGCGGAGGAATGGTTAGACACCATCTATGAGATGCTTGCAGGGATTTGATTCCCCACTGAGGAGGCAGTTGCTTTGGCAGTCTCCTGCCTGGAGTCACATGAAAAGAGGTGGTGGAAGTCACAGCTAGACACCACTTTTACGGGTATGGATTACACAGATATTACTTGGGAGGAGTTCAGAGCAGCTCTCCTGGGACAGATCGTACCTTAGTCGGTGAGGGACGAGCTGGAGGATAGGTTCCTGCGGTTGAGGTAGGGGAACAGGACGGTGCTGGACTATTATCAAGATTTTACTCACCTAGCCCGCTATGCGGATGCTTATCCGTTGGACGACTTTGGCTATGCCAGGAGGTTCTACAAGGGGCTGTAAGATGACATAAGACAGGCCCTCCTCTTCGTCTCCGAGGGAAGTTTGGCCAAGATTCTGGAAATGGCCAAGAAAAGAGAAGCGGATCAGCTTATAGTCAAGAGCCAGAAGAGACCGGCTGACGATGCAGTGATTGGAGGTCGTAGGGACCGTCCTCGAGGCTAGGTCACTGGGGAGAGAAGGAACGGGGATCAACCCCGTTAGGAGATTGGATAGGAGTAGAGGAATCAGGGGGTATTGGCTCGTCAGCTTTTACAGATGCTAGAGATGCCAAGGACAATAGAGCAGACACTGGTATGATTCCAGTGCAATCAGCCGGGGCATATCAAGAGGAACTGTTCTATGAGGCGAGCACCCCCACCAGCACTTCAGGGCGCTCCACCTCCCCGACAGTTTGGTGGCCGAGGACACGACCGAGGACGAGGATATCAGGGCAGAGACCACATGTCAGAGAGGGAGCAGGTGTATGCTCTAGACCTAGCACAGCCCCGAAACCCGGAGCAGGTTATAGCAGGAATGTTAGTACATTTAATTCTTTCCTTCCTAGGAACTAGTTTTCATAGGCATAGACTAGTTATAAATTAAGAGAAAAAAAAACTATAACTAGAATACTAAGACACTTAATCACTTTAGGCATAGTTTTCATCAGCGGCAAGCCCGCTCACACACTCTTCGACACCGATGCTTCGCACTCGTTTGTGTCAGAAGATTTTGTGAAAGGACTGGTAGGCATGGAGCAGTTTACCGGAAAGGTGATGAGAGTGCGTCTACCCGATGGATCAGAGCTAATGACCTCTGCTCATTGCAATATGGAGGCGGAGATCGGCGGGAAGGCGTTTGAGGCACCAGCGACGATCCTGAGGATGCCAGACTATGATCTAATCCTGGGCATGACATGGATGCACTGGAACCATGCCCAGATTGACTGCTTGGCGAAGAGGATCACCGTAAGGCACGGGGACTCCTTTATTTTTATCGAAGTTATTCTACCAGCCCCCTACATGTTATTATCATCTGTGCAGGCCATTAAGGCCCACTTGCAGGGGGAGGAAGTTTATCAGGTTCTTTTTGAGGCATTCATGACCAAGGATCCCATTTCAGATATTCCTGTGGTACGAGACTTTGCCGATGTATTTTTGGAGAAGCTACCAGGGCTACCCCCGCACCGAGAGAAGGATTTCTAGATTCAGCTCGTACCGGGGGCTAAGCCTGGTATCCAGAGCTCCTTATTGAATGGCCCCGAAGGAGTTGGTGGAGTTTAGAAGCCAGCTTCAGGAGTTAGTGGAGGCCGGGTTTTTCCGGCCTAGCTCTTCACCATGGGGAGCTCTGGTGCTATTCGTCAAGAAGAAGTACGGGACTCTTCGGCTGTGTATTGATTACCGGGCCTTGAACAGGCTGATGGACCGGAATATGTACCCCTTGCCAAGGATAGACGAGCTATTTAACCAACTGGAGGGAGCTCATTGGTTCTCAAAGCTGGATCTGAGATAGGGGTACTACCAACTACGCATTCGGGAGGAGGACATCCCGAAGACGGCCTTCAGCAGTAGATATGGATTGTATGAGTTTCCTGTGATGCCCTTCGGGCTCACGAATGTACCCTCCGCTTTCATGACCCTAATGAACCGGGTGTTCGAAGAGTATCTGGATGTATTCGTTATTGTATTCATCGACAACATCCTTATCTATTCGAGGACGGAGGAGGAGCACACGAGGCATCTGGCTTTGACTTTGGAGAAGCTCCGAGAGAATAAGATGTATGCTAAGTTTAGCAAGTGCCAATTCTGGATAAAGGGGGTGGCCGTTTTGGGCCATGTCATTAGTGGAGTAGGTTTGACAGTAGATCCAGCCAAGGTCCAGACAATACGAGATTGGCCACCACAGAAGACGGCCTCGGATGTTCGGAGTTTCTTAGGACTTACCGGTTATTATCAGAAGTTCATAAAGGGGTTCTCTTAGATTGCCCTCCCTCTTACGTTTTTGATGAAGGAGTCTCCTTTTATTTGGACCCCACGATGCGAATCTGCTTTTTAGGAGTTGAAGGATCGGCTTACCTCGGCTCCCATCCTTACTCTTCCTTCAGGAAAGGAAGGATTCTAGATGTACACAGATGCTTCCTATCAGGGGATGGGTGCCATTCTGATGCAGAATGGGCACGTAAAATCCTACACCTCCCGTCAGCTGAAGAAGCATGAGCAAAACTACCTGGTGTACGACTTAGAGATGGGGGAAGTTATTTTTGCTCTTAAGATCTGGCGATATTACCTCTACGGGGTTCACTGCGACATTTTCTAAGACCACAATAACTTGAGATACGTAGACACATAGAAGGAGCTGAACATCAGGAAGAGACGCTGGGTGGAGTTCCTGTCGGACTACCAGTATACCATGCACTACCATCCCGGGAAGGCAAATGTGGTCGCAAACGCTTTGAGCCGGAGAGCGAGTACGTCAGGAGTAGGCCCGCAGCTGATGGCCTTGAAGTTGGTTAATTCATTTGAGGAGATGTAGATATCACTAGTGTCAGAGGATTATCCGGAGTTATACATGGAGTACCTGGGATCGATGGTTACCACCGATGATATTCGGGACCGCATCAGAGATGTGCAGAGGCTGGATGCGAGAGTTGAGCCGTTATTTAGGGCCTTGGAGGAAGGCACGGTAGGGGATTACTCCTTGAGGGATGGGATCCTATGTTTCAGAGGCAGGGTTTATATACCGGCAGGAGGCCAGATCTGGGAGGACATCATGACGGAAGCTCACTGCAGCCGATACTCGGTGCACCCGGGGATCACATAGATGGTAAAAGATTTAAAGAGGACAATGTACTGGCCGGGCATGAAGAAGGATATTACGTATTTTGTGATGCATTGCGAGGCTTGCCAACTCGTAAAGGCGGAGTGTAAGAATCCGGTAGGATTGCTACAGCCACTCTCGATGTCAGAGTGGAAGTTTGAGAATATAGCCATAGATTTCATACATGGGCTACCTCGATCCCGTACGGGGAATGACTCGATCTGGGTGATAGTGGACAGGCTAACGAAGGTGGCCAGATTCATTCCAGTGGCGAAGGACACTCCGATTAGTGTATTAGTACGGAGGTTCATTGAGCAGTTTGTGTGTTATCATAGGGTGCCCAAGACTATCGTTTCAAGATCGGGATGAGCGGTTTACATCCAGGGAGTGGAGGTCAGTTCAGGCCCATCTGGGTTCTCGGTTGACATTCAACACGGTTTTCCATCCTCAGACCGATGGGCAGATGGAGCGCACCAACCGTACATTGGAAGATCTTTTGCGCCTTTGTATTTTGGATCGCGACGAGCCTTGGGAGAGATTGCTGCCACTGATCAAGTTTTTGTACAACAACACCCATCAGTCCAACATAGGCATGGCTCCATACGAGGCATTGTATGGACAGAGGTGAAGGAATCCACTATCATAGGTTTAGGATGAGGATCCGCAGGCACTCAGCTCGGAGTTTGTGGGGGATACTGATGCTCAGATTAGGTTGATCTGGGACAGGATGTTGGAAGCCCAGAGCAGGAAGGCTAAATATTACGATACAATACATCGTCAGGTGGATTTCTAGGTGGGAGATCGGGTTTTATTGAAGATACGGCCGATGCACGGAGTCTCACGGGTTTGTGGGCGGAAGAAGCTTAGTCCGAGGTATATGGGGCCTTACAGGATCCTGGAGCGGATCAGCCCCTTGGCTTATAGACTGGAGCTACCACCGGAGTTAGCGGGATTGCATGACGTCTTCTACGTCTCCTCACTACAGAGAGCTCTACTACGCCTTGAGCACCTGATTCCCATAAAAGACGGCCCGGTGGCCTCGGATCGATCAGTCAACTTGGAGTTGATCAGGATCAATGACAAGGCCATGCGGGTCTTGCGACATAAGAAGGTTCCGTTAGTCAAGGTTCTGTGGAGAAATCATGGGCAGGAGGAGCATACATGGGAGCCACAGGACTTGATGCAACAAAAGTACCCGGAACTCTTCGAGTCAGGTATACCTTAAACCATATGGATGTTACAATTTCTTCTATTCCAGTAGAAACCCCCGTAGGATTAACCTTAATTTAGGGGACGAAATTTTTATTTTTGTATATTGGGATTTGTAACATCCCATTTTCGACCAGACCCCTAGGAGTGTTTTTGTCCTGACCAAGTCATGACAAAACCCTAAAAAGCCAAATTGGGTTTGATTTGAATAAGTTTTGGTGTGACCAAAGTTTGGTCTCCTAAGGGATAAATTAGGGCAAGGAGTATTTGGGGCTTGGAAGTGCCAATTCTCACCCAAATGGGTTGGGACCTTGGCCAGAGCCCCATGGTCAGTAAACACACCCTCTCATGGAGTTTGAGATGGATTGGGGTGGGTTAGCCCTAGGACCCTAGTTCAAACCCTAAGGTTGGACTTTGGGGGTTTGTGAAGGACATAAGGTGATATGTCCTTGTATGGACTTGGTATTTAGAATAAATACTTGTAGGGTGGTTAAAGGCCCTAGGAAGTGATTGGGTAGTGGATGGACACAAATACCCCACATAAACCACTTAATAAGTATTTAGGTCTTTACACCCTAGGAATTTTAATGTGACCTTGATTCATAGTGAAACTTTGGCAGGAGTGTTTCCATAGTGATTTTCATGTCTTAAAATTTTGTTATGAATTATAGATCAATAAATATAGTACTTCATTTACAAACCATCAAATTGTACTTTCAACTTAGGAATTTCTTATGAATTAATCACTCACTGGAATCTTATGAAATTTAGTCAGAGGACCTTTTATGATGTTATAAAGTCTTGGAGATTTTTGTGGAATTTTTGGAAGTCGTGTTATATGGGTTGCTTCACAAAGTGATTCTTTTTATGTAAAACCTTTTGAATTAATTTTGGTACCTAGTAAGCTTTAAAATTTATGATATTTTCTCAGAGGTCCTATTTGGTCACCCTTAAGATTCAGTAATTTTCTATAATTATCTGATGATAAATTATATTACTTCCTTCTTTATTCATGGTGGTTGGATTTACTTTGGATTAATTAATTAGAAGCCAAAAATTTTATAAAAAATTATGGAATTTGATATTTATGGTTAACTCTCTATTATCTAGTGTTCATAAATTTCTGGTGGCTATTACTTGAGAAAATATTATACATCATGTTCAATTCAAGCATAAATTAGAGTGTAAAGAAATTAATTAAATATCAAACAAATTAGGAAAAATGTGAATTTCTGGATTTCGCCTAATTATGTCATGATAGACTCCCAGTAAATAACTTAGGTCATTTGGATAAATATTTTGAGTTCTTCACCTTATATACATCATATAGCTTAGGATGGTCTCCGTTTAGTAAAAACTGCAGGAATCATATTAGGGTGCAAAAGTGAACTAAGGGAGATGGGATATTAGTGTAATGGGCTGTTAAGTGATATGAGGAGTCATGATGAGGAGTGAGAAGTCTAGATAGTGTTTAGAGGTGCTCGGGGACGACAAAACATCGTCTATCCCATAGGAGAGAAAGTGTCAAATACACTAGGGTTAGAACCAATATAACACAAGAGGGATTGAGAATTGGGTATTAATCAATAACAATAAGTGCCTTGCGAAAAAGAACGATGGGCTTCAGCTACCATCATAGTTCCTAGTGCCCTTTGAGAGCCCTTCACGGGGTATGCCGGGGGCAGTCCTGGGCAAACGTAAACCATAGGAGTAATAAACTACAAGAGCAACTAGTATAACTAGGGTTTCATATTAACACACCCCGGCAGCTAGGGAGGTTGACTAGGTTGGTTTGATTGCCATCCGGACGGTAGCTTCAGAATATAGATGCCCAGATGGGATAGTCTGTTGAGCCGGGGCTCGAGGGTTTGGATACAGAATAAGGTGGTGGGTCTTTTGTATTTGACAGTCGTTCACACCGACGTCGGTACATTGACTCGGCGGTGTGGGATACTTAGACAAAGAAAGTCTGGTGGATATAGCCAGCACTAGTATGCAGATACTCTAGGTTGTGTTCTTCTAGGGGCGTACGGAAGGGCTAGGCCTGGTAGTGTGGATACCCGCCTAGGAGTGGGGGGCCTGACCCACTGTCTCCGTTTGCTACTATAGAGGTTCCTGGGAGTGAAGCTAGCTGCCTGAATAGGGGGAACTAAAGGTCTGTGCGCATAGAGTCGTTTGCGTGAGTTGCACTTTCATGAATAATGACATAACATTTCACTACACTCATATTTGCATACAACCGACACCCCAACGTATAAATTAGTATGTGACTTTACTCTCCACCTTTGTAGCTTCCCTTTCCTCCTCTCCGCTCGGTGCTTAGGAGCTGTGGGGGGAGGGGTAGGGTATGATAGGACTTAGTCTTTATGACTAATGGTTTTCGGACCACAACATTACAGGAGCTCCAGATGGGGGACAAAGACCAGCAGCCTAGGGACCAGCACCAGCGGAGTATGATGCACATGGAGGTGGGCCAGTCTAGTTCCGGAGCACCAGTGAGCAACTCAGTGAGTGTTTAGTACTATCTTATAGCTTCCGTAAGAGATTGTAGTGAGGATTTGATGTATCGGGTTTAAGTCCGTCTATATTTCATTTGTACTGATCTTTTGCAGTACTCCCTTTTATATATCTATGGACTTGCTGTGATTTTTATTTAAATGTGATTCTGTGGACATGTTTACATTCAGTGTATATTTACTTCTCTTTCTTGTGATCGAAAAGGCCGGCAGAATTGACGTTTTGTAGTGGCGGCCTTCCCGAGTGTCGGTTCCACCACAAAACGGCAATTCTGGGCATAAGACCCCAGTGGTTTACAAAGAAAAAAAAAACGGGATCTTACATGCAGCTGGCTTCTTTTCAGAATGCATACTCCTGATAGCTTCAGATATTCGTAAGTCGGCTTTGCTAATAGAATTTCCATTAGCTTGATAATGAACTGGTAAACTTTGCGAGTCAGCTGCTACCTTGTCCTTGAGTGTTGGGGATGGTACTCTAAACACAAATGGTCCATTATGGGCCATTTGGGTTTTCTCATGGACTGCCCAATAGGCACTAGCACCCTTTCCATTTCTACTGCCTTGCTCATAGTGACCATAAATACTATCATGGTAATACCTGTTAGAAGGTTGAACCACTTTTTTAAAAGAAATTGGAGGCTTGGAAACAAGTGGATGAATTGGAGCTTTGCCTTTCCTGTTGGAATTGGCAGCTCTTGTTCTTCCTTTGAAACCTAATCCCTTCTTACCCTTTTGGGAAGAGAAGGAATCTATCAAAGGTAACACAAAATGAGGTTTTGAGAACTTGGCCACTATCTCCCTCTCCTTTTGGAGTCTACTTTCAAGATTCCTAATGTGGTTATTCTTGAAAGTAATGGTATTCATCTGAATAACAGTTATGTTCTTCAATTTACTAATCTCTTTTAACTTCAGATCCAGCACTTTTGCTGAGTCTGAAGCAGCCAACTTCAGAGTGGCATTATCCTTTGCCAGCTGTTTGGCTAGGAGCCCGCTTTCCTTAAAGTCTTGCAGGAGCTCTCCATAATCATCAATCAGTTGATTGATGTCTCCTTTAGATTCAGAGACACCTTCATCTCTTGATGAAACTGCTTCTGACTCTGGGCTAGTAACGTAATCTGACACTGAAGGTGAAGATTGTACCTTACTAGGACCAGGATGCTCTTAGCTATATCCATCCTCAGCTATGACCATCAACCCTATGCATTTGCTGTCTTCTGCTTTATTGATATCATCCAGCAACTACAAGAATTCTGTTTCTACAGAATCTTCCTCAGTTGAGAACAACCAAATGTAGGTCTCAGCATCCTCTTCATTTCCTGACTCTGATGAAGAAGAGTCAGTCCAGCTTTTCTATTTCTTGGCCACAAAGTATTTCTCCTTCTTGTATTTATGCTGGTGTTTCTTTTTCTCACCATAATCCTTTCTTTTGACAGGACAGTCTGCTTTAACATGTCATGGCTTGCTGCAACAATAACAAATAATTTTAGTAGAAGTTTATTTACCAGATTTAGAATCATACCTTTCCTCTTTAGAGATTTTCTTCTTTCCTTTGTAGTAGTCATCCTTGGAGTAAGAAGAAGAGGATGGTCTGCTCCTCCAGTTCTTTTTCTTCAGGAACCTCTGGAATTGCCTAGAAAAGGCATCAAAATCCTCATAAGAGTTATGACAATCTGATGTGCTTATGTCTGAACTTTCTGAATCAGTATCAATAACTTTTCTGGGAGGAGAAGGAGTCTTTTTCCTGCCCTTCCTTGTAGCTTCAACTTTGAGAGCCACAGACTTATCTTTGGCAAAATACCTACTGCTCTTCTCCTCTTTCTTTCTGGCAGTTAGTTGCATTTCATAAGACAACAATTTTTTAAACAAGGTTGGTGGAGGAGTATCTGCATGTCTGGCCACTTCTCTGATGGCACATACCTTGGTATCCCAGTCCTTGGTTAATGATCTGAGAAACTTGTCATTCAGTTCATAAGTGCTGAAGACTCTTCCATAAGTCATCAACTCATTGACAATTCTGAAGAACTTTTCATAGAACATAGCTATGATATCTGTCTTGGCTTGTCTGAAGCTTTCATACTCTTGATTGAGCATGGAATTCCTATCCTCTCTTACTTCTTTTGTCCCCTCCATGTAGACAATCAAAGTGTCCCACATTTCCTTTGAGGTTTTATAGTGGACCAAATTCTGAAAGGTAGCATCATCTATGACACTAACAATTATGTTTTGTGCCCTCTTGTCCAAAGTTGCTAAGATGATCTCATCTTTTGTCAGCTCAGAATAACTCTTTGGAGTTTGTAGATTTGCATCAAGAACTGGTGTCTTCATTGGGATGAAAGGACCTTCTAGAACTGTGATGTAGATTCTTGGATCAGATGCTTCCGTGAATAATCTGACCTTCTCGTTCCATATCCCAAATGTTTCTTTTCTATAAATTGAAAATTTCATGGATCCAAGTTCTTTTTGATTTTCACCTGAACCCATCTTGGCTATCTTATTACTACCTTGGAGATATACTCAGGCTGTTAAGTCTAATTTTGAGCAACCTCCCTCTGATACCACTTGAAAGAATTGATTTCAAGAATGTCTAAACACCTAGAGGGGGGGGGGGGGGTGAATAGGTTCAATTCCAATTCACTTAGGCAGTTAATAAACTAATCACAATACAGCTATAAATTCTACAGCTACCACAACACATAATAATCCAATCATAGCATACACACAGATTTATAGTGGTTTCCCAAATGATGGGTACATCCACTTTCCCCATTCGCCTATCTAGCAGTACACTAGATTCGGCCAAACTTCGTTCCACCTTCTCAGATCCTCAGATCTTACAACTCAGAACCCAAATTGGTTCCTATAGCTCAGACTTCAACAAGTCCTACACCTCAGGCTCTTCCCAAGAACCCTATCTCAGAGTGAATCCACACTCCTACAACTTAGGCAATCAAGCCTTACCTCAGCCCTTATCACCAGGCCTATAACTCAGAGAACTTAATCTCCTACCTCAGGCAAACAACCCTATCTTAGCCTTTATAGATACATGCTTACAACTCAGAGATTGAAATCTCTTATACTCAGATCTAAAAATAGATCATATAGAATATTGATTAAAGAGTTTATTTCTTCCTTCACTCAGATATAGATAGAGGGGTGAGGGAATTTTGATCAGATCTTGATGGATCTGCTTTCTCCTAATCTTTGCTTTAATGAATCTGATTCAACCTGACTTAGCTTATTCAAAGCTTCTTGAAAGAGAGAACCCAGGTTGAATCTTCTTGAGAAGTTGGTGTAGATACAGCTTCTTCCTCCTTGCAGAATTAAATATGCAAACACCGATAGATCTGATGAGATGCTGTCTACTTCTCTGATTTTGAATCAGAATCTTCTTATAGTATAGAATTCTGTGAATTCTTCTTGGAGTGATTTCTCCTTCTTATTTTCCCTTTTTTCTTCCTTTTTTTCATTCTGTGATAGATCAGCTCTTTTTATAGATCTCGTCAGAGGCAACCGGCTGATCCGGTAGTTAACTGACATCTGACAATTCTGACATATCTGACAGCCTTGACGATTTTGACATATGTCAAGTCTTTAGTCTTGAGATCTGTCACTTAGAGTTATTTAACTCAACTGAATGTGTCGAAACATAATTATAGTATGTGTCGACACAATTTCCAGGGTATCGACACAACTCCTTTGATGTTGTTGACAAACTTAAGAATCTGTCGACATAGCTCTTTATTCAGTCTCGACACAACATTTGTAGAATGTGTCGACACAAGTCCTGTATGTCGACACAGCTTCTCTATTTATAACTAATGTCGCCTCAAATTCTGTATGTCGACACAAGTCCTGTGTGTCGACACAGCTTCTTCTGCTAATGTCAGCACTTCTAGTCTAAGTGTGTTGACACTAGTCCCGAGTGTCGACAAAGCTGTTGTCCACTCAAATTCTGTGTTTTGACACAAGTCCTGTATGTTGACACAGCCTTGCTTCTAGTCTCGATGCTACTCTTTCAAAGGTGTCGACACATTATAAGTGTCTCGACACTTTTGTACTTAGAATAATTTCTGCATTCTTTAGCCTGCACAAGTAAACTCAAAATGCAATCAAATACAAACTGAAATATATAATTGAGTTATGTGAGGCTTCTCCAAATCTGGTACACAATTTTCAATGTACCCAACACCCGAGTTTGTGAAGAAGTTGGCCCGGTGGGCCACGGAGGATGAAAAAGGGGCCAGGAGGTGGTAGAGGTCCGGAGGTGAGGAGAGCTGAACCCCGACAGCAAGAACAGTAGTAACAGTTGCAACAACAACAGACGAGGTGGGGGCGCCAGGAGTCGAATAATCAGCTCGGCTGGAGGCAGCAGGAGTGGCAGAATTAGGGCCAGCGGAGAGGTTTCCACAAAGGAGACAACCATCAGGGGGGCTAGGGTCTGTTCCACCATCCAGAAGGGAGGCATGGCCAGAGGCCTCCCCTCCATAATCAGCATCAGGCTATGGTGATAGCCATGCAAAGACAGAGAGGTCAGCAGAGGAGGAGACGGGAGGTCAGGGTGGAGTTACCTTACTGCGACTTATACCAGGAGGAGGGGTATGCTACAGCTATATGCCTGGAGTTCCTCGAGATGGGGGGAAATAAGGAGCAGCAGTAGGACCGCTAGGGAGTGCGAATTGAAGAGGTCCGACCTCCAATAGAGTTCTATAAGTGTGAGGACCGGGATGATGTGGGAGCCCGAGGAGGGATCAGAGTGATCCATGGGGGGGGGGGGTGGCGGTTGAGGCTTCCCAGGAGGTAACCCTCCACACCATGTACCGAAGGAGCGTCGACTCCACATCCCAGACCCTATCTTGGAGGAGAAGATCACCTTCTCAAGGAAAGACATGCCAGATCATGAGGATCCCTTCTGTGATGCGTTGGTCATCCAGACCGCGGTCGAGAATTTCACCGTCTCCCAGATCCTCATTGATAATGAGAGATCGGTCAACATCATATTCAAGAAGGTTTTTAATGCGATGAAGGTGGAGGCCAAGAGGGTGTTGGCCTTAGATGGGCCTTTGTTTTGGTTCTATGGAGAAAGGAAGGAGGTGGAAGGAGGAGTGGGGCTCCACATCACTCTGGGGGGGGGGGAGGGGCAATCCCAAAACTATAGGTTTGTCATCTTGGATGCCCCCAGCAGCTACAACGCCATCTTCAGACAGCCCCTCATCAGCGCCTTCCACTGCGTCCCCTCATCTTTTCACCAATGCTTGAAGTTAAATGCCAAGGGGATCCAGGTCCGGGTCCGAGGAGACCCCAAAGTGGCGAGGGAGTGCTACGTCACTGCGGTGGACTCCATTTATTAGCAGGAGGGGGCCGAGGATATGGAGCGGAGGATGGAGGTGGCGGAGCAGGAGGTAGGAGGAGTGGAGATGGAAG
The DNA here is from genome assembly GCA_039513925.1 of Platanthera zijinensis. Classification (NCBI taxonomy): domain Eukaryota; kingdom Viridiplantae; phylum Streptophyta; class Magnoliopsida; order Asparagales; family Orchidaceae; genus Platanthera; species Platanthera zijinensis. The sequence continues at coordinate 59,210,361 of CM077086.1, forward strand.
TGGAAGAGAACCGCGCCCAGGTGGGGGTTGCAAAAGAAATCCAGGAGGAGCTGGCCGAGGCAATGACAGTAGAGGAGGCTAAGGAGGAGGTTCTTTCTCAGGAGAGGGGGATGTTGGAGAATGGGGAGAGCAATCCTGCTTGGAGGCTATAAAAGAGGTGGTGGAGATGGAAGTTCTCACCCTTAGAGGCAAGGTGGAGAAGGTGTACATCAGCGAGGGGCTGATCCCGGTGGACCAGTAGAGGATGCTAGCATGCATCCAGAAGAACGTGGACATCTTCGCTTGGAGCGCAGCAGAGATGTCGGGGATCGATGCAGACGTTTCCTGCCATCGCCTCAACCTGGATCCAGAAGCTCGCCCCATCCAACAGAAGAAGAGGTCCATCACAGACAAGCTAGCCAAAACCATCAGGGAGGAGGTGGCCAAGATTCTGAAAGCCGACTTTGTATCTGAAATCCAATACCCCGACCGGGTCTCCAATATTATAATGGTTAAAAAAGGAGATGGCTGGTGGAGAATGTGTGTTGATGCAGCCTTTAGTTTTCCTGTGATAAGTTTTTTAGATGCATTTTCAGGTTATTATCAAATCTCCTTGATCATGGGGGATGGGTGTTACTATTATAAGATGATGCCCTTTGGGTTGAAAAATTCAAGGGTGACATACCAAAAGATGATGGATCGGGTCTTCTAGGAGCAAAAGAGGTGGAACCTGGAGGTGTACGTAGATGATCTGATGATCAAGAGCCGAGAGGTAGACTCCCATCTCCAGGATCTGGAGGAGACCTTCGGCACCCTCTGGAGATACAAGATGAGGCCGAACTTCTTGAAGTATATCTTTGGGGCCAATAGGGGAAAGTTTCTAGGCCACCTTCTCACCCCCACAAGGGTGGAGCCGTATCTTGGCAAGGTCAAGGAGATCATAGAATTAGGGTCGCCTTATAATGCTAAGGAGGTCCAATGACTGACAGGAAAGTAGGCAGGGCTAAGCAGGTTCCTTTCCTGGGCTGGGGAGAAGTGCTCTCCCTTCTTCAAAGCATTAAGGGGAGGCAAGAAGTTTGAATGGACTAAGGAATACAAGGAAGCGTTCCAGGCCTTGAAGAGACAGTTAACTCAGGCCCCCTGCCCCAAGGGCCAAAGGAGGGGGAGGACCTATATTTGTATCTTAGGGTCGGAGTAGAGTCCTTGAGCTCCGTCCTGATCTGGGAGGAAGGGAAGAAGCAGCTGCCCATATACTATATAAGCCGGGTCCTAAGGAAGGCAGAGCTCCTTTATCCCATCTTGGAGAAGTTGGTCTTTGCTCTTGTCATCTCGGCCCGGAGGATCCGGTCTTACTTCCAAGCACACTCCATCCAGGTGATGACGGACCATCCCCTCGGCAACATCTTTGAGGGTGTGGAGCATTTGGGTAGATTGGCGAAATGGTCGGTAGAGTTGAGTGAGTTTCATATCTCCTTTGTCTCCAGCCTCTCGATCAAGCCCAAGCAAATGACCGACTTTCTCGTAGATTATGTGGTTGAGGTGGCGAACGCAGAACTCACTCGCCCAGTTACCTGGAAGGTGATGGTAGATGGCACCTCAGGAAAGATTTCCTTAGGGGTAGGGGTAATCTTGGAGAACCCCCAGGGAATGAAGATCGAGCAAACGATAGTGGTGCACTTTCCCATCACAAAAAATCAGGCCGAGTATGAGGAGGCAATAGAAGGATTACGCCTTGCCAGGGAGCTGAGAGTATATGATGTGGAGGTCCTCACTAACACCATGGTGGTAGCTTCTCAGATCAGTGGGGAGTTCGAGACAAGGGAGCCAACTCTCTAGTTATACTTGAATAAGGTGAAGACGGTCATCGGCATGTTCCAGACCTTCTCCATTCGACATATGCCACGGGAGGAGAATGAGTAGGTTGATCAGCTAGCTTAGCATGGTCCCCAGGTGGGGGGTACCATCACCGACCTATTCCACCTACCCATCGAAGAGGGAGAGTTGATGGAGGTGGATCAACACCCTTCGTGGATGGATCCATTCGTAACATTCCTATCCACTGGGGAGTTCCTGAAAGGGATGGATAAGAAGATGTTCAAGCATAAGTCGACATATTATCTCATGCGCGACAGGTTGTTATACTGGAAGACTCTTTCACGGATGTTGGCACGTTGTGTGGCCGAGAGGGAGGTCCAAATAATTTTAGAGGAGATCCATTCCGGGGAGTGTGGAAGCCACTCAAGGAGCCGAACCTTGGAAGGAAGGGTCATCCAGCAGGGGTATTTTTGGCCGACCCTAGGCCGGGATTCCGCATAGTTTACAAAGAAATGCCACAAGTGTCAGCTGTTTTCCCCCTCCAACTTCAACTAGCTCAGCGGCTCAGGAGTATCACGGCTGTTGGAACACCCTAATTTGGATTTGGGTCAGGATCACTATGTCTTTAAGTTCATTAGATTGACCCATCAATGTATAGCTAAGGGTCATAAGTTGTGCTAAGTCAGAGGCTCTCAGAGATTGAAGAAATCAGTCAGAGAAATCAGCAAGAAGAAAACAGAATTCAACATTAAGCTTAGGTCGACGATCGTCGAGCTCCGATCGAAGATCGTCGAGCTTAATCTTTGCTGTAACGTCGAGCTCTGGTCGACGCTTTATCTCAAGCTGCGGTCGACGTTTTATCTAAAGCTCAGGTCGACGCTTTCCAAGCTCAACTATGCTGGAACGTCGAGCTCCGCTCGACGCTAACCTATGCTGGAACGTCGAGCTCCGGTCGACGTTCTACGAACTCCGTTCGACGATTTCTGCCAAAACTTTGAATGCAAGTTTCCAGGCGGATTTTCAGGATATTCTTTGGTCCAATCAAAGCCAGCTGTCAATATTCAAATACAGCTTTATTACAGGACTATTACAGGAATATATTTATGAATATTATAGCCGTTGGAGTATCAAAAAGGAAGCAGTAATAAGTGCTGAATTAAAATGCCCGTTTCTCTTCTATCAGAATAAATATACAGAGAAACAGAGGAACAAGACACACAAGAAAAACCAAGAATAGAGATAACCTGTACAGTAAAGTTCTCTTCTCAGATTTACTGTTCCAGGAAGCCTGAAGAGACAACTACTCTACATCAGTCTGAAGGCTTACTGGAAGATCATCATCAAGGCTTCATTATTTACTCTCCAAGACAACTAACATTTCAGCCATTGCTGAAATCATCATTTGCTGGAGCAGTCATCCACTGAAGGCCTATCACCCTGTGCAAAGCTTCCACTCCTAAACCTACTGCCAATCTCAGGGGGAGCTTTGACATCAACAATCCACTTGTGCTTCTCTCATTTGATTGAGAACAGAGAAGACATCTTCACCTTTTTCTTCATTCTTTTCCCGCTGTAAAAGGGTTCTTGAACTCCCTTCAAAAGTTCTCCATCTGGTTCTGAGAGCCTTGTCAAAACTCAGTGGTGGCAAGACACCTGATCAAAAAATCTAGGTTTGGTTTTTGAGCACCTTATCAAAAGCTCATTGGTGTCAGGACACCTGATCAACTCATCCTGAGTGGATTCCTACCAAGGGTGGTAGAAGAGTGGACGTACCCAAGTTGTTGGGGAACCACTATAAAATTCTTGTGTCGTCTGGATTGCAATTTTTATTTCTTGTATTCTTGTTGTGTGTGTTTGCTCTAATCTCTAGGATAGATCTGACTTTCAATTGGTATCAGAGGGAGGTTGGTTATACAACAACTAAACTATCACTAGGTTGGTTGTTCATACAGGCTAACACCTGAACCAAAAGATCTCTGGTTTGATCCATTCTAGTTAGATTAATTATTCTATTTTTCACATAGCAAGAATATGGAATTTTCTAGCACCAGACCTCCTAAGTGCAACATAAACAAATTTGCACTTTGGAAGACAAGAATTAAATTATATATGAACTCTATTGATGAAGATATTTTTTCTTCTATTATGACAGATCTCCCAACCTCAGCAACAACAACTAAAAGGGCCAGGCTAGCTGATGCCAGAGCCATGAATATCCTAGCACAGTCATTATCTGATGACCTATTTCAGGAAGTTGTTGAATGCTCAACAGCTAAGGAGATATGGGATTCTCTTCATCAAATGGCTTCTGAACCAGTGGAAGAAATAATAGAAAGAAGCCACAACATTTTATTTGAAGAAGAAAAATTAATATTCCTAGATGTTATTTGGGATGTATCAGATGATGAATCATCATTTGAAGAAAAGAGGAGGAAGCAAAGGCCAAAACATTTTGCTTAATGGCCATCAATTCTTCCTGCAACAGTTTTAAGGCTGAACAAATAGAAGGCAAATCAAAACCTGAAGAGTATCAGGTATTATGTAACTCTGTTTTTAGTTCAGTTAACTTAGACTTTCAATTTTGCTTCCAAAGTTCAATAAAACCTGAGGAGGAAACAAAACTTCTCAGAGGAATGTTTTCAGAACATATTCTAAGAAAAAGGAAATATTTTAATCAACAAAATGAGTTCAGACCATCGAACTCAGTCTGCTTTTTCATAAATCTGATTCATAAATATAAGGATAAGCTAATTAAAATATTTTCAAATCCTTTTCTTATTTGGAACAAATTTATTAGGAAACATCTTTTCTTAGGGCTGCTTCTATCTTTTTGATATTTTGTTCAAAATTATTTTAGGACTTCTATATGTGAATGCTCTGTCAGATACTTTATATTTCTTATAGATCTTTTTCTAAATTCATCTAGATTGAGTCTTCTACTCTAGTTGCATTAGTCGGCAGTGATCATGGCACTGAGTTTGAATCTCTTCTGATGAAAAGAAATTCTATAAGAAGGAAGATATCAGACTTTATTTTTCAGATCCAGAACCCTAATAAAATTTGCTGGACAAATATCATTTTGCTGCTAACATATCCTTTTTCAAGGAGAGAGCAATCTCTACCATAGCTTTTTGCAGGTACCATCTATAATAGTTAGCTGGATGACTAAATCAAAATACAAATTTAAAAAATCATCCCAGCCTCCTCAAATCATAGTTACTGCATCAACATAGGGGGAGTTTGTAGTGCCAGCAGCAGTTAGCAACAGGAGCCAGCATTGCAAGCTTTTATTTTTATATCTCATGCTTTGTAATATTTATTTATTGTAATATTTTAATTTTCATGTAAATAGTAATCCTAACCCAAATAGGGGGAGATTGTTGGAACACCCTAATTTGGATTTGGGTCAGGATCACTATGTCTTTAAGTTCATTAGATTGACCCATCAATGTATAGCTAAGGGTCATAAGTTGTGCTAAGTCAGAGGCTCTCAGAGATTGAAGAAATCAGTCAGAGAAATCAGCCAGAAGAAAACAGAATTCAACATTAAGCTTAGGTCGACGATCGTCGAGCTCCAATCGAAGATCGTCGAGCTTAATCTTTGCTGTAACGTCGAGCTCTGGTCGACGCTTTATCTCAAGCTGCGGTTGACGTTTTATCTAAAGCTCAGGTCGACGCTTTCCAAGCTCAACTATGCTGGAACGTCGAGCTCCGCTCGACGCTAACCTATGTTGGAATGTCGAGCTCCGGTCGACGTTCTCCGAACTCCGTTCGACGATTTCTGCCAGAACTTTGAATGCAAGTTTCCAGGCGGATTTTCAGGATATTCTTTGGTCCAATCAAAGCCAGCTGTCAATATTCAAATACAACTTTATTACAGGACTATTACAGGAATGTATTTATGAATATTATAGCCGTTGGAGTATCAAAAAGGAAGCAGTAATAAGTGCTGAATTAAAATGCCCGTTTCTCTTCTATCAGAATAAATATACAGAGAAACAGAGGAACAAGACACACAAGAAAAACCAAGAATAGAGATAACCTGTACAGTAAAGTTCTCTTCTCAGATTTACTGTTCCAGGAAGCCTGAAGAGACAACTACTCTACATCAGTCTGAAGGCTTACTGGAAGATCATCATCAAGGCTTCATTATTTACTCTCCAAGACAACTAACATTTCAGCCATTGCTGAAATCATCATTTGCTGGAGCAGTCATCCACTGAAGGCCTATCACCATGTGCAAAGCTTCCACTCCTAAACCTACTGCCAATCTCAGGGGGAGCTTTGACATCAACAATCCACTTGTGCTTCTCTCATTTGATTGAGAACAGAGAAGACATCTTCACCTTTTTCTTCATTCTTTTCCCGCTGTAAAAGGGTTCTTGAACTCTCTTCAAAAGTTCTCCATCTGGTTCTGAGAGCCTTGTCAAAACTCAGTGGTGGCAAGACACCTGATCAAAAAATCTAGGTTTGGTTTTTGAGCACCTTATCAAAAGCTCATTGGTGTCAGGACACCTGATCAACTCATCCTGAGTGGATTCCTACCAAGGGTGGTAGAAGAGTGGACGTACCCAAGTTGTTGGGGAACCACTATAAAATTCTTGTGTCGTCTGGATTGCAATTTTTATTTCTTGTATTCTTGTTGTGTGTGTTTGCTCTAATCTCTAGGATAGATCTGACTTTCAACGGCTCCCTGGCCCTTCACCATCTTTGGAATAGATTTGGTAGGGCCTTTCCCCTAGGCCAGCGGGCAAAGGAGGTTCATGTTGGTGATGATCGATTATTTTTCTAAGTGGTTAGAAGTGAAGGTGTTGGCCAAGGTGACCTCCAAAGTAATCAGGAACTTTGTTTGGGGGAAGATCATTGCCGACACGGGTTGTCGCAGGACATCGTCACGGATAATGGGACTCAATTTGCCAGCTCCGAGTTCATTAGCTTTTGCGAACAGCTTGGGATTGACCTCAGGTTTGCCTCGGTCCACCATCCTAGAAGAAACGGGCATGTAGATGTGGCAAACAAGATCATTGTAAACCTCCTCAAGAAGAAAGTTGAAAATTTTGAGGGGTAGCTGGGTGGAGTAGCTTCCTTCGGTTCTCTGGGCCCCGAGAACCACTCCCATCACGTCCATGGGGGAGACCCCATTTAAGCTCTCCCACATCTGCGAGGCCATACTTCCAATAGAGTTTGAGGTGCAGACACCTCAGGTGTTCGAGGCAGAAGAAGGAAGGGAAGAATGGCAGCCTGAGAATGAGGAGGAGCTACGACTCTCCCTAGACATGGTGGAGGAGCTACGTGACCTGTCTGCCATCCGATAGGAAGAGATCAAGCAAAGAATGGCTAAATATTTTGATAAGCACATCAGGGTCAAGCAGTTCGCGGAAGGGTACTTGGTCTTAAGGAAGGTGGATGCGGCAGGAAGATCAGCCATAGTGGTGAAGCTCAACCCCAACTGGGAAGGCCCATATATTTTCAGGGAGGCTCTAAGGTCAGGAGGGTACCGTCTACAAAATATGAAGGGAGAGACCCTAAGTCACAATTGGAGTGGTAATGACTTGAAGCATTTCTATCCGTGAAAATATGTACGTCTGTTCCTTTAATGAATATGAAATCCTTTGATGCTCCAACTCTTTTGCAGATCAAGTTTGTGGCAAGTCGTATTTATCAAGCTAAGTCTTGAAATGCTTCCACCGTCAAGCTCTCACCTAGCTGATTGGGCCGGTGGTAGCGCCTGGAGGTTGGACAAAGGAAAGTTTTCTCACTCTGGGGTTAGGTCCTGAGATGCTCCCACCGCCATGCTTCCATCTAGCTGGCAGGGCCGGGATCCTCAAGTGATGTCGTTATGACCCGGAGGGCTGAGCCTGGTTGATGCTCAACACCCCCCATCAGGATCTCACCTAGCTGATTGGGCTGGTGGTAGCGCCCGGAGGTTGGACAAAGGAAAGTTTTCTCGCTCTGGGGTTAGGTACCGAGATGCTCCCGCTGCCAGGCTTCCATCTAGCTGGCAGGGCCGGGTTCCTCGAGTGACGTCATTATGACCCTGGAGGGCTGATCCTGGTTGATGCTCAACACCCACTGTTAGGATCTTATCTAGCTGATTGGGCCGGTGGTAGCGCCCGGAGGTTGGACAAAGGAAAGTTTTCTCGCTATTGGGTTAGGTCCCGAGATGCTCCCGCTGCCAGGCTTGTATTTAGCTGGCAGGGCCGGGATCCTCGAGTGACATCATTATGAAACTGGAGAAATGAGCCCGGTTCATGCTCAACACCCGCCGTCAGACTCTTACCTAGCTGATTGGGCTAGTGGTAGCGCTTGGAGGTTTACCAAAGGAAAGTATTCTTGCTCTGGATCTCAGTCCCGAGTGTTCTCCCACAGTAAAGTTCTCATCTAGCTGACAGGGCAGGGGACCTTGGTGGACATCCTTCTTCAGCCATAGAGGTTGGAAACCTGGGGAAGTCTAGAAGTCCAAGACTTCATCGAGATCTCGCCAAAATGGGGATCACGTTAAGACTGGTTCTCGCGAGAGGTATCTTATTCACGCATAAGCCTGGGGGACGAGAATCTCGCAAGATATGTCCTAAGCGACAAGTTCAAGGCAGAAAAATTATCAGCACACATGGACCTATTTGCCGAGAATGATACGAGATCTAGCCCTATACATCGAAATATTAAAGAACGGTTTGCCGGGTTAGCGCGGTGAGAAGCCAATACGGGCTCTTGCAAGACATCATGATCACGAAGAAGTGCGAGACACGCATTTTCAAGTGATGGAGCATGCAAAATCAAAGCACGAAAAGGTAAAAAACTTTACGCAACAAAACTTCGTTCTTATTTCATTATCAATGAACAGTTAAATGGCGGAAAGGGCGAAGCCCAAAAGAAAGGAAAGTTACAAAAGAAATATAAAGGGCGTCAGAGTGATGCCGATGAGCTCTCGGTCTCGCCGGTGCGTGCAGTGCTGTATTTAGGCTTAGGAATGGGAAGGAAGAGCTCCAGGATTAGGATCTCAGCCATCACCTTCTCTCCATCACTATTCAAGAACCAAGCCCGCTTCATCACCTAGAGCGAATGCCTCGTCGCCGCGATCGCATTTTCCTGTATCATTAGATTGATATCATGTAGCAAGTACAACAAAGCATCTTTCCTTTTGCCCAGGGGAGGAGGGATCAGTGAGTTGACCCATTGCTGGTTCTGAGCCCTTATTCTATGATTCTCCTCCTCAAGTTGGGCAATACGCGCGTCCTTCGCGGCATGCTGAGACACGATAAAAAGCTAATAAAGAAACAATATGCACTAGACAAAGCGGAAAAGAGAAGGCTTACCACTCCCGCCTCTCGCAAGGCGAGATCCTTTTCAGCGGTGGACAGATCCCGCGTCAAGGTCATAACTTCCTTGTTCAGCTTGGATCGCACCTCGCTCACATCCGCTAGCTGCCGCGAGAGGAGGATACCACGGCAGGCCTACATATGGGCAAGATCGATGGCGTGAAATTGAGCACGCGAGCTCTCGTAAGTGAGTTACTTCGTTAGTGCCTCGTCATAGTAAGCGGCACTGCCCCGCCCGTACATGCCGAATACGAGAGCATAGGCATGGCCTGAGACCGTCTCGCCCTCTTGCTTGGAGGGGAGCACGGTGGAGATGGAAGTCCTGTTGGCTTCCCGATCCCATACCAGCAAAGGATCGCCAGTTTCATCCAACACCTTCTCGCCTAGGCTGGAGTTCCCGTGGTCCTTGGGCATGGGTCTCTTTTTCGCTGTCAAGGTCCCACCAATCACCTCTACCACCTCCTCCGTATTCTCTCTAGTAGCACTCGCTGACAGATCCAACGCGATCTCCTTTCCCTTGGCAAGAACCGTGGTTTGTTGCTTCTTAGAAGGTGGAGGAAGGGAGGAGTCGGGTTTTTGCTTTTGACCGCTTGATCCTGGCACCTGACTTCACCGGGTGTTGGAAGGCAGCAGCGGTAGCCTTAGCGCGCGCTCTCTCGGTAGAAAGTATGACATAGGGAGGGTTGAAGGGGAGATCTCGCACCCCTGTACAAATATCAATTAGGGAATTTACAAAATGCACAATCTTTAAAGTAGCGAATGTGAGAACTATCTTGGAAGCATCTTGTCGACGTTTGTCCTCAAGAAAGGAACGTCAAAATCCTTCTCGAGGAGGTATTGGTGGAGTTTGGCCTCATGCCCACCGAGACTAGGGGCGGTATGTGGATTCCTCCTGCTGTATCAGCGAGAGCGGGAGGTTGTCGAAATCTCCATAGATGAAAATGAATTTCCTGACCCAATTGTGGTTTTTGTTGGCGAGACACTTCGCCTTCAGGTTGTTGCCAGAGAAGAAGGCGACTCCATCTCTTTGGTGCGGAAGGTAAAAAGTTTGCGGAAGACGGGGAGGCTGAACTCCATTCGCATTGACCGTAGGTAGCAGGCGAATGCAACCAGTAGTGCAATGGAGTTAGGGTTGAGTTGTGCGAGAACTATGCCAAAGTAGTGGAGGGCCTGACGGATCTCGGGCCAGATGGGGAGGCTCAACCCTACTTCAAAGTGCTCGGCAGGGATGGCGATCTCATAGGGCGATAAGCGGTTGATCATCACGTCCCTTTCCGGATGTCGCGCGGTAAAGTCTGGTGGGATGTAAAGGTTCACCAACGAGTGGTACTCTTCTTTTGACAGGCTGCAGTTCATAAAAGGGTAGTTGGCGAATGCCGCAACGCACTTGGTCCGTCCCTCGGCTTCCCTAGTCATCTCGCTAAGAGGCGAGTGCAAGAGAAGGAAAATTCACAAGGGAGTAAAAGCTATTGAAAGAGATGATTAATTCGGTAGGTAAGCATTCTATTTATAAGAGATTTTGGGTGGGAATGGGCCCAGGCGTGAAAATGTCCGGATAGCCCTTTTTTGAGATCTCGCGCTCCCTCATTTGCGCCATTAATCTGAGCAAAAAAATCAAAAGCAAAAAATGCGGCGACAAGAATAGGTGGCTGAAAAAAAAGCGAGATTGAAAGAATTTACATCCATAGTTTGTCGTTCGTACCCGGCATGAGAGCAGCAAGTCATTATTATTACATAGATAAAATAAAATAAACATAGAGTGGAAAGGCGAGTGCTGGTAGGCCCACCAGAGGACATTACTGCCATCCCCGACCTCTCCTTCCCGCCCCAGGCATCGCGCGAGTATAATAAAGAGAGCACATGGTTAGAAGCTCTCCCTGAGCGAGGTGTAGCTGATCTTCAGCTCTCGCAAGAAGAAGGCTGAGATAGTCTGACCTGCCACCTGCTTCTCCCCCTAGGGTGGCAACCAAGTGCGTATAGCTGTTCTCTAAGCTAAGGAGCCGCTTCTCGGTAGACTCTTGGTTCTCCTGTATTCGGTTTACCATCTCGCGCAGCAACAAAGATTGCTTCCGGAGTACCTCCAACACCTACCGCTTCATTCCCTCGACATCTTTCGGGTCGCCTAAGTACTCGGTAATTGAATCCAGGGTAGGGAGAGGCGAGATCTCCTCCTCATCGATCTTAACATCAGTAGAGATCTCGCGGTACCTTGCGTGAAGTGTTTTTTAGGTACGCCTGATTCTCACGCCTCGTGGAAAGTAAGTAGGGTTTGTTACCTGGTCCACCGCTCGCGTCCTTATCGAAGGGTCGGCGAGAAGTGTCGGGTCATCCTTCGAAGGGAGTGTCGAAGGTTATATTCCCTTTCCCAAGCCCGGGGGGAAGCTTGTTTGTTCAGCCGCAGAAGCATTGACCTGCAGAGGAAGGATGGACACGGTATCCGCTAGGAGTCGAAGGTCCGAGACGGGATCTACAGGCGTTTGGTGGGTAGGGGATCTCAGCACGTAAAAAGATCCCGTGGTTCCAAAAGAGGGAGCTGCGAAGAAAAAGCAGGTGATCCATATGATGAAGGGCAGAAGATAAGAAGGCTTACATTTCTGTCGAAGGGAGGCATTCGATTTCGGCGTCTGGATCTGCGGGGTGATCTCGCGAGCCGCCTCATCATTCTCGATCATGCGCGAGTGCGGTTCAACACTCTCTTCCCCAGCTTCTTTTTCTTTTGGTGGGATCTGCGACAAAAGTATTAGTATCCTTCTCTACCCAAACAAGTAGTAGAAGGCGAGTGGACTCACCAGAAGAATCCCGGAGTTGGAAGGCTCCTGCGAGACCGACTCCTCTTTAGTCAAATCACGTCTGACCACTTTTGCCTTTTTCATCTTTGGGGAGGACCCCGAGACTTTTCGCATAAGCCAAGGGGAGAATGAACCCATCAAGGCCTAATCCTTGGAACGGACAGCGTTGAGGCGATCCATAGCTTCCTTAGAAAGTGACATCTCCATGGAAGCGAGAACCGAGAAAGCCAAGAAGGGGCAAGGCAGCCTTGACCCCCGCTGAGAATATATATAAAACCATGGAGGGACCCACAAAAGATTCCTTTCCAGGATAGCAAGCACTCATCGAATATGTAGGGTTGGATGATTCTTTCCTATATTTTGCAAAATCTCGCAAAGAGCGGGGATTGTGTACAACCCCGTATTCGCTGAGTGGGACCTAGGGGCCGGGACCCCAACTTTGAGCTTGCTCTCAACTGAGTGGGCCAGGCGAGTTGAATAAGCGGAAGGGGTCCCGCCCTGGGTCATGCGAAAGGGGTCTCACCCAGGGAAGGTCGGGGGGGGGGGGGGGCGAGAGGTATGAAAGATTCGCTAGTGTTCTTTAAATCCCGCATTCGCCACAGGAGGATATCGCAGGGGCGAGTGTCTGTCTTCTCCAGCACACACCCCTTTAGACTAGTGGTGCCCCTATGGACCACTCTCCCAGTGGGATCCAGAGGTAAAATTACCTTGATGCCCCTATCATGCTGTATATAGCCAATCAGAGCAGTGGAGTTTGGCTATTTGTAGGCCATTTTCAGAAATTTATAAATAGACCCAAAGGGGTACTTCAGAAAGCATGCTTACTTATGCCCCGGCCTTCTTGCGCTTTCTGAGGTATCCTTAGATCGACATTTGGCTAGGGAGGGGAAGCGCTCTAAGATCTTCCGAGTGTGTGGTGGGACTTCCACGCCGAGCCCTTGGGTCTGTCCCCCATTCTTTTTCCTTAGTCATTTGGCTCGCGAGAGAAAAGTAAGTGTGTGATCACCCCTTCCCCAAGGGTGAACTCCATAGAAGCCGAGTTTTTGGTTTTAACATTCTTCATCTCCAGGCTAAGGAACTTTGATTTGTTGCCTGCCATGTGCTTTGAGCATCCTGAGTCCAAGTACCACACATCTTCCTTGTCCTTAGCCTACCAACACACCTAAAAAGAGGATGAGAGTAAAGATCTGGTTACCTAAGTGTTTCCTCCCATAGTGTAGGTAGAAGCCTTAGGTACCCAGACTTGTTTAATAGAACAATGTCCTGTCTTCCGACAAGTGTGAGTGGTGTGACCAAATTTATTACATTTGGCATACGAGATAAAAGAAGTTGAATGATTTTTCAAAATAACTTTTGAACTCTTACTGGAAGTAGGATTTTCAGTAGATTTATAATTTTCATTTTAAAAAGACGAATTTTTGAATTTTTTCTTATCGCTGGCCACAGTGGCTGTCGCTGGGCGATAGTGTCAGAAAGTGTATCTGAGTCCAAATTTTGTTAAACCATAACATTGATTTGCCAAAATAATATCCAGTGATTTTTGGCCCATTCCAAACTTTTTAGTGGCCACTTCTAAATCACGAACTCGGGCTTTCAAGGCGATATTTTCAGCAAATAATTTACTGCATCAGTTTGTAAAATCCTTCTTACTCCCTCCAACTTGGGATTGCAAAAGTTTTAGAGATCTTTCTAAGGTCCCCTTTTCCTTTATGAGACAATCAATACGAGACCGATACTTAGAAAGATCTTTCTCAAGTTCTAGTATTCTTGTCGAAGATGGGCAATCCTCTTGACACGTATCTTTTGCCTTCCCAAGTACTTCTAACTCAGTTGTTAATTTTTTATTTTCATTTAATAAATTTTTATTTTTAGATTTTAGTAGCTTAATTTCATTTAAGCTTTTGTCAAAATATTTACATATTATTAAAAATTCAGAATATAAATCTTCATAGGTTGGAGGAATTACCTCAGTGTCGCTCTGGACACTATACTCGTCATCAGATGATGAGACGTCCTTTCCCATCAGGCACATGTTTTCCTCCTCTTCAGGTTCTCAACTCGAACTGCTTGACTCCTCAGAAGTGACGTCATCTCAAGTTTCAGCCTTCAGAACTTTTTTCTTATCTTTCTTCTTGTGCCGCTTCTCCTTCAGCTCTTTAAGATACTTTGGGCACTTGCTCTTTATATGTCTAATTTTCCTATAGTGGTAACATTCAGGTGGTGGTTGCTCTTCATCATCCTCTCCATCATCTTGGGATTTACCTCTCCTGTACCCAGATTCTTTCTTCTTGAAAAACTTTCTAAAAAAATTTCTTCTTTCAAGATTTCTCATGAACTTCCTGAACTTCTTTGCGAACAAGCTTTCCTCATCTTCTTCATCATTCTCATCAGACTCACTTTCCACTTTCTTCTTGGACTTCAACGCCAATGCTTTCTTTCTTGGATCCAAATTATATTCCTGTTGTTGAATCCTCAGTTCTACCTCATAAGTCATCATATTTCCTACCAGGTTCTCAAGTTGAAGTGTCTTTAGATCGTGTGCCTCTGAGATGGCAGTCACTTTTGGGTTGAACTTTAGGGGAAGCGATCTAAGGATCTTCCTCACTAAATCTCTGTTTGAGAAACTTTTTCCAAGAATCTTCTTCCAAGAATCTTCGAGTCATTCATGATTTTGCTGAGCCTCGTATACATGGAGTATACATCTTCATCGACCTCCATTTTGAACTTCTCAAATTCTGGCTCTAATTGGAAAAGCTTTTAGTCCTTTACCTGTGATGTACCTTCATTAGTAACTTCAAGTAGTTTCCAAATATCATACGCAGTTTCACAAGCACATACAAGATTAAATTCAGTTCTATCTAACGCACAGAATAAAGCATTCATTGTCTTAGCATTATTTTTTCATCAAAGCTTATCAATATCATCCCATTTGTATTTAGGTTTTGTTGAATTTTTCAGATCTTGGAATGAGCAGGGGTTATCTCAACTTAGAATGCTAAAACACAACCAGAGACACATGTAGTAATAAGAATCTTTATTTATCATAACAATCTTCTTACAAGGCGAGACATACATGTCGAGACATTATTTCACCAATGTACTAAGCAGAGAAAAAATACAAGGCAAACCTAACCGCGCAGACTCAAGGGTAACCGCCGATTCCACTACTTCACTATGGAGTCCGCACAGACCGCCTAGTCCGCCAAACCGCGAACTAACCGAGCGGACAGACCGTTATTCCAATGTAAGCTCTACTCGCCGATCAGCAAGACTCCTAGCTGCCTGACCGCGCGATCTGCTGCTGCCGAACTGAACAGGTCGCCTGAACGACTTATTGAACCCCGAAATAAGTTGCCAAAGAGAAGACCGCCAAGTCGCTGTCCGCGACCTACTATTTACCATCAGTTGCTTAACCGCAGAGTCCGCACTGTCCCTGACAGCATCAGAGCCATATCCTGGCTTTCCAGCGCTATCCGAACAACCTGTACAGCACAAACCAGTCAACTCCATTAACCCGGGCGGATACCAAAATCCAGTCCGCAGCAATGGTCCGCGGGCTAACTTACCGTTCATTCGCTCTACTCTTGACGTGACGGAGGGGTCCTATTTATAGGCACGATGAGGAGTGTGGTCACCGCCCTAGCCGATAGGATCACCTCCACTATCCCGCGACAAACACCAAGCAGTCTGCTTAGTCCTTCGCGACCTTGTGCAAAAGCCAGTTTGCCTCAGCATCACCAAGGCCGAACTGAATTCCCAGTCCGCCTTGTCGCCAAAGGCCGCAAGACATGGTCGACATCCCGCAAGACTCTACATCAACATTGCCTGTCTGCCATCCCGCGGAGACCGCACAATCCACTCCCCCCAACTTTTCTGCCAAGGCACCAAGCCAACTATCGAACTCGGCGGACAATGAACGCAGTCCACCCACCTTGCGGACACAGCATCAGACCGCATAACTCCGAGTCTGCAGCTAGGCATCAAGCTGACAGCTGCCGGACTCAGCGGACAAGGCTCCAGTCTGTGCGCCGTGGCGGAAACTTCTCCAGTGAACATTCGCCAAGCAAGCAGCCAACCCACAGGGCAACACCTGCCGAGCTTGGCGGACTAAGAAGCAGTCTGCGCACTACTACGTGATATCCCCGGACTGAGCCAACCATGGACTTGGTTCAGAACCAACAAAGTCCACACCACTAGAAACTAGGGCCAGTCTGCACTTAATGGCGGACACTGGTACCAGTCCGCCAAGCCCGGTGAACTCCATCATCAATTCGCCCTAACCGGCAAACCCTACGGCTACCCCCAGCCGCACCACAAGAGCTAGACGTAGGCATCTGCCATGCCGGTCTGCCGAGCTACAGTCTAGTCCGCACCTTGCCGGACACCGCGGATAGAAAACCTATTTGCCCGGTTACCATCTGGGAACATCCTGCTGCCTAAGCAAAAACCGGTCTGGCTGGCTGCCTCCTTTGTTCGCACAGGCCGCGCGAACAGATCGCCAAGGCCACCACTTCTAGCACATCCGCAGACTTGATTAACTGTCAGTCCTGTCTGCGCAGTCCGCGTGGACAAGTCGCTCTGGTTGCCCGACCATCAGCTAACCGCTGCCTTATTGCCGACCTGCATATCCGCCTATCCAGACCGCACAGGCCGCGCAGATAGAATTACCAAGTCGCGCAATCTGCCACTTTCACTTCACAATTTTCAACACTCCCCCTTGAAGTGAGAAGTGGCAAGCAACCCCAGCAGTTCCCGTAACCATGCACCTGGTCCCTCTGATAGTGCCTCCGAGAAGATGTCAAAGATATAGTCCTCGCCTTGCCTATCTTGGACCATAAGGGATCCCTCCAACATCTCCCAAAAGGAGCCATGCTTCCCTCTACCTTCTTTAGCTTTGACCTCCACTTATGCGTCACAGGAGTATCATCAATGACCTTGGGCACAAGGTCCAAAGCCTCGTCTCCCTTAAGAATAGTCACATCCTCAATCTTGGTGTCAACCACCTCCTTGACTCCAGCGGTGTCCTCACAGCTAGAAGATCCTTGCTCAATCTGAGGGCCTGCAAGGAAACATGAGATGAAGCTCACCGAGTTTCCTTCACTGTATCGAGCTGGTGGGATGGTGATCCTCTTCGATCTCCGAAGACCTTGATCACGACTAACCACCTCCGCTGCAACTCCTAAACTAGCTCCAATCCCAGGCAAACCTGGAGCATTGCTCCCCTTGGTATCTGAATAAGAAGCCACCACCTTGGAACTAGAAGCACTTGGAGCATCGCTCCCCTGCTTCCTGAACCACAAACACCTGGAGTATAACTCTCCTTGCTTCCTGAACCAGAAGACACCGTCTTCGAACCAGAAGCACCTAGAGCATCACTCCCCTTGCTTCCTGAACCTGACGACTTTGCCCTGGAGCTAGAATAGCCTGAATCTCCTAGTTACTCAGGCAGCTTCAACTGTATTTTTGCAGCAGCCTCCTCATGCCCATTATCTAACCCTCTCACCTCTAACTCAACATGTGAACTATCCCAGTATGACGTCAGCTCATCGAAGACAACATCTCTCGACACGATGAACTTCTTCGTTACTGGATCCATGCACCTCCATCTCCTCTTCCACTCATCATACCCAACGAAGACTAGCTTCGTCTTGAGAGCACCAGGAGATTGTACATAGTAGGTAGAACCAAACACTCGAAAGTGCCTCACACTGGGCTTTACCCCGAACATCAGCTCATACAGAGTCTTCACATTGATCGAATTTAGAGGCATCTTATTGATGACATGCACCGCGCAGGCCATCCCTTCTGCCCAAAAGGCCTTAGGAATGCCTTTGCATCGAAGCCAACACTTGCAGGTCTCCGTCAACAAACAGATCATCTGATCTGCAACACAACCTTGTTGCGAAGTATATCCATAAGAGAGCTCTCTCTGGATGTCATGCTTTCTGCAGAAGTTAAAGAACTCGGCAGAACCGAAACCACCTCCGATTCCTGTTCTCAACTTCTTGATCCGCAAGCCAAGCTGACCCTCCAAAAGCTTATTGAACTCTACAAACAAGCAAAACATGTTCGACTTCTCCTTCATGAAGTATACCTAAGCATATCTTGAGTAGTCATCAACTAATAACACATATACCTGCTGCCTCCAAGACTGGAAGTGATGGTCGGCCCTAGCAACCTCCCATGGATAATCTCCAATGACCTTTTGCACTTTGTCTGTGACTTATCAACCTTGAAGCGATCAGATTCTCCGGGTTGACATTCCGTGCAACCACGACCGTCCCCGAAGGATAACAAGTTAGGCAAGCCTCCTACAAGACTTTTCACCGCCATTGCTTTCAGTTTGTCCATCCCCACATGCCCAAGTCTTTCATGTCAGATAGCTGCACTATCAATGGTCTTCATCCGATCAGAATTTGTTGACGTCTCAACTAAGTTCTTCCCCTTACTCCCAAAATGAGAAACATTTGCGGAGTGAAGACCTTACACTCCTTCCTGATGTGTCCATGCTGCTTGCATCTATAAGCACCTTGGTCCTTCCTTCCTCTTCCCATCATGCCTAAGAGAATCACTCCTCTCTTGCTGATATGAAGTAGAAGGTCCATCCTCCGCAGCCTCCTTCCCTTCCTTGTTGAACAACCCAGCAAGAGAAATCCACATCTCCGCAGCTGACTGACATCCGTCGATGTGGTCCAAGAGCTCTGATGAGATCAACTGCTTGAGGATCCCTTCCGCTTTCGCGTTTCTCTCCTCCCAAGATCTCATCTTTTCAGCATTGCCAGTGACAGTAATAGTTCTTTGCCTTTCTGCTTCGCAAACCACCTCTCAGAGGTCCTCACCTAGAAGAAAGCTCTCCACACAAGACATCCACTTCTTGAAGTTTGTCTAAGTTAGGAGATCAATACCAAGATCTCTTCCTAGTCCTGCTTCCATGGTCCAACACTGGTTTCCTCTTCACAAGAGCAATAACAACTTCTAGTTGATCACTGCTTATCCATTCCAACCTGCCTATGATACCATGTTGAATTTTCCAGATCTTGGAATGAGCAGAGGTTATCTCAACTTTGAATGCTAAAACACAACCAGAGACACATGCAGTAACAAGAATCTTTATTGATCACAACAATCTTCTTACAAGGCGAGACATACATGGTGAGACATGATTTCTCCAATGTACTAAGCAGAGCAAAAATACAAGGAAAAACCTAACTGCACGGACTCAAAGGTAGCCGCCGATTCCATTACTTCACTACGGAGTCCGCACAGACCGCCTAGTTTGTCAAATCGTGAACTAACCGAGCGAACAGACCGTTATTCCAATGCAAGCTCTACTCTTCGATCAGCAAGCCGCCTAGCTGCCTGACCGCACGATCTGCTGTTGCCGAACTGAACAGGTCGCCCGAACGACTTATTGAACCCCGAAATAAGTTGCCAAAGAGAAGACCGCCTAGTCGCTTTCCGCGACCTGCTGTTTACCACTGGTTTCTTAACCACAGATTCCGTATTGTCCCTGACCGCAATCAGAGCCATGTATTGGCTTTCTAGCGCTATCCACACAACTATTCATTCGCTCTACTCTTGACATGACAGAGGGGTCCTATTTATAGGCACGATGAGGAGTGTAGTCACCGCCCTAGCCAGTAGGATCACCGTCACCATCCTGCGACAAACACCAAGCAGGCCGCTTAGTCCACGACGACCTTGTGCGAAAGCCAGTTCGCCTCAGCATCACCAAGGCCGGACTGAATTCCCAGTACGCCTTATCGCCAAAGGCCGCCAGACATGGTCGACATCCCGCAAGACTTTACATCAACATTGCCTATCTGCCATCCCGCGGAGACCGCACAGGCCGCTCCCCCCAACTTCGCTGCCAATGCACCAAGCCCACTGTCGAACTCGGTGGATAATGAACGCAGTCTGCCCGCTTTGCGGACACAGCATCAGACCGCATAACTCTGAGTCCGTAGCTAGGCATCAAGCTGACAGCTGCCGGACTTAGCGGACAAGGCTCCAGTCCGCATGCCGTGGCAGATACTTCTCTAGTGAACATTTGCCAAGCAAGCAACCAATCCATAGGGCAACACCTGCCGAGCTTGGCGGACTGAGAAGCAGTCCGCGCACTACTGCGCGATATCCCCGGACTGAGCCAACCATGGACTTGGTTCAGAACCAACCAAGTCAACACCACTGGCCACTAGGGCCAGTCCGCACTTAATGGCGGAAACTGGTACCAGTCTGCCAAGCCCGGCAAACTCTAGCATCATTCCGCCTTAATCGGAGAACCCTACGACTACCACCAGCCGCACCACAAGAGCTAGACAAAGGCATCTGCCATGCCGGTCTGCCGAGCTCCAGTCCAGTCTACACCTTGCCGGACACTGCAGATATAAAACCTATTCGCCCGGTTACCATATGGGAACATCCTGCTGCCTGAGTAAAAACCGGTCTGGTTGGCCGCCTCCTCTGTTCGCATAGACCGCGCGAACAGACCGCCAAGGCCGCCACTTCAAGCACATTCACAGGCTTGATTAACTGCCAGTCCTGTCCACGCAGTCCGCGCGGACAGATCGCCCTAGTTTCCTGACCATCAGCTAAACACTGCCTTATTGCCGACCTGCCTATCCACCTATCCAGACCGCACAGGCCATGCGGATAGAATTCCCAAGTCGCGCAATCTGCCACTTTCACTTCACAATTTTCAACAGGTTAGTCCATACTAACACTTCCAACTATAATTATAGGAGGAGTGTAGCATGTTTCTATCATGCCCAACACTTCAATATCTAAAGCTATTAAAAAGCACCGCATTCAAGCTTTCTAATAGTTATAATCAGTGTCCATGAATAAGGGAGGTCTACTTATCTCTTGCCCCTCAAAAAATGCGTGATTGTTTTGCGCCATTACTCTCGGTGGTAAAACCGATTTCGGAGTAACTTGGCTCTGATACCAATTATTGGATCGTGAGGCGCCCTTAGAGGGGGTGGGCGGTGGGGGGGGGGGGGTGGTGAGTGGATGGGTGGGTGCGTGGGTGAATAAGAGTTAACAATTTTTTTCTTATCTAAACAGAGTTTACTCGATAAAATCAGCAAAGAAGTCAAGAATAACTTTTCATAAATAGAAACAATAATAATTTATTCCAAAAGTTCTAAATCTGAATACAATACATCTCTATAGAGGTAGAGACAAAGGCTTATGAAAAATACAGTTTACTTTTGATTTCACCGGTCGTTCTACCATGAACTAGCAGGCTAAAGCGTCTCTCTCCCTAGATCTTGCTACTAGCCTCCCCTTTATCTAACCATGATTTAGACGCTGCACACAAGATAACGATTTCCCCCTAAGTCGCACAAGGACTTGGACGCCACGCACAAGGAGATGATTTCTCCTAAGCCACACAAGGACTTAGACGCCACACACAAGGTGACGATTTTCTCCCTTAATTATAATGGAAATAAAGTACTAAACAAAATGAAAACTTTAGAATTAATAATTCCCTCTAAACGAAGCGTTGAAGATGCTGACGAATCCTTGCCAGGGTTGCTTCGAATGTCGTATACGAGCCGTCGATCTTTCGCGCTTAAACCTTCTTGGGAGAATGGAGTAATTCTGAATGTTGGAGCTCTCTAGATCAGTTGCACAGGAAGGAATACTCCAGATAATTAAATTCGTGATCTCCACAAAAAAATAAGTCATTTTTATATTCTGGGGATATCGCCTAGCGACATTGGCTGTCGCCAATCGGCGACATCTTATCCTGCTGACACGTGTCCCACATATTTGCCATTTTTGCATCCCAAATCGATCATGTCCAATCGTGCACTGTCTCATGACGATATCGATGTTGCCGGGAGACAACGACAATAACGCACATAGACATTGAGTGTGTTGAGTTCACTCAACGCCACACTATTTGGTCCACTATTGCCAGGTGGCGATACTGGATGTCGTCGGGCGACAATGCCTTAGCTCCTCTATTCTGACCCGAATCAAAGCCTAGATGCTATTTGTGTTAGACCTGTGATATTTGCACATCATAAACACCATATGATCAAATACAATTGAGATTTGGTATTAGCAAACTACGAAGCATGGAACGCATGCTCCAATACTACCATCACCTTCCAAGGAACAGGGGGAGTGAGCTCTGCCTCCTCCACCCCGACCATATAATCAGCTAGGAAGTCGGCCATCGCTTGAGCCTTGATCGAAAGGCGGGGAACAAAAGATGTATAAAATTCACTCAGTTCTATCGACCACTTTGCCAACCTTCTCAAGTGCTCCACCCCCTCAAAGATGTTATGGAGGGGATGGTCAGTCACCACCCGGATAGAGTGTTCCTGGAAGTACGGACGGAGCCTCTGGGCCGAGATTACCATGGCGAATTCCAAGTTTTCAAAGATAGGGTACCTGAGCTCTGCCTTCCTCAGGACCCTACTCACATAGTAGATTGTGAAAGATTTGGTTTAAAGATCCTAAACACCTAGGGGGTGAATAGGTTCAAATCCAATTTTAACTTAGACAATTAAAATGTTTATCTCAACATAGCTAATTAAGCAACAATTAACACAACACATGATAAAATAAGCACAAAAAAACACAGCACAACACACAGTGTTTTATAGTGGTTCCCTAATTTGTGGGTACGTCCACTCTCCCCCTTCACCTATCCAACCGAGAGCTGGATTCGGCCAAACTTCCTTCCACTAACTAAGATCCTCAGATCTTACAACTCAGAAGCCAAATGGTTCCTACAGCTCAGACTTCTTCAAGTCCTACAACTCAGATTCTTCCCAAGAATCCTACCTCAGGCAAACAACCCTACCTCAACCCTTATCACCAGGCCTGAAACTCAGATCACAAAGATCCTACCTCAGGCACTCAGCTCTACATCAGCCTTTATAAATTTTGGCTTACAACTCAGAGAGATAATTCTCCTACACTCAGATCTATAAAAGATCTTACAGGAAAAATTGATTGTTAAGATGATAAATCCTTCACCTAAGTAGAGAAAGAAAGGGGTGAGGGCTTCTTGATCAGATCTTGATTGATCTGATCTCTTAAGATCCAACCTGTCTTAGCTTCTTCAAAGCTTCTTGAATCTGAACAAAGTTAGGTTGATCTTCTTATGAAGTTGGAGTTGATCCTCAATCCAGCTTCCTTCTTCTATTCAGAATTAGATTTGAATTCTTCTTGCAGACATGTTCAAGATCTGTCTTCTCTTGATGACTTATAGATATCAACTGTTAGAAAAATATTAAGTCCCTTTTTTTATCTCCAATTTGTTTTTACGATAGAACAAGTCTTTATATAGATCCCATCTGAGGTTACGGTTGATCCGGTTCATAACCGCCTTCTGACAATTCTGATAGATGTGACAACTTTGTTAGTTATGATAGCTGTCAAGTTTTCAGTCTTGATACCTGTTACCACATTGTACTCTATCTCAGTAGAAAAGCGTCGAGACAATACTTCATATGTGTCAACATAAATAGACCATGTGTCGACACAAATCTCGATGATGTCGACACAGCTCACACAATGTCGACACAACCCTTCTTTATCTTCTCGACACAGCTTCTGTAGAATGTGTCGACACAAGTCCTGTGTGTCGACACAATAGCTTCTAGTCTCGACATAGTTGGTGTTGACAGAATTCTTGTGTGTGTCGACACAAGTCCTATGTGTCGACACAATTAATGCCGACAGAATTTCTTTGTGTCGACACATGTCCTGTGTGTCGACACAATCTGGCTTCTTGTGTCGACACATTTCCTTCACAACTGTCGGTACTTGTACTTAGAATGTTTTTCTACATTTCTTAAACCTGCACATTGAAACTCAACATCCCATCAAATACACATTGATGTATATCATTGAGTTAAGTGAGGCTTCTACCGAATAAGGTACATAGTTTCCAATATACCCAACAATCTCCCCCCTATTTAGAGAAGTCATAACCCTTAGTCAATGATATACACCACTTATAATAAAACAAAGATTATGATATATAAAATTATTACTCAGATAGGGTAACTCATAAGCAGAAATAACATGTAATATCATCAGAAAACATGATAAAATATAGTAAACAAGAATCAGTTTTAAATTACAAGGATTTTAGAACAAAAGATTACATAGTTCTAAACCTAGTCAATCTATCCCTAGGATTGATCAGGCTCCTTGATGACAATTTCTTTGCCAGACTGAATTCTAGCTTGTACATTAGCTCTGGTGTCATCAGCCAGCTTCTTTCCTTTCAGATCCTTCTTCTTGAGCTCTTCAGCCTTGATCTTTTGCCTTTCAAGATAATGAAAAGGCTTTGGGAAATACTTGCCAGGCTCCACAGAGTTAGCAGGTATCTTCCCATCTCTAAGGTCTCTTATGAACTAATATATGGCATCTTGCCGCTCCTGATATTTGCTTAATTCCTGTTCAGAATACCACTTGCCTCTATCATGCATATTCTCTTTAACAGCATGCCAAGCAGTAAGAATAATATTTGTGGAGGTTGGATTCCATTGTTCAAAATCAGGCTTTAATTCTGCCTATTCTCTGAACCTTTTCTTAGACAGCTGAGCTTCTTTCTGAGCATCCCTTGATCTTTGTGCTTCTTGTTCTCTTTATAATGTAGCTGCATGCATTTTAATTTTTCAAGAATAACATTATGTGCCTCCTGTGGAGGGATATACATTTGATTTACTGCCTGCTGGATTTCTTCAAAATAAGAAAGGGGATAAATGACTTGGGTTACTTCCTGCTGAACCCCTTCAATATAAGCAGGTTGAATTCCAGATTCAGTAGTGTTGTCATCATTACAAAGGGTTGGATAACCAAGAGTTGCTCTGATGTTATTGGTTATCCATTTAGCATTATCTGAGCTTGCTTTGACTAATACTCTCCCCCCTTTATGACTTCTCTTTCTATATGGTCTCTTAGATCATCCTTTTGAAACCTTACCTGATCAGCCAGATAATTTGTTCCTTCTTTGTAGTAGGTCCTGAACTTTTGCATTTGATCAGAGATAGCTTTTTGAGATGCCTGGATTGCTGTTTGGACAGCTGCTAAATCTTCTTTGATTTGCTTGTCAAACTCAGACTTTACTGTAACCATTTGTTCAGTGATAGCAGTTGCTTTACTCCCTAGATCTTTTAGAATAGTATTATGAGAGTCTACTAGATTTTCATTCATTCTGAGTTAGTTTTCCGGGACATAACCTTGTTTGACTGCAATGTCCTCTATTGCAGTCTTGATCTCCTGTTGTTGCTTGGCAAAGTAGACAATAACATTACCTCCCTTATGGAAGCAATCTGTCATCTCTTTTTTATTCTGATTAACTTCAAATCTGATGGATTTGATATCCTGGGCCAAGTGGAATTGCAGATCTTTATTGTTTTCATCCACATATTTTTCAAGAGCAACTCTTTGTGCATCCAATTTCAATTGCAGTTGCACCATCAGTGAACTGAAGTCTACTACATGAGCTGGTGTTTATGGGGCAATCTGCAAGGCTTTCCTATATCATGAGCTCCTCTTCCTGAGCTCCACAAGTTTCTTTTTCTTTGCCCTGGAGGATTCTTCATCTTTAGAGGAATCAGATGAACTAGCTAATTCCACTGTTTCTTTTGGACTAGAGGCAATGATTGGCATGTCCCCCTCAGTTCTTGCTCCTTGTAAGTCAGGAAATAATTCTTCCAGAGTTACCTCTTGTTGCATTTGAACTGAAGGAATAACTTTCTCATTCTCATCAGATGGATCTCCCTGGAAATCAAAGTCCTCTTCCTGGGTTTTCTCTTTACTAGGAGAGTTTTGTTGCTCAGAATGATCAGGATCAAACATATGCACATTCTGTGCTTCTTTCTCAGTAGTGGTGGCTGCAATATTGTTGATTTCTGAAACTATGTGCATGACTGTGTCAGTTGCATTATCACTATCCAGTTCAACATAATTTTCACCTCCCCTAGGTCTGATATCTGTGGATTTTTACGTTCATGGACAAGTGTACTTTCAATGTTGGCTCCCCCTGGAGATGATACCACCTGGTTGTCTGGAACTTGGATGGTCTCCCCTTGTGCCTGAACCTCATAGTCAGGTGATGGTGTAGGTGATTTACTTTTCCTTGGTTGTTCTTCATCTATGCTGAAGTCAACTTACTCTTCTGAATCACTAGAGGATTCAGGGAGCTTGACTGGTGTGTTCTTTTCCTTAATTTTCTTTTGTTGTTTTTGAGGTGAAGGAACATCTTTAGTCAATACCCTTTCCCATTAGACAAGATTCGTAAGTCCATCTTCCTCATGCGATTAATCTTAGAATTAGTAGTCTGATTAATCACTTCTGGAATATTGATAGACAGATACATGCTTAGTATTCTGCCCAGATTAGGTTTCTTGAGACTTTCTTTGATTTTTTTCAAACACAACAACAGACCAGTCAGTTTTCACCTTGAATATGACTCTAGTCATGAGATTGAACATATAGGCTGAAATCCTATCATGTCCTCCTGATTTGCACAAAATAACCTTGCCGAGAATCTCAGACTAGAATTTGCCCTGGGAATTCATCCCTTCCTGTTCATAGATGATCCAATCTTGGTAGTGGGATCCAGTCCACACCATTGGAGAGCATCTTTTGTCATGGAAGATGCTATATCATCTTCTTCCTTAATCTTGGGAAGTTGAAGTGTTTTACGTAAACTCTTCAGTGTGAGTTTTACCTTAGTACCTTGGACAAATGATTTAATCTTCATGCCCTTCGAATCCAATGATGCTGATGAGTAGAATTCAAGAACCTCCTTCTTCCATATCCTGGTAGGTTCTGAGACTAGGTACTCCAATCCATTGTCGGTGATTAGGATAATCACGACTTTGATTTCTTGTGTGGCAGTCTCAAACGCATTGCGAACTAGTTCATATCCCTCAATCACTTTGTCTTCCATCTGTGGTGCCATGGATGAAAGAGAGAGAAGAGAGTAAACTGTAGAATATCTTGTCGACACAGGGTTTAGAGTCGAGAGTTCTGGATAGCACAGTCGACTAGATTTTGTTTTCTCCTATTTATAGAATTCTTGTGAAGGATAGGTCAAAATACGCGCCTAAATAAGAATCTTATGAGTCGACATAATATTGTATGAGTCGACATAAACTACTTAGGTCTCGACAGAGAATTGTAAGTGTCGTCATGCCTATGTGTCGACATAGATTTTTGTGTGTCGACACAGAAATCTTCTAATATAAGGTCTCGACAGAGTTATGTCGACACAAACCTTTTCTGTCGACACAGATTTTATTTCTGTGCTGACACAGTTTATTCCTTTGTCGAGACAACTCGCTGATATTGTCGACACAGTGAGCTTGTGTCGACACAAACTTTCTAACTTAGCCAATTTTTTTGAGAAATTTTGTGCTGACCTAACATTTTATTCTAGGTTTAACATACCTAATTCAATCTTAAGATAATTGAATTTACTTTCATCCAGAGGTTTTGTAAATATGTCAGGAATTTAATTGTTAGTGATGACAAATTCAAAACTTATGTCTTCTTTTTCAACATATTCTCTAATGAAATGAAACCTGATTTCTATATGCTTAGTTCTACTATGTGAAACAGGATTTCTAGCAATAGATATGGCACTAGTAGAATCACAATATAATGGAGTTCTACTTATCTTGATGTCATAGTCTTCAAGTTGATGTGTATTTCCATAATAGCTGAGCACAGCAACTGCCTGCAGCTACATATTCTGACTCAGCAGTGGATATAGCCACACTTGTCAGCTTTTTGCTGCTCTATGACACCAATCTTCCACCTAGGAACTAACATGTGCCTGTGGTGCTTTTCCTATCTTCTTTGCAGCCTGCAAATTCTGCATCTGAAAAACCTGTTAGTAGAAAATCTCTATTCTTAGGGTACTAAAGACCAAGATTTGGTGTGCCCTTAAGATATCTTAAAATTCTCTTGACAGTAGAATAATGAGATTCCTTTGGGCAAGCTTTATTTCTAGCACAGACACATGTGGCATACATGATGTCAGGCCTAATAGTAGTCAAGTAAAGAAGGGAGCCAATTATCCCTCTATACAAAGACTCATCAACAGGTTTTCCTGCCTTATCTTTGCTTATAGGCATACTTGACCCCATTAGAGTTCTCATGGTGGAGGCTCACTCCATGACATATTTCTTAATTAACTCCTTGGTGAACTTAGACTGGGATATGGACAAGCCATCATCAGTTTATTTAACTTGGAGTCCCAAGAAGAATTTCAGCTCACCCATGCTGCTCATCTCAAACTTCCCTTGCATAAGTTTGGCAAACATTCTACAAACGTTGTTTTCAGTTGATCCAAAGATAATATCATCAACATATATCTGGACTAGGATGATCTTGCTTTTTGATTCCCTAAAGAATAGAGTCTTTTCAATTTTCCCCCTTGAGAATTTATTCTCAATGAGGAAGGTAGACAGAGTTTCATACCAAGCCCTAGGGGCTTGTTTCAATCCATATAGAGCTTTCTTAAGACTATAAACATAGTTAGAATAAAGAAGATCTACAAAACCTGAAGGTTGTTCAACATAAACTTCCACTTTTAAGTCACCATTCAAAAATGCTGACTTTACATCCATTTGGAATACCTTGAACCCTTGGTAAACTACATAGGCAAGGAACAACCTTATTGCTTCCAACCTTGACACTGGGGCAAATGTATGATCAAAGTCTATTCCTTCTTCCTTCCTATAGCCTTTTGCTACCAGTTTGGCTTTGTTCTTGACTATAATGTCATTTTCATCAAACTTATTCCTGTAGATCCACTTAGTCCCTATGAAATTTTGATTCTTTGGTTTAGGAACCAACTTCCAGACTTTACATCTTTTGAATTGATTCAGCTCTTCCTGCATGACATCAATCCAATTTGGGTCTTGTATGGCCTCTTCAAATTTCTTGGGTTCCATCTGGGACAGGAAGCTTGAACATAGAACTGTGTTCATGCTCTTGCTTCTTGTCAGAACTCCATGTCCTGCATTACCAATGATTTGGTGTGCAGGATGATCCCTCAGATGTCTTATTATTGGAGGAAATCTGTCCACCTCTTGAATTTCTTCATTTTCCTCACCAAGCTGTACTTCTTTGTCTTCATCTTCAGCTTGTGGGTCTTGTACTCCCCCTGGACAGCATCCATCATTTTACTCATCCTGTCTCATAGGTTGGTCTTCATTGATGATTAGATTGTCCATCTTATCTTCCAATCCTGTAGAGCTAGAACAAGTGCTTGACAACTCACAGTTAATTAACTTAGATTCATCAAAGACTACATGGAAAGATTCTTCTACAACTTGACTAGTCAAGTTCTAGTCAAGTTGTAGACCCTGCATGCCTTACTATTATTGTTGTACCCAACAAATATCTCTTCTTGGGATTTGGCAGCAAACTTAGTTAAATAGTACTTGCCATTATTATTAACATAACACTTGCTACCAAAGATTCTAAAGTATGCTAAATTTGGTTTTCTTCCTTTCATAATCTCATAGGGTGTCTTCTTGTGGCTTTTGGTGATGGAAGCTCTGTTGAGAACATGACAAGCAGTGTTTACTGCCTCAGCCCACAAATATTCTAGGAAAGAATTGTCACTTAGTAGTATTCTACCAGCCTCAATAAGAGTCCTATTCTTTCTTTCAGCAATCCCATTTTGCTGGGGAGTTCTAGGTGAAGAGAACTCTTGATGAATCCCAAGTTCTTCACAGAACCTTGTCGTGCATTTAGACTGGAATTCTATCCTATGGTCACTTCTGATTTTGACCACTGAATTGTTAAGTTCATTCTAAATTTTCCTAACAAAATTCTGGAAGATAGTAGGGGTTTCAGATTTCTTCCTCAGGAAGAAAACTTATGTAAATCTAGAATAGTCATCCATAACCACAAATGTGTAAGCTTTCCTACCTAGACTATGAATTGGCATATGACCAAATAGATCCATATGCAGGAGATATAAACATCTCACAGAATCTTTGGTATCATGGCCATGGAAAGAGGTCTTGGTTTGTTTGCCCTTTTGGCAAGTTGAACATACACCCTCTTTAATGCACTTGACCTGATGACCATTTCTCACTAACTCCATACTAAAGAGTTGGCCTATTGATTTGTAGTTCAAGTGAGCTAGCCTCTTGTACCATTGGACACAATGAGATGCTTTCTCATGTGCAACTGGACAAATATGAGAGTTCTTACTCTTATAATCAAAATTAAGACAGTATACATTTCCTTTCCTAGTGCCTGTCAGAATGATCTCTTAATCACTTGACCTTCTTATTTGACACACACCCTTGAGGAAAGAAGTGTCATAACCAAGATCACTTAGTTGGCTTATTCTTATTAGGTTATGTTTTAGACCTTTCACATAAGTCACTTGGGTGATAGTGACAGAGCTATTGGAAATGTTACCAAACCCTTTGATGACCCCCTTTTCAGATCCACCAAAGATCACTTTGGGTCTATTTTCTATGGGAGAGTAATCCTTCAACATTCTTCTTGTTCAAGTCATGTACCTGGAACATCTACTGTCCAAGTACCATATTGGGGTATGGCCACTTGGACTCACCTGCATCAAATAAAATTACATATCTTTAGAACACCAATTGTTATTGGGTCCTAGGTTCAAGTTAGCTTGAAATTTGACATGCTTGCCTGCAGCCCTTCTGACAGGTAAGCTGACATTTTTCTGGACACTAGCATTGTGCCGACAATCAATGATATAGTGACCCATTTTGCCACAACACCAACACTTATATATGTTATACCTTTTTTTAGGTACAGGCTTAATAGTATTGTTGTCAGCAATCCTTAAGTCTGTAGGAACAACAGTCTTTCTAAGTGCTAGGGCTGGTTCATCAAACACTGATGATTCCTGAAGAACATGGTGTGTTTGCTCATGGTCTGCCCTATTAGCATTTGCACCCTTGCCATCCTGATCACCATGCTTACAGTGACCGTGTGTGATGTCATGATCATACCTGTTAGTAGGCTGCATCACTTTCCTGAAAGAAATATGGGGTTTGGAAGCTAGTGGCTGAACTGGGGATTTATCTTTTCTTTTGGAATTAGCTGCCATTATTCTTCCCTTGAAGCCTAATCCTGTCTTACCTTTTTGTAAAATGAAGTTATCAATTATGGGTAGGACTGACTTTAGCTTTGAAAATTTAGCCACAAGATCCTTTTCTTTTTGAAGTCAGACTTCCAGACTCTTGATATGATCATTTTTGAAGGTAATTGTACCCATCTGAATAACAGTTATATTTTTCAGTTTGGCAACTTCATTCAACTTCAAATCCAGCACTTTTGCTGAATCTGATGCAGCCAATTTGAGAGATACAATTTCCTTAGCCTGCTTTTTGACAAGGATTCTGCTTCTCTTAAGAGCTTGCAACAGACCACCATACTTATCAATTAGTTGATGAACATCCCCTTCATATTCAAAATCATCCACATCTCTTGATGCAGATGCTTCTGATTCTGATCCAGTATAATAATCAGAAACTGAAGATAGATTGTATACCTTACTGGGACCAGGTTGATCATGACACTGATCTTCCTCTGAAAGAGCCATCAGGCCTCTACAATGATGATCTTCAATACTATTTATAGAGTTCAGCATTTGTAAGAATTCAGTCTCTATAGAATCCTCTTCAGTAGTGAATAATCCAATATAGGCTTCAAGCTTCAGCCTCTTGTAACACCCCAAAAAGACTCAAAAATGGTTTTGAGGTGCAGGTCATTGTACACGGCCTGGGACACGGGCGTGTCCCAGGGCGTGTCGGGGGTACACGGCCTGGGACACGGGCGTGTCCCAGGGCGTGTCACGCAAATAAAATGCGTTCTGAGTCAGAAGGTTACACGGCCTAGAACCAAGCCTTGAACACGGGCGTGTCAGGTTGGACACGGGCGTGTCCGATGCCGTGTGCCTACCCGTATACTGCTTGCAGCTCGATGAGGCAGGGGTGACACGGGCGTGTCTCAGGAATGACACGGGCGTGTCAGGTTCGACACGGGCGTGTCGATGCCCGTGTTCTGGTAAAGTTCAGTCGGTACGAATACCGCGTGTGCCGCTTAAGGGTACACGGCCTGTGACACGGGCGTGTCACAGGCCGTGTCAGCCAAAAAAGTGAGTTTTTGGGCAAATCATGGCCGTTCAAATTTCTCTCTTTGGATCCAAGGGCTCAGGTGATTCCTGGCTGGATTTAATCCGTAGAGGCTGAGGAAGAATTCATTCTTCATGTGATTAAGGAAGAGAGAAAGAGAGAGGAGGAAGAAGAAGGAGGAGGAGATCAAGCCACCGGCGGAGTTCCCGTGGTCTGATTCGTGATCCGAAGCCGGCGTTGTGAAGGCAAAGCTGCTGCGGTTCTTTCTCACCGGCTAGTTTGCGATGGCTCCCAAGAGATCGACAAGGGTAACGATCTCCCTTCTTGGACATGTGAAGTCCTTCTTTTCTGCATTTCATAGGGAAAACCCTTCCCCGCGAGTGTGCGGTGGGTTATGGTGTCCCTTGGGGTAGATATATGAAGTTCCCATTGTTAGAGGCCGGAATTGGAGTACGGCTCTAGGCATGCTGTGTGAAGCCCATCTGGACATGGTCTGGATTGGTGATGCTTGTTTGCATATCGGAGAAGGCTCCGTGATTATGGCTTGTGTTGCCTTGTGCCTACCTGTTGCTTGGTGCAGCAGGAAGTACTGGATGATGTCCAGGAAATGAAGAGGGTTGGATGCAACTCTTGTGGCCGTGCGTTGCCACTTTATGAGCAGTTGAGCCGTTGGGCTGCAACTCGATGAAAAGGCAGATTGCCGAACAGGAAAGGTGAAACTGACCCGCGCCTATAAATAGCCATGGATACTTCCGTATTCGAGGTGGCACGGCGACTTGAGCAACGGGGGGTGGCTGATCCGTACCTGCGTTAGGTCCGTCCGACTTGGAAGCCTGGTTATAGGTTTTGTTGGAGCGCCTAATGAGAGTCTTAGGCCCGCGCGCCGGAAAGACTAGAATGCTCAAATACCGTGTAGACGGTGGTGTTGACCCTGGTATTCCGGTACACAAAGAATGTGCCCTGAGTGCACGGACTGTCGGGCTGTGTGGCCGATAGTTGTGATGGCTTGAATGTGCCTGCGCGCACATAGTTGCTATATGATGATGCCATGCTTTGCAGGGAAAGAATGTTAATGCCCCGAGAAAGGGGTAGGATTGTTATAATTGGGTCAGCTGAATGCTGACCGTTGCATTGTTTGCCACCGGTTGGGTGGATTGTCCCTATGCAGGTGCTGGAGAGCCAAGTGGTAAATGAAGGGCTGAAGCCCTACTGCTGTTGCTGCTGCTGCGGCTGCTGCGGCTAGCCCTTAAAGGCTAAGCGAATGTGTTTGCTTATTTTCTCTTACTCATGTATGGCCGGCCTGCGCGCCGAGGTTTGTAAACCATACGGTGTGGAAAGAGGAACTGTAAGGCCTTAAGGCCAAACTCTTTGTATTTGTTGTACATTCCGTGGCTTTATATATAAAGGTGGTTTATATATTGGACATTCCTGGTTAGAGTTCAAATTACAACTTAAAGCTTCCGCTAGAATGCTCTGAGTTAGGATTCGTGTATGGTTTGGTATTATCCTGTGACCTCACCGTCTTTTTGTGGCATATAGTGTGGGGCCCCGGCCGGACCTTCTACTATACGTCATTTAACGGATGGGGTCATTACATTTTGGTATCAGCTTCGTTCGGTCTTCCTCTATCGAATTTGTGGACTAATTCTTTTATGGGGTGGCGAGCGCGTGTTTATGCGCCCTACTGTAACGCTAATGAACTCTGGAATGTCCACTAAGGAATGTACAAAATCTTGTTTGAGGAATCTGCGCGTTCCTTTTTGTGTTGTTTTGCTTGCATACGTTCGCTAATGTGTGTCTTGTCCACCTATAGGTGACGCGTAGTGGTGCTGGGCAGTCTGAGCCCCAGCACTCTGATGAGAGTGCGGCACCAGCTGAGGTGCCAACACCTCCTCCATCTACGGAAACTGTTCGCTTAGTTGCTGAGGCTCTATTTGCCATGATTCAGCCGACCGGGCAAGCGCAGCCGGCAGTAGAACCAGTTCGTGTTGTTGTACGACCCGAGCCAGTTGAGGCTGTAGATCCATGAGCAGCTGACCGACAGTTGAAGCAATTCATGAGCTTCAGTCCGCCTACGTTTACGGGAATTGGATCCCCAACGTAGGTAGAAGATTGGTTATCGCGTGTCAAGCGGATAATGATAGCGATCAGGGCGGAGGAAACTCTAAAGGTCACCTTGGCCACCTTCATGCTTGAAGGAGAGGCGCGGTTGTGGTGGGATGAGGTTGAGGTACACCATTTGGCGGGCAGGCAATTAACGCAAGTATCGATTGAGGAGTTCTCACGGATATTTCTGGCAAAGCATGTCCCAGCGGCGCAACACATTGCTATGGAAAATGAGTTCCAACGGTTAAAGCAAGGGGAAGATAGCGTGGATATCTACTTGCATGAGTTTACCAGGTTGGGGCGGTATGCGGGAACAATCTTCGCGGATGACCAAAGGAAAACGAATCGGTTCTATGAAGGATTGCGGGATGAGTTGTGATTCCTGCTTTCGAGTTCAGTGAACCAAGGGTTCCAGGCGTTGGTTGATACTGTGTGTGCGTTGGAGAAGGACATGCGGCGGGTGCAAGGGAACAAGGGCTTGGTTGTGTCAAAGCCAGAGGGTCAAGCACCTCGCCCGAGCAAATCGTTTTACCAGAAGAAAGGGGGCAAGAGGTCCAAGCAGTCTGGGCAAGTGACTACGACCGTTGTGTCGGGAGCGACATCAAGGCTGGATTCTCGTACATGCTATAACTGTGGCCGGGTGGGGCATATAGCTCTTGACTGTCGGGTTGTTCAGCCCAAAGGGGAAAAGAAGATGGGTGCGTCTTATGCTGAGAAGGGCAAAGCGGTGGTTGATTCCTATGCATCCCAGGCACATCCCCGAATCTATCAGCTTGGCCAACAGGAAGCGATTAAGCAAAGTGACGTCGTCACAGGTACGAGTTGATTTAGCTTACTTGCTTGCGTGCTATTGTTTTTGGTTATGTATAGCTTGTGCATGATGTGTGTGCTGCAGGCTTTGTCCTGATTCGGAATAATCTGGCGAGAGCCCTGTTTGATACGGGTGCTTTGCATTCTTTTCTGTCTGAGGAGTTCGTATCTCGCATTGGGGTACCAAGTCATGTGACGGTGGATAGTACAAGGGTGCTATTGCCGAATGGCTGTGTGATGCTTGCGGATAGGGCTTGCGATGTGGATGTTCAAATAGGAAGTCGGGATTTCGGTTTGAGTGCAGCTGTGCTACCGTTGTCGGAGTTTGATGTGATCTTTGGTATGGACTGGCTCTCGGAGCAGCGTGCCTTTATTAATTGCAACTCCAAGGAGATTACACTAGGCCAGAATACCGGACTTGTGACGAAGTTCACTGGTATGCGAGGAGTTGGCGGGACCCTGTTGTCTGTACTCCAAGTCGTCAATGCTGTTCGGAAGGGCGCGGAGTTATTCTTCACGCTAATTCAGGCTGTTGAGCCAAAGGCCAGTGTCGGTGAAGTACTGGTTGTGTCAGAGTTTGCCGATGTGTTTCCTAAAGATCTTCCTGGGTTACCACCCCAGCGGGAGATTGACTTCTCTATTGAGTTGGTGCCAGGTGCGAAACCTGTGGCCCGCTCTCCATATCGCGTCGCGCCAAAAGAGATGGCTGAGTTGAATGTCCAATTGTAAGAGTTGTTGGAGCAGGGATACATACGCCCAAGTATGTCACCTTGGAGCGCGCCTGTTCTATTTGTGAAAAAGAAAGACGGTAGTTTACGGTTATGTATTGACTACCACGAATTGAATAAGCTGACGGAGAAAAATAAATATCTGATCCCACGGATTGATGACCTATTTGATCAGCTGGCAGGATCAATGGTCTATTCCAAGTTGGATTTGAAATCGGGATATTATCAGCTGAGGATTCGAGAAGGTGACATTCCCAAGACGGCGTTTGGAACACGCTACGGTCATTATGAGTTCACGGTAATGCCGTTTGGCCTATGTAATGCGCCTTTGGTATTTATGGACCTAATGCATCGAACGTTCCGAGAGTACTTGGATTTGTTCGTTATTGTGTTTATCGATGACATCTTAGTATACTCTCAGTCGGAAGAGGATCATGCAAACCATTTGCGGTTGGTCTTGCATACCCTGCGGAGGAATAAGCTTTATGCCAAGTTCTCAAAGTGTGAGTTCTGGCTCTCTTCAGTAGCCTTTTTAGGCCATGTGGTAAGCGGAGAAGGTATCGCGGTGGATCCGTTGAAGATAAGTGCCATTCGAGATTGGCCAGTGATGTCTTCAGTGGCCGAGGTCAGGAGCTTCCTTGGACTTGCGGGCTACTATAGACGGTTTGTGGAAAACTTCTCACGGATTGCTTTACCTCTGACCACGCTGACGAGAAAAGATCAAAAGTTCATTTGGACGCCGGAGTGCGCGCGAGCTTTTGAAGACTTGAAGAGTCGTTTGACCACGGCGCCTGTGTTGACATCGCCATGTGGTACCGATGGGTATGAGATCTATAGTGATGCTTCCGGGAGCGGCTTAGGCTGCGTTCTTCTGCAGTTTGGTAAAGTGATTGCTTATGGCTCGCGCCAGTTGAAAGTGCATGAGCGGAATTACCCCGTCCATGATTTGGAGTTGGCGGCGGTAATCTTTGCGCTCAAGTTGTGGCGACACTATCTATATGGCGTTAAAGTGGATATCTATACAAATCATAAAAGCCTAAAGTATTTGTTGGATCAGAAAGATCTGAATATGCGACAACGAAGATGGATGGAGTTCCTTGGGGACTACACCTTCGAGATTCACTATACTCCCGGGAAGGGAAATATGGTCGCTGATGCTTTGAGTCGGAAGACTCCGATACGGGTAAGCTGGTTGCAGAGGCATGATCAGCGTTTAAGCCAGGAATTGGAAGCGTTGGAGATATCTTGTGTTGATAAGGGTTCTTCGACCGATGCATGCTTGAACTGGACGGAGGTGCAATATGACCTTACGGACAGAGTTCGGCGAGCAACGGAGCTTGATGAAAGCCTCCAGCGCTATGCAAAAGATGGGCCAGATGACCAATTTGATAGTTTAACTTTCAAGGCAGCCTAAACACCTAGAGGGGGGGGGTGAATAGGTTCTGCTTTTCTTATAAAAACTTCTAGGCAAAATTCAATTCAATAGCTAACACAATTGGCACAGCAATCACAGAAAAATAAATCATCACAGATTGCACAATATTTTATAGTGGTTCCTCAAGGTCTGGGTACATCCACTTTCCCCCTTCACCTATCTAGCAGTATGCTAGATTAGGCCAAACTTCCACTAATCTCAGATCAATAGATCCTACACCTCAGGCACAACAGCCCTACCTCAGCCTTGCCCCAAGGCCTAATACTCAGAGAAGATCCTTCTCCTACACTCAGGCAAACAGCCCTACCACTCAGAGTTCAACACTCCTACACTCAGCCTTTATAACATAGGCTTACAACTCAGATCTGTGTAAACAGATCCTACAGAAATATGGAAAATATTATCTAACTGTCTTGCCTAAAATTGAGAGAGAAAAGGCCAAGACAATTCTTGATCAGCTGATGAAATCAACTGTATCTGAGCTTTCTTCAAAGCTTCTTGAATAAGAACTTAGCTGAGTTGATTTCCAAACAGCTTCTTGAGAATCCACTGGTGGTTTCTTTCTTCTTCTTCAAATTCTGGCTTGATCTCTCTCTCTATCCAGCACTTTGAATGATTCTTCTGAATTCTGATTAGAACTCTTCTTTGATCTATCCTTAGATAGTCTTCTTAGATCTCCCGGAGAAGATCTTCTTAAGTGCCTAGCACTTTCTTGAAATGGATTGGATTGTAATCCTTCTCAACTTTTTGATTCTCAACAA
The DNA here is from genome assembly GCA_039513925.1 of Platanthera zijinensis. Taxonomy (NCBI): domain Eukaryota; kingdom Viridiplantae; phylum Streptophyta; class Magnoliopsida; order Asparagales; family Orchidaceae; genus Platanthera; species Platanthera zijinensis. The sequence goes on from CM077086.1 coordinate 59,248,226, forward strand.
TGTTTTTCAACAGTTGCTTTCTCCTTCTGAATCCGTCTATTTATAGACATTCTTCATGGTAACCGGCTGATCCGATTTCTAACCGTTTTCTGACAAGTCTGACAGCTTCAGTTAATCGGTGGTAACCCACAGCTGTCAAGTCTTCAAACAAGTCCTGTGCCTTAGTCTTGAACCACAAGTTGTTGAAACAGTCTGTCAGAAAGTGTCGAGACCATCTGTCTATCTGTGTCGACACAATTGACTTTGGTGTCGACACAGTCTTCAGTGATGTCGACTAAGTTGCCTTTGAGTCGACACAGCTTCTTCTGAAAATAACTTGGTCTTGACTCTTCAGTGTGTCGACACAAGTCCTGTGTGTCGACACAGTTGTTGTAGAATCATAACTTAGTAAGTGTCGACTTAGCCTTCAGGTGTCGACACATTCATTTCTTAAATCTGCTTTAATGTGTCGACTTAATCACAATGTGTCGACACATTCTGCTGGTGTCGACAAACTTGAGGTCGACTATTTTCTTCTGTGTCGACACATTCAGCTGATGTCGACAATCTTGAGATCGACTATACTCTTCTGTGTCGACACATTCTCCCAATGTTGAGGTCGACGCTTTTCTTCTGTGTCGACACAAATTCCCAGAGTTGTGTCGACTCTTTTCTTCTGTGTCGACACAAATTCCCAGTGATGTGTCGACTTACTTCTTCTGTGTCGACACTTTTTCCCAGTGTAGTTGTAGACTAACTGCTATGTGTCGACACTGCTTCCCAGTGTTGTGTCGACTATTTTCTTCTGTGTCGACACTTTTTCCCAGTGTAGTTGTAGACTAACTGCTATGTGTCGACACTGCTTCCCAGTGTTGTGTCGACTATTTTCTTCTGTGTGTCGACACTGCTTCCTCTGTGTCGACACTTGGACTTAGAATTTTTCTGCATACTTTGTCAATTCTTCACCTGCACATGTCAACTTAAAACAACATCAAATACACCTTGATGTATATCATTGAGCTAGGTTGGGCTTCTTCAAATCAGGTACACATTTTCCAATGTACCCAACAATCTCCCCCTATTTGGAGAAGTCATAACCCCTATAGCCAATGATATACACCATTTATAAACAGTACTAAATGATGATTAATGACATAACAGGAATACTTTAATATAAACAAAACATAAAAACAATTCATCACAGAATACACATTATAATATGCCAAACAACATTTTGTTTATAACTGGGTAATGTTTGATTACAATGTTTTACATTTAATGATTACATCACAACATTACAAAACATTATAAAAGAACTTAAAACATAATCAGGATTGATCAGGCTCTCTAATTATAATCCCTTTGCCAGATTGAATTGTAGCTGTCACAGGAGCTTCTGATTCTTCAGCTATCTTCTTTCCTTTAAGATCAGCTTTCTTCTGAGCTTCTTCCTTGATCCTTTGCCTTTCAAAATAATGAAAAGGCTTAGGGAAGTATTTGCTTGGCTCCTTAGCATCAGATGGACAGTCTTCCCAGCTTGGCTTTCCTTCTGAATTGTACTATTGCTTCTTGTCTTGCCTCATACTTCTGCCATTCTATTTCATTGTACCACTTGCCTCTCTCATGAACTTTATCTTGTACAGCTTTCCATGCAGTGAGTATTATGTTCCTTGAAGTAGGACTCCACTGCTCATAATCTGGCTTCAGTACAGCCTGCTCTCTGAATTTCTTCTTTGCTACTAGAGCATCTTGCTGTTCTTTTAGAGTAGCCTCAGGCTTATCAACCTTTCCAAAGACAATATTAGTAACCTCCTTTGGAGGACTGTACATTCCTTGAACCTTCTGATCAATCATGTCAAAATCTGGAGGGGGGTAAATGACTTGGGCAACCTCAGGTTGATTGCCTTCAAGTAGATTTGATTGTATTCCTGATTCAGCTACCATAGCATCATCACACAATGGGGGATATCCCAAAGTGGCTCGGATACTATTGGTCACCCATTTGGAGTGCTCTAAGCCTGCATGAATTAGCATCCTCTCCCCCTTTATGGCTTCTCTAGATACATGATCTCTTAGATCTTCCTTTTGAAATCGGATTTGGTCATCCAAATAATTTACACCGTCTTTAAAAAATGGTTTTAACTTGTTAAGCTTTTCAGATATTTCTTTTTGAGAGGTGGAGATGGCAGTCTTAACAGAAGCAATGGCAGCTTGAAAATTCTTATCAAATTCGTCCCTTTCTTTGGCTCTATCGGCAGGCAGACCTGGACCAATCTTCATTACTTCCTCAATTATCTTATTATGAGATTCAGTTAAGTTATCATTCATTCTTAGCTGATTCTCCAAAACATAGCTTTGCTTCAAGGCAATGTCATCCACCTTTGTAGTAATAGCCTCTTGTTGTTTAGCTAGATAAACCACAGCATTGCCACCCTTGTGGAAGCAATCTGTCATTTCAGTTTTATGCATGTTGACCTGAAACTGGATGGACTTGATATCCTGAGTTAAGTCAAACTGAAGTGACTTGCTATTCTCATCAACATACTTTTCCATAGCCAACCTTTGTTCATCCAATTTTACTTGTAGATCTATCATAAATTTGTTGTAATCAAAGGCTGGAGAGACTTGTAGAGGTGTGGTCTGTAAAGCCTGCTTATAATTCTTGCTTCTTCTCTTGAAGACAACAAGTTTTCTTTTCTTTGCCACCCTGGCATCTTCAGTTTCTGTTTCAGATGAAGTATCTACATGAATTCTTTCTTGAGGATGATGAATTGTATCTGTTCCAGAGGCCTGTTGCTCAGTTTCAACATCTACTGGCTCACCCTCAACCTGTGGCTCTACTTCAGCTTCCTGATCAATGTCCATACCTATAGACTTCTCAATATCAGGTCCACCTCCTACTTTATCAGCAGTATTATCAATATCAGGGAATAACTCCTCCATAGTAAATTCCAGTTGAGCTGTAACTTCTGCAGCAGTTAAATCTTGAGACAAGTTTAACTGAGCTTCCTCTTGTACTTGCACTTCAGTATTTGGAGTATCTGGAGTAGGAGTGGACACTTGCTCCCCCTGAACCTGTGCAGTAATAAGAATATGAGCAATGTCTTTTATAGTAAAATACATTAGCTCCCCCTATACCTAAGCAGGAGTAGATACCTTTGGAGCAGGAGTGGAAACTGGCTCCCCCTGCATCTGTGCAGGTGTTGACACTTGCTGGACAACAGTTGAGTCTGGCTGATCTTCAACCTGTGTCCTGAGTAGGTTGTCCTGTAGTTGTTCAGGTTCTTGGTTTTGAGTAGGGGATTTCACAGGGGTGTCTGGCCTGCTCTCTTCAGGCACATCCTTGGACAGTACCCTATCCCACCTGGAGAACAATCTCATATCCATTCTTCTCATATGATTAATCTTACTCCCTTGCAGTTGCTGCATCACTTCAGGAATCACTCCAGTGAAGTACAGGCTCATGATCCTAGCCATGTTAGGCTTCTTGATTCCTTCTTTGATCTTGTCAAAGATCACTCCTGACCAATCAGTAGGAATAGTAAAAACTATCCTGGTCATCAGGCTGAACATATAGGCAGAAATCCTATCATGTCCACCTGTCTTGCAGAGGATTACTTTCCCAACTACTTCTGACAAGAACTTCCCTTGTTGATTCATACCCTTCCTGTTGAAGGCAGCTCCAATCTTCAATCCTGAGTCCAGTCCACACCATTGAAGGGCTTCCCTTGTCTTAGATATAGGAACTTCCTCTTCATTCTCAACTACTTTCAATTGAAAGATCTTTCTTAAACTTCTTTGATTAATCTTCACCTTAGTCCCTTGAACAGTGGACTTAATCTTGAGGCCAGTAGAGTGGACTGATGCAGAGATAAAGAACTCGTGCACCTCCTTCTTCCAGATTTTAGTAGGTTCTGAGATGAGAAATTCTAACCCTGACTCAGAAAGGAGGGTGATAACTCCTTGAACATCTGGCGGCGCCTCTGCAAAGGCCTGGCGCACCAACTCATACCCTTCATTTATGTTGTCTTCAATCCTTGGCGCCATCGGTTCGTCGAGAAAGCTTGAGAGAAGAGAGAAAGATAGACTGTCGACACAGGGTTTTAGTCTCGAAAACCTTGGAAGCGTGTCGACAGAATGAGTTTTTGACCTATTTATAGCCTCAGTTGAAAGAAGTTCAAAAGGCGCCAAAGACAGTCAAAATGTGTCGACACAGACGGAATGTGTCGACACAAACTTCTATTGTCTCGACATTACTTCAGCCTATTATGTGTCGACACCAATTTGTGGTTATGTCGACACCTTAGATAAACAGAAATTCTGTGTCGACTCTAAGGATAAGTGTCGACACATATTCTGTAAGTGTCGACACCATTTTCCTGGTTGAGTCGACATTACATTCCTGGTTAAGTCGACAATATAACTCTCAAGTGTCGACACATATTCTCTGTGTCGACACAATATTTCTGACTTGTCGACATAATTTCTCTGAGTCGACACATTACTACTGAATGTGTCGACACATTCTTACTTAGCCAATTTCTGTAACTTCAATGTGTTCTTTTTTTAACACTTGATTATGTTGTTGTTATTACCTCTACTTATTTATATACCACTTCAATTGCATTGTTAATGATTTTGTTAATACATTAATCAATGGTTAACATACCTAATTCAATTTTGAATTTATTGAATTTGGTTTCATCTAAAGGCTTAGTAAATACATCTGCTATTTGATAATCTGTTTTTACAAATTCCAATGAGATGTCTCCTCTTTCTACATGTTCTCTAAGAAAATGGTATTTGATTTCTATATGCTTAGTTCTACTATGAGAAACTGGATTATTAGCAATAGAAATAGCACTCTTTGAATCACATAAAAGGGGTGTTCTTCTTACCTGTATACCATAATCCTTAAGCTGATGCTGCATCCACAATAGCTGTGCACAGCAGCTTCCAGCAGCAACATACTCTGACTCAGCTGTGGAAATTGCCACACTAGTCTGCTTCTTACTACTCCAAGATATTAGTCTTCCTCCCAGGAATTGACAAGTACCTGTAGTACTCTTTCTATCCTCTCTACATCCTGCAAAATCTGCATCTGAATAGCCTGTTAGTAGAAAATCTCTATTCCTAGGGTACCAAAGACCTAGAGTAGGAGTGCCCTTTAGATATCTCAGAATCCTTTTGACTGCAGTATAATGAGATTCTTTAGGGCAGGCTTGGTACCTAGCACAGACACATGTTGCATACATAATGTCAGGTCTACTAGCAGTGAGATATAGTAGAGACCCAACTATTCCTCTATACAATGATTCATCAACAGGTTTACCTGTCTCATCTTTGCATATAGGCATACTAGTTCCCATAGGAGTTCTCATGGTGGAGGATGACTCCATACCATACTTCTTAATTAATTCTTTGGTGAACTTAGACTGGGATATGGACAATCCATCATCAGTCTGTCTTACTTGGAGTCCCAAGAAGAACTTAAGTTCTCCCATACTGCTCATCTCAAACTTCCCTTGCATAAGTTTGGCAAACTTTTTACAAAGGTTGTTTTCAGTAGATCCAAAGATTATGTCATCAACATAGATCTGGACTAAGATGATCTTTCCTTTGGATTCCCTAAGGAATAGAGTTTTGTCTATCTTTCCTCTTGAGAATTTATTCTCAATGAGGAAGGTAGACAGGGTTTCATACCAAGCCCTTGGAGCTTGTTTTAACCCATACAAAGCTTTCCTAAGCTTATACACATAATCAGGTTTAAGAGAATCTATAAAACCTGATGGCTGCTCTACATATACTTCTTCTTTAAGATCACCATTCAGAAATGCTGACTTCACATCCATCTGGTATACTTTGAAGTCTTGGTAGGCTGCATAGGCAAGGAACATTCTGATTGCCTCCAGCCTTGCTACTGGAGCAAAGGTTTGATCAAAGTCAATTCCTTCTTCCTGCCTGTATCCTTTTGCAACTAACCTTGCTTTATTCTTCACTATTATCCCACTCTCATCTAGCTTGTTCCTATAGATCCACTTAGTGCCAATTATATTGTGGCCTCTTGGTTTAGGAACAAGCTCCCAGACTTTGCATCTTCTGAATTGATTCAGCTCCTCTTGCATAGCATCAATCCAGTGCTGGTCTTGGATAGCTTCTTCAAACTTCTTAGGTTCCATCTGGGACAAGAAACTTGAATGCAAAACTGTGCTTTGATTTCTGCTTCTAGTTTGCACTCCTTGTCTTGGATCACCAATTATCTGATCAGTTGGATGATCTCTCAGATATCTTATAGCTGGAGGAAGATTCCCTTCAGGTTGAGCATCTCCAGCTTCTTCATTCTGCTGAGCCTCCTGGTTTTCATCAGCTTCCATTATCTCTTGTACTCCCCCTGGACAGCAGCCTTCATTTTCCAATGCTTCATCTTCCTTTGAAGCTTCAGCAATGGAGAGCTTGTCCATCTTCTTGCTTATACCTGTTGAGTCATTTGATCTACAAGACAACTCACTATTGATTAATCTTGTTTCATCAAATACAACATGCACAGATTCTTCAACAACTTGAGTAGTTAAGTTGAAGACTCTATAGGCCTTACTATTTGTGCTGTACCCAACAAATATCCCATCCTGGGATTTGGCAGCAAACTTAGTCAAATATGACTTGCCATTGTTAAGTATATAGCACTTGCAACCAAAGATCCTAAAATAGGATAGATTTGGTTTTCTGCCTTTCACAATCTCATAGGGAGTCTTTCTGTGGCTTTTGGTGATAGAAGCCCTATTGATGACATGACAAGCAGTGTTAACTGCCTCAGCCCAAAAATATTCTGGGAGAGAGGTGTCACTCAATAGAGTTCTACCAGCTTCAATTAATGTTCTATTCTTTCTTTCAGCAATTCCATTTTGCTGAGGTGTTCTTGGTGAGGAGAACTCTTGGAAAATCCCAAAGTCTTTACACAAATTTGTTATGCTTTCAGAATGAAACTCAGTACCATGATCACTTCTGATTTTGACCACTGTACTATTCAGTTCATTCTGAATTTGCTTTACAAAATTAAGTAGTACACTTGGGGTTTCAGATTTTTGTCTTAGAAAGAACACCCATGTAAATCTAGAATAGTCATCTACAACCACAAAAGTGTAGACCTTCCTACCTAGACTATGAACTGGCATAGGACCAAAAAGATCCATATGCAAGAGGTATAAGCACCTCACAGAATCCTTGTTTTCAAGGCTTTGAAATGAGGATTTTGTCTGCTTGCCCTTTTGACAAGCTGAGCATACCCCTTCCTTTATACACTTAACTTGAGGCCCATTCCTCACTAGTTCTTTACTAATGAGTTGGCCAATTGTCTTGTAGTTTAGATGAGCCAATCTCTTGTGCCACTTAACACAATGGGAAGCATTGTCATCAGCTACAAGACAAATGGGGGAAGCCTTATTTTCACATTCAAAATTAAGGCAATATACATTTCTCTTCCTATACCCAGTCAAAATGATCTCTTGATCACTTGACCTTTTGATATGACATCCATCCTTACCAAATGAAATGTCATATCCTAGATCACTCAGCTGGCTTATGCTTATTAGATTATGTTTCAAACCTTTTACATAGGCCACTTGGGTGATAGTAATTAGGTTAGAAGAAATGTTACCAAACCCTTTGATGACTCCTTTTTCAGATCCACCAAAGATCACTTTATGTCCATCTTTGACAGATGAATACTCCTTCAGCAGCCCCTTTGTTCCAGTCATGTGCCTGGAACAACCACTATCCAAGTACCATATAGGGGCATGGTTACTTGGATTCACCTGCAATACAGAATTACTTACCCTTAGAACCCAAGTAAGTCTTGGGTCCTTGGTTCAGGTTAGCATTAATAAAGTTATCATAACCTCTTCTAACAGGTAGACTCTTGTTCTTTATAACACTTGTGTTATACCAGCAGTCCAATGCAAAATGGCCCCTCTTGCCACAGCACCAACATTCAAACTTATTGTATCTAGATCTAGATACATCCTTGTCAGAAGAATTTCTGTTCATTGCTGGTGCTGTTGCAACTTCACCTACTGATTTCTTAAAACCATTGGGTTTATGACCATAGGTAGGCCTGCTTGCCTTAACACCCTTGTTCTTCAGAACATTTGTCTTAATATGACCTTGAATGTCTTCATGATCATATATGTTAGAAGGCACTTTCTTCCTTACTAAACTTTATGGGGACTGAAAGGTTTAGTGGCTGAATAGGGGCTTTGCCTTTCCTCTTGAATCTGCCAGCCCTGGAGTTACCTTTAAATCCTAATCCAGCCTTACCCTTCTGAGTGACAAATTCATCTATCAAGGGTAAGACAGATTTTGGCTTAGAGTAACCAGCCACTAAATCCCTTTCAATTCTAAGTCTGGCCTCCAGACTCTTTACTTGATCATTAGTATAATTAATTGTGCCCATCTGAATAATAGTTATATTCTTCAGCTTGGCAATTTCATTTAATTTTTGATCAAGGACTTTTTCTAACTCAGTTGTTGCTACCCTTAGTTCAGCAATTTCCTGAGCCTGTGTTTTAACCAGGTTCTTGCTTTTCTTAAGGGCCTGCAACAAGTCCCCATACTTGTCTATCAATTGATAGACATCTCCTTCAGATCCAGATGCATCTTCATCACTTGATGCAGATGTAGCTGATTCTTCACTTGTACTACAAACAGATGTACAGGAAGGACATTTTACCTCATTAGGACCAGACTGATTCTGGCATATGTCCTCTTCTGATCTTGTCATCAAACCCATGCATTGATGTTCATTGATGGAGTCTAGCAACTGCATAAACTCCTCTTCCTCAGATGCAGCATATAGTCCAATATATGCTTCAGCTTCAGATCCTGATTCTGAAGTTGACTGGTCTGACAGACTTTTATCTTTCTTTGCTACAAAGGATTTCTCCTTCTTGCCTTTCTGATAAGTCTTCTTCTTTTCTGAAGATTCCTTCCTTTTGTCAGGACAATCAGCCACTACATGTCCAGGCCTATTGCAACAATAGCAGACAATCTTTGAAGTAGTGGCTTTGCTGGGCTTTGATCTGCTTTTCTCTTTCCTTGATGACCTTCTCTTCTGATAATAGTCATCAACTTGCTGTGATGTGGAAGGCCTAGACTTCCATTGCTTCTTTTTCAAGAACTTTTGGAATTGCCTAGTGAATGCAGCAAAGTCTGCATCTGAATCACAGCTAACTGAACCCTTATCTGAATTTTCAGAACTTTCTTCTTCAACTTCCTTAGGAGGAGATGGTGATTTCCTCCTATTCTTTCTGGTGGCTTCAGCATTAAATGCCACAGTCTTTTCTCTATGCTCTCCTCTTGAGTTTCTTTCCTCCTCCTTCCTTACCATAAGTTGCATTTCATAGGATAGCAACTTTCCAAACAGGTTGGAGGAGATATTTCTGCCAATTTAGCCACTTCTCTTATGGCACAGATCTTTGTATCCCAATCCTTTGATAAGGATCTTAAGAATTTGTCATTCAGTTCATAGGTACTGAAGACTCTTCCATAGGATATTAGCTCATTCACAATTCTATAGAATTTCTTATAGCACTCAGTTATGCTATCAGATTTTCCTTGTCTAAAGCTTTCATACTCCTGATTCAGCATAGACTTTCTGTCCAGCCTTACTTCTTCAGATCCCTCCATGTAGACAATCAATGTGTCCCACATCTCCTTGGAGGTCTTGCAGTGAATCAGATTTTGAAATGTTGAATCATCTATGGCACTGACAATGATGTTCTGTGCCCTTTTGTCCATGGTTGCCAAGATGATTTCATCCTTGGTCATTTCTGAATAAGTCTTTGGTATTTGGATATTTGCATCAAGAACAGATATCTTCATTGGAATGAAGGGCCCTTCCTGTACTGTGATGTAAATCCTTGGGTCAGATGCTTCCATAAACAATCTGACTCTCTCTTTCCAGATCCCAAAGATTTCCTTCTTGCATATGGGTAATTTCATAGACCCTAGCTCCTTATGATTCTCTCCAGAACCCATCTTCTTGAATCTTGAATCTGCCTTTCAGATCTACCTCAGACTGTTAAGTCCTTTTTGAGGAACCTGCCTCTGATACCACTTGATAGTTTAACTTTCAAGGCAGCCTAAACACCTAGAGGGGGGGGGGGTGAATAGGTTCTGCTTTTCTTATAAAAACTTCTAGGCAAAATTCAATTCAATAGCTAACACAATTGGAACAGCAATCACAGAAAAATAAATCATCACAGATTGCACAATATTTTATAGTGGTTCCCCAAGGTCTGGGTACATCCACTTTCCCCCTTCACCTATCTAGCAGTATGCTAGATTAGGCCAAACTTCCACTAATCTCAGATCAATAGATCCTACACCTCATGCACAACAGCCCTACCTCAGCCTTGCCCCAAGGCCTACAACTCAGAGAAGATCCTTCTCCTACACTCAGGCAAACAGCCCTACCACTCAGAGTTCAACACTCCTACACTCAGCCTTTATAACATAGGCTTACAACTCAGATCTGTGTAAACAGATCCTACAGAAATATGGAAAATATTATCTAACTGTCTTGCCTAAAATTGAGAGAGAAAAGGCCAAGACAATTCTTGATCAGCTGATGAAATCAACTGTATCTGAGCTTTCTTCAAAGCTTCTTGAATAAGAACTTAGCTGAGTTGATTTCCAAACAGCTTCTTGAGAATCCACTGGTGGTTTCTTTCTTCTTCTTCAAATTCTGGCTTGATCTCTCTCTATCCAGCACTTTGAATGATTCTTCTGAATTCTGATTAGAACTCTTCTTTGATCTATCCTTAGATAGTCTTCTTAGATCTCCCGGAGAAGATCTTCTTAAGTGCCTAGCACTTTCTTGAAATGGATTGGATTGTAATCCTTCTCAACTTTTTGATTCTCAACAATGTTTTTCAACAGTTGCTTTCTCCTTCTGAATCCGTCTATTTATAGACATTCTTCATGGTAACCGGCTGATCCGGTTTCTAACCGTTTTCTGACAAGTCTGACAGCTTCAGTTAACCGGTGGTAACCCACAGCTGTCAAGTCTTCAAACAAGTCCTGTGCCTTAGTCTTGAACCACAAGTTGTTGAAACAGTCTGTCAGAAAGTGTCGAGACCATCTGTCTATCTGTGTCGACACAATTGACTTTGGTGTCGACACAGTCTTCAGTGATGTCGACTAAGTTGCCTTTGAGTCGACACAGCTTCTTCTGAAAATAACTTGGTCTTGACTCTTCAGTGTGTCGACACAAGTCCTGTGTGTCGACACAGTTGTTGTAGAATCATAACTTAGTAAGTGTCGACTTAGCCTTCAGGTGTCGACACATTCATTTCTTAAATCTGCTTTAATGTGTCGACTTAATCACAATGTGTCGACACATTCTGCTGGTGTCGACAAACTTGAGGTCGACTATTTTCTTCTGTGTCGACACATTCAGCTGATGTCGACAATCTTGAGATCGACTATACTCTTCTGTGTCGACACATTCTCCCAATGTTGAGGTCGACGCTTTTCTTCTGTGTCGACACAAATTCCCAGAGTTGTGTCGACTCTTTTCTTCTGTGTCGACACAAATTCCCAGTGATGTGTCGACTTACTTCTTCTGTGTCGACACTTTTTCCCAGTGTAGTTGTAGACTAACTGCTATGTGTCGACACTGCTTCTCAGTGTTGTGTCGACTATTTTCTTCTGTGTCGACACTTTTTCCCAGTGTAGTTGTAGACTAACTGCTATGTGTCGACACTGCTTCCCAGTGTTGTGTCGACTATTTTCTTCTGTGTGTCGACACTGCTTCCTCTGTGTCGACACTTGGACTTAGAATTTTTCTGCATACTTTGTCAATTCTTCACCTGCACATGTCAACTTAAAACAACATCAAATACACCTTGATGTATATCATTGAGCTAGGTTGGGCTTCTTCAAATCAGGTACACATTTTCCAATGTACCCAACACAATTCTCTTGGGATAACGGGTTGTTACGAAGAAATGGTCGAGTGTGCGTCCCGAGTGTGGGTAAATTGAGGGAAGAGTTGATGTACGAAGCTCACTTTGCAAAGTACTCAGTTCACCCAGGGAGCACAAAGATGTACAGAGATCTGAAAAAGCTGTTCTGGTGGCCCGGACTAAAGAAAGATGTCGCACGTTATGTGGCGGAATGCAATACCTGTGCGTTGGTGAAAGCAGAATGCCAGAAGCCTGCCGGTTTCCTGAAGTCGTTACCTATTCCGGAGTGGAAGTTCGATGATATTTCGATGGATTTCGTGCACGGGTTGCCGAGATCTCAACGCAGTCATGATTCAATCTGGGTGATTGTGGACCGGTTGACAAAAGAGGCGCACTTCCTTCCAAACAGAAGAGACGATTCAGTGGAAACCTTGGCCAAGCTTTATGTGGAGCAGGTTGTTCGACTACACGGTGTTCCTCGGAGCATCGTTAGTGACCGTGATGGGTGGTTCACATCGAATGATTGGCAGCTCGTTCATCAAATGTTGGGTACAAAGTTAGCGTTTAGTACGGCCTTTCATCCACAAACAGATGGCCAGACTGAACGAACCAACAGGACGATGGAGGACATGCTCCGCATGTGCGCCCTAGACTTTGGTAAGAGATGGGAAGATTATATATTTCTTGTCGAATTTGCCTATAATAATAGCTACCAAGCGAGCATCGGTATGACACCATTTGAAGCTTTATATGGTCGTAAATGTCATACACCGTTAGCTTGGGCAGAAGCAGGTGAATCTAAGCTGAGTGGGAAAAAGGAAGTCGAAGAAGCTACCTCGCTCATACGCTCTATTCGGGAGAGGCTATTGATAGCCCAAGATCGTCAAGCAAAGTACTACAATGCCAAACACCGGAACGTGGAGTTCGCGGTGGGTGATTGGGTATATTTGAAGATCAAACCCTTCAAAGGCGTGTCCAGGATTCGGCGTTTGAAAAAGCTAAGTCCGAGGTATCTTGGTCCATTTGAGGTGGTGGAGCGAGTTGGGGAAGCTGCTTATCGACTAGCACTTTCAGCAGACTTGGGTGGATTACAGGATGTATTTCACATCTCAGTCCTTCGTAAGGCGGTGAAGGATCCAGCTCAAGTAGTGGAGAATGATCGGGTACCGGTCGAGTATGGGCTAACGACGAGGGTTAGACCCATTCGGATCGAGGATCGAGCCGAGAAACAGTTGCGGAACAAAGTGATCGGGATGGTCAAGGTCCGATGGGACAATTGTGGCCGTGAAGAGCTAACATGGGAGCGAGAGCAGACCATGCGAGCTGAATTTCCCGAACTGTTTGTATAAACGGTAGACCGTGTACTTTTGTTATAACAGAGTTATCAAGTTATAGCATTGTTGGTTTTTGTTTCCTTACCGTGCAAATTTCGGGACGAAATTTTGTTAAGGGGGGGGGGGGGGGGAGGATTGTAACACCCCAAAAAGACTCAAAAATGGTTTTGAGGTGCAGGTCATTGTACACGGCCTGGGACACGGGCGTGTCCCAGGGCGTGTCGGGGGTACACGGCCTGGGACACGGGCGTGTCCCAGGGCGTGTCACGCAAATAAAATGCGTTCTGAGTCAGAAGGTTACACGGCCTAGAACCAAGCCTTGAACACGGGCGTGTCAGGTTGGATACGGGCGTGTCCGATGCCGTGTGCCTACCCGTGTACTGCTTGCAGCTCGATGAGGCAGGGGTGACACGGGCGTGTCTCAGGAATGACACGGGCGTGTCAGGTTCGACACGGGCGTGTCGATGCCCGTGTTTTGGTAAAGTTCAGTCGGTACGAATACCGCGTGTGCCGCTTAAGGGTACACGGCCTGTGACACGGGCGTGTCACAGGCCGTGCCAGCCAAAAAAGTGAGTTTTTGGGCAAATCGTGGCCGTTCAGATTTCTCTCTTTGGATCCAAGGGCTCAGGTGATTCCTGGCTGGATTTAATCACTAGAGGCTGAGGAAGAATTCATTCTTCATGTGATTAAGGAAGAGAGAAAGAGAGAGGAGGAAGAAGAAGGAGGAGGAGATCAAGCCACCGGCAGAGTTCCCGTGGTCCGATTCGTGATCCGAAGCCGGCGTTGTGAAGGCAAAGCTGCTGCGGTTCTTTCTCACCGGCTAGTTTGCGATGGCTCCCAAGAGATCGACAAGGGTAACGATCTCCCTTCTTGGACATGTGAAGTCCTTCTTTTCTGCATTGCATAGGGAAAACCCTTCCCCGCGAGTGTGCGGTGGGTTGTGGTGTCCCTTGGGGTAGATATGTGAAGTCCCCATTGTTAGAGGCCGGAATTGGAGTACGGCTCTAGGCATGCTGTGTGAAGCCCATCTGGACATGGTCTGGATTGGTGATGCTTGTTTGCATATCGGAGAAGGCTCCGTGATTATGGCTTGTGTTGCCTTGTACCTACCTGTTGCTTGGTGCAGCAGGAAGTACTGGATGATGTCCAGGAAATGAAGAGGGTTGGATGCAACTCTTGTGGCCGTGCATTGCCACTTTATGAGCGGTTGAGCCGTTGGGCTGCAACTCGATGAAAAGGCAGATTGCCGAACAGGAAAGGTGAAACCGACCCGCGCCTATAAATAGCCATGGATACTTCTGTATTCGAGGTGGCACGACGACTTGAGCAACGGGGGGTGGCTGATCCGTACCTGCGTTAGGTCCGTCCGACTTGGAAGCCTGGTTATAGGTTTTGTTGGAGCGCCTAATGAGAGTCTTAGGCCCGCGCGCCGGAAAGACTAGAATGCTCAAATACCGTGTAGACGGTGGTGTTGACCCTGGTATTCCGGTACACCAAGAATGTGCCCTGAGTGCACGGACTGTCGGGTCGTGTGGCCGATAGTTGTGATGGCTTGAATGTGCCTGCGCGCACATAGTTACTATATGATGATGCCATGCTTTGCAGGGAAAGAATGCTAATGCCCCGAGAAAGGGGTAGGATTGTTATAATTGGGTCAGCTGAATGCTGACCGTTGCATTGTTTGCCACCGGTTGGGCGGATTGTCCCTATGCAGGTGCTGGAGAGCCAAGTGGTAAATGAAGGGCTGAAGCCCTACTGCTGTTGCTGCTGCTGCTGCGGCTAGCCCTTGAAGGCTAAGCGAATGTGTTTGCTTGTTTTCTCTTACTCATGTATGGCCGGCCTGCGCGCCGAGGTTTGTAAACCATACGGTGTGGAAAGAGGAACTGTAAGGCCTTAAGGCCAAACTCTTCGTATTTGTTGTACATTCCGTGGCTTTATATATAAAGGTGGTTTATATATTGGACATTCCTGGTTAGAGTTCAAATTACAACTTAAAGCTTCCGCTAGAATGCTCTGAGTTAGGATTCGTGTATGGTTTGGTATTATCCTGTGACCTCACCGTCTGTTTGTGGCATATAGTGTGGGGCCCCGGCCGGACCTTCTACTATACGTCATTTAACGGATGGGGTCGTTACACCTCTTCTCCAGATTCTTATGATGAAGAGTTAGTCCAACTCTTCTGCTTCTGGGCAACAAAGGATCTCTCCTTCTTGCCCTTATTTTGATACTTCTTCTTATCATTAGATTCCTTTCTTTTATCAGGATAGTCAGCTATGACATGTCCTGGCCTATTACAACAATAACAAACAATTTTAGAAGAAGTTTGTTTACTGGGATTAGAGCCATACCTGTCATCCTTAGAAGTTTTCTTCTTCTTGTAGTAGTCATCCTTGGAGGAAGATGAAGATGGCTTTGTTCTCCATTTCTTCTTATTAATGAACATTTGAAACTGCTTTGTGATGGCAGCAAAGTCTTCATCAGAGTTATGACTGTCTGAAGTGTTGATGTCAGTATTTTCTGATTCAACTTCAGCAATTCTCCTGGGAGGAGAAGGAGACTTTCTCCTTCCCTTTCTTGTGGCTTCAGCCTTGAGGGCTACTGACTTCTCTTTGTATTCAGAACTATTGTTTTTCTCCTCCTCCTTTCTGGCAGTGAGCTGCATCTCATATGATAATAATTTTCCAAATAAGGTTGGTGAAGGTGTATCAGCAAGCCTGGCCACCTCTCTGATAGCACATATTTTAGTATCCCAGTCCTTGGTTAGTGATATGAGAAACTTGTCATTTACTTCATATGTGCTAAAGAATCATCCATAGGTCATTACCTCATTTACAATTCTAAAGAAATTCTTATAGCATTCAACTATGTTATCTGTCTTGGCTTGTCTAAAACTCTCATATTCTTGATTTAGCATAGACTTTCTATCCTCTCTTACTTCTTCAGTTCGCTCCATATAGACAATCAAAGTGTCTCATATCTCCTTGGAGGTTTTGCAATGAACCAGATTCTAGAATGTAAAATCATCTATAACACTCACAATTATGTTCTGTGCCCTTTTGTCTAAGGTTGCTAGGATGATATCTTCCTTAATCATTTCAGAATAACTTTTTGGAGTCTTGAGGTTGGCATCAAGAACTGAAATGTTCATAGGAATAAATGGCCCTTCTAGAACTGTGATGTAAATTCTTGGATCAGATGCTTCCATGAACAATCTGACCCTCTCTTTCCATATGCCAAAATTTTCTTTCCTATAGATAGGAAGTTTCATGGATCCAAGTTCCTTCTGATTTTCACCTGAACCCATTCTGGCTAACAGATAACTGCCTTGGAGATCAACTCAGACTGTTAGGTCTATGTTTGAGTCAACCTCCCTCTGATATCACTTGAAAGATTTGGTTTAAAGATCCTAAACACCTAGAGGGGGAGGGGGTGAATAGGTTCAAATCAAATTTTAACTTAGGCAATTAAAATGTTAATCTCTGCATATCTAATTAAGCAACAATTATCACAGGACATGATAAAACAAGCACAGAAAAACACAGCACAACACACAATGTTTTATAGTGGTTCCCTAATTTGTGGGTACGTCCACTCTCCCCCTTCTCCTATCTAGCTGAGAGCTGGATTCAGCCAAACTTCCTTCCACTAACTCAGATCCTCAGATCTTATAACTCAGAACCCAACTGGTTCCTACAGCTCAGACTTTTTCAAGTCCTCCAACTCAGATTCTTCCTAAGAATCCTACCTAGGGCAAACAGCCCTACCTCAGCACATATCACCAGGCCTACAACTCAGATCACAAAGATCCTACCTCAGGCACTCAGCCTTACCTCAGCCTTTATAAATTCAGGCTTATAACTCAGAGAGATAACTCTCCTACACTCAGATCTATAAAAGATCTTATAGGAAAAATTGAATGTTAAGATGATAAATCCTTCACCCAAGTAGAGAAAGAAAGGGGTGAGGGCATCTTGATCTGATCTCTTAATATCCAACCTGTCTTAGATTCTTCAAAACTTCTTGAATCTGAACAAAGTAAGGTTGATCTTCTTATGAAGTTGGAGATGATCCTCAATCCAGCTTCCTTCTTCTATTCAGAATTAGATTTGAATTCTTCTTGTAGACTTGTTCAGGATCTGCCTTCTCTTGATGACTTGTAAATATCAACTATTAGAAAAATGTCAAGTCTCTTTTTTTCCTCAATTTGTTTTTACGATAGAACAAGCCTTTATATATATCCCATCTGAGGTTACTGGTTGATCCGGTTCATAACCGCTTTCTAACAGCTCTGATAGATGTGACAGCTTTGTTAGTTATGACAGCTGTCAAGTCTTAAGTCTTGACACATGTTACCTCATTGTACTCTATCTCAGCAAAAAAGCATCGAGACAATACTTCATATGTGTCAACACAAATAGACCATGTGTCGACACAAATCTCGATGATGTCGACACAGTTCATACAATGTCGACACAACCCTTCTTTATCTTCTCGACACAGCTTCTGTAGAATGTGTCGACACAAGTCCTGTGTGTCGACACAATAGCTACTAGTCTCGACATAGTTGGTGTTGACAGAATTCTTGTGTGTGTCGACACAAGTCCTGTGTGTCGACACAATTGCTGTCGACAGAATTTCAGTGTGTCGAAAAAAGTCCTGTATGTCGACACAATCTGGCTTCTAGTGTCGACACAATCTGGCTTCTAGTGTCGACACATTTCCTTCACAAGTGTCGACACTTGTACTTAGAATATTTTTCTGCATTTCTTAAACCTGCACATTGAAACCCAACATCCCATCAAATACACATTGATGTATATCATTGAGTTAAGTGAGGCTTCTACCAAATCAGATACATAGTTTCCAATGTGCCCAACAGATTGGCAGTTGTTTCTTGCCCTCTTCTTGGACCAGAACAGAGCTCAGGGCCTCATCCCCAACACCAAGGTACAGGGACAAATCTTCCCCTCCATCGGTCCCTGGAGCAGCAGAGCTTGGGTCAGCTGCCTCTTTCAAGGCTTAGAAGCTCCCTCACACTCCTCCGACCATTCGAATTTCTGGCCCCCTCTCAACGCTTTGAAAAAAGGTGAGCACTTCTCTCCAGCTCAGGCGAGGAACCTGCTCAGCCTCACCAGCTTCCCTGTCAGGCACTAGACCTCCTTGGCATTCCGAGGTGACCTCAATTCCATGATGTCCCTTACCTTGTCAGGGTTGGGCTCCACTCCTGTGGGAGTAAGGAGATGGCCTAGGAACTTGCCCATGCTCGCCCTAAAAACACACTTCAAGGGGTTCTGCCTCATTTTATATTTCCGCAGGGTGCTGAAGGTCTCTTCTAGATCCTGGAGGTGAGAGTCAACATCCCGACTCTTGATCACGAGAACATCTACATACACCTCCAGGTTCCTTCCCTTCTGCTCCTAGAAGACCCGGTCCATCATCCTCTGATACGTTGCCCCTGTATTTTTTAGCCCAAAAGACATCATTTTATAGTAGTAGTACCCATCCTCGATGATGAAGGAGACGTCTTTTATGTTGGGCGGGTGCATCCTGATTTTATGATAACCTGAAAAAAGCATATAAGAAACTCATTAGAGAGAATCTGACGGCTGAGTAAACCAGAGCGTCGATCCGAGGCAAAGGGTAACAATCCTTAGGACATGATTTATTCAAAAAAGGGAAATCTACACACATCCTCCAGCGACCGTCTCATTTTTTAACCATTACAACATTGGAGACACAACATGGATACTCGATCTCTGAAACAAATTCGGCCATGAGGAGCTTACCCACCTCCTCTTTGATGGACTCGGACAGTTTGTCTGCGACAGACCTCTTCTTTTGCCGGATGGGGCGGGCCTCGAATCAAGGTTTAGGAGGTGGAAGGCGAGGTCTGCATCGATCCTTGGCATGTACGCCGCGCTCCATGTTAAGATATCCACATTCTTCTGGATGCATTCCAACATCCTCCTATGGTCCTCTGGACTCAGCCCCCTGCTGATCTGCACCTTTTCCACCCTTCCTTCCTAAGTGAGAACATCCATCTCCACCACCTCTTTCGCAGACTCCAGCCGGGACTGCTCCTCCCACTTGCCTGCAACCCTCGTTCCTGAGACTGGATCCTCCTCCTCTGCTTCCTCCATGGCCATAACCTCGGCCTGCTCCTCCAAAACCTCTTCCGCTACCTCCATATGGGTGCGAACCTCTTCCTCCTCCACCTCCATCTCCTCTGCTCCCTCTCCAGCCTCTTTCCTGGATAGCTCCTCCATCCTCTATTCCATCTCCTCAGCTCCTCCTTGCTAGGAGATGGAGTTGACCGCGGTCACGTAGCATTCCCTCGCTACCTTGGGGTCTCCCCGGACCCAGACTTGGATGCCCTCAACGTTGAACTTCAGGAACTGATGGAAGGAAGAGGGTACGCGGCGCAAGGCGTTGATGTGGGGTCGTACGAAGATCATTTTATAACTGTTAGGAGCGTCCACAATGACGAACTTATAGTTTTTGGACTGCCCCCTAGAGTAACATGGAGTCCCACTCCTTCCACATCCTTCCTCTCCCCGAAGAATTCGAAGAGAGGACCATCCGAGGCCAACACCCTACTGGACTCCACCTTCATCGCGTCGAACGCCTTCTTGAAGAAGAGGTTGACTGAGCTCATGTTATCAATGAGGATCCGGGAGACGGTAAAATTTTCGAGCGTATCCTGGATCACCAGCGCATCGCAAAATGGATCCTCATGATCCGGCATGTCCTTCCTTGTGAAAGTAATCATCTTTTCTATAAATGGAGTTAGAGACATTGAAGCAATGCTCCGAAAGTACATGGTATGGAGGCTCGCCTTGCGGGTGGCCTCAACTCCCCCCGTAGATCACCCTGATCCCTCCTCGGCCCCCTAAATCGGCCCTATCCTCGCACCTGTCCTCCCCTCCGGGTAGGACCTCTTCAATGCGCACCTTTTGAAGAGGCTACTACTGCTGCTGCTCCCTGGTTCTCCTCAACTCTAGGAACTCCGGGCACGTGGTCGTGGCGTGGCCCTCCTCCTGATGTAAATCACAGTAAGGCAGCTCCACCCTGCTTTCCTGCCTTCTCCTCTGACCTCTCCTCCTCCTCCCTAGGGCTATCGCCATAGCCTGATGTTGATCAGGGAGGGGTGCCCTCTGGACTTGCCTCCAACCTAGAGGGTTGAACTGGCCCTGCCCCCCTTAGCGGTGGTCTCCTCTATGGAAACCTCTCCTCAGGCCCTGGTCCTGCCACTCAGGCTGCGTCCAGCCTAGCCGATTGTTTGGATCCTGATGACCTCACCTTGGCTGCTGCTCCACATTATTAGACTCTGCCCTCCTGGCCTCCTGCCCCTTGCCACCTCCTGGATCCTTCTCCTCCTTTGTGACCCACTTGGCTAACTTCCTGGCAAAATCTGGGTTTGACGCCTCCCCCTCGACCTCCCTCACTGCTCTCTCCATCGACTCCTCAAAGGAGAGAGGAGGGACCCTCTTCAACTCCATTTTGAAGGACCCCTGCTGCAACCCTAGGATGAAGGCCACCATGAGGCTGTTCCCTAACATCTCCTGAACCTGGAGGACCTCCTCTTGGAACCGATCCACATAGCTCCCCAAAGTATCGTTTACCCCATGCTTGATGAGGAATAGGGACTCAGACTGCCTCTTCCTCTTCTTTGAAGTGGTAAACCTCGGCAAGAACCCCCAACACAGGTCCTCAAAGTAGTAGATGGAGTTGGCAGGAAGCTGGTGGAACCAATCTCACGCCTTCTCCTTGAGGGTGATGACAAAGAGTCTGCACTTGAGCGCATCCGACATCTTTTGGATTGAAACCATATCCTCAAACCATTGGATGTGTTGAACCGAATTGTCCCTCCCGGTGTAGTAGGATATCTCTAGCTCACGAAACCCCTCTATAACTGGGGCGGAAGAGACCAACTCACTGAAGGGGCTGACATCCCCTGCTAGGCGAGCCGAGCGATCTCATACCTCCGCGTCACTGATTCAGCCCGCACTTGCCAAGCCGGGGAACAGAGCTCGCCCCGGCAGATCCCACTCATCGCCTTCCTTTGCTACCTCCTTCCCAGGTCTCCTGACATGAGCGTTATCGCCAAGGGCTGGGGCTACTACAACTGGGATAGTTGGTGTTGAGCACTCGACATGAGTGCCGAGCGCGAACATGATGAGGTTCTGCATCACTTGCCGGAAATCCTCGAACATCCCGAGGGTTGCGAGTGGAGGGGGAGACGGAGAATCACCTTGGTCAGATCCTTTCCCTTCACCTCCAGTCATTGAGCTTGCTAAGGTTTTCGGTGCTGATCACCATCCACGCTCACCGCAAAAAAATGTTGAAACCGAAAACCGACTTCTCGTGGAGTCCGAACCAGGAAGGGGTGATCGCACACTTACTTTGCTTAGCCGGCTTGGCTGACCAAAGACTTAGAACTGGAAACTGCCCAAGGCTCTAGCACGGAGGTCCCTCCACACACCTAGAAGATCTTAGAGCGTTTCCCCTCCTTAGCCTGTGCTGAGCTAAGGGCACCTAAGAAAGCGCTTTAATACAAGAGTATGAGAACTTGAAAGCTTGTATTCTGAGGTATCCACTTGGGCCTATTTATAGTTTTCAAAACCCGCCTTGCAAATAGCGTAACTCCGCTGTTCTGGATGGCTATTTGCAGCCAAAATTGGTCTGCCAACAAGCAAACTCCGCTATTTTGAGGAGCTAAATGAAGACCTTATCACATTTGTCAGACAAAAATGTGTTAAACCACATGATACCTGCACCCCACTCATAGTGAGAAATTGGGACCATCTCGCTACTCAACTGGGCGGACGTGGCCTGGCTCACGCAGCTCGCCTCTATCTTTAGGAGAGCGCAAGTCGGACTCCCGCGGTTCGCCTGCCTCTCGTGCGGAGGAGGACCAGCGATCTCGGCTGGATGCCACTGAGGCGAGCACAGGCTGGTCAGGCTGGCTCGCGCGGCTCGCTCACTCCGCCTGGCAGGTCCAGAGAAACTAAAAACTGAGGAGATGCCAAGCATTGAGTGATGCCAGTTCACTCAACGTTAAGCTTAGAAGGCATAACAGGGCGAGCTTCACTCAACGCAAAGCTCAGAAGGCGTTGACAGGTCAAGCTTCACTCAACGCCAAGCTCAGAAGGCGTCGACAGGGCGAGCTTCACTCAACGCCACGCTCAGAAGGCGTCGACAGGGCGAGCTTCACTCAACGCTAAGCTTAGAAGGCGTTGACAGGTCAAGTTTCACTCAACGCCAAGCTCAGAAGGCATTGACAGGTCAAGCTTCACTCAACGCCAATCTCAGAAGGCATTGACAGGTCAAGCTTCACTCAACGCCAAGCTCAGAAGGCATCGATAGGGTGAGCTTCACTCAACGCCATAGAAGAGGCAGGTAGAAAATCTGTCCTGGCTCTCTCGCTTTCCTGTCTTCCCTGCTTGGTGGACCTACTCGGCAAACACTGCGTTGTACATAGACTATAGATTCAACATGAGCTTCGTACTTACTCCTGAATTCATCAAAAGTCTCATTCATCTCTTCAATTTTAACTTTATGATTCTTTCATTTAACACAATCACTTTTCAATGATGAGTTTTCTAAACTTAATTTATTATTTTGATCTTTTGCCAAACGAAGCTCTTCTTCAAGAATTTTATATTTTCTTCTAATTCATTATGATTTATACAAGGTGCTGGAATATTATCTAAAGAGCATGCGAAAGAGCTAGGGGCGCCACTAGAAGATTCTACATTGTCATTTGCTTTCAACTTCGTGTTTTTTAATCGTAACTTTGAGTTAATATTCATCAACTTCTTAATGCTACGTTTAGCATTGTTTAGCACACGCAATGTAGAGATAGAATTACAATATAGAGGGGAATTAGACTGCCTTACAGTGCGCTTGGATGCGGCAAGATCGGAGCATTGAGTGTCATGACTCCTTCGTGTGTTGCCTCATCCATGGTTTAGATTTCCACTTCCCTTTCCCGTGATATGGTTGCCATGTCCTTCTCCAAGGGCAAGTCTCCATTTGATTCTTCACTTGGATCCACGAGAAATTGCTCAGACTCATCATCTGAAGAAAGAGAATTATAAGTAGACCAAGAAATTTTCATATATCATAAACAGTGGGAAGTGTGTAGATGAGTTTAAAAATTTCTTGACCAAGCTCACAAAAAAAACTATTCATAGCTTTAGTTTTTATATGATACTCATAATTAGTTAAATTATTTGGGGGCTTGATACACGTTATGTTCCATACTTCTATGTCTAGTAGTATAAGGAATTTCTTCATCAGTGTTCTCTATTCGTTATAGTTCTCTCCTGTGAATAAAGTTGGTTCTAGTGAATTTTCTGTGTAAAAAGTTCCATCCCCACTAGTCAATTCGACATCGAGGTTGACCATTATTTCCGATGGTGAAACCGTTTTAGAATAACCTTCCTCTGATACCACTTGTTGGATCGTGTGGCCAACCTTAGAGGGAGGGGATGAATAAATTTTTATGATTTAATTGAAAATTTGAAATATTTTGGTTCAGAAAAACCAGTTCTAGAAGCTACCGCGGGGCGCTAGCTTGCTAGAGTGCGACGGTAGGTCACATACCTCATTTTTCTGGGCAAATTTCTCTTTGGAGAAATACACACCTTTCGGAGGTCCATCAGAGAACAACCAGGACGTTATACGCAGAAAATAAGAACACACAAAATTCTATTCAATTAAAATCAAAAAGTGCTTTTACAGCTGTTACAAAAAACTTTGATCTCCGTGACGCCGGAGATCGGAGGTGTTGAAACTCAAAATTCTTTTGGTTTTCTATACCGACCCGCTATCATGATCGGTTGGCTCTCTACCTTTCCCTCCAAGAAAGGTCTTCGAGCCGGCTCTTCACCTTCACACAAGGAAGTGTTTTAGAGCCCCCGCTAGATCCCCCGATCTAGACGTCCCTTCCACGAGACGATTTCTCACGGAATCCCCGCCGGATTCCGACGACCCTCACCGGTCGATTTTCCTCACAACAAGAGCATAGAAAAGGAGAAAGGTATAAAAGTATAAAGAAGATTATAAATTGAATCTCCCTCTAGACGATTCCTCCGTTGAGCGATCCTTGACCGGTGCTAACGATCTTCATTTGGTTGCAACCGATAAGCTCCACGTAGTCATTGAAGTCCATGGCTTGCCGGAGATCTTCGTACGCGAACAGTAGGGAGGCGGTTTTCTTTTCCTTCGATGGAGACGGTGTTTCGGTGCTCCAGAGGTGGCACACAAACCCTAGGCTTGAGAATATGTGTCTCCTTATCTCTAGGACGAAAAACGAAACCTTTTATACGTTTTTCGAAAATAGGCTACCGCCGACGGTAGAGCTAGCGCTCGGCGGTAGGTCGACGGGCTTGATGCTGACAGCTATCTTGTATATTTGAAAAGAATATTCAAAAAGAATATTTTCCCCTTTTTCGTGCTAGCGTCGTGCGGTACCACGCTATCGCCTGGCGGTAGATCTGTCTCGACGCTCATTGAGTGAGCTAGCGCTGAGCGGTATCAAGCTATCGCTCGACGGTAGCTCTGTCTCGACGCCTCCAACTCGACGAGCGTTGAGAGAGCTAGCTCTGCGCGGTATCAAGCTATCGCTCGGTGGTAGTTATGTCTCGACGCCTCCGTCTCGACGAGCGTTGAGTGATCTAGCCCGGGCGAAAGAGCTGGCGCGACGCGGTAGCAACCCTAGCACCATGTCAATTTAATTCAGGCTACTGCCCGACGTTAATGGCTACTGCGCGGCGGTAGGTGCAGAGGAGAGTTTCTTGTTTCGCTTGAACCTGTAAACCTGCACACTCTACCAAACACAAGATGTGATCAAATACAATATGAGAATTGATAATATCAAACTAAAGAAATGTAAACCGTCGGCTCCAACAACATAGAGGTACATTTTGCTCGACTTTTTTAGAACATAGGTGCATCAGAAGACCACACAGAGGTACATAAAAAATATTCAAAAAATGAGCATATGTTAATCTGTTTCACTATATGCTCACATAAATGTATATATGATAAAATGTTATATGCGAGCATATGTTAATTCCCATAAACATGTTACCGAGCATACAGTGATAGCATGCTTTATGTGCTCATAGGAAATCGAAGTTCTAAACATTTGCAAATGATGAAGACTTCCAAAAGAACCAATTGACACGAGTCCAACAAAACAAAAAAGTCAAGCAATGCAAAATAGAAAAGAGGCATGAAAACATTCAATAAATAAAACATGTGATGGGGCATGCAGTGATAGAAAGAATATGAAATCAAAGAGGTTCTTCCTGACAGTGGATGATCCAGAAAATTAATAATGGGGGTAAAATTTTTTTTTGAATGCGTAACTGGATCCTAAAAATTTTAGCATGGGGTCAGACATCAACTTTCTTCAAAAAAAAATTGAGTGTTTTCATCTTATAGGAGTTGTTTCTCCCACATCTGGCAACCATTTTTGATGTATAAATAGTCAAAATTCATTGCCTCGACGAGAGAAATTCAAATACATTAACCATTTTGAAAAATAATGAGGGGACCGGTGTCCCTTGTGCCCTCCTCTGAATCCGCCCTTGCTCCCTGATATAGTTTATAGCAATATCAAGGAGGTTCTCCCTGATATAATTTAGAGCAATATCGAGGAGGTTCTCAAGAACTGCAACCTCCTTCAAAAAATGACAATCTAATTACCAAACTGATTTCATTAATCTAATATTTGCCAAACTGATTACCAAACTGAGTACCAATCAGTATGAAATTGTAGAACTCCTAAACATCATTTGCAATTAACACTCTAAAGAACCCGCAGTGAACACTGTAAGATCATTAATCTTTACAGTGAACACTGTAAATGAACTGGCAGTGAACATTGTATGATCTAACACCTTAAGAGCATGCAGAAATTACCGGCTGTCAACACTATAAAGATTAATTAACTGATTTTAGTGAAATGTTTAGAGGAACACACTTAAGAGGAACACAAAAAATGTTTAGAGGAACACAGTGGAATGTTTTCATTTACTGGCAGAAAACAGTGAATGATTTGTAATCAGTTAGAGCCTACAAATGTTTAGAGCATAAAAATGTCAGTGTAAAAATGTTAGGATGAACATCTTCAAGCGCCAAGAATTTTAGAACTCTGTTGAGGGTGTCGAGGAGGTGATGAGTAAAAAATGTTAAGAGCATGAAGAAATTACCGACAAGAACACTGTAAAGGAGATGAGTAAAAAACAAAAGATCGGTAGATGCGTAATGCTGTAGGAGGAGCTCTGTTGAGGCACCGTGGAGGAGATGCTCTTTCGACGAAGAATCTCTGTTGATGGAGGAGCGTCGTGGAGGAGATTTGAGGTATCCCGCCTGCTATGGTGAACGAGCGTTGTGGAGAACAAAATGGCATTGTGGAGAGGATGTAGGGTCATATCTCTATGGAGAAGGAGCACCGTGGAGTACCTATTGTGGGTGGCAGTCGAGGCTGGATGCGACGGGACAATGATGGCGTGCTGAGAGGAGAAAGAAGAACGACGCAGAGGCGGGAAGGCGCTGGCGGGAGCAGCTTTTGGCATGATATGTGGACTGGAGGGACTGACGGATATCTGGACTGGCAGAAAACTCATCTTTATAAACAAAAAGTTTTATTGAACTATGTAATCCACTACGGGAAAGACCATAATGCCATTAAGTTAAGGCCCAAAACATGTTTTAATGAGGGTCTTTTGAGATTTAAAAGTTACACCATGAGTTGTTTAAGTAGTTTTGTATATAATAAAAATATATACGAATGACAGACACGGGCCTCCGACCCTCATGCCCCGCGCAACAGTATCTGGCCGGTGGCGGCAGACTTTGCCCGCCCCCGCCCCCAGCGTTTTTTAATCATGTTTTTTTATTTATTTTAAATTTAAAACAATTAATTTATATCTTTTGTTAAATAATTGTTTAATCAAACACATATTTTTTAATTATTACTTTTTAAAGTTATAAAAAAATATATATATATATATAATAAAAATATTAAAATATATATTAATTTGTTATATATATAATATATATTATTAATCGTTTTATAATAAAAAAATAAAAAAATCTTAAAAAATCAGATTATCTTGCTGAAGCTTTGGAGGCTGATTTTTGGAGGAATATTTAAGTGCAGACCAGATCCAAAGGCTTTGATTAGTCTAATAAATTTTAAAAACATGGTTTTTTAAACCCATTAATATTTCTTTATAGATAGCGCCGAGCCAAAGCTCCCCAGACTATCTCGTCCATCACAAACAACAACCGACACAAAGCTCGTCGAGCCATCCTGCCCATCACCAAAACCACCGAACCTACTGCCCGTGTGACCAAAACTAACATCCCGAGACGGGTAGGAGCGAAACTATAACCCTTCTCCATATATAATCCCCGCCAATATAGTCAAGCTACGCGACTATAAACAAAGCGCTCCTGGGAGGCACCCCACGCTTATCTTTTTTACGTCTTTATTTATCATGTTTTCTATTTTTCTAATAACTGCAGGGTTTCTAATGGGCTTCCCCGAGCGCGGATCAGGGGCATTTTCTGCCCCCCCCCCACACACATATGTGAGTGACAGACACGAACCTCCGGCTCGATGGCCACACACACACACATATATATACGAGTGACAGGCACGGGCCTCCATCCCGATGACCACGCGCAACAGTACCCGGCCCCGGATAGCCAAGCGCGACAGTACTCGGCCACCGACGACGTGTTCAGTGCGACAGTATCCGATCGGCGATGACGGGCTACCCCTACCCCCGGCAGTTGTGTCCGCATCATATATATATGAGTACCCAAAATGACGGTAAAAAAATATACAACAATATATTACAATATTTATTTTGTAAAATAAAATACAGTTTGACGTAAAAACATTTATTTTCGCTCTCTTTTTCTATCCCTCCCTCTCCAACATACTCTCTATATCTCTCTCCTCTTTATTTCTCTCTCTGCCATATAATATTAAATAATATGTATATAATAATATTAGTGTGGCAACCCTCTCTCCGTCTCTCCTCTCTCTTTCTCTCTCTATCCTTCAGCCGTATAGGTTTAGGAGGTCTAGAGATTTTCATTTTTTAAATATAAAAATATCTAACAGCCATTGAATAAAACATTCATATCAGACGGTCTTAAATGCTCCCATGAATTTTAAAAGCATGATTTTAAAAATCATTTCATAAATCTTTATAAGTGTTAGAGATATAGGGGTTAATGTATATACACGGCTTGTGCACATAGGTTGTATACGCAAAGATGCGTAATATGAAAAGTACACCTAGTAAAATGTATTTTTAGGAAAAGTGATCAACATGAAAGTTGTAGATCTCGACGCGGAACCGGGCGGAACTTTACGAATCGCAATAGTTCCGCCCGGTTTCGCGCCATTTGAAAATACAACTAGTAGAATGCATTTTTTTGGAAAAGTGATCAACATAAAAGTTGTAGATATCGTCAAGATCTACAACTTTCATGTTGACCATTTTTCCTAAAAATGCAGTCTCGTACCTAAGAAATGTGCACAGGATCTTCACACGGGCTATGTCCGTGCTCGATGCTCTAGGGCAACCTTCGGCCGTATCCAGGCGGGCTTCGCCCGCCTCCGCACGGGCTTCGCCCGTGCTCGATGCGTTTGCGGTCTGCGTCCACAACATATAGGGTTGAACATATTATTTGAAACTCGAAAGTCACTTGATAATTGCTCGAATATTGAATTGAATTGGAATCATTTAAAATTGATTTGACTCAGTTTGAGTCGATTCAATTTAACTTAAACATGATTTCGAATCAGCCCTGAATCGCTCGAAATATGATTGCATAAATAAAAAGAGCAAAAGTTTAAACTTATATCTAAATCCAATATGATTTCGAGAAAAACATTTAAAACATTTATTCTTATTTGAAAATAAAAAATAATAAAACTTATTCCTAAATAATAAGAGTAAACTTTTTAAATATTTTTCATTTGCTAAATTTAGAGCTTGCTTAATTTAATTTTGAACCAACTTGGAATAAAGAGAACAATTGCTCAATTTTGAGACGACACGATTCTATTTCGAGCCAACTGGATTCTATTTCGAGCAAATTTGGAATCGAGTTATTTCTAGTCGAGCCGTCTCGACTCGAAATCGATTTTGAGCCGAGTTCGAGTCAAAATTTTGATTTCGAGCCGAGCCAAAATCGCTCGAACTCGTCTCGATATCAGCTTTAACAACATATACATATTAATACCTAAAGTGACCGTAAAAAATATTACAATATTTATTTTCTAAAAAACAATTTATTCTCTTCCTCTCTCTTCCTTTCTCTCTCCCACTTCCTCTCTCCTATTTTGTTCTCTCTCTCCCTCTCTATCTCTCTATACGACATATTATATTAAATAATATAAACTTATTAGGCGCCCCCCTCTCTCCCTCTCTCTCCTGTCTCTTTATCTGATGATTGATTCAAAAATTTTGTAATAGGGTTGGACAAATAAAAATGTCTAAATGACATTATATAGAAATTGAAAAAAAAATTGACATTAAGAAGACATACAAAATTACATATCAATGTTTTAATTGTAAAATTAAAAATAGATGAAAAAATTACAATTGCCCGCAACGAGTGTTCATTTTATAAAAACGATCGATAATATCATCATCACTAACTTTCAGAAATGCGTCTTTCAATGAAGGTAACTAAACAATCATTCAATATTTGATCGTCCATACTATTATGCAATCTATTTTTCACATAATTTATGCCCGGGAATACCCTTTCGACACTTGCAGTAGGCATATGAAGAATCAGTACGAACGTCAATAGCTTGTAAATTTGATGATAAACAACATGCTTCCCTGTTTCAACAAATTTCATAGAGAGATAACCAAGATCTTTCAAGTAAGAAAACCTTACATCGTTTCTCATATCCACAATAAAATTGTCAAGTTGAAAATCCAAATTAAACAACTATAAGCCTGAAAATATAAATGAACCATGAACATGAACCTTCACTAATCAAGCAGATGTAAACTCACTATTCTAAGAACAAAACATAAACAAAATCCATCCATGAACTGATGAACAACCGTATTTATCACTAAGCAGGGAAATGTGTATACCTTCTTATGGATTGAGAGTTGGAGGCGGAGTGTGAAATCAGTACTCAAACCTCATTAGTCAAATCGGGATCGGGTGTTACTACTTCATCGGCGAGGTGACGATTTGGATCGGGTGTTACTACTTCATCGGCGAGGCGACGATCCACTCCTGGCTCCAGAGAATGGATTGAGAGTCGGGCCAAATAGCGATCTGCTCCAGCCTCCAAAGAATGGAAGACATGAAGACTTGAAGAGGACTCCCTGGACCACCGAAAATAGGAAGAGGATTGAGAGTCGGGACAGACGTATTACGGTATTTAGGGTTATGCACTTCCGTCTTCCGCGATTTAGAAATTGAGCCACGATGAAGCTGTTCGGGGTCGCATGTTCGGTAAAATTTTTGGGGGTGCACTGGTGTGCTAATAGGCATTTTTTATGAATAAATAATCACATTTTTTCTGCCACAAATAACTTGCAAAGAAATGGGGGAGGGCTAGACTTTTTCACCTTTTTAATATAAAAATATCTGACGGTGCATATAATATCATGCCAGATTCGACTGTCGTAATCAATTCAATGAGTTTAAAATTCATAATTTTGATACTTATTTATATATTTATGTGTGTGTATATATATATATGAGTGACAGTGCATGTGGGCCCCCTGTACCCCGCGCGACCATACCTAGCCCTACCGGGCCCAATTAAATATTTTATTAATGTTGTTTTTTACTTTTAAATTAACAAAAATAGTATGGAAATTAGATATTATTATTTATTAGCAGAATTTTTTCTTTTATATTATTAACCAAAATATTTCAGAAAAAGACTTTTAAAAAAAACAAAATTAAAAAAGTGAATGAACCGAACAACAACAGAGTGGGCCGGCGGAAAGCCCACAAATATCTATATGGGAGAGAGCATGCACGAGCTGCCCCAAATATAGCTCAAATTATCCTTTCTGTAAACCTAATAATTCTAATTTTCAGACATTGCTTTAAGGAGTTAATATTTATGCATGGAAGTAAATATATATTGAGTGATGTGAGACTAAATGGGAGCACCGCTTCACGCCCACCCGCATCACACATGACTGCTTTCTTCTTTGCCTCCGTCGTCGGCGGCCTGATCGGAGCCCACCGACAGGTTTGCCGAGGCCCGACGAACTCATCGGGGGTTGTTCGGCGGCGAACGGGCAGGGCCACCGCCCATTCGCCGGGCCTCGGCCAACCTACCGGTGTGCGCCGGTCAAGCAGAGGGTGACGCAGGGGAACAATGAAGGCGCGAGGGGTTGAACAGGGGTATCAGGATTTTAGGGGTTTAAGAATTTTTGTTTTAGGGAGAGATATTTATTTGCAATCCAAATGTTTTAGATCAGACATTTCTGATCAGTTTTTTGGTTCAAACCTTGGATTCAAGTGTGCATAAATGTTGTTCTTTATATTATATATATACATAAATGTTGTGTGTCACTCGGTATTTTTCCGGTTTGGAGAATTGGAACACCTTAGCTGGGAGTTGGAACGAGCAAGCAAACTATCAATGAAAATCCAGCTGTGATGACATGAGTCTTTTTTTATCATGGAAAATTTGGAAAGGGTGAAAAAACACGTAGCCGGATCTGTGTTGGACTAAAATCCACTATTTTGCTTTGAGTTTTTAAGTTTCGGGAGTTTCCTTGAAGATTGATAGACCATCTCTCTGTTATAAGCTTTGAATATAAAAGCAACAGAAAATAAACTAAGTACTCAAAGCTTTGGTTAGAGCGCTCCAGTGGGGAAAATGCATAGTCATCGGAGCCTTGATGAAAGTGTTAATGCAGAGTCCGAGACTTGATGAGAGCCCTCCTGCAGAGAAGAATGTCAAGTCCTTGAAACCTTATAGTGCCATCACGCAAGCACCCGCTAAAGCGAATTCCAAAACTTTTCCCGGGCTCACAAAATAGTCCAAGTGAGTGCAAGGCATGGTGCACGCTAGTGAGAGACCAGAGTGAATTCCGAGTGGAGAAACGATCTGTCTCCCCTTCTTGCAAAAAAACCTCAGAGTTCTCTCTAGTCTCTAGGCTTACTTCCCTTCAAATGAGAACATGAGGGCCTTTTTTTAGTTTTCTGGAGAGATATGCTAGTAATTGCGCACAGACAGCTTTTGAGGCGGTGACTAGCGTCGCTCCGTTTCGGTCACCTAGATCGCTAATTTTCATGAAATGACAGAAGTGCCCTATGGGAGGTCCGGGCAGCCCGATCAATATGCCTAGTGATGGTGGCAGCCGATGGAGGTAGAAGGCGACAGAAGGAGATAGAGGCGGTCGTCGGTGTGTACATACACTCTCGTGTATTGGGCACGCACTAGCGTGTACGGGCGTAGAACGAGTTTGTGTAGGCTGCACACGCAAGGGTTGGCCAGCCACGCACGCACGTGCGTGGCCGTGTGCGTGGGCAAGGAATGCGCGCGTGGGCTGTCCGCCCGCGTCCTGCTCATAAGCATGCGTCTCTCGCGCAGTCATGTGCCCATTGCTCGTGCGTACAAGCGTGCTTGATTTTGATCCCATGTCTGGGTGTTTTGGGACTTTAAGGCGAGCGCGGCTTGGTGTGTGTGTCTCGCTTGACTGGGTTGGCTTGTCTCCGCGTTCTTGGTCGAAACCTTTCTGATTTGACTTAAAAAAATCATGGATAACCCCATCAATTGCCCCAAAATTTCTGTGGGCCGTGATTTGCAAAATGACGAGCCTAAAAGTTTTTTGGTTCTTTTGCCTTGGGATCGTGGGCTTGGGATTGTTTCACCAAGCATTCATCGTAAGACGCTGTTTTATTTACGGCATGGGAAGTCTTTTCAGTTAGATCTGGATACATACGATGATCACTTGTTCCCACTCGTGTCTGCTTTGTGAGTTTATCGCTCCGCTGTAGATGCCTAGATATCGAGTATTGCATTTGATTGCTCGTACACTACCCTTGATCGTTATGTGACACTTATGACACATTGCAGGAATGCCATCCTGCTTTGCCCTTCGTGCGCTGCATTGGTGCGAAAGTGTGTCAGTTCACATGTTCCCCCCTGTATGAATGCGTGAGTATGACACCGCATGTTAACTTGACTTTTTGTCGCAAGGAGTTAGTGCTATTGGTGGATTCTTGGATATGACATGAAGGGATGTTCTACCCCTTGTACCGGAGTCGCGAAAAAACCAGCGGGTCTGTTCCTGCTAGGAGATGCAGAAGGACTTCGTGTCCATTCGGGCGTGGAAGCATATATGGAATTGGTGTCCGTTCTTATCAAAAGTTTGGACATAGCCCTTTTAGGTGGAAGTTGTTGATGACGACCATGCCTCAGGATGTCGGAATGATGCGAGCTTTCCCAATTACAAAACATTAGGAGTCCTAAAGTCTTTGAGTGGAGCCGTGCTAGATGGCTGAGCGGGTTCTAAGGAAACAATACTCACAGGGGTAGGTTTATCTCGGCAGGACGAGCATTATTGGCAAGGGGCTATATATAGTATGAAATATGTGGGGGCATTTCATCCCTTGAATAGGCAATGCCCCAAAAGGTGGTGTTGAAGTTGGGGGAGTACTTGATTGCTTATGCGTCATGTACACACTTTGTCACTTTAGTTAATGTTTTGCCCTTATCATAGTGGGCATGAATTAGTGCCGCAACATGATTTTGTGCATTTAGCGGCCCTTATAGTGTTTTACCGAGATGTTCTCACATTTTAAGCTTTGTGCATTGCTGTGGTCTAGAAGAATCTGAGGTTTTACGTTCCTTGTGCGCCATACACTATCTATGGCGATTATCACCGAGCATTAGTATTAGGGAACTGTTTCTTAAGCATGATGAGGGGGGACATTTGCACCTTGCCTTGGTGGAACTGATGGTCATAGAATCTAAAGTACTTTTGTCCGTTCACATTTTAGAAGGAATCAGGGTTGGCTCCATTGGTGATGGTGAAAGACCTTTATCTGTTTGGTCAGAGGGGCAAAAAACCTCTGTATGTTTGTGATTGAGGAGGATCGTGGTCCGTCTAGATGGAGGTAGTGAAAAACCTTTGTTCGTTCATGCTTCAAGAGGACCGAGGTCCGTCTTGGTGATGGTGGCAAAAAAACCTTCTTTCGTTCATGTATCAGAAGGACGGAGGTCCGTCCAGGTGAAGGAGGCGAATAACCTTTGTTCATTCATGCCTTACTAGGATCCATCTAGGTGGAGGTGGAGAAGAACCTCTATTCGTTCGTGCCTTTAGAGGAACCAGGTCCATCCAGATGGAGGAGGCAAAGAACCTTTCTTCTTTCACGCCTCAGGAGAGTTGGGGTCCATTCAGGTGGAGGTGGCGAAGAACCATTATTCGTTTGCATCTCAAGAGGAACATGTATATCCATGTAAAGGTGGCGAAGAACCTTTGTTCATTCTCATCTCAGGAGAACTGAGGTCCGTCATGGTGGATGTTGCGAAGAACCTTTGTTCGTTCACGCATTAGGAGGATCAGGATCCATCTAAGTGGAGGTGGTAAAGAACCTTTGTTCATTCGCTTCTTAGGAGGACTGGGGTCCATCTAGGTGGAGGCGGCGAAGGACCTTGGTTCATTTATGCCTTAGGAGTATCGGGGTTTGTCTAGGTGGATGTAGAAAAGAACCTTTATTTGTTCACGCCTCAGGAGGACCGAGATCCTTCCAGTGGAGGTGACGAAAAACCTTTGTTCATTCGCGCCTTAAGAGTACCAGGGTCTATCTAGGTAGAGGTGGCAAAGAACATTTGTTCATTCACACCTCAGAAGGACCGAGGTATCCAAGTAGGGGTGCTGGTGAACCTTTTGTCCATATCGCCCCGCTAGTAGATGGTTATGAAATAGTTGACACAACTTGAAATAAAAATCCATTATGTAGAGTTGAAGGAGAGTACGAAGGGTATGCTGGTTCGGTCGTGCGACTTATTATTCCACTAGTTGCGGGAAAGTAAATTGTGGGTGGGAGTGAAGTTTCTTTGATGAGATCCCCATGTTATGTCCTGGCGACATGTTCAGGGGTTGTGCCCTACGAGTGAATCTAGATTGTGATTCCTTGCACGAGTGCATCCGCCCGAAGCACCCTCAGTAGTGGCATTTATGATGATGAACTGGGCATCGTAGGTGGCCCACGATATTAGTGCCCCACGTTTAGCTAGGCATTCCCTCTAATTTGGAGCAGGAAGCATCAAACTGGCATACGTGTCACTACAGACCAATTCCCGCTGACTTCTGTCAGGGGAACTCCGATGATTGTAAATAAGTGTTAATGGCTTGGAGGAGATGCTTATGTGCGGAAGAGACTTGCTTAGCCACTATTTGTCGTGCTCATGGGAAAGCTCTTCCTTTGTGTCATTGGCCCTTATAGGTATGTTAGGGAAGACTGCGATATTGTCCTCTTCACCTGAAACACTTTGAGTATAACAACACGTACGAGTCACCCAATTTTCTCCTTCAGGTGCATGAACTCTTCTGTTACGTGCCCACGTCCTTGGTGATAGCCGCAATACTTGGATTGGTCTCCAGAGTTTGGAGCAAGAGCCCTTCGCTTCTATATTGAGCGATGTCTGCGGATAGCGAGCAATACTAGCATTAACAAGGTACTGAGGGGAGAGAAGGTTGGATGTCGGTGGTGTCCCCAGGATTGGTGGGAGGTTTCACAGTGCTTGTTGCTCTTCCTAGGATCTGTCGACATCTCTCGATTCCTCTTCCTTTTGAGCTACCTTCAGAACGTAGTCTATAAGCGTCAAATGCAGTATTTTCCATGATTTGAGCCTTGTTTCGGTAGTTATAAGCACTACATAGGAGCTTAGGGTTGTCCCTTAATACTTGTTGTGCCTTTGAGGGCAAAGTGGTCGGAGGAATCCTCAAACGATTCTCCTTTTATCTGTAGAAACTCCGAGAGTTTAATAAGTCTCGAACGATTCGTTGGTTGGTGGCAAACTGATCCATGAAAAGTGGAGTTAGCTCTGCGAAGTTCTTGATTTCTCATTCCCTTAGAGAATAAAATCTTGTACGAGCTTTTCCATTTAGAGTTATCGGGAACACTTAGCACAAGAGCTAGTTTGGAATGTTGTAGATGCACATGACAATTGTGAAGTATCTGACGTGATACAGGGGGTTATTCGACCCATCAAAAGTCTTGAAATCTCGGAGCTTGAACTTGGGCGGAATGGGATGTGTCAGGACTTGTGGAGCAAGAGAAGAGATAAGGTGAATGGGGCATTGCAAGTCTGTGTCCTGGTGCCCCCTATGCCTATACTGCTCCTCAATCATGCATTTTATTCCCTCTTGAGCGAACCTTTTATCAGTTGAAGTGACAAATTTTATTTTCATACAAGTGTTTCTTGGTGTGTTTGGGAAGCCCATCGAGAAACAAGAGGCGCAC
Source organism: Platanthera zijinensis (assembly GCA_039513925.1). Classification (NCBI taxonomy): domain Eukaryota; kingdom Viridiplantae; phylum Streptophyta; class Magnoliopsida; order Asparagales; family Orchidaceae; genus Platanthera; species Platanthera zijinensis. The sequence goes on from CM077086.1 coordinate 59,285,013, forward strand.
AGAGTGGTTAGCGTCAGAAAACTCGTCTGCGATAGAATCCCAGGAGCTGGTAACATCATCAGGCATTATTTGATATGGGATTAGCGATGGTTTACCTCCTAGAGCGATGACCATGTTGGGTGCACACGATGGGACCCAAAGTGTATTTAGAAGGTGGGCTCTTTTGCTTACAACACCCTTGTCAGGTTCCTGTGCTCTTCTTTAGAGGTTGGTGATGCTTTGCCTACGAGCGAGTTGGCAGGGGCCAAATTGGCATGCAAAGCTTCTGCGGGACAAGTATCGAGCTGAGTGAAGTGAGGGTTGCATAGCTTCCCCCCTAATTATTAGGGTGCTACTAATATGTCTGCCTCCATCTTTGGATGTTAGGCTCAGACTCCACTGATTCCGCTTTTGGTTCTTTTGATTTTTCTTGAGTGCTCCTTTGGGTGTGATGCCTCCATCGATCTGCGCCCCCTATATTTAACGCATGACATGTGGCATGAGAAATTCAACTAAGCGAGTGCTGGATTTAAGGAGCGATCCATGGCTCACGAGTATAGGATGTGCCCCTAGGGACTTAGAATTCTTCAAGTCCCTTAGTAGGGCAAGCCCCTGAGATTGACGTTCCTCCATACAACACATCCACTCTTCCATTGATGATGCTAACATGACAATTATATCCTCGAGAAGTGGTATGTTGCTGATAGGAGAGTTGTTGGTGACTTGGTTGTCATATCCCTCACATGTCTCTTGGTCTATGGTGAGCGCACCTCCTTTAATCATTGTTGCTGGTTGGGGAGTGCTTTCACAAGGCAAGCATTATTTTCAATGAGTTGTTGCAGAGTTTGAGAACACTTTCCCATTGATGGGGCAAAACTATTGTGGTTCAGTCAGTTTTTCCCTGGTCCGGAGAATCAGACAACCTTAGCTCGGAGTTGGACTGAGCACGCAAACAGTCAATTAAAATATAGCAGCAATGACAAGAGACTTTTATTACCGTGGAAAACCTGTAAAGGGTGAAAAACCACGTGGATGGATCTGTATTGGGCCAAAATCCTCTATTTCGCATTGAGCTTACAAGTTTTGGGAGTTACCTACGGTGACATGCCACCTCTCCATCACAAGCTTTGAATATAAAAGGAGCAAAAAATAAGCTAAGTCCTTTGAGCTTTGATGAGAGTGCTCTGATGGGGAAAAATGCTAAGTCTTCGTAGCCTTGATGAAAGCACTCCTACAGAGTCGGAGCCTTCATAAGAGCGCTCCCACGGAGAAGAATGCTACGTCATTGAAACCTTATGAAAGTCCACCTAGTGCCAACTACCTTCACCTATGGGGGGGGGGGGAATAGGCGTCTTGCAGCGATTTTAGCGGAATTAAAATTCTACCTGCACAAGTAAACAAAACAACACAGCATAGAAAGACACAAGCAATTTATAGTGGTTCCCCGATTTGGGTACGTCCACTTTCCCCCTTCGACCTATCTCCCAACAAGGGACGACTCGGTCACTTCACCAACCGGATTGAAATCCAATCCACACACTAACGGAAGAAACCCTTCCAAACAAAGGAGTCACCACTCCTCCACCACGGGTTACACCCAACCCTTACAATGAGGAACCTACGTTCCTTTACAATAAAAATAAAATGGAATGTATAAAATATACAAACTTTTTATGGAGTGCTAGGTGTCCCTCTTCGTTCGATGACACGTTCTTGAAGAAGACGAAGAGTCCATGACCTTAGCTCTCACTTAATGAATCCCCACGAAACCAGCGACGGCAAGAAGAGCGGCGGCTTGGCGTTCGGAATCGGCGGCGGCAAGAAGTGCGGCGGCTGAGCTTTAGAGATCCAACCTTCGTAGCTATGCTGGCAAGGTCTACCAACGGTCTTCCTTGGATCAATCGTCTCGATCGATTCGGAAAGGGAAGGTATTCCCGATCTACAAACCAAGAGACAAAGGATCTCAAGAAGGACACGTGAGACGCGTTGCTTGGCAAAGCTCTTGTCGCCGGAAGATCAGGAGGTATCTACGATCAACGACGGCGACAACTTCCCGAGCTGCGATGGCGGCGGTGGAAGAGAAATCCGCGATCTAGGTCACGTCGGCGGCTCGGTTTTCTTTCTTGTGCCTTCGTTTGTGTAATGATCGAAATACAACAGTATTTATACTGTAGGTCATACATTATGACCGTTGTGGGCCCCACCAGTAGAAACTCTAAGTCCGGTTCAAAACAACGCCTGAATATTTTGACCGGTCCAGCGAGCAGAAGAAATTCGCCTAAGGCAAATTCGACGAGAATCATTGGTGATTCTTGACGAATCGGCGAGAATCACTTATGATTCTCTCCGAATTCTACTTGGCAGAATTCTGGCTGAAGATCTTGCCATCCAGAGAGAATCAGCGAGAATCATCATTCATTCTCGACGAATCGGCGAGAATGCAAAGTCATTCTCGACGATTCGGCGAGAATCAACTAGTGATTCTCGACGATTCTGCCTTAAGAAGAAAACAAGACGGCGTTGAGACAGCCGGCTGCAATCGGTAAGGATCAGCGAGTGATTCTCGACGATTCGGCGAGAATCACTAGTGATTCTCGTCAAATCGGCGAGAATCACTTAGTGATTCTCGACGAATTCTACTTAGACGATTTTCGTCTTTCTTCCCGCGAGTTGCTTTGACCCATCCTTGCTCCTTGTCTGCTCTTGATCTTTCTCAGCCCTGTACTTGAAAGTAAGTACACTCCAATAGAGAGAGAGTACACGTAGGCCAACACACTGATCTACTCAACGAGGGATTATGTTGCACAGACCCGTGTATATTGACCCACTGCACCCTGACATTGGTGTGTACTTAGCGTGGAATAACTGTAAGCACATCTTGAAGACAAATGATCAAACACAATGTCAATTCACCTTAGCTGGTCCAGGGGCTTCTTCAAATTAGGTATATTGTGGATACAATACCCAACAATCTCCCCATATTTGAATAAGCCTAAACCCTACAAGCTAAGGTGAATATAACGGATGGAAGAAAACACAACTTTGAAAAATGAGTGGAAATTCCATACCATTATATTTGGAGCATGCACCTTAGCACTTTAGCCGAGAGGGTAATCTCCCCCTTTTTGGCTTCTGCAAATCTGGGAATGTAGCACTTATCACCATGCTCCCCCTCAGTTCTTGCACCTGTGCTTACACTTGAGTTCCTAGCAGATGCACCCCCTAGATGCATGAGCATGGAGCTTCTGTAGTCTTCATTCCTCATAGTTTAGCATCCCCAGTTCAGTTTTGAAGAGACTGAACTTGGCCTCGTCTAGGGGCTTTGTGAAAATATCTGCAATCGGCTTATCCATGGGGACATAGCAGAGAGAGATGTCCTTGTTTTCCACATGCTCCCGAATGAAGTGGTAGCGCACTTCAATATGCTTCGTCCTGCTGTGCGATACCGGATTGTTCGCAATGGCAATTGCACTGGAGGAGTCGCAGTACATTGGTACTTCCTTGAACTGAAGGTCATAGTATGCTAACTGGTTTCTGATCCATAGTAGTTGTGCGCAATAGCTGCCTACCTAGATATACTCAGACTCTGCTGTGGAGGTTGCTACACAATTCTGCTTCTTGCTGTTCCATGAGATAAGCCTTCTTCCGAGGAATTGACACGTCCCGGAAGTGCTTTTCCTGTCATCCCAGGTGTTCAATTTGAGTATGCCATTGTAGATAGCACTGCTCTTATTCCAAGTACTTGTTCCAAGTCATTCTTGGAACATCTCCTGTCTAGTTCCCATCATGTTTACAGGAACCTAGACTGCCCTGCAAAAGAGAATTACCTTGCCTTAGGAACCCAATATGTATTGGGTCCTAGGTTCTTGTCAGTGTAACATCTCGAATGCCTTCCCACAAGAATCCTGTCAGGTAGGCTAACTCTACTCAGAGGAAGTGGATATGCCCTTGCCCTTGGCACAGAGGGATTGTGCCAACAATCTACGGCAAAGTGACCCACCTTGCCACAGCACCAACATTCGTGAATGCTGTATCGCCGTTTCAGACCTGATCTGTTGACTGAGGTAGTCATGAGCTTAGGTCTAAAAGGGATAAAGCCAGTTCTGCTCACAAAATTACCTTTTCCACCATGACACGTGGGAGGGTGGACAGAATGCATGTGGTGAGTGTCATGAGGCCTGGGATGTGGTGCCTTCCTTTCAGTAAGCACACTTCTAGAGGCCCCATGGGTACTTACCACATGTTTCCTGACCCCCCTTTCCTGTGTCCTAGGGTGGAAAGTACTGCAGTGAGAGCTGGTTCCTGCATATTCACGATGAGTTGGAGCTGAGGCTGAGAATACAAAGGGTTCAGAATGAGCCTTGGGTATTCTCTCATGGGTAGCCATGACAGCTCTAGCACTGTGGGTATTTACACCTGAGGGTTGATCATTCTTGCAGTGACCAACGTTGTTTCTGTGGTCATACCTGAAGGCATGATGAGTGCCCTTCCTACTCGGGGTGGGGGGTTTGAACACAATTTCCCCATTTCTCTATGAATTAATAATTCGGGAGATCCACCCATTTTCTTCTTTTCTCTTGATAGCATCTATCGTGGAAAAGTTAGAAATTATTCTCTTCTCGGTCTCTAGACGACTTTCTAGATCCGAGATCTTTGAGTCATTTACCTCGATGGATTCCAATTGGATATTCATCAAGGTCTTTAGCTGAGCAATCTCCTTAGCTTTCTCCTCAACAAGAAAGTTGCTCTTCTGAAGAGCACACTGAAGGGATTCAAGATTTTCAATCTTCTGATTCAAGCTATCCATATCCCTTGCATTACTAGAGGGACAATCCTCTGAACTATTCCTGTCTTCAGGAACTGCAAGAGGAGAGGGGCATGATGAAGAAGTTAACTGCTCCTGGTTTTGCTGTTCAGGGTTACCTTCAAGATCGGCAGAGACTGTTGAGTCAGCTTCATCAGAACTGCTTTCCTCAACTTCTTCTTCAGTCTCTGACAAGGACACAGGAGCCCTGATACTGACAGATTGATCATGCCCTTCATCTTCAGAAATGAGGACCCCCACATAGGCTTCATCCTCTTGCTGACCACTGATCCCTTCTTTCTCTGATCCCACCATGAAATCTGAGATGGTTTGCCACATGGACTTGGCCGTCCTACACTTTTCCAATTTAGAGCGAGATGGTCTAGACCAGACATCAGTGATGATCTGACGAATCACCTTGTCCAGGTTGAACAATGAGAGCTCTGTCTCCGACATCTCTTTGGGACACTTGGGGATTTGGAGATCTTTCCCTGAGCCGGAAGCCTTCATGGGAATGAAGGGGCCCTCTTCCAGAATGAGTGATGCTCGAGGGTCGATGGCCTTCAGATGAAATAGTACTCTCATCTTCCATACAGGATAGTACTCCTTTGTACATAAGGGGAGTCTTAGAGGAGGGACATCATAATACAACTCCATGCTCTAGTCTGATCTTCTTGTTGACACTAGAGGTAGGAACTTACTCGAGGTGTTAACCCCTTTCATGAGCAACCTTCCTCTGATACCACTCTAAAGTCCACCTAGTGCAAACTACCTTCACCTATGGGGGGGGGGGGGAATAGGTGTCTTGCAGCGATTTTAGCGGAATTAAAATTCTACCTGCACAAGTAAACAAAACAACACAGCACAGAAAGATACAAGCAATTTATAGTGGTTCCCCGATTTTGGTACGTTCACTTTCCCCCTTCGACCTATCTCCCAACAAGGGATGACTCGGTCACTTCACCAACCGGATTGAAATCCAATCCACACACTAACGGAAGGAACCCTTCCAAACGAAGGAGTCACCACTCCTCCACCACGGGTTGCACCCAACCCTTACAACGGGGAACCTACGTTCCTTTACAACAAAAATAAAATGGAATGTATAAAATATACAAACTTCTTATGGAGTGCTAGGTGTCCCTCTTCGTTCGATGACGCGTTCTTGACGAAGACGAAGAGTCAATGACCTTAGATCTCACTTAGAATGAATCCCCACGAAACCGGCGGCGGCAAGATGAGCGGCGACTTGGCGTTCGGGATTGGCTGCGGCAAGAAGTGCGGCGGCTGAGCTTTAGAGATCCAACCTTCGTAGCTATGCTGGCAAGGTCTACCAACGGTCTTCCTTGGATCAATCATCTCGATCGATTCGGAAAGGGAAGGTATTCCTGATCTACAAACCAAGAGACAAAGGATCTCAAGAAGGACACGTGAGACGCGTTGCTTGGCAAAGCTTCGGTCGCCGGAAGATCAGGAGGTATCCACGATCAACGGCAATGACAACTTCCCGAGCTGCGATGGCGGCAGCGGAAGAGAAATTCGCGATCTAGGTCACGTCGGCGGCTCGATTTTCTTTCTTGTGCATTCGTTTGTGTAATGATCGAAATAAAACAGTATTTATACTGTAGGTCATACATTATGACCGTTGTGGGCCCCACCAGTAGAAACCCTAAGTCCGGTTCAAAACAACGCCTGAATATTTGGACCGGTCCAGCGAGCAGAAGAAATCAGCCTAAGGTAAATTCGGCGAGAATCATTGGTGATTCTCGACGAATCAGCGAGAATCACTTATGATTCTCGCCGAATTCTACTTGGCAGAATTCTGGCTGAAGATCTTGCCATCCGGAGAGAATCGGCGAGAATCATCATTCATTCTCGACGAATCGGTGAGAATGCAAAGTCATTCTCGACGATTCGGCGAGAATCAACTAGTGATTCTCGACGATTCTGCCTTAAGCAGAAAACAAGATGGCGTTGAGACAGCCGGCTGCAATCGGCAAGAATCAGCGAGTGATTCTCGACGGTTCGGCGAGAATCACTAGTGATTCTCGTCGAATCGGCGAGAATCACTTAGTGATTCTCGACGAATTCTACTTAGACGAATTTCGTCTTTCTTCCCGCGAGTTGCTTTGACCAATCCTTGCTCCTTGTTTGCTCTTGATCTTTCTCAGCCCTGTACTTGAAAGTAAGTACACTCCAATAGAGAGAGTACACGTAGGCCAACACACTGATCTACTCAACGAAGGATTACGTTGCACAGACCCGTGTATATTGACCCACTGCACCCTGACATTGGTGTGTACTTAGCGTGGAATAACTGCAAGCACATCTTGAAGACAAATGATCAAACACAATGTCAATTCACCTTAGCTGGTCCAGGGGCTTCTTCAAATCAGGTACATTGTGGATACAATACTCAACACCTTATAGTGCCTTCACGCGAGCACCCAAAAAAGAGAATTCTAGCACCTTCTTCTGGGCTCACAAAAGCGTCCAAGTGAGCGTCCGATGTCGTGAATGTTAGAGGCGGAGCGGAGATAATTCTGAGCGGAGAAAATATCTAATTCCCACGTTCTCGTCGAAAAACCACATAGCTCTCTCTAGTCTCTGGAGTTGTTTCCCCTCAAATGAGAGCTTGGGGGAACTTTTTATAGTTTATTTAAGGGATATGCAGGTGATTGCTCCCGAGCATATTTTGAGGTGGTGAATGACATCATTTCATTTCGGTCACCTGGATCGTCACTTTTCATGAAATGATGAAAGTTTCCCCGGGAATTTTGGGCAAGTTGCCTGGAGATGGTGGCGTCCAATGGTGGCAAAAGGCTGCGGAGACAATTGCTAGTATGCAGATACGTGTTAGCATGAAGGGGCGCGTGGGCCATACACGTGTTGGCCGGTCGCTCGCGCGTGAGTGTCCACGCGCTCAATCCATTTTCAGGGTGCTTTTGGGTCTTTGAGGCTTGCACGGCTTGTTGTGCGTGGCACACTCGACCGAATTAGCTTGCCTCCATGAACTTTGTCGAAACCTTTCTGGTTTAACTTAGAAAAAATCAGGGGGAACCCAATCAATATATGTAGATATATACGTAAATATATGTATATATTTACATGTATATATGCACATATATATACATATATACATGTATATATATATATACATATACAAATATATATACTGATGGGCTAAGTCCCTTTTATAAAACACCCGGGGTGCGATTAGCCCACTCCCCCATGATCCCACTATCCAAATGGGGATCATGGAGAAACTGCCGCACATGCGATCGTCGCATGTGATCCCCCACATAATAATTCCACTTTGCCCATATTTTCAGTAACCACCACTGCCAGTGTCGGGTAGCTTGTGACTGACAGCCCCATCCCTGCGAACACCTCCCATGGTTGCTGGCTCCGCTTGCAAGGGGCGACCACACCCGACCTCCCCTTCCATGCAGCCGCCTTTCGTGTAACACCCCAAATTGTAATTTGGAGTTCAGGCTGGGTGACACGGCCTGGGACACGGGCGTGTTCGGTGCACACGGCCTGGGCCACGGGCGTGTCCTTTCCGGTGTGTGTCGAGTCGAGCTCTCGAGATAGCACGGTCGTAGATCGTCGAGAGGCGACACGGCCTGGGACACGGGCGTGTCCTGCTCGGGCGGCGATGAGTGGAGTGGCATTGAGTGGCGTTGAGTGGAGTGGCGTTGAGTGTGGAACATGGCCTGTGACACGGGCGTGTCGTAGGGGTGTGTTGGGCACACGACCAAGGACACGGGGCGTGTGCCTTAGCCGTGTTCTTCTCGGGTGTTTCGGCCTTGTGTTGATGAGGTGACACGGCAAGCCACACGACTGTGTACTGGTTGACATGGGGGTGTCAGGAAGTGACACGGGCATGTCGTAGCCCGTTTTCTGATCCAGATTGAGTCAGTTCTCTAACCGCGCAAGGGACACAGCCTGCGACACGGGTGTGTCACAAGCCGTGTCAGCTCTGTTTAGCTGCTTTTCAAAGAAGATCAAGGACGTTCGTTCCATTCTATTAGGATCCTACGGTCCAAGTTCCTCCCTGCTATTATAAGGCCGAGAATGGAGATGAATATCTCATTCTCATGTTGCCCATTCTCTTTCTAAAGTGAAGAGAGAGAGGAGAGCAAGGGAGGAAGAAGGAGAAGCTTTCCGACTGCCGGTGGAGCTTCAGCAGTCCGAATCGAGAGCCGAGCTCAGTGTTGCGGAGGCAAAGCCACTGCAGTGATTTCCATCCGGCTAGTTCTTTCATGGCTCCGAAGCGATCATCGAGGGTAACAGTCTTTCTTTCTCTGACAGGTGAAGCCCTTTGTTTATGCATGTATATCTGTGGAATCCTCCATCAAAAGATGGAAGAGCGTAAGTGATTCCAGCGGTTGAGTCTGCATCTAGAGCCGGAAATGTGTAGTACGACATAGACATGTTGTGTGAAGACCATCTTGATGGATGTCTGGATTGGTGATGCTGCGAACCGGAGAAGACTCCGTGTATATAACGAGTAGCTTGCGGAGATGGTGAGAACGCTTGTGAATTATGGTAAGGAAGCTTTGCATAGCTCCTTTGGTTGTATGCTCTTCTTGTGCGGAGAGATGGATTGGGAGGAAAGCGACACTATGTGCTGGTGTTATGAGAGATCTACTTGTAGCAATGCAGATGTGCAGTTTCACGGGTTTGCTACCCTAGTAGGAAGTTGATCTAGTACCTTGCGTTGTGAGCGGTCGATTAGTGTCAATGTAGATGTGTAGTTTCACGGGCTTGTCACACTACGAGTGTAGGTCGACCAGTAGTGCTCACTAGTTGCCATGAGGTGCGTACCTCTGAGTTGGACGGGTGCGTGAGGCCTTCAACGGGGGTTTTGAGGCTTATGCCCGGCCAATAAGTACACATCTCAAATCGGCGGTGGAACCTTGAGTAGTTTGGTACACCATAATCGTGCCCGGAGTGCACGGATTGTCTGGCACGAAGGCCAGCGCTTGTGATGATATTGTGTATTGTATATATGTGTTGAGACTGGAATACATGCAGGGAAGGAACCACTACCCCGGGTAAGGGGTAGGGTCGTTATAATTGGTCAGCTGAATGCTGACCGTTGCTTTGTTTATCACCCATGGGGTGGATGTCCATATGCAGGTGCTGCCCTTGTTGATGCTGAAATGGATTGAGCGGGCTAAAGCCCGTGCTGCTGCTGTTAGGCCCTCGAAGGCCGTGCGAAGATTAGGATTTCATGTGTGGCCAACCTGCGTGCCGATGTATGAAGTCATATGTTTGTAAAGAGAAACTTGTAAGGCCCTAAGGCCGTGAGCGGTGTGCTTGTATACATTCCCGATCTTGTATATAAATGAGTTATTTATATAGTAGTGGACATTCTTGGATTGTGTTCGTGCAACTTATAAACTTCCGCTAGAATGCTCTGGGGTTAGGGTGCGATGGTATTTTGGTATTAACCTGTGACTTCGCCGTCTATTTGTGGTATATAATGTAGGGCCCCGGCAGGACCTTCTATTATATATTATTTAACGGGTCGGGTTGTTACATTTTGGTACCAGAGGCCCCTCGGTTTTCCGCTTTCGAATTCGTGGCTGAATTCTTTTGTCGGGTGGCGAGCACGTGTACGTGCGAACCATTATAACATATTTGAACTAAAGAATGTCCACTAGGAATGTGCGAGGGTGTATTCGGTATATTTGCCGTTTTGGATTGGAGGTTGCTTATTGATATCTTGTTCACGTATTGGTGACAAGGAGTGGTGCTGGGCAATCTGAGCCCCAGTATTCAGATGAGAGTGCGACACCAGCTGAGGTGCCCACACCTCCTCCTTTTGTGGAAACCATACGCCTTGTTGCGGAGGCAGTATTTGCCATGTTTCAAGTACAACCTATTGGGAAGGCAAGGCCTGTAGTGGAGCCAGTTCGGGTTGATGTGAGGCAAGAGCGTGTTGAAGCTCGGGTGGAGGAGCGAGCGACTAACAAGCAACTGAAGCGGTTTATGGATTTTCATCCACCTACGTTTTTCGAGGTGACTTCCCCAATGCAGGCAGAAGATTGGCTTTCAAGAGTGAAGAGGATCCTGACAGCGCTCAGGATTGAATAGGGGCAGAGAGTGACGTTAGCCAATTTCCTACTCGAAGGAGATGCGAGACTTTGGTGGGATGAAGTCGAGATGCACCAGTTGGCAGGCAGAGGCCTGGGAGAGATTTCGATGGACGAATTTTCCAGATTGTGTTGGGCAAAGTATTTGCCAGTATCACGGAGAATTGCTATGGAGAACGAATTCCAACGTCTAGTGCAGGGTGAGAAGACTGTAGATGACTACCTGCATGAATTTACCAGGCTGGGGCATTATGTGGGGTCGACTTTTGCGGAGGAAGCGTGGAAAGCATCTATGAGGGACTCCGAGATGAGTTGAGATTGGCGCTTCCGAGTTCAGTGAACCAAGGCTTCCAAGCCTGAGTGGATACAACTTGTGCGCTAGAGAAAGATTTTAAGCGGGTGCTGGACAAGAAAAACTTAGCGGCGAAAAAGTCGGAATCTAAAGTTCCGCAGTCAGATCAATCGGAGTTTAAGAAATGTGATAAGAAGCGGTTTAGGCCTGTTGAACAAGCTCAGTCGGAAGTTCCTTCGGGAGCAATGTATGGGCAAGGACGTGTGGAGATGCGTATATGTTTTCGATGTGGTAGGGTGGGACATGTCGCCCGCAATTTGTTGATTGGCCCTTCAAAAGATGAGAAAAAGACAAGCGCGTTCTATGAGGAAAAGGGTAAGGTAGTGGCGGAATCATCTGCATCCCGAGCGCAACCGCGAGTGTACAATCTCGGAGTGCAGGAACCGCAAAGCTCATATTATGAAGTATAACAACCTCGAATGTTTAACCTGGAGTTGCAGGAGGCTGTCAAAAAGCTGCTTAAAGACGAGGATGAGCGGAAATAAAGTGGAGTGTGCACTTTATTGCTTTTATGTTGTACTTCGTATATATCTTGTATGTATGTGTGTTTGTGAAAACACTTGTGTGCGAGGCTGTGGGGAGAGTAACCCCGGATCATCTTGTATATTTGCAACAAAGGAGTAGTTGTGTTGGTATCTACGTTGCGCTAAATTTCGGTACGAAATTTGTCTAAGGAGGGGAGGATTGTAACACCCCAAATCTTAATTTGGAGTTCAGGCTGGGTGACATGGCCTGGGCCACGGGCGTGTCCCAGGGCATGTCCAGTGCACACGGCCTGGGCCACAGGCATGTCCCAAGGCATGTCCTTTCTGGTGTGTGTCGAGTCGAGCTCTCGAGATAGCACAGTCAACGATCGTCGAGAGGCGACACGGCTTGGGACACGGGCATGTCCCAGGGCATGTCCTGCTCGGGCGGCAATGAGTGGAGTGGCGTTGAGTGGCATTGAGTGTGGAACATGGCCTGTGACATGGGCGTGTCACAAGGGCGTGTTGGGCACACGACTAAAGACACGGGCGTGTGCCTTAGCCGTGTTCTTCTCGGGTGTTTTGGCCTTGTGTTGATGAGGTGATACGGCCAGCCACACGGCCGTGTACTTGTTGACACGGGCATGTCAGAAAGTGACATAGGCATGTCGTAGCCCGTGTTATGATCTATATTAAGTCGGTTCTCTAACCGCTCAAGGGACACGGCCTGTGACATGGGCGTGTCACAAGCCATGTCAGCTCTGTTTAGCTGCTTTTCAAAGCAGATCGAGGCCGTTAGTTCCCTTCCATTTGGATCCTATGGTCCAAGTTCCTCCCTGCTATTATAAGGCCGAGAATAGAGATTAACATCTCATTCTCATGTTGGCCATTCTCTTTCTAAAGTGAAGAGAGAGAGGAGAGCAAGGGAGGAAGAAGGAGAAGCTTTTCGACCGCCGGTGGAGCTTCAGCGGTCCGAATTGAGAGCCGAGCTCAGCGTTGCGGAGGCAAGGATGCTGCGGTGATTTCCATCTGGCTAGTTCTTTCATGGCGCCGAAGCGATCGTCGAGGGTAAAAGTCTTTCTTCCTTGGGCAGGTGAAGCTCTTTGTTTATGCATGTATATCTGTGGAATCCTCCATCAAAATATGGAAGAGCGTAAGTGATTCCAGCAGTTGAGTCTACATCTAGAGCCGGAAATGTGTAGTACGGCATAGACATTCTGTGTTAAGCCCATCTGGATGGATGTCTGGATTGGTGATGCTGCGAATCGGAGAAGACTCCGTGTATATAACGAGTAGCTTATGGAGATGGTGAGAACGCTTGTGAATTATGGTAAGGAAGCTTTGCATAACTCCTTTGGTTGTATGCTCTTCTTGTGCGGAGAGATGGATTGGGAGGAATGCGGCACTATGTGCTAGTGTTATGAGAGATCGACTGGTAGTAATGCAGATGTGCGGTTTAATGGGCTTGTTACCCTATGGTCGGAAGTTGATCTAGTACCTGCGTTGTGAGCGGTCGATTAGTGTCAATGCAGATGTGCGATTTCACGGGCTTGTCACACTATGAGTGTAGGTCGACCAGTAGTGCTCACTAGTTGCCGTGAGGTGCGTACCTCTGAGTGGGACGGGTGCGTGTGGCCTTCAACAGGGGTTTGGAGGCTTATGCCCGGCTAACAAGTACACATCTCAAATCGGCGGTGGAACCTTGAGGAGTTTGGTACACCATAATCGTGCCCTAAGTACACGGATCGTCTTGCATGAAGGCCAGCGTTTGTGATTATATTGTGTATTGTATATATGTGTTGAGACTGGAATACATGCAGGGAAGGAAACACTACCCCAGGTAAGGGGTAGGGTTGTTATAATTGGTCAGCTGAATGCTGACCGTTACTTTGTTTATCACCCATGGGGTGGATGTCCATATGCAGGTGCTGCCCTTATTTATGATGAAATGGATTGAGCGGGCTAAATCCCTTGCTGCTGCTATTAGGCCCTCGAAGGCCATGCGAAGAATTGGATTTCATGTGTGGCCGGCCTGCGTGCCGATGTATGAAGTCATATGTTTGTAAAGAGAAACTTGTAAGGCCTTAAGGCCGTGAGGGGTATGCTTGTATACATTCCTGGTCTTGTATATAAATGAGTTATTTATATAGCAGTGGACATTCCTGGATTGAGTTCGTGAAACTTATAAACTTCCGCTAGAATGCTCTGGGTTAGGGTGCGATGGTATTTTGGTATTAACCTGTGGCTTCGCCGTCTGTTTGTGGCATATAATGTGGGGCCCCGGCCAGACCTTCAATTATATGTTATTTAACGGGCCGGGTTATTACATTTCGTTACCACGAGATTTGCCCACAAGGGGTGGCACGCCTAACCGCTACTCTACCGCAGCCGCCTCCCATGGCCGCGGTCTTTGCCCGCAAGGGGTGGCACGCCCAGTTGCCCCTTCCCCGCAGCCACCTCTCACAGCCACGGGCTCCGCCCGCAAGGGGCAGCGCGCCCTGTCACCTCATTCCCGCGGCCGCGGTCTCTGCCCGCAATGGGCGGCACGCCTGGCTACCCCTTTCCCATGGCCACCTTCCGCGTCGCAAGATCCGTCTTTTCCTCTACCGACGAGCATTTACCACTAGTCTGTCCGTCTGTCCATGGAGGGCTTCCCTCGCCGTCTGATCACTCCATAATGATAACTGCCATCCATTTATTAAGTAATCACCAACTAACCATCATGATTAGTGGGGGAGCGATATTAACTAAATATTTGGCCTACAAACAACAAACATTATGAGCAAAATATATTCTCAAAACTATACCAAAAATAATAATATCGGTGGTTACGGTGTGTAGATAGCCGAATAACTACTGTAACCACCTCTTGGAGCCTATAAAAAGAGCCCCAGACCTCCTCCTTTCTCACCTTTTGAGTCCTCTACTTTCTTCTTCCTCAGGCCAGAGCTCTACCTGATTCCTCCTACGAGCAATCTTCAAGCCTCCTTCGAGACTTCTTCAAGCCACCTGCAAGCCATCGCCTCACCACCGAAATCTACCCAAGTCCACGAACAAGCGATGAGAAGGAAGTTCCAACAGCAGCATGTGCATGTTTGTGTGCTTCGCCAAAGCAACAAACCTCATGTGGAGTAGCCTGTTGCCCGCCGTGAGCCTAAGTCTCCCTCTCTCTCATCTCTAAAGTGTAATGAGGAGTGGACTGTCTGTAAGAAACCCCCTTACCAAGGAGGTAACCCGGTATTATGCCCAGAACCGCTGCCTTACGGTGACACTAACACACAGGCTAGTCGACACCGCAAGACGCCGATCCTGCTGGCTAGTACGATCATTCAACCTGTCGGCCAATCGAGAATAGAAGCATGCAAGTAGTAAGTAAAACTGGCAAGTCCATAGAGTCACAACACAATATCATCATATATATAATGAAAAGTAAAATAGTCCACAATGACTACGAAACTGAGAGAAGGGCTTATGCCCAGTACATGCCAAATAAGAATATATCTCTCTCTCACAACAACACTATGCGGAAGCAAACACTATCACAAGTACACTCATCCTCACCTGAAGGTGAGTTGCAGTAGTAGTAGTAGGTGGTATCAACTCCTTATGTCTTGACACCTCATCCTGCTGGTGCTCTAGCTCCTAGAGCTCCTACGGTCACAACCGACCATTAGTTAAAAAGACTAAGCCATTTCGTCCTCGCCTCACCCCCGCGACTCCTAGGTACCGAACATGAGGACGAAGCGGAGAACAACAAGGGGTATGAAAAGGAAAGAAGGTGACAGTGGATTTATTCTATCATGGTTATAGATTAACAATTGTATCTCTACACTAGCAGTTCTATAAGGTACAAGTAGAGTGTGTAAAAACTATACTTAAAAGAAGCACAGTGGCAAAAGTAAATTAACTACTACTAAACTATCATCATAGAAGTACTTTAACTTATATGAATGTCCATACAAACATATAAGTTAAGGTTTCACAAATATAACTTATCATATAAAAGATCCCATACTAATTTATATGATAAGGATCTATGGTGCGCATGTCCTAAGTATGTATGGTATGGTATGTGGGTTATGATTCATACAAGTGCAACTCACCCACACTACTCTGTGATCACATACCTTTAGTTCCCACTTTTTGGAGTTAATTTAACTCTCGGGTACCACCGTTGTGGTTACGACAACAGCAGAGCAGGCATCTCTGCATCCTAGGCGAGTATACACACTACCAGACCTAGACCTTTCGTACTTCTCTGAAGGACACACCAGAGTCACCACATACTAATGCTGACAAACCCGCCAGTCTTTTTGGTCAGATGTGCATTTTCGGGGATTGTCCTCAAGACCGCAGTATAAATAACCTACTAGCCCCTCAAACCTTCACACCTCACCAGAGTCACCGTACTGCCTTCTGTGTGATGATTGGCCCAGTACCGCATGACCCGCCACTAATATGTTCTATGCACGTGCAAATTATTTCCAACACGAGCCTCCAGCCCGCAGGACAAAAACACGTCCTGTATCCAAACATTCGAGCCTCTATCTTGCAGGACAAAAAACCATCCTGTATCCTCCAACCCTATATGGGTAAGATTGTCACATCGTTCCGTTAACCTATTAGACTACTCTTGTCAAATGCTTATTATACCTAGCAACCTTGGGTTAGTCCTTGGACTGCCTAGGGCATGCCTGATGCCTCTCGGGGAACTAGGAACTATGATGGGCATGAAACCCAAAGCTTCCTTTCTCTAGGACACTTACTTTATTAGTGTTTACCCATTATTAACACCAAACTCTCAATGTTGCTCTTGAGTGAACCTACTAACTTAAGGTATTATTGGGAGAGCAACGGTCTTCTGCCGGTCTATGTTCTAATTACTTTCCTTGGGCTTTGCACTCTAACACTCATTACTATGTAGTGACCCACTTGACACCAACTAGGGTTCCAACTTCCCAATACGCTTCTCAATCCAACCACCTATCATATCCCCTGTGGGTCCTAGTGTGATGTGTTACTTTTGCTAAGCGCAACCCATGACCTAATGTTAACCCGTATGAGATGACTACCAATTCCTTGGGCCAAATGCCCCTAACTATTTATCATGGGTTTGTCATATGCATAATATTAACCATTCAGAATTCCATCAATATTCTAATTATTTTGGAGCATAAATTAAATCATTTAATTAGGTGACCTAGGTCACTTTGTACATGAGCTACTATGTCCAGTGGTCCATTAGGCCCAAATAAATTGTCTGGAGTTCATCAAAATTAATTATGGCTATTCATAAAAAATCTTAATTTTTCAACTTGATTGGCCATTTATTTTTTATTTAAGTTTATAATCACAGTTATTCCATTTTCAAATGAAGTACCTAAAATATTAAATTGAAAATTCATAAAAAATTACTAGTGATCAACACTTCCATAATAATACTCAAGACAGAAACTCAAAATCCCAACCAGTGATTTGACCAAAAATAATGGCATGTGAACATTATTACCCAAATGCCACTACTAAGGTTTTTAGCATAATTAATCATCCAAAAATTCTTAAATAAATATACAGGGGTTTATATCACATAAATAAGAGACTATGTATTTTTCCATAATTTTTTAAATATTATTACCCCTACTTTTAATTTAAAACTCTCAAGGGAAAAATTGTAAATCTATCAAATACACATGATATAATACTCAAACAAGCTCATGAATTTTTCGAGAGATGTAAATTATCCTATTAAGGTTTGTATCAAAAGTTTATAATTTTACAAGATCAGTAGACCTATATCACATTTTTATTTCTAAAAGAGCCTATTTTCCAATAATTCAAAATAATGGGATTTTTAATCTCAAAAATCCCAATCTTTCCACGGGAGGTATATTTCATCCCTATGAGCCTCTTGTTGCAGGCCCATGGTTTCTACGGATTATACTACGCGTTCTTAGATTGACAATTAAAATAAAATAACCTAGCGCGCTGTTGTTCTACTTAGCACTATCGGATATCCAAGCAGTTAATGACACAATTTCAATATTAACCAATTAATCAATGCAAAGGGACGCTACCCCTTATTTTTGATTGAACAAGGGCTATATGCCAATGTTCGCTCAAGAGAAAAGGACCCACCCAATCCAGACAATTAGCCAATCAAACTAAATTACGCGCAAACATTCACAAGGCCAATACAAGAATATCCGGACTAAATAAATGATTTAAAACTAAGTCCAAAATAATCCCCAAAAATTAATTAACAAGAGGGTTGCTTACTAGCTCCAATTTACATAAAAATGTTCGAACGATTTAGGCTTGAAAATTTAGATTTTAATTAAGCACAATATTCAATATAAATCAGAACAATTTACCAGACTTCTGATTCCACCAAAATCTCACAATAATAAGAAGAAGCACACAAGGAAGAGTTTAGAAATCGTTACCCAAAACCCAAGAGATCCGTCCACAAAAATGAGTGGAGGACGCACACACGAAGGTGGTAGATTCTCTATTTCCACGCAAGTCCTCGGATCTGCACCGAACGATGAAGATGCGAGCCGTTTTCCTTTTGCAAGCCCTAGGAGAGGGAGAAACCTTGAAAAGTCACAAATATGGAAATAGGAGAGAGGAAAGGTGGTGGTCAAATTTTGAAGGGCAAGGGGGAGGGCTCGGGTTTGATGTGGGGGAGAGAAAAGAGGAGAAGGGTGAAACTCTCACTAGGAGGAGGAGGAGAGGAGGAGAATGAGAAGTAGAGGGGAGGGAGATGGCCGGTGGCCAAGAGGAAGGAGGCTATAGGGGGGCCGAAATTTGAGAGGAGGAAGAAGGAGGGGGAAAAGATATCAAGGAAGATTTTAGGGGATTTCAAATTGTTTTCTTCATTCACCAATTAATCATTCATAACATGGCTATATATAGCCTACACCACTCAATCTCCCTCCAATCACCATTCAAAATTCAAAATTCAAAAATGAAAATTATGATGGTTATAAGCACCCATCATAATACAAGAAATTAAATAATTAAAACAACCTATGATGGTTATAAGCACCCATCATTACATGAATTAATTAAATGCAATAAACATAAAGATGCTTGAAATAAAATTGCTTAAAATAATAAAATTATTAAAAATATATAATAATAATTATTTAATTTATAATTATATATTTTTATAAAATGGCGGCGGACGTCGAGCAAAACATGTGGCGGAGGTGGCGGTGGCGTCATGGAAGAAAAGCCATCCTCGAGCTTGCGGCAGCGATCGTCCCAATCCACAAACTCTCTCCGATGGGGATCAATGGCGGCCGCATCATCAACGTCTCCATCAATCCTCCCCCACTCAAAAGTACTCATAACCGATGAGTGGCCCATGGGGGAAGAACCGTCAAAAGCAACAACAGCAGCATGGGGCAAATCTTGCCCCGCTATTAGTGTTGTAGTAGCATGTACATCTATCAGCGCTGAGAACCTGTCTGGCAAAGAAACAACAAGACTTCCGAGGAAACTCGAAAGGGTGTCAAGCAAAAGAAATAAAACTAACATCTTACCATCCAGTTAAAGAACAAAGGAGTCAACGCGGAAAATAGACATGACAGTACTAACACTCCCCAACCCAAAAGAATATTTAGTGGTAGGAAGAAACGACGGAGAAATACACTCAGGTGGAACAAAGACGTACAGTAAAAAGTCCGGAAACTTGAAAAAAAAGTGAAACACCCTGTGCTATATAAAAATCTAAAATAAAAGCATAAAATCCGACGTTCTTCATAATTTTGGATGGGTCAACGTTCCTACATATTAATTTATTAACGGAGCCAGAAGGCATCCGCTCGGGGACTGACCAGACTAAACCCAAATCACTAGCTCTAGCGTCGGACAGTCTCAGAAAGGAGTGGAAGTCTGTACGACTTAACTTAAGGTGAAATACTAACGTCCAAGACACATGAGGAGAGAATCCATGTTCTACATGACTAGACCCAAATACGGAGGATAAAGGGGTTAAGTCAGGTGGCACGGGAGCTTTAAAATCAGAAATTATTTCGGTGGAGCCTAACATTCTCGTTTTAAATTTGGAATTAAATTTTGATTTAAAAATTTCGTAATGAATAGCCTGTAGAAAACGCTCGTCACCAACTATGTTTACCCACATCCATCGAAGTAAGCCTAATGGGGAGGCGGTAATAATAAACTTCTCAAAATATAAAGGGCTAGAAATGACTAGCTCGTGTCCTAACAAATCATCTACTCGAGTTAAATGAACCGAAGGGAGAGTCGACATGGGTGATTCCGTAGGGGAAGTTAAGTCACACTCAATGTCAAAACACGGATTACTCATCCAAGAACAAACCTCCGGGTGCAAACCATCAAAATCAAACGGAAAATCAAACAGAAGATTTTCCCTCACGAAAAACTCATCTAGCTCGTCATCACCCAACTCACTCTCTGAATAACACTCCTCACAGGAGGACTCTGCCAACTCATCCGAAAGTCCTTCCAACAATAAATGTTGATCATATAGTAAGTCTTCCAAATCAATTGGGGCATCCATTAATTCGTGATTAGAGAAATCGACTGGCACATCCTCACTTACAAGATCCTCAAGAAAATCAGAGATATTCTCATTAGGTGTAATCGTAGCCTCAAACACGACGGGGCTTGTAGTTTGGAGAGGGCTCTCAACACTACGGTGATCAGTCACAACGCTAGTGTGGCTAGTAATGGGCAAAGTAATACCCTCATAGTTCAAACTATCATCATCCCAAACATTATCTAACTCACGACGGGGTAAGCTCTCAGCGTAAGGTAACTCTTCCGATTCAGCCAGATTATCAATCGACTTAGGGTCATCAAAAGACTCCACTACAATCAAGATGGATGGCTCTGAAATATCGTCGAAGGGGGGTGGAGATTATTTCTCAAAAGAGAAATCCTCATCCAGGTCACTAGGGTAACTAATCTCCTCAACTTCGCTACACTCGTCAGTGATAATAGTCTCATTCTTAGTGACGGGCACACTCGTAACCACAGCCTCAGACTCAATCATGCTAATAGGAACACTCTCACCCCGTGGGCTCATGGCATTCCTAGCACTTACGTCTAACGACCTAGGGATAAAGGTCCTAAGTTTCTCTTTCCTCTCATAGGTATGTGTATTCGTGCTTGAGATAATCAGATCTTTGCGGGGCAAGTATCTAGCGTGAGGCTTATAGTCATTCCTACAATCAGGAAATTGGGAACGACAGTAGGTAGGGTAATACTCATCTGTTAAGTAATTTTTCATAATCTTCCAACCTATACGTGGGTTGACGGAGGGCATTCCTAAACGTCTTTCCTCATTGAGCCAGAAGGAATGGGCTCGACCAAATAATTGCAGTCTCGCAACTGGAATCCTGTGGGGATCCACAATACGATATTACTCAAAATAATGCTCTATGTCGTTCACCCAACATAGAAACACTCGTGGTACACCTAGCCCATCATATGTCGGAGCAGGAATCCTAACACGCCTAGAGGTGCGCGGTATAACTTGATTAGCCTTTAGTTGGCCAATCAACCCCTTAATCTCTTCCACTACCAGGCAATGGAATGACTTTCTAACTTTAAAGACAGAACCTAAAGGTTTCATTCGGGAAACGTGAACATCGTAGGTCTTTTCAGAGGGAACCGGAGAGAACACTCAACCGGAACCGGTGCACATGCAAAGAAGAAAATAGCCCGATCCTATTTATTTTTAAAGATAGAATTGTTCCCGCTAATATTTCAAAATAATATATAATTTTTTTTTGATATTCTTTTTGGCTAAAATATGGAGATTATTAATTAATTTTTTTCTGATATTTTTATTGCTGAAAATAAAATTTAGCCGACTATTGGCAGACCACAAAATTATTTTTTTTGTTTTAATTTGGATAAAAATTTGAAATTTGGAATTTGAAATTTCAAATTTGAAATTTTGAATTTTGAAATTTGAAATTGGAAATTTGAAATTTGAAATTTGAATTTTAAATTTTGAAATTTGAAATTTGAAATTTGAAATTTGAAATTTTAATTTTGAATTTTTAAATTTGAAATTTGAAATTTGAAATTTGAAATTTTAAATTTGAAATTTGAAATTTCGAAATTTGAAATTTGGAATTTGAAATTTGAAATTTTAATTTTGAATTTTGAAATTCGAAATTTGAAATTTGAAATTGGAAATTTGAAATTTGAAATTTGAATTTTAAATTTTGAGAGGGGGAGGAGTGCCAATTCGGAAATTGACGAGAACCTCCCTCTGATACCAAATTGATACAGGCCCATGGTTTCTACGAATTATACTACGCGTTCTTAGATTGACAATTAAAATAAAATAACCTAGCGCGCTATTGTTCTACTTAGCACTATCGGATATCCAAGCAGTTAATGACACAATTTTAATATTAACCAATTAATCAATGCAAAGGGACACTATCCCTTATTTTTGATTGAACAAGGGATATATGCCAATGTTCGCTCAAGCAAAAAGGACCCACCCAATCCGGACAATTAGCCAATCAAACTAAATTACGCGCAAACATTCACAAGGCCAAAAAAGAATATCCAGACTAAATAAGTGATTTAAAACTAAGTCCAAAATAATCCCCAAAAATTAATTAACAAGAGGGTTGCTTACCAGCTCCAATTTACATAAAAATGTTTGGACGATTTAGGCTTGAAAATTTAGATTTTAATTAAGCACAATATTCAATATAAATCAGAACAATTTACCAGCCTTCTGATTCCACCAAAATCTCACAATAATAAGAAGAAGCACACAAGGAAGAGTTTAGAAATCGTTACCCAAAACCCAAGAGATCCGTCCACAAAAACTAGTGGAGGACGCACACACGAAGGTGGTAGATTCTCTATTTCCACGCAAGTCCTCGGATCCGCACCAAACGATGAAGACGCGAGCCGTTTTCCTTTTGCAAGCCCTAGGAGAGGGAGAAACCTTGAAAAGTCATAAATATGGAAATAGGAGAGAAGAAAGGTGGTGGTCAAATTTTGAAGGGCAAGGGGGAGGGCTCGGGTTTGATGTGGGGGAGAGAAAAGAGGAGAAGGGTGAAACTCTCACTAGGAGGAGGAGAGGAGGAGGAGAATGAGAAGTAAGGGGAAGGAGATGACCGGCGGCCAAGAGGAAGGAGGCTATAGGGGGGATCGAAATTTGAGAGGAGGAAGAAGGAGGGGGAAAAGATCTCAAGGAAGATTTTAGGGGATTTCAAATTGTTTTCTTCATTCACTAATTAATCATTCATAACATGGCTATATATAGCCTACACTACTCAATCTCCCTCCAATCAACATTCAAAATTCAAAATTCAAAAATGAAAATTATTATGGTTATAAGCACCCATCATAATACAAGAAATTAAATAATTAAAACAACTTATGATGGTTATAAGCACCCATCATTACATGAATTAATTAAATGCAATAAACATAAAGATGCTTGAAATAAAATTGCTTAAAATAATAAAATTATTTAAAATATATAATTATAATTATTTAATTTATAATTATATATTTTTATAAAATGGCGGCGGACGTTGAGCAAAACATGTGGCGGAGGTGGCGGTGGCGTCGTGGAAGAAAAGCCATCCTCGAGCTTGCGGCAGCGATCGTCCCAGTCCACAAACTCTCTCCGATGGGGATCAATGGCGGCCACATCATCAATGTCTCCATCACCTTTGTCCAACATCCCATGGATATGCATTGAGCCAAATGGATAATTTCCCATTTTTACAGTTGGCACACCATTTACAAATCTACCCCAACCATGCATGTTTGATTTACCCAACATGTAGAGGTCCCAATGGTCTGAAACTTTTACCATGGTCATATAATGCCCCAATGTCAATGCCACCAAAATTTGGGGGCATTTGGAAAAGGGAATTCCCCTATATTCCTTTTATTTAATAAATGAAATTTCTATAAAAACAATAGAAAATTACCCCCCAAAATTCTGATTTTTGGGCAGGGGCTAAGACTAACATAAACACATGCATGACCTAAATTTCACTGCATGTTGACTTAGGGTTTGACCTAGGCATCCATTTGAATTTCTGCCTTATCCTAGGATCTGTATTAGGAGAACTATCCTATAGGGAGCTACAATGCTCCAAATTATAACTTTAGGATGCCAAATTAAAGGTAAGACCTAGATCTACCTTTTTTATGTTGGAAGTTATTTCTGGAAATGTCTTTAAGATGCCTAATTTAAGCATGCAAAATGTCTTTTTTATGTGATAAAAATGAAATTAAATATAATAACCCTATAGTTTTTTATGAATAAAACAGACGGGATCTGGTCATCTTCCCCGATTGCCGACGACCACGATTGATCCCGCCTGTAGCAACTTCAACCCGTATTTCCCAGCCACCTCTCAGCCTCCCCGGCCAGCTACCACCACCACCAACTCCATTGAGGTGGTGGCCAGCGATTGGCGGCGAAATGATGGCCAGAAACCACCTCTCCGGCGATCCCGAGCAAGCTCAGTAAAAAACTCCTCTTCCTCGCATGGTATCAGGCTCAATTGAGCCCAATATCTTTCCTAAAAGATCTAGACAACTAGCACCAAGGGAGGGGAGGAGAAACAGACCCGTAGTCATGCTTGGCGGTGGGTGTGGTGGCGGCGTGCCATGACCGACAATGTCTTCGGCGAACTCACTTATTTCTTGTTTCTCCGGCTATCTCTTGCTCCAACTATCAATATCCACTCGTGTTGGCTCACTGAAGGTGATGGTGGGGTGGAATGGAGGTGAGGTTGGCTGGTTTAAGGACTTTGACTAAGAGGGGTGGCTGGGAGTGGCGGGGCGTGGCTGGCTGTCCTTGAGCATGGTTCCTCCTTACCACCACGTGTCACCAAAGTATTGGACAGTCCATTTATTACTTTAATTAAGTCTTGCTCGAATAGACCGGATCCAATAGGTCAATTGGCACTTATCCTGAACCCGGTTCAGCCCGTATACATGTGAACCAACCAACACAGTTTTTTAGACTAAAAAAATACTCTAAGTCCAGAAGCATTGAGTGGTGTTGACACCACTCAACACCGTGTTGAGTGGTGTTGACACCACTCAATGTCGTCAACATTCCAGAAATTCCTAATTCAAAAGCATTGAGTGGCGCAGAGACCACTCAACGTCACGTTGAGTGGCGTTGAGTCCATTCAACACCGCTTTGAGTCTAGAACTTTCTAAGTCAAAGTGTTGAGTGGCGTTGAGACCACTCAATGCCGTGTTGAGTGGCATTGAGACCATTCAACGCCTACAGCTTCCTGAATATTTTCGAAAATAAAGCATTGAGTGGCGTTGAGACCACTCAATGCCAACAACTTTCTGAATTTTTTCTAAGTTAAGGCGTTGAGTGCCGTTGAGACCACTCAACGTCGCGTTAAGTGGCGTTGAGACCACTCAAAGCCTACAACTTCCTGAATCTTTTCCAAGTTAAGGCATTGAGTGGCGTTGAGAACACTCAAGGCCGCATTGAGTGGTGTTGTGAGAACTCAACTCAAACATCATCCAGCAGAGTCCATGTTAAAAGCATTGAGTGATGTTAAGTTCACTCAACGCTTCGTCGAATGGCGTCGAGATCAATCGATGCCCAAAGTTTCCAGAATATTTTCTAAGTTAAATTCGTCGAGTGGTGTTGAGTCCACTTGACGCTTTGTCGAATGGCTTCGAGTTCACTCAATGTTTTCCAAGACTGAGTAAATTCTCTTGACTTGAAATGCATACGAGGGGCCTAGTGCAAAATGGGATGTTACAAATCCCAATAAATAAAAAAAAACAATTTCGTCCCCAAAATTCAAGTTCGGGTCTAAGGGGTTTTTATGCACAATAATTTTAAAAACTTTAAGCATAATTAAAATATACCTGAGGCGAAAAGCTCAGGGTACCGTTCACGCATCAGATCCATTAGCTCCTAGGTGTGCTCCTCCCATCCGTGGTTAGACCACAACACCTTGACCAAGAGAACCTTTTTCTTCCGCAGTACTCGAATCACTGTATGATTGGTCCGGACGGGCTCTAAACGGATTGATCTATTTAGTGTTACCGGGCCTGCTGTAGTGGTAATATACTGATCTTGCCAAAGGAGATCTCTCCTAAGCGAAGAGACATGAAAGACATCGTGCAAAGTCCCTAACTCTGGCGGCAACTCCAGCCTGTAAGCTAAAGGACCGATCCGCTCCAGGATCAAGCATGGTCCCATAAATCGAGGGCTGAGCTTCTTGTGCCTCCCCACACACGAGACACCATGAACTGGACGTATCTTTAAGAACACCCTATCCCCCACCTGGAACTCCATCTTCCAATGCCTTACATCATAGTACTTGGCCTGCCTACTTTGTGCCTCCAGCATTTAATCCCTAATCAGCCGTATCTTAGCATCCGTATCCACAATATAGTCCGATCTAAGTACCTTGGGGTCCTCATCCTGGACCCAAGATAGTGGTGTCTGGCATATCCTTCTGTATAGAGCCTCATATGGTGCTATCCCAATGCTTGCCTGGTGACTATTATTGTAGGAGAATTCAACCAGGGGCAACAGTCTCTCTCAGGGCTTCCCCATGTCCAGTATACATAAACGCAGCAAATCCTCCATAGTCCAGTTGGTCTTCTCTGTCTGGTCGTCGGTATGCAGATGGAAAGCGGTGCTAAAAATAAGCTGAGAACCTAAGTACGCCTGCACCACTCTCCACTCCCTAGAGGTGAACCGACCGTCATGGTTTGAGACAATCGTCCTGGGGACGCCGTTGTACCCGACGAACTGCTCCACAAACAACCTCACCAAAACAACAACTGGGCTATCCTTCCTGATCGGTATAAACTGGGCTACCTTGGTCAGTCTATCGACAATGACCCATATAAGAACGTGCCCAGAGTGGGAGCGAGGCAATCCGTGCACGAAATCCATAGCTATATCCTCGAACTTCCACTCTGACACTGACAATGACTGTAGTAATCCTCCTGGGCTCTTGCACTCTACCTTTACCCGCTGGTAGGTCTCGCAATGTATCACATAATATTTGATTTACCTCTTCATCCCCGGCCAGTACATGCTCCTTCGCAGATCTGTTGTCATCTTGGTGATACTGGGGTGCACTGAGTACTGAGAATAATATGCCTCCATGAGTATATCCTCCCGGTACCGTCTCCTGCGGGTATATATACACGACCACGAGAATGAACGTGGTAATCATGTAAAGAATAGTCCTCCGACTTGCCCCCTTCAAGGGTTATGAATATTGGCTCCAAATTCACATCCAGCCTCTGCTGTGTCCTAATGCGCTCCCGTATGTCACACTCGATGGACAAGGAGTTCAAGTACTCATGATAAACATCCGACTCAGCTCTAGAAACCACGGTAATGTGCATATCCTCCATCATTCGCACTAACTCCATAGCCATCACCCGGGGCTCTGGTCCAGTAGTGCCGGCTCTCCCGCACAAGGCATCCGCTACTTTGTTCGCCTTCCCCGGGTGATAATGAATCTTGTAGTCGTAGTCACACAGGAACTCAAGCCATCTCCGCTAGCGTAGATTTAGATCCTTCTGCGTGTTAATATACTTGAGGTTCTTGTGATCTGAGAAGATATCACAATGAAACCCATATAAGTAATGCCTTTAAATCTTTAGTGCGAATACCACTGCCCCGAGCTCCAAATCATGTACGGGGTAGTTCTGCTCGTGCTTCTTCAGCTGTCTCGAAGCATATGCAATGACATGTACATGCTACATCAGGACTGCACCCATACCCTGATATGATGCGTCGGTATAAATGTGAAATCCTTCCTTCCCAAATGGATGTGCAAGGATGGGGGAAGAGGTGAGCTTGTCCTTCAACTCCTGGAATACTGCTTCTCACTTCTTGGTCC
This sequence comes from Platanthera zijinensis, assembly GCA_039513925.1. NCBI lineage: Eukaryota > Viridiplantae > Streptophyta > Magnoliopsida > Asparagales > Orchidaceae > Platanthera > Platanthera zijinensis. Next base: position 59,312,612 of record CM077086.1, read on the forward strand.
AAGTAAAAGCTGCATCCTTCTTCATCAAGGATGTGAGGGGGAGTGCTATCCTTGAGAACCCCTCCACGAACTTGCGATAATATCCCGCCAGTCCCAAGAAACTGTGTATGAAGCTGACTTTGGCCACAACCAATCTTGAACTGCCTGTACCTTGGCCGGGTCCACTACTAACCCGGATCCACTGATAGTATGCCCCAAGAATGTTATCGCCTGCAGCCAGAACTAGCATTTGGAGAAATTTGCATACATCTGATGCTCTCTCAGCTTGCCCAACACCAGTGCCAAATGCTGGGTATGCTCTTTCTTCGTCCGGGAGTAGATCAGAATGTCGTCGATGAAAATTATAACAAATCTATCCAGGTAGGGCTCGAAGACATGGTTCATCAGACTCATGAATGCGGAAGGTGTATTCGTGAGCCCGAAGGGCATCACTAGGAACTCGTATAGGCCATACCGAGAACTAAAGGCTGTCTTTGGTATATACTCCTCCTGAATGCGCAGCTTATAGTATCCAGACCTCAAATATAGCTTGGAGAACCAAAAGGCTCCCTGTAGATGATCAAAAAGCTTGTCGATCCGAGGCAATAGATACGTGTTCCTGAATGTCAACCGATTCAGCTCTCAGTAGTCGATGTAGAGACGCAATGATCCATCCATCTTCTTAACGATTAAAACTGGTGCTCCCCATGGTGATGACCTCGTTCTGAAAAATCCTAACTCCACTAGCTCCTACAACTGGGTCCTGAACTCTGCTAGCTCTTTGGGGACCATCCTATACGGTGCCCGCGATACGGGCTTCGCTCACGACACCAACTGAATCTGAAAGTCCATATCCCTAGTCGGTGGCAATCCGGGCAATTTCTCCGGGAATATGTCGGACAAATCCCGAACCACCGGGATATCAACAATAGTGGCTTCTACTCCCACCATCTCGAAGTAGATAATGTATACCTCCCCCTTGCTCATAGGCCTTGACAGCTTGTACAGATGATAATAGAAGATTGGAGATAGGTCTAATACCTTTGATGATGATGTCAATGTCCCCATGCCGTAAGATGATCCTCCTTGACGGGAAATCGATCTAGGCATGGTTCCAATGCAGCCAGGTCATTCCCAAGATCAGATCGAAGTCCGATATTCTCAAAATCGTCGCCGGCGCTTCGAATGTCTTTCCTCCAATTTCTATCTCCATGTTACTCTTGGCAGGTGATAGTATCTTTGATCCGTCAGGTAGATGCACCCTCCTGGTTATACCTGTGAATCGTTCTATGCCCGCTAGTCCCCCCAAGAAGGATTCTGATACGAATGAGTGCGAAGCACCTGTATCGAACAATATATGAGTGGCCTTGCCGCTGAAAATGACTATGCCCGAGGTTTTTGTTTGAGTTGTATCATGTTTGTTGTTCTACTGAGGTTGGTAAGGTACTATAAAGTTAAAAACCTGATTGCAATTAAATTTAAGTACCTGTAGTGACCTCCTTGGGGTTCCTTAGCTCAGTAAGGTCCAAAGCATACATCTGCTCCTGTCCTTGACCCCTTCCATAATGTCTTCGACCTTGACCTCGACCTTTTCCTCGGCCTCAACCCTGCTGTGATGGAGGGGCTGTCGGAGGTGGGGGAGGAGGTGGTGGATGGAACTGCTGAGGGCAGTCAGCTCTTACGTGCCCTGGCTATTGACATCTATAGCAAATCACCGGTCGGTGGCCACGGTCGTCCTGTCTCCTCGGGTCGTGTATCTGTAGTGGTGGGTGAGCTAGTACTGTAGGAGGCCCCTGCTCTTGCCTGAAGTTGGGACGATAATGTCCCCCACCCTTCTTGTAGCTCATCACTCTGTCTCTCTAGGAGCCCCTACTGCTCTCCCGTAGGATGACCCATCCAATGGTCCTTTTCCCCTACTCTGTACCATCAGCTGGTCTGCCTCCAGCTTCTTAACCATCTCTATGATCTACGTTGAAGTGCCATGGGAAATGAATAGTAGATCCTGGCTTGTAGAGTGCCTAAGTCCTTGGTAGAATCTCTTTGCATACCTCCTATCATTCAGATCGTGTATCCCCAAGAACCTGGCAAGTGGGAAAATTCCCTTTGGTACTCTGTCATTGATCCGGTCCCCTGCCTGAGGTTCAAAAACCTCTCCTCCAATTCATCTCTATCTATAACAGACACAAAGTGCTCCAAGAAGGCCTCGCTGAACTCATCCCAGGAGATATCTGACAGCTCCCTATCTGTATATATGGAGTCCATCATGGACTTTCACCACCACTTTGTGTGAACATCCAGTGCAAAAGTTGCCAAGGGAATTGCCTGCCTGATAGGGCAGCTGATGCCTGCAAGCATCTCCTGAATGGCCTTGAGCCACTCCTCTGTCTTTACATCATTCTATGTCCCGTGGTACATCAGCGGGGACAGATTCTTGAAGACACTCAGCCATTTTGATCCAATATTTGGCTGCTGGGCCGGGGCCTGCTTATCCATGAAGGCATTGAGGATAGCCGTCAGAGTCTGCCCCATCTCCGTCTACTGGAAAGGTGGGGCAGCCGAAGGGGGAGGAACCACATCCTGCAGTACATCGACCTGTGGAGGCTGCATAAAAGTAAGGTTTATATTAGGATTGGCCTAACTCATTGCTTAAATGGACTATTTTCTGTGACTTTTACACATGGGCACACCATTGCTTCCGCTACATAGTTTGTCCGCAAACTAATGCTCGAGAGGGGTCTCCCAGTGATGTGGAATTCTTTCTCATATGATCGTTTGTTGAATTGAAACCTATTTGTAAGACCCCACCCTTACCAAGGAGGTAACCCAGTCTTATTCCCAGAACCGCTTCCTTATGGTGATACTAACACACGGGCTAGTCGACACCGCAAGATGCCTGAATACATGCCAGGAGTCCCTCCTGTTCAAGGTTGAAAAGGAGGATCTCATCATACAAAGAGGGGCGCCCATAGAAGGGTTAGTTGAGGTCTCTCTTTCCTACCAAGGCCTAACCCGAAAGGTGCAGTTGGGGTCCCTCCTGTTCGAGGCCGAGAAGGAGGAACTCATCATCTTTCTTTGCGCGAACAAGGATATCTTTGCATGGAAGCCTGAATACATGCCAAGAGTCGATCCTCACATTATTTTTCACTCTCTTAACATTAATCCTGCATGCATGCCAGTAATCAAAAAAAGAGGAAATTTTCTCCCAAACAACTCCAAGCCATTGAAGAAGAGGTGGGAAAGCTTCTGGAAGCACAATTTATTCGAGAAGCAAAATACCCCACTTGGCTTGCTTATGTCGTCATGGTAAAATGGCCTCCGACAAGTCGAGGATGTTCGTTGATTATAACAACTTAAACCAGGCCTGCCCAAAGGACGATTTTCCTCTTCCAAGGATTGATCAGCTCATTGACTCAATTGTCGAGCATCAGCTTCTCAGCTTCATGGACGCGTATTCCGGTTACAACTAGATAAGGATAAATCCCGATAATTAAGAACACACTATGTTCAAGACATAAAAAGGAGTATATTGCTACAAGGTGATGCCCTTTGGTCTCAAAAATACCGAGGAGACTTATCAATGATTAATGAATAAAGTGTTTAAGGACCTCATCGGTAAGACCATGGAGGTTTATGTAGATGACATGATGGTGAAAAGCGTCTCCCATGGTAACCACTTGGAAGACCTTGAAAAGTATTTTCACCTCCTTCGTCGCTTCTAAATGTGGCTCAATCCTAGCAAGTGTGCCTTCGGAAGACAGAATAGCCTTAGCCCTCATCTTCTCTGCAAGAAAGCTTCAGCCATACTTCCAAGCTCATACAATTAAAGTGCCAACTGAGCTCCCACTACATACAATCCTCTAGAAGTCGGAGGCATCTGGAAGATTAGTAAAATGGATCATCAAGCTTGGAGAATTTGATATACATTTTTTGCCTCAGCCAGCCATTAAATCTCAGGTGTTGGCCAACTTCCTCGTAGAGAGCACCCTTACCCCAGAGGCTAGAGTTGTGCCCAACACTTCCTATCCTTGTTGGACTCTTTATGTCGATGGAGCCTCTGGAGCCGAGAGAGCTGGGGTTGGGTTACTCCTTATCAGCCCAGAAGAGACTACTTGGAGTATGGCCTCAGATTAAAATTTCCAGCCACAAATAATATTGCAAAATATGAGGCCCTAGATGCTGGCCTCCGGCTCTCCATCCACTGCGGAGTAAAGAATCTGACCATTCATACTGATTCCAAACTTGTGGCCTCCCATGTCGAGGGAGATTTCGAAGCAAAAAGCGACTAGCTGGCATAATATATCTCGCTCGTTAAGGATCTCCTCGTTAAGATCCCCAGTACTAAGTAGTACACATACTCATGGAACATAATTCCAAAGTAGATGCGCTCTCTAAGTTGGCCACATCTCCTTCCAACTATCAAACCCGGAGACGGCGAGTGGAAGAACTGGTGGTCCCAAACATTCAGGGACCATGGGACATAGCTGCAATTGTTGTACTAGAATCTTCATCGGTCGCCCCATTGCGGGCCTATTTAGAGTATGGAAACCTACCAGAGGATCCTGTATAAGCATGATATTTGAGAATACGAGCTGCAACATTCGCCCTCATTGGTGGAGAGCTTCTTAAAAGATCCTTTTTTGACCTTATCTAAAGTGCCTGTTAGAGTCCAATGTAGAATATACCCTGTGTGAGGTTCATGGAGGAGTTTGTGGAGAACATCTCAGTGGTAGGGCCTTGGCTCGAAAGATTTTGCGCCAAGGATTCTACAGACCGACTATGAGAAAGGATGCAGTAGAATTCATCCAAAAATGCAAAAGCTGTTAGCTTCACGCAAACATTCTCCATTAACCACCGGTGACCCTGTCACCTCTTCAAGGTGTCTTGCCATTTGCGTTGTGGGGTATCGACCTTCTCAATCCCCTTCCTATACCGCTTGGTCAAATAAATTTCATCATCATGGCAATCGACTACCTCGCCAAGTGGATATAAGATGAGCCCCTGACAAAGATAATGGAAGAAAATGCCAAGAAATTTGTCTGGAAGAATATCATTTACCGCTTCGGGATCTCGACCACCATCGTTATTGATAATGGAACCCAGTTCATGAAAAAGTCATTCACCAGAATGTGTGAGGATTTGAAGATCAACCTATGCCACACTACCGTAGCAAATTCGCAAACAAACAGATAGATAGAAGTGACTAATAGGACTCAAAGGGCTGAAGAATCGATTAGAATAAGGTGGGGGCAGTGGGCGGACGCGCTCCCTATTATGATATGGGCATACCGCACTACCGAGAAAACTCCAACTATGGAAACCCAATTTAATCTTTGTTACAGATCGGAGGTAGTCTTCCCTATCAACAACGACGTCTCTAGTACGCATGTTCTCAACTTCGATCCAGAAATTAATGATGAGTTGCTCAGAGAAAACCTTTAATTCATCTCAGATATTAGGGATGCAGTTGCCATGCGCAGCGCCACATACCAAGGGCAAGTGATGCGCTTGTAAAACCGAAGGGTAAAATCCATGCCAATTAATGTTGTGGACCTGGTCCTACAAAGCATCAAAGCAGCTGGTAAAGGGCCATAATGGGATAAGCTCCCGCCGTTATTGGAGGGACCTTTCGTCATAATCGCCATTGTTAAACGAGGAACCTACAAAATCAGAATAGGGGAAGGAAAAACTCTTCCCCGCACTTAGAACGCGCAAAATCTGTGTCGCTTCTATTAATGAATTCTTATATTATTTTCTATCTACAACATTGTATGATGTAAAAGCCACGAGCCACGTCTCTCACAAACTATCTTTGATTTGATTATATTGCCTTGTGTTTTTCTTATTCTTGCTTCGAGAATTCTTCGGCCAGACTAGGCCACTCCCTGGATTGAATACTTACATTCTCTAGCGATCAATTTCTGACCAGGCTCAGAGACTTCCAGATTGAATCTTTATATTCTTTGGAAGCCATATCTTAATCCTGGCTAGGCAACTCCCCGGATCGAATACTTATATTCTCCGGCGAGCAACTAATATCCGGGCTTGATCGCCCAACCAGATTGAATACTTATATTTACTAGCAATCAGATCAAATACTTACATTCTCTATCATTACTACAGGCCAACACCCTGCCATCACCAGGGTTTGTCCCCCCTCGCGGTCGCACTGTCGGATTGAATACTTACATTCTCCGTTAATTTGCTCATAGTCAGGCTAGGTCGTGCAATAAGATCAAATATTTACACTCTCCGGTAGTCAGATTGAATACATACATTCTCCACTGTTACTGCAGGTCAACGCACCACCATCGCCCGGGCCTACTCCCCTCACAATCACATCGTCAGATCAAATACATACATTCTCTGACACCCAGATCGATTACTTACATTCTCCGACAATTGTCTTATAGCCAGGCTTGGTCGTGCAACCAGATCAAATATTTACATTCTCTGGTTGTCGGATTGAGTACTTACATTCTCTGCCATTTTTACAGGACAATGCCCCACCATCGCCAGGGCCTGCCCCCTTACAGTCGCATCGTCAGATCAAATACTTACATTCTCTGGCACTTGATCAAATACTTACATTCTATGGCAATCAACTCATGACCAGGCTAGGTCGCACAACTAGAGCAAATATTTATATTCTCCGGCAGTCGGATCGAATACTTATATTCTTCACCGTTACTGCGGGCCAATGCCCCACCATCGCTAGGGCCTACCCCCTCGCGATCGCATCGTCAGATTGAATACCTACATTCTCCGACACCCGGATCAAATACTTACATTCTCTGGTAATTGGCTCATAGCCAGGCTTGGTCGCGCAACTAGATTAAATATTTACATTCTTCGGTGGTTGGATCGAATACTTATGTTCTCTATCGCTACTATAGGCCAATGCCCCGCCATATACATGTCCCTCCCCCTCGCAGTTTCATTATCAGATCGAATATTTACCATACAACCCAGTGTTTGTCGAGTGGGCCCGCCAGGCAGGCGAGCGAGCCAGGACAGATTTTCTGACTACATCTTCTAAGTCTTTGAGTGAAGCTTGTCCTGTCGATGCCTTCTAAGCTTGGCGTTGAGTGAATTGGCTTCACTCAACGCTTGGAGTTGAGTGAACTGGCTTCACTCAAATCTTGGCATTTAGTGAACTGGCTTCACTCAACGCTTCTTGTCCTGTCGATGCCTTCAACGCTTCTTGTCCTGTCGGCGCCTTCTGAACTTTGCGTTGAGTGAACTAGCTTCACTAAACATTTCTCGACTTGGCCAAATTTCTTCTGTTTCTCTGGCTTTGACAGTTTCTCTAGGCCCGCTAGGCATGCGAGCGAGCCAGGAAAGCAGGCCCTCTTCCGCCACACGGGGCGAGCAAGCCATGTGAGCCAGCCTGATCAGCCCAAGCTCGCCTAAGTGGCAATCCGACCGAGATCACCGGTCTACCTCCGTACGAGGGGCAGACGAGCCGCATGAACTCGGCTCGTTCTCACCTAAAGAGAGAGGCGAGTTGCGAGAGCTAAGCCGCGTCAGCCCAGTTGAGTAGTGAGCTGGTCTCGATTTCCCTCTATGAGTGGGGTACATGTATTATGTGGTTAACATAATTTAGTCCGCCAAATGTGATTAGGTCTGCATTTAGCTCCTCAGAATAACGGAGTTTCGCTGTTATCAGACCTCCTTTTTCCTGCATATAACCATTCAGAAGAGCGGAGTTGCGCTATTTGTAGGTCATGTTTCAAAATCTATAAATAGACCCAAGGGGGTACCTCAGAAGATAAGCTTCCCAGTTCTCTTACTCTCTTACTTACAATGCTTCCTGAGGTGCCCTTAGCTCAGCACATGCTAAAGGGGGGGGGGGAGTGCTCTAAGATCTTCCGGGTGTGTGGTGGGACCTCTGTGCTAGAGCCTTCAGTTTCAAGCTCTAAGTCTTCGGTCAGCCAAGCTCAGTAGGGGAAGTAAGTGTGCGACCACTCCTTCCCCAAGGGTTCGAACTCCACAGAAGCTGATTTTCGGTTTCAAGACTAACATTCTCCAGCACCTTGATCGAATAGTTACATTCTTCGGCAATCCTCTCTTGGCCAGACTCGGCCCCGCAATCAGATCGAATTAATATATTCTCTGACCTCCGGATCGAATACTTACATTCTCCGATAATCCTCTCTTGGCCAGGCATGGCCCCGTAGTCGTATTGAATCCTTACATTCTTCGATCCTTGGATTGAGTTGATACACTCTCTGACACTACCATGAGCTTACTTCCGACACAACAAAATAAAAGCAAGCGTATCCAAGCATACAAAAGGAAAAGTACAAGCTACTACTCATATCTACACCAGACTCGAGTCTCTATGCCTTCATCATTGGAAATATCATCAAAACTAAGGATGGAAATGTTGTACTTTATGAAAGTCTTTAGTTTCAAGAGTAGCTAAACTCTAGAGGGGGTGAATAGGTTTTAGGTCTTTTTGAGTTCCCTTTTTTGAGTAATCTGGTTTACTGTGTTGTGAGTTATAGTATATTGTTAGCTTCCAAGAACACAACCAGCTCCCAAGTATTTTATAGTGGTTCCCAAGAGTATGGGTACATCCACTGTCCCTCCCACTTTTTTAATAGATTGTTAGACAAGGCCAACTTCTCCAAACTCGGCTCAATGAGCTTACAACACAAATCCCACAGGATTTCTCAATCTCCTCCAAGTCCTACCTCTGGCCCAAAGCCCTACACTCAGAGATGCAATCTCCTACAACTTAGTAATTTCACTAGATTACCTACCTCAGAATTTAGGCAAAGTGCTACACTCAGGATTGGAGGAAAGACCTACACTTAGATCAAACACTGGATCCTACCTCAGAGGATAAACCTCCTATAGCTCAGACACTTAGCCCTACCTTAGATCCACACAGTGATCCTACCACTCAGATTCCCAACTAAAATCCTACAACTCAGGCCCGAGAGCCCTACAACTCAGATCTTCTGAAAGATCCTACAGTTGGAATGTTTTTTATTGATGATGAAGAACACTAGAGAAATGATCTCTATGTCTTCCTCTTTATAAAATGAGAAAACCTAGTCCCACCTCCTTCACAACTCCAAGAATGTATCTTCAAGATTAGGCCTGCTGAAATTGTAAAGTGACTACAACAAGTGCTTGCTCTGTTGCTTCTTCTACCTCAGAGAATAATCTCTCTGAACTCTTTGTTGAAGTTGAGTAGGTCAACAACTAACTTTCTTGAACTTTCAGATCAACAAAATGAACAACTTTTTCAAGCTCTGTAATAGGGTCGAGAGGAAGAAGATGAAGCTCTGTATGCAAAAAGTTTATTGTCCCAAAAGTTTTTTACTTTATCCTTGATCTCTTCCTTTTCTATCCCGCTGTCCAACAGCTCTTTGGACAGTAGGATCACCTGGAGTTGGTAGCTGCAACTTCTCTTTAGCATTATATTTTGTACAATAGGCAAGCGACGCCTTTTGTCATCTACTTATCAGTTCCCGCAACATTTGAATTTTTGCTGATGTTATCATGAAACAGCAACTATGGACTTAGCTAAATTCATAATTCTGCATTGGCGTTGAGCGAAGCCTTGTCACTTAACGCCAAAACACTTGGGCAGATTTTTGCATCTTCAGGCGTTGAGTGATCAGTCATCACTCAACGCATATTGACTTTTTCCGTCTAACTGAATAGGAGTTGAGTGAGCCTTCATCACTCAATGCATCTGGACTTAGCTAATTTTCTCAGTATGAAGGCGTTGAGTGAGTTGTCTTCACTCAATGATTTTAGCCTTTGCCTATTTTGTTGAAGAGGCGTTGAGTGAATGATCTTCACTCAATGCTTCTTTCCTTAGACAATTTTCTGTTGAAAAGGCATTGAGTGAGTTGACATCACTCAACGCTTTTGTCCTTCGACATAATTCTATATCAAACAATACTGCGGCTTTTACTGAACTATGTTCTGTCGATGCTTTCTCTACATGGCATTGAGTGAACTGCCTCCACTCAATGCTTCTGAACTTAGCTAGATTTCTTGGTAGATTCACGGTGGCTTTGACTGCTTGAGCTTTACTCAACGCTTCTGGCTCTGGGCATTGAGTGAACTTCCTTCACTCAACTCTTCTGGACTTAACCAGATTTATACCTTGACAATGCTGAGGATTTGATTGTCTATTCTTTACTCAATGCCTAAGGCCATCTGGCGTTGAGTGAACTGCCTTCGCTCAATGCATCTGGACTTAGAAAAATTTAAGCCACATCAGCATCCTGTCTTTTGTCCTGCTATCATTGTCACTTGGATAACCTGTCTAATCAAAGTAACAAAAAGCCCCCTGCATACATAGAACTTATATCATGCATTAGATATAAACATGTGTATACCATTATCCTGAAGACCTTCTTCAAATCTGGGATATTGTGATTAATGGACCCAACAATCTCCCCCTATTTTAAGAAGTCAAAACCTTAGACAATGATGTACACTAACACATATGCAATAGATATAACATTTCAGTAGAAAGGTGAGATTAATTATACACAACCAAAAATATGATTTTCATTGATAGAAGGATTACTGTTTTGATAGTATGCATAAAACACAAAACATTTCCAACTACCCTTAAGCAAAAAAAAAACTTTTCTGAGTTTCAGGTTCTCTTATGACTGTGCCCCTACTAGGCTTCTTGGCAGCTTTAGCTTTGTCTCCTTGCCTCTCAAAATAGCTGTATGGCTTTGGGAAGTATTTGCTGGGATCCATAACATCTGGCAGCAGTTGGCCTAACCTCTTGTCCCTTCTGAGCTTCCTTCTATCTTATTCATTCTTCTCAAGCTTGGCACATTCCAGTGAGCTGTAGAGCTTTCCCCTTTCAGTGCTCTTGTTCTTGACTAGCTCCCAGACAGACAGAATGATAGTCCTAGATTGAGGACTCCATTGTTCAAAATCTGGCCCAGTTTCCATTTCTTACCTATATCTTTTCTTGCTCAACCTGACTTCTTCCTCTTCCTCTGCAAGAGACTTTCCTTTAGCTCTCATTATTTGGTCAATAGTAGAGCTGAAAGAGGGAATTTCAATAGCAACCGATTCAGGTTCAGCCCACTGAGCAGCTTCTTAAATAGCATGTTGCTATGCAAGCTGATTATCATTCTGGCCCATCATACCATCTTGTAGCACTTGATAAATCTGGTCTAGAACAGTAGGGATGTTGCCATATCTTATCTAATCCAGACCAAGAGATCCTCTGATCACATTAGTAGTCCATACAACATTTTCAGTGTTTGTCCTGATCACTTCCTTCTCTCCCTTTTTGACTTCTTCAGAGACATTTTTAATCAGGTAGTTGCTGGCCTTTGTTAATTGATCATCAAGAGAGTTGATACCAATGGTGACATGACCCTTGAGCTTTAGTAAGTGATCATCTAGAACTTGTGCACATTCATCCATTTTTCTTTCAAGAAATAGTTTTGTTTATGTACATCAATTTCTTCTGTGTATTGTGGATTACAAGCATGTTGTTGGCAGTAATAGTCTAATTTTCCACAATCCTAGTCTGGATATTGCTGATTTCAGCTAGCTTGCTCTCAGTAAAGGTAACTGCAGGTGCAACCCTATCGAAGAATTTGGTAGTCTGGGCCTTCAACAGATTAACCTCAAATCTTATTGATTTAATCTCTATTGTCAGATCATTCCTGAGATTCTTGATGTTGTCATCCACAAAGTTGTCTATTTGCCTCCTTTGATCATCTAACAACACTTTCAGTTGATCCAGGAAGGTTCCTAACACCTGATCAGCTTGATTTGATGTTCCTTCATCACATACAGGTTGTTACACTTGCCTGAGTTCTTCTCTTGCATCTGAGTCAGCCTCTTCAAACTCTAAAGAATGTTGATTGGCATTGTTATCATCAGCAACATTCCCTTCCTCAGACTCAGAGGAGTCATTGTTATAGACTATACCTTGAGCAGGGAGTTCAATGTGAATCTCCCCCTCAAACTCTGTAATGGATTTAGATTTCAGCAAGATTACTTTCTATTTCTTTCTCCTTATCAATAGGAATGTTATCAGTCTCATCCAAGAACTGGTTTTGCTCCCCCTCAGCAAGAGTATCTTCCATAACTTGCTGAAGGAGTTACTCCCCCTCACTTTGAGTACTGTATCCACCATGTGGATCTTGATCTCTAGGTGTAGCTTCTTTTTCAGTAGGAGCAGGAGAATTGGAGGAATCCCCCTCCACCTTTCCTAAAATCTTATTGACAATCTCTTCTGTAATCCTTTCAGCTACCTCAGTTGGAGGTATCTCCATAGCATTAGCTTGAAGTTCTTCAGACTGAGTTCTTCTCACTTGAATCATTGCTACAGGTTCAGAGGAAAATTATACCTGAGCACTTGTGTATCTCCTGGCCTCTTCAATAGATTGAGCGAGCTGTGGATCATGAGGCTCTTCCTCACTCTTTTCAAATGAACTGCTGTTAGTATTGTCTTATGGAATTGTAACTGTCTTCTTCTTCTTTTTCTCAGATAACTGTAGGTGTGGCTGTAGAACTCTTTCCCCTCTATCAAGCATTTTTGAGTCCATCCTTCTCATGTGATGGATTCTTGTTCCTAGCCTTATGTTAAGGGTCCCTGGAACACTATTGTGCAAATATAGAAACAAAATTTTCCCCAGGTTTGGCTCTGGGATACACTCAACGATTTTGCCAAAAATTACTCTCCCCCAATCCGTCCTTTTAAAGAGAATCACCCTTGCCATTAACTCAAACATCTTCTTGGAAATTTTGTCATGGGATCCAGACTTGCAAAACAGTGCTTTCTATTGGGCCCATTGCTTACAATGTCCCATATTTGTAGAAGTCAAACAAGTCAATGGTATATACATTATTATATTTGATGTATGTTCAAGTTCATGCATGCAGGTTGGTCCTTGTCACATTGATTGGACAAGTATTCCTAGTGGTAGTGATAGGTGATCACAAGGTAGAGAAGTGGAGAGATAGAAATATGTCTAAGTCCAGAGGCATTGAGTGAAGCCAGTTCACTTAATGCCAGATGTCAAAGAAGAATGCTGTAAAGACAGAAAAAATCTCCCAAGTCCATAGGCGTTGAGTGAAGCCAGTTCACTCAAAGCAAGATGCCAAAAAGTGCTGAGTAAGGTGTGGACAAGCAAAGCCCAATAGTCTGCAAAGTAATTCTACAATTAAGTCCACATGCGTTGAGTGAAGGTAGTTCACTCAATGCCATATATCAAAAGGTGTCGAGTATAGCTGAGTTTGTCAAAGCTTCAACATTGGTAAGGAAGAAAATGCGACTAAGTCCACAGGCGTTGAGTGAAGCCAGTTTTACTCAACACTATATACAAAGAAGCATTGAGACAAGCTCACACAGTCAAAGCTTAAAGACAAAAGATAGAAAAATCTGTCTAAGTACAAAAGCGTTGAGTGAGGAAGGTTCACTCAACGCTCTCAACGCTTTCATAACAGAATTATTGGCTAAGTGTTTTGGCATTGAGTCAGGCTTACTCACTCAATGCCTAGTGATAAAAAAATCTGTCTAAGTGTTTTGGTGTTGAGTCAAGCTTATTCACTCAACGCCTAGTGACAGAAAATCTGTCTAAGTGTTTTGGCATTGAGTCAAGCTTACTCACTCAACCCATAGTGACAGTAAATCTGTCTAAGTGTTTTGGCATTGAGTCAAGCTTATTCACTCAACGCCTAGTGATAGAAAATCTGTCTAAGTGTTTTGGCATTGAGTCAAGCTTACTCACTCAATGCCTAGTGACAGAAAATCTATCTAAGTGTTTTGGCATTGAGTGAAGGTTACTTACTCAATGCCTATACTAAAAGTCATCTTTGAATTTGACCATGTCCACAGGTGTTTCGATGTCATCAAAATTCAAAATGTTGCGGGATGGCTACAAATGGCGTCGCAGGCCTACTATACTGCTATTACTGCTAAAGTAAGTTGCAGCCAACAACTACAAGTGGTCCCCACTGCTTCTTGGAGCCATTAATCGGCAGAAGATAAAAGGGACATGATCGAGAGACGAAACTTAACTTTTAGGGTTTTATTCATTTCGAAAAGTTGCGGCTGAACTTCATCTTCATCGCTATTATTGTCGTGCCTAAAGCAAGAAGTTGAATCAACCGATCTAAAAGTTCCTCAAGTTGGTTGTAGCTATTTTCATCAGCAACAACAAGTTCAGAAAAGTTTTTCTGAGAAAAAAGAAGAAGCATAAACTTCAATTTTCTGCAGTCAAGGTTTGCTATTTGAAGAAGAAAAAGAACTGTCTACTCCTTTGTCTTCAACAACAAGTTCGGAGACCTTGGTTTCTGAGATACTTCCAGCACAAGTAGTAGTCTACTGAAGAATTCATTTTCTTGTTGCTGAGAAGAAGTTAGGGCTGAGGTAAACTCAGTCCAGGAAGATAGGAACTTAGAAATTTCTCTGGTGTCAAATCAACCACATCAACAAACCAAACTTTCTTTCTGTAGGATCCATTCTTAGATCTGAGCTGTAGGATCATGCTGTATCTGAGTGTAAGCCGGTGTTATAAAGGCTGAGTGTAGGATCAGTTATTGATCTGAGGTAGGATCCCTATATGGATCTGAGTGTAGGGCTTGCGTGCCTGAGGTAGGAGAGTGTTACTCTCCGAGTTGTAGGGCTAACCTCCATAGCCTGATCTGTAGGACTTGGGTTCATGTCCGAGGTAGGTGATCCTTTGATCACTGAGTTATAGGAGCAAGCTTGCTCTGAGGTAGGGCTTTGTGCCTGAGCTATAGGTCTTGGAGGAGACTGAGATATCCTGAGAGATTTGTGTTGTAAGCTCTAAGGACCTGAGTTTTGGAGAAGGGGTCTTGTCTAACAAGCTGTTAGAAAGGTAAGGGAAAGTGGACGTACCCATAATCTGGGGAACCACTATAAATATTATGTGTACTTTTTTGGATTGTCTTCAAAGCAAGCTAACCTAACTAACTCACATCATACCAAGTTAAAGAAAATCTTAAAAGACTAGAAAACCTATCACCCCCCTCTAGGTGTTTAGATACCTTGGAATTAAAGACTTTCAAGTGGTATCAGAGCCAGGTTGCTCAAGAAGGACCTAACAGTCAGAGCAGATCACAAGGGTAGCTAAAACAAGTAAATTTATGGGTTCATGAGAGAACCATAAGGAGCAAGGTTTCATGAAACTCCCCATCTGTAGGAAGGAGAGTTTTGGAATCTAGAAAGAGAGGGTCATGCTGTTTAGGGAAGCCTTTGAACTAAGGATCTTTGTGAAAGTCAAAGAGGGACCTTTCATCCCTATGAAGGTCTCAGCTCTGGATACAATAGTCCAGACACCAAATACATATTCTGAAATGACCAAGGATGAGGTCATACTGGCTACATTGGATAAGAGGGCACAGAACATTATTGTTAGTACTATAAATGATTCAACCTTTCAGAATCTAGTCCACTGCAAGACCTCCAAAGAGATGTGGGGCACTCTAGTGGTCTATATAAAGGGTACTGAAGAGGTCAGAGATGACAGGAAGTCCATGCTCAACCAGGAGTATGAAGCTTTTAGGCAGGCCCAAAAAGAAAGCATAGCTAGATGCTATGAAAGGTTCTTCAGGATAGTGAATGACCTGAAGACATATGGGAGGGTATTCAACTATTATGAGCTAAATGATAAGTTTCGCAGTTCTCTAGCAAGAGACTGGGACACCAAGATCTGTGCTATTAGAGAGTTAATTAAGCTAGCTGATAGTCCTCTTCATACTCTGTTTTGAAAGCTGCTCTCTTATGAGATGCAGCTGGTTGCCAGAAAAGAGGAGGAGACCATCAACAAATCCCATGCCAAGAAAAGTCTTTGGCCTTCATAGCAGAATGCACCAAGAGGAGCGAGGAGAGGATTCCCTCTCCTCCAAGGAGGCCTGCTGATTCAGACAGCACAGGGCCATGCTCATCTGACAACAGCTTGTCAGATGAAGACTTTAATGCCTTCTCCAGGCAGCTTTAGAAATTGATAAGGAGGAAGCAGTGGAGGAGCATACCTTCCTCCTCCTCTCATCAAAAGGAGGATTACTACACGTCAGATAAGTAGCACTCCAAGGGAGCAGGTCTGATTCTAAGCCTATTAAATATGTTTCCTCTAAAGAAGTTTGCTATTATTACAGCAAACCTGGGCATGTAATAGCTGACTGCCCAGTTAATAGAAAGGAGGCTGGTGAGAAGAAAAAACACCAACAGATGGGCAAGAAGGACAAGTCCTAAATTGAAAAGAAGGAGAAGAGCTGGACCGACTCATCTTACTCTAAGTCTAAAGAAGAAGAAGCTTTCATTGGGCTGCTGGCTGTAATTATAGATGAAGCTAAACACTGTCCTGATGACAGGAGAGGTAATAGGGCCCCTCTATCACATTCAGGTTGTGACTCAGAGGTTGATGATAAGGATGAAGATGCCTACAACTGTCGTAGGCTGATGACAATGCCTGATGAAGAAACTAGCCAGGATCATCCTCGTCCAGCAAAGGTACACTCTCTATCTAGCTCATCTACAGAATCAAATTATGAGGAAAATTCTGAGGCATCATCATCCAATGGTGATGATGGGTCAGAATCTGAGGAAGATGCCAATCAATTTATTGACAACTATGGTGAACTTTTGGATGTATTTAAGAAGTGAAAGAAGTTGACTAAGAAGAAGGCTGAGGAGATTGCCTCTCTTCAGCTAGCTGCTGCCCAGCAGGCTGAGACAGTATCCTTTCTGGATCAGAAGGCTAGGGAAGTCGGACAACTCAGGAACATTACTCTCATCCAGATAAGCACCATCAAGTACAAGAATAGTCTCATTAGAGATCTTGAAGAGAAGCTCCTGAGGGAGAAGAGAATTGTGGCTAGTTACTCTAAGCCCAATACAATGTTGCCCTTAATAGAATCCTTCTCCTCTCAAAAGGGTAATAAGGGGTTGGGGTTTAAGGTAAACACTAGAGTTGGCCCTTCCAAAGGGAAAGGGAAAGCTCTAGTCCATCCTCTGGCTTCTAAGCCTCACATCCCTTTTAAGAAAGTGATGTTGCCTTCAAACAGATATGACCAAGAAAGCATCTATGGTCACTGGATTAATGGTAGATCCACTAGTGTAAACAAAGATGTTCACAGCTATGTTGGAAGGTATAGTAGGGGAATGAGTGCCTTTAAGGCTCCCCATGAGGAAATTCAAATGGCCTATCCCGAACCATTTGTTTTTGGTACCCTAGCCCCAACTCTCAAGAACAAGGCAGTTGGCTTCACTCAAGTACATCCAGCAAAGGTTTATACCAAGGGTAAGTATATTAGCCAGGCAAATATAGCTATCTCTGATGCTATAAACAACATATGATCTACAAAGAAGACAACTGCAAATGGCAGTCAGAGTCAGCCAAGGAGGCCTGCTGGAAGACTTACCTTCAGTCAGATCCTTGCTAAAAGGAACTTGAAGAAGGCTGCTATACCTCTTCCTTTTGTTTAGTCAGCAGTTAACCAAACTGCAGGACCTGCACAGAAAAGAAGATATAATATCCATGAGTGTTTGTGTTGTGGTAAGGTGGGGCATTTTGCCCTAGATTTTTAGCATAATCCAATTGTGCCGAGAGCAAAGGTTAGTCTCCCTATTATAAATTCTACAGGAAGACAGTTTTTGTTTCAGACTAATCAGAACCTACGACCCAATAATTATTGGGGTCCTAAGGTAAGATAAATCATTTGCTGTAGGTTAGTCCAAGTTCCCATTCCCCTATATGGTACTTGGACAGTGGTTGTTCCAAGCACATGACTGGAACAAGGAGTAACTTCAAGGAGTACACTCAAGTGAAGGATAGACCCAAAGTTATCTTTGGTGATTTAGATAGAGGAGTGACAAGAGGCTATGGTAAGATTACCAATGACATAGTCACAATCTCAAAAGTGGCTTATATTGAGGGGTTGTAACACAACCTCATAAGCATAAGCCAACTATATGATCTTGGCTATATCATTTCCTTCCACAAGGATGAGTGTCAGATTAAGAGGTCAAGTGACCAAGAGGTCATCTTGACAGGCACTCGGAGTGGAAATGTTTATTGTTTAAATTTTCTTTCTTAATAAATACACTCCTATTTATCTAGTTACAAATAAGAAAGTCCCATATTGTGTACAATGGCACGAGATACTAGCTCATTTGAATTATAAGACTATTGTCAAGCTCTTTAGTGAAGAGCTAGTTAGTAATGGCCCCAAGATAAAATGCACCAAGGAAGACATTTGTTCAGCCTTCCAAAAGGGCAAGCAGACCAAGGCTTCCTTTAAGGGCATTGGGACCAAAGAATCTGTGAGGTCTTTATACCTCTTGCATATAGACTTATTTAGTCCTATGCCAGTTCATAGTCTAGGTAGGAATGTCTACACCCTTGTGGTGGTTGATGACTATTCTAGGTTTGCTTGGGTGTTTTTTCTTAAGAAAAAGAATGAAACCCTTGATATCTTCATGAAGTTTGTCAAGCAAATTTAGAATGAATTTGATAGTACTATGGTTAAAATCAGAAGTGATTATGGGATTGAATTCCAGTCTGATAGCATGACAAAGTTCTGTAAAGATTAAGGGATTCATCAAGAATTTTCTTCTCGAAGAACTCCCCAACAAAATGGGATTGTTGAGTGGAAAAACAGAACTCTCATAGAGGCTGGTAGGGCCTTGTTGAGTGACACATCTCTCCCAGAATATTTCTAGGCTGAGGCAGTGAATACTGCATGTCATGTCCTTAATAGAGCCTCTATCACCAAGAGCCACAAGAAGACTCTCTATGAGATCTTGAAGGGCAGAAAACCAAACCTGGGCTATCTCAGGATATTTGGTGGCAAGTTCTATGTACTTCATAATGGTAAGTCCTATGTGACTAAGTTTGCTGCCAAGTCCTTTGTTAGGATTTTTGTTGGATTCAACAATCATAGTAAAGCATATAAGATCTATAACTTCAAAAGCTAAGTTATATAAAAGTCTGTACATGTAGTCTTTGATGAGTCTACCATGATTAATTATGAGCTGCCAAGCTCCTCTTCTAGCACTGCAGGCATAGAGTTGATGATGGACAAACTAACCATCAAAGATGCTGCTCCGTTAGTCCAAGATGGAGTGGATATTCTAGAAGAAGTGCAAGGCCCAACTAAAGTGGATGAAGATCAGTAAGAAGCTGCCACTGAAGCTGATGCTGAAAGAAGATTGCCTCCAGCTGTCAGACATCTAAGAGATCATCCAAGGCACCAGATTTTTGGTGATGAAAACTAAGGAGTGGTGACAAGAAGCAAGAGCCTTAATAATGCAATGTATGCAAGTTTCCTGTCACAGGTAGAGCCCAAGAGATTTAAAGAGGACAACATAGATCAATTTTGGATTATAGCAATGCAAGAGGAATTGAACCAGTTTAAGAGGTGTAAGGTCTGGAAGCTGGTTCCCAGACCACAAGGACATAATGTCATTAGAGTCAAGTGGATCTGCAGGAATAAACTTGATTAAAATGACATTATAATCAATAATAAGGCTAGGCTAGTAGCTGAGGAGTACAGACATGAAGAAGGTATTGACTTTGATCAAACTTTTACACCTGTAGCAAGATTGGAAGACATCAGACTCTTCCTTGCATATGATGCATTCAAAGGATTTAAAGTCTACCAGATGAATGTAAAGTCAGCCTTCCTGAATGGTGACTTAAAGGAAGAAGTCTATGCTGAGCAGCCTCCAAGTTTTGTTGTTCCTAACTCACCTGATTCTATTTATAGACATAGGAAAGCTCTATATTGGCTGAAGCAAGCCCCTAGAGCATTGTATGCGACATTGTATAGATTCCTCATTGAGAACAAATTATTAAGGGGAAAGATAGACAAGACCCTATTCCTAAGGGAATCTAAGGGCAAGATCATCCAAGTCCAAATTTATGTAGATGATACAATCTTCGGATCTACTGATGACAACCTTTGTAGGAAGTTTGCCAAGCTTATGCAAGGGAAGTTTGAGATGAGCAGTATGGGTGAACTTAAGTTCTTTTTGGTCCTCCAAGTAAGACATACAAAAAATGGATTATCCATATCCCAGTCTAAGTTTACCAGGGAGTTGATCAAAAAGTTCGGTATGGAGAATGCCTCTAGCATGAAAACTCCCATGGGGTTAAGTATACTTATAGGCAAAGATGAGGCAGGAAAACCTTTTGATGAAATTTTGTAAAGAGCGACAATTGGCTCCCTTCTATATCTAACTGCAATTAGGCCAGACATCATGTATGCTACATGAGTTTGTGCTAGGTATCAGGCTAGCCCTAAAGAATCTCACCACTCTACTGCTAAGAGGATTTTGAGATATCTTAAGGGCGCACCAGATCTTGGCCTATGGTACCCTAGAAATTGGGATTTTGAACTAATAGGCTATTCGAATGCAGATTTTGTAGGCTACAAAGAGGAAATGAAGAGCACTTCAGGCACCTGTCAGTACTAGTGTGTTAGAGCAGTAAGAAGCAGACCAGTTTTATAATCTCAACAGCTGAGTCAGAATACATCTCAGCAAGTAGCTGCTGTGCATAGTTGCTATGGATCTAGAATCAGCTCTAGGACTATAACCTCCAGATAAGTAGAACTCCTTTGCATAGTGATTCTACTAGTGCAATCTCAATTGCTAGGAATCCTGTCTCTCATAGCAGGACAAAGCACATTGAGATTAGGTATCATTTCATTAGGGAGCATGTGGAATGTGAAGATATTAGTCTTGAGTTTGTCCCTATAGATAAGAAAGTGGTTGACATCTTCACTAAGCTAATGGATGAAGCAAAGTTCAACATCTTCAAGTTTGAGTTGGGTATGTTAAACTTAGTATAAATTCAGTTTCCCCTTATGTTGTTTTTATTGTAGGTTGTACTACTTCTTGCAAGTGGAAAAGACCTTCAGTGGTATAAAGATTTTTCAAGTGGAATACCTTCATTGGTATCAAGTTTTTCAAGTGGTTCAAGTGCTATCTAGACTGGAATAGACTAAAGTGTCTACCATGAAGGATGATAGAAGATGATTCAGTAGAGGGGGATCAAGTCCAGGACTTGCAGGGATAGATTTAGCCTCAGGTAGAGAAGGAGCAAGCTACTGCAACAGCTAATTATCTGAACTCAAAAAGGGGGATAAGATAATCAGAGGCCAGCACCTCCCTGACTATTTACAGAAGTAAAAAAGGGGTAGGAGAAGGAAATGATTAAGACCAGACATTAACAAAATAAGGGAGCAGGAAGTTGTTGGAACACCCTATTACTAATTTGGGTAAGGATCACTATGTTTGTCTTAGGAAACCAGGTTGACCTAGTTGTATAGTTGTAAAGGTCTACATTAGAATGAGTCTAGGGCTTAGAACTTAGGTTTGAAGCTGCCCTCAGGACCATTCCAATGTCAAGGATATAGAGCCAAGTCTAAGGCAATTCTCGTCGAGCTCAGGTCGACGAAACGTCAAACTCGGTTCGACGCTCTCTGAGCTCAACTTGATAAATCGTCGAACTCTGGTCGACGATCTTCGAGCTCAGATCGACGATCACTCTTCAGTTATTCTTCAGGTCGCTGAGCTCGGTTCGACGATCTTCGAGCTCAGTTCAATGTTTTCTGTCTGCTTGATCTCATTCCATCTCTGAGCTTAGTTCGACGATCGTAGAGCTCAGATCGACGATTATTCTGAGAGATCGACGCTTTTAAGGATTCAAATGCTGTTATTCTTTGGAATGTTTTTGAATGCTATCAGCATTTATGACAAGAAGATCTGCCAGCCGTTTGTCTTTATTCTGGAGCAAGTTTCAAGGAATTGTTCAGGAAATATTTTATTGGACCTTCCTCTAAAAGACAAGACACTTTATGGAAGACATTTATGACTGCCAACGGCTATCCTTGACAAGAATTCTTTTCAGAGAATAAGATCCTTCTTCTTGTCTTCAGAAAAATAGAGAGAATATACAACACTCAGAGAACAAAAAGAAAAAGTAGTGACAGATAACAAGTGATCAAGAATTAAAAGAACAATCTTCTTGCTTACTAAAAAGTGTTCACAACTTCATCTCAAGAACTCCAGACACCTCATCTCTCAGTCTTCTTGCTGAAACAATCTTTTGCTGGAGATCAAAGTTCTGAAGACCTATCACCCTAGATCAAAGCTTCCTTTCCTGAACCAGTCTACATCTCAGGGGGAGCTTTGACAAAAGATCCACTAAGTCTTCTCACATTTGATTTGAGAACAGAGAAGACAACTTCATTTCCTTTTCCTTTTTATTTTCCTGCTGTAAAAGGGTTCTTGAACTCCCTTCAAAAGTTCTGTCTGGTTCTAAGACCCTTGTCAAAACTCAGTGGTGGCAAGACACCTTATCAAAAAATCCAGTTTTGGTTTTTGAGCACCTTATCAAAAGCTCATTGGTGTCAGGACACCTGATCAACTCATCATGAGTGGATTCCTACCAAGGGTGGTAGAAGAGTGGATGTACCCAGATTTTTGGGGAACCACTATATTTCCTTGTGTTTGCTGGATTGTTTGTGTGATTATTGTTGTGTGCTGTGTTCTTAATTTCTTGCTTCTTAAATTTCTTTCTAGCACTCTATACTATAGTGTAAATTAAATTTTATATGTGCTGATATTCTCAAAACTGTGAAACTTATTTGAATAAACTCTATTCACCCCCCCTCTAGAGTTGAGATAGATCTTACCCTCACTTTCAATTGGTATCAGAGGCAGGTTGGTTGCTCATACAGGCTAACACCTGAACCAAAAGATCCTTGATAAGATCAATCTCTTAAGAGGGTTATTTTCTTAATATCTTATATTATTCAAGGACATGGCACAGAACAAGGATTATGCAAGCACCAGACCTCCAGTGTGCAATCTATCTAAGTTTGCACTCTGGAAGGCAAGGATTAAATTATACATGAACTCTATTGGTGAAGATATTTTCAATTCTGTCTTGACAGTTTGTCCAAGTCCACCAGCAAGCTCAAGCACAAATGCTGTTCCACCTCCCTCAGGAACAGATGCAGACATAAAGAAATGGAAAACTACAGATGCAAAGGCCATGAACATCTTAGCTCAGACAATGTCTGATGAGATATTTCAGAAAGTAGCTGACTTCAACTCAGCCAAAGGAATTTGGGACAAGCTCTCTGAAATTGTCTCAGGGTCTGCTGATGAAAGGAAAGACAGGAGATCTCACCTCATAACCCAATATGAGAATTTCAAGAAAGGAGAGACTGAGTCAGTAGCAGATATCTACAACAGATTGAGTCTGATTGTCAATGAGCTAAGGACCTTGGATAAAGAAATCTCATTGACTGAGCTTAATGACAAGATCCTAATGTGCTTCCCCAGTACTTGGGATTCAAGAATCTGGCCAATCAAAGATGCCAGAAGTCTAAATGAAATCACTACTGAAACTCTCCTAGGCAAGCTCAAATCTTATGAGCTGCTTATCAAGAACAGAGAGGAAGAACAGAAGGCTGCTTCACCAGCCTCAAGGAAAGAGAAGTCAATAGCTTTCAAAGCTATTGAAGATCAGCCTGAAGAAAAACTCACAGGCAATGAGGAATTGGTCAGCCTACTGGCCAAAAGAATTTACAAGCTAGCCAGAAAAGACTTTAGAAAAAGGCCATACAAAGGACATGACAAACCAAGGTATGATAAGTCAAATAATAATAACAAAGAAATCATATGCTTTGGTTGCAAGAAACCAGGCCACATTGTGCCTGACTGTCCAGAGAACAAGAATAAGGATAGAAAGGATAGAAGAGAAAGAAGAAAAGAAAAAGATTTCAAAAAGAACAGCTCAGACAAATCCTCCTCTAGCAGGAACAAAAATACAAGGAAGGGTTTTGTTGCTGAGACATGGAGTGAGACAGAAGAAGATTCTGAAACTTAATCTAGCTCCAGTGATGATGAAGATGATGCTGATGAGAAAGAATTCTGCATGATGGCTATCAATGCCTCACAACAAAACTCTGATGAAGAATCAGATTCAGATTCAGAAAATCAACCAGAGGAAGATCAGGTAATTAGCTCTTTTGATTTTAATTCGGAGGACTTCAAAAATGAATTTAAGATATTGTGCTTGGATTTACTAAAATCTGAAAAAGAGATAATCTCTCTCAGAAATAATTATCTGAATACAATGTCCTAAACTCAAATAATCTCAAACTCTCTGAGGAGTTAGAATGCTGTAGGGAGGAGATAGCTTCACTGAAAAGTGAACTATTAAGGGCGAAAAAGTTTGAAGAATCCCTAAATGGGAGAAGTATTAGACTGATGGACATTACAAGCACAGTGAACTCTAGATTCAACAGTACACTGGGCTTGGGTGCCTCATCCAGCCAACCTATAATATTAACAACTCCAATCAAATTTGTCTCTGACAAAGGAAAGGGAGTAATAGAGGTAGCTAGGAAGAATGCAGATCTGTCAGAGAAAACTTCAGTTCAACAGATTGCGTCGAGCAGAGCTCGACGATCGTCGAACAG
Organism: Platanthera zijinensis; assembly: GCA_039513925.1. NCBI lineage: Eukaryota > Viridiplantae > Streptophyta > Magnoliopsida > Asparagales > Orchidaceae > Platanthera > Platanthera zijinensis. The sequence goes on from CM077086.1 coordinate 59,337,068, forward strand.
AGCTCGACGATCTAACCACAGATCGTCGACCTCAGCTCGACGATATCCAAACTCTAAACTTCAGTATATTCGATCTTCGAACAGAGATCGACGATCTGACCCAAGATCGTCGACCTCAGCTCGACGATCGTCGAACAGAGATCAGGTCTATGAACATTCCTTCAATGGCACATCTAGATTCAATCCTAGAGGTCCCACATCCCAAGGCTTTAACCCCTATACTGAATGGATAGTACCTCCTAGGAGATACCATCCTGAAGGCTATAAGAGTCAACCTGAGATGTCTTTAATTTCTGAATTCAAGGGGTATCAACCTAGGCCCAAGGTTAACTGGGTCAAAAACAAATAAGCTGCTCATGTGCAGGTGAAGACCTATCCAGTATCTAACCAACAATGGTATCTGGATAGTGGGTGCTCAAAGCACATGACAGGGAACAGGGAGAACCTATCATCCTTCATAACCAAACTTGGACCCAAGGTGATTTTTGGTGATTCAAATTTTGGTCAAACCAAAGGATATGGTGCTGCTCAGATAGGCTCAGTCACTTTTAAGAAGGTAGCATATGTTGAAGGACTGAAGCACAATCTGATAAGTATCAGTCAACTATGTGATGAAGGATACAAGGTGACTTTCAACAAATCCCTGTGCAAGATCAAGTCAGAGAATAACACAACTGTGTTAACAGGTAAAAGGACAGGTAACATTTACTTAGTAGACTTTCTTTCATCTAAAGTAGATATCTGTTTATTCAATTCCATATCTAAGCCTAATATTTTGTGGCATAAGAGACTAGGACATCTAAACCTTAGAACCATTGCTAGGCTATCCAAGGACAACCTTGTTAGAGGACTACCTTCTGGCCCCTACAAGAAGGAAGGACTTTGCAAGGCTTGTCAATTAGGCAAGCAAACCAAAAATAGCTTTAAGTCACTTAATAAGAGTGATTCACCTAGGATTTTGTATTTGTTACACATGGATCTTTTTGGACCCATATCAGTACAAAGCCTAGGAGGGAAATCCTATACTTTAGTGGTTGTAGATGACTTCTCAAGATTCACTTGGGTATTCTTTCTGAGGAAGAAGTCTGATAACTTCAAGTGTTTGACAGATTTTCTCAAATGCATTCAGATTGAGTTCAACACTCACATTGCCCTGATCAGAAGTGATCATGGGACAGAGTTTGATTCTCTTCTCATGCAAGAGTTCTGTCAAAGTGAAGGGATCAGGCATACTTTCTCAGCTCCTAGAACTCCTCAACAAAATGGGGTAGCTGAAAGGAAAAAATAGAACCCTAATTGAATCTGCTACTACATTATTGACAGATGTTCACCTACCTCTATCCTTTTGGGCTGAGGCAGTGAACACCTCCAACTATGTATTAAATAGAAGCCTGATACATAAACTAAAGGGCAAGACTCCCTATGAATTGCTCAAAGGGAAGAAACCTAAAGTAAATTATTTTAAAATTTTTGGCTGTATTTGTTATATTCATAATAATGACAAGAAACATCTAGCAAAATTACAAGCTAAAGCTGATGAAGGAGTGTTTCTGGGATACTCCATGATCAGCAAGGCCTATAGGGTATATAATAAATCATCTTGTAAAATTGAAGAATCTGTTCATATTACTTTTGATGAGACTAACATGTGTTATAAGGAGAAGTCTACTTCTACCATAGAACCCTTGCAGGTACAATCTATATCAGAAAATATGGACAGATTACAGGTTAAAGAAGAGGATACAACCTCTCAACCTATTCAGCAAAAGAATGAAAGCAGTGATGATGAAGAAGTACAACATCTTGAAGAAAATCATCCTGAAGAGCCAGTTGTTGTTCCACTAGAGGAAACAACAACACAGGTTGGTGAACAATCAACACCCCCTGTTGATTTAGTAACAACAAGAGATCATCCAATCACCCAAGTAATTGGAGAGATCTCAGCTGGTGTGCAAACCAGAAATCAGGTCAACCAGAACCTGATGCACACTTGCTTCCTATCTCAAGTTGAGCCTCAATCCATTCAAGATGCAGAGCAAGATCCACACTGGATCATTGCAATGCAAGAGGAGTTGCATCAATTTGAAAGGAATAAGGTTTGGGAACTAGTGCCTAAGCCAAAGGATCACTCCATTGTTGGAACAAAGTGGGTTTTCAAAAACAAGCTGGATGACCAAGGAATTATTATCAGAAACAAGGCAAGGCTAGTTGCTCAAGGCTACTCTCAACAAGAAGGAATAGACTATGACCAGACCTTTGCACCAGTTGCAAGGTTAGAGGCCATTAGAATATTTCTAGCTTATGCTGCTCACAAAGGCTTCAAGGTTTATCAGATGGATGTGAAGAGTGCATTTCTCAATGGGGACATCAAAGAGGAAGTCTATGTTAGACAACCTCCCGGTTTTATCTCTCTAACTCACCCTGATTATATTTTCAAATTGCATAAAGCATTATATGGTCTCAAGCAAGCTCCTAGAGCATGGCATGAGACCCTAGCATGCTTTCTTCTGGAAAATGATTTTGTTAGGGGGAGAGTAGACCAAACTCTTTTTATTAGAACCCATAAGTCCCACACCCTACTAGTACAAATTTATGTAGATGATATCATATTTGGATCTACTGATTCAAACTTGTGCAGAAAGTTTTCCAACCTAATGCATTCCAAATTTGAAATAAGTAGCATGGGTGAGCTCTCCTTCTTCTTAGGATTGCAAGTAAAACAGCATGCTGAGGGCATATTTATTTCCCAAACCAAGTATGCTAAAGAATTGGTTAAGAGATTTGGTATGTTTGAGGCATCTTGTATGAAAACACCCATGCCTACCAATGCTGTATTGGATGCTGATGAACATGGGAAACCAGTTGATCAGACAACATATAGAGCAATGATTGGCTCTCTATTGTACCTTACAGCCAGTAGGCCAGATATAATGTTTGCTACATGCATATGTGCTAGATTCCAAGTTCGCGCTAGAGAGTCACACCTAACTCTAGTTAAAAGGATTCTTAGGTATGTAAAAAGTTGTCCAAATCTAGGACTCTGGTATCCAAAAGACTCAGGATTTGAATTAACTGGATTCTCAGATGCTGATTATACTGGATGCAGAATAGACAGGAAAAGCACCAGTGGAACATGTCAGTTCCTTGGTGACAGACTTGTCTCCTGGTTTTGTAAGAAGCAAACATCTGTGTCAACTTCAACTGCTGAAGCTGAATATATGGCTGCAGGCAGTTGCTGTTCACAAATATTGTGGATACAAAATCAGCTCATAGACTATGGCTACAACTTAGAGAAGTCTAAAATTTTTTGTGATAATACTAGTGCAATCTCTATAACACAAAATTCAGTCCTCCATAGTAGGACAAAACATATAGAGATTAGGCATCACTTTCTAAGGGATAATGTAGAGAAAAACAAAATAGAACTTCAATATATACCTACTGATTTGCAAAGGGGAGATATTTTCACCAAGCCCTTGGATGAAAAGAAGCACAGTTTCTTCCTAAATCAGTTAGGCATGTTAGATGGAGGAAGCCTAAACTAACTTACAAGATTTTTGAAAAGTAAAACAGACCAAGACTAGGCTAAAAAATAAGTTCCTTTTGTGTCTGTAGAATAGGTTTTGTCTCTGAACTGTGCTCGACGTTTTCCCAGAAATCGTCGAACGAAGATCGACGATTTTCCAAAAATCGTCGACCAGAGATCGACGCTTCCGAAGTCGTTGATCTGAGTTCAGAGCCCTCGCTAGTTCTAGGCCTTTTCTCTTTCTGATCAGAGGCCGTCGAGCGGAGCTCGATGCTTTTCAACATCGTCGAACGAAGATCGACGATATTGACGTCTCTTCAGATTCCCTCTGTAGCCCAAATCGTCGAGCTGAGATCGACGTTCTGTCAAACCGAGCTCCACGATTTTCCGTTTTGCCGTCGAACCCTAATATAAAATCATTTCCGCGGCCGTCGTTCACCTTTTGCGTTTTCACTCTCTGCAACTTTCTTCGTTTTTCCCACCAAATCCTCTACGCTTGGTCGTGTTTTGTTTTTCGTGTTGTAGGTGCAAATGGCTGATTCCAGTGCTGCAATCTCTAAGATGAAATTTGACACAGGATTTGACATTGATATAAACTTGTTTGATGGAAGCGATCAACGCTTCAAGGATATTCTCAATCTGTTCAGAGAACAACAGCTGACCCAAATAATGACTACCCGGATGAAGATTGCTTCAGAAGAGATCAAAGAGTGGTGCTTTACAGCGACAGATGAGATTGAGAACTCTGTCGTCGGTATCATAAAAGGGACCCAGGTACAACTGTCCCCGGCTCTCTTAACAGATGTCTTTCATCTTAGTTCTGGAAACGATTCTATTGAATTATCTGGAGAAGAATATGATTCCATGCTTGATAGGATGGGGCACAATGCTGTAAACCCCAACAAACTGCTGAAGAAAAATTTATCTATAGAATTTCAATTCTTGGCTGATGTTGTCGGGAAAGTGCTTCTGGCCAAGCACTCAGCCCATGATACTATTTCCAGGTATCAGTTTTGTTTGATGGCAGCCTTAATTGATAAGAAACATCTTGACTGGGGATCAATCTTCTTCAACCTGATTAAGAAGAAGATAAATAAGACTGCTGTCAGTTTTGGGAGAATCCTAGGGGTCTATCTGAACTCCAGATGCCCTGAATTGCTAACCTCCTCTGGGATGTTCATTAATGCATCCAAAAGGCTCTCCCGTGCCCTGTTCAGCAAATGGGATAGGCAAATTATCAACCCTACAAGAGCTGTTGCACCACTCTCTTCAGGCACAAGGACTGCTTCAGTCACTCCACCTCTGCTCTCTGCTCCAGCAGAAGTGTTGCCTGTCTCTCCTCCTCCTCCAGCTGCATCTACCCCAGCCATTTCCTCCTCTCCTCCAGTCACCACCATAACCATATCATCCTCTATTACCATTTCCTCACCAATTTCATCCCCTCCAGCATCTACTTCAGAGGAATTCCACCCTCTCTTCTCTTATTCAACCTGCACCTCACCATCATTCTCCCTCATAGAGGATTCCTTTATGGATGATTCTCCTTCCACTCCTCCTGAGCCACCCTCTACCTCCTCTTTTCAACAAATGCTTCATGATATCCTTTCCCAACCATCCTTCACACCCTCTCTTGCTTCACCCATCTCCACCTCAACCTCTTCTATCTCCACAATTCCACCCTCAGAGCCATCCATTCCTACTCCACCTACCTCCATATCTCCAGCTCCAGCCAACATCCCTCCATCAACCTTCTCTACTACCTCTGCTCAAGCCCCTCTTGAGCATGTAGATCTTCCAAGGTTGGCAGACAGACTCTATGAGTTGCTAGCTCCCAGGCTGACATCTCTGTTGGAGACTTCTTTGGCTCCACTCCTGAAACAAGTCCAGGAGTTGTCTACCAAACTTTCCTCCTTTTCCTCCTCCCAGGCAATCCCTTCTACTGGGTGCCTTGCTTCAGCTCACCTTGAACCAAGGCAGGGGGAGATGCCTCATGAAGAAGTGGATGTGCCTCAACCAGCTCCAGCTGCTGCTCCTGCTTTTGTACTGGACCTTCAAAGCTTGCTCTCTAAGTTTGATACAGTACATTTCAGTTTTCTGCCAGTACCTGAGGCTGAAGATTTGTCTAAGGCCATTGTGCCTATATCTGTCTGTGATCCCAGCCATATTGCCTCTTACATAAATTCCTGGAAGGCTGTGGATATTCTTGATGCTGCTACTAAGGCCATTGTGCCTCTTGTTGTTGTTGAAACTACTGCTGCTGCTGAAGATATTGAAATGGTTCCAGTAACTGCTACTGATGAAACTGCTGATGAAGAACTTGCCTCCTATCTAGAAGCTCCTACACCTGCTCCTGCTCCTGCTCAAGTTTCTACTGCTGCTCCTGCTCAAATTTCTGATGCTGCTCCTGCCCTGACTGCTGATCAGTTGAAGTTACAAGAGAAATACTTGAAAAGCATTGATGATCTGTATGACAGACCTCAAAGCTCAGATAGTGATCAATTCCAAACTGAATCAGATGACTCTACAAATACCATTGCCAAGAAGAGGAAGGCCAGAAGTAAAGCCATAATGTCAGTTCCCCCAGCTCAGGCAAAGAATTCAAATGACATTCCCTATTATATTCTGCATGGTTGCCCCATATCTGAGCCCTGGATGCAGTTCTCCAAGAATCAACTCAAGGCTATGAAGAAGAGAAGGAAGCTAGATAAGTATGAGAAAGGATCTTCACAGTATCAGTCTCCTCCTCCTCCTCCTCCAGATTCTGGTTCAGGCTCAGCCTCTTAAGCTCCAGCTTCAAGGCAAAGCTCCTCCCAGTCTTATCAGAAATATTATCAAAGGGGGCAACATAAAAGAGGATATCAATCTAGAAGGGGTCATTATAGAGGAAGCCAGAGAGGACACAGATCTCATCAAAGGGAAGGACAAGGCCATACTGACTCTACTTCAGGTCCTTTCCCCTACAGGCTAAAAGACACAGTTGTCTCCAGGACTCCTCCTACTGCTTCTGAATCCTTCAACAGGTATGAACCTCCTGTTCCTTTTGAGGATCCTAAGAACAATCCTCTATCCTGGACAGTTAGAATGAAAGAGCTGGCTGCTCTTGATTAAATAAAGAAAGCCAGAGAGCAAGGCAAGGACACTTCCAATATAACAACTTTATCAGACCAGAGAAAGAAAGAATTGGAGAAATATACATCAAGGAAATTTTTCAACCCAGAAGACTATATGAAGCTGCACCCTGAGGCTGTAGTTCCAAGGCCCAGATCTCAAACTTCTCTAGGTGCAGAAGATGATAGAAGATCCAAGAAAGAAACCCTGAATCCCAACAGAGAAATTATGTTTAAAAAGGGAACTGAGAAGAAGTAAATTGTGTAAGCTGAACATTCATCCTCCTCTGGATAATTGCTGCTATTTTATCTGTGATCTGCTTGCTGCTATATCTTTGCTTGGTTAGCTCTTGTTTTGAATGTATGCTTATTCTTTTCCTGATTTTATTTGTAAATAGTAATCCTAACCCAAATAGGGGGAGATTGTTGGAACACCCTATTACTAATTTGGGTAAGGATCACTATGTTTGTCTTAGGAAACCAGGTTGACCTAGTTGTATAGTTGTAAAGGTCTACATTAGAATGATTCTAGGGCTTAGAACTTAGGTTTGAAGCTGCCCTCAGGACCATTCCAATGTCAAGGATATAGAGCCAAGTCTAAGGCAATTCTCGTCGAGCTCAGGTCGACGAAACGTCGAACTCGGTTCGACGCTCTCTGAGCTCAACTTGATAAATCGTCGAACTCTGGTCGACGATCTTCGAGCTCAGATCGACGATCACTCTTCAGTTATTCTTCAGGTCGCTGAGCTCGGTTCGACGATCTTCGAGCTCAGTTCGATGTTTTCTGTCTGCTTGATCTCATTCCATCTCTGAGCTCAGTTCGACGATCGTAGAGCTCAGATCGACGATTATTCTGAGAGATCGACGCTTTTAAGGATTCAAATGCTGTTATTCTTTGGAATGTTTTTGAATGCTATCAGCATTTATGACAAGAAGATCTGCCAGCCGTTTGTCTTTATTCTGGAGCAAGTTTCAAGGAATTGTTCAGGAAATATTTTATTGGACCTTCCTCTAAAAGACAAGACACTTTATGGAAGACATTTATGACTGCCAACGGCTATCCTTGACAAGAATTCTTTTCAGAGAATAAGATCCTTCGTCTTGTCTTCAGAAAAATAGAGAGAATATACAACACTCAGAGAACAAAAAGAAAAAGTAGTGACAGATAACAAGTGATCAAGAATTAGAAGAACAATCTTTTTTCTTACTAAAAAGTGTTCACAACTTCATCTCAAGAACTCCAGACACCTCATCTCTCAGTTTTCTTGCTGAAACAATCTTTTGCTGGAGATCAAAGTTCTGAAGACCTATCACCCTAGATCAAAGCTTCCTTTCCTGAACCAGTCTACATCTCAGGGGGAGCTTTGACAAAAGATCCACTAAGTCTTCTCTCATTTGATTTGAGAACAGAGAAGACAACTTCATTTCCTTTTCCTTTTTATTTTCCTGCTGTAAAAGGGTTCTTGAACTCCCTTCAAAAGTTCTGTCTGGTTCTGAGACCCTTGTCAAAACTCAGTGGTGGCAAGACACCTTATCAAAAAATCCAGTTTTGGTTTTTGAGCACCTTATCAAAAGCTCATTGGTGTCAGGACACCTGATCAACTCATCCTTAGTGGATTCCTACCAAGGGTGGTAGAAGAGTGGATGTACCCAGGTTTTTGGGAAACCACTATATTTCCTTGTGTCTGCTGGATTGTTTGTGTGATTATTGCTGTGTGCTGTGTTCTTAATTTCTTGCTTCTTAAATTTCTTTCTAGCACTCTATACTATAGTGTAAATTAAATTTTATATGTGCTGATATTCTCAAAACTGTGAAACTTATTTGAATAAACTCTATTCACCCCCCCTCTAGAGTTGAGATAGATCTTACCCTCACTTTCAATTGGTATCAGAGGCAGGTTGGTTGCTCATACAGGCTAACACCTGAACCAAAAGATCCTTGATAAGATCAATCTCTTAAGAGGGTTATTTTCTTTATATCTTATATTATTCAAAGACATGGCACAGAACAAGGATTATGCAAGCACCAGACCTCCAGTGTGCAATCTATCTAAGTTTGCACTCTGGAAGGCAAGGATTAAATTATACATGAACTCTATTGATGAAGATATTTTCAATTCTGTCTTGACAGTTTGTCCAAGTCCACCAGCAAGCTCAAGCACAAATGCTGTTCCACCTCCCTCAGGAACAGATACAGACATAAAGAAATGGAAAACTGCAGATGCAAAGGCCATGAACATCTTAGCTCAGACAATGTCTGATGAGATATTTCAGAAAGTAGCTGACTGCAACTCAGCCAAAGGAATTTGGGACAAGCTCTCTGAAATTGTCTCAGGGTCTGCTGATGAAAGGAAAGACAGGAGATCTCACCTCATAACCCAATATGAGAATTTCAAGAAAGGAGAGACTGAGTCAGTAGCAGATATGTACAATAGATTGAGTCTGATTGTCAATGAGCTAAGGACCTTGGATAAAGAAATCTCATTGACTGAGCTTAATGACAAGATCCTAATATGCTTCCCCAGTACTTGGGATTCAAGAATCTGGCCAATCAAAGATGCCAGAAGTCTAAATGAAATCACTACTGAAACTCTCCTAGGCAAGCTCAAATCTTATGAGCTGCTTATCAAGAACAGAGAGGAAGAACAGAAGGCTGCTTCACCAGCCTCAAGGAAAGAGAAGTCAATATCTTTCAAAGCTATTAAAGATCAGCCTAAAGAAAAACTCACAGGCAATGAGGAATTGGTCAGCCTACTGGCCAAAAGATTTTACAAGCTAGCCAGAAAAGACTTTAGAAAAAGGCCATACAAAGGACATGACAAACCAAGGTATGATAAGTCAAATAATAATAACAAAGAAATCATATGCTTTGGTTGCAGGAAACCAGGCCACATTGTGCCTGACTGTCCAGAGAACAAGAACAAGGATAGAAAGGATAGAAGAGAAAGAAGAAAAGAAAAAGATTTCAAAAAGAACAGCTCAGACAAAGCCTCCTCTAGCAGGAACAAAAATACAAGGAAGGGTTTTGTTGCTGAGACATGGAGTGAGACAGAAGAAGATTCTGAAACTTCATCTAGCTCCAGTGATGATGAAGATGATGCTGATGAGAAAGAATTCTGCATGATGGCTATCAATGCCTCACAACAAAACTCTGATGAAGAATCAGATTCAGATTCAGAAAATCAACCAGAGGAAGATCAGGTAATTAGCTCTTTTGATTTTAATTCTTAGGACTTCAAAAATGAATTTAAGACATTGTGCTTGGATTTACTAAAATCTGAAAAAGAGATAATCTCTCTCAGAAATAAATTATCTGAATACAATGTCCTAAACTCAAATAACCTCAAACACTCTGAGGAGTTAGAATGCTGTAGGGAGGAGATAGCTTCACTGAAAAGTGAACTATCAAGGGCCAAAAAGTTTGAAGAATCCCTAAATGGGAGAAGTATCAGACTGATGGACATTACAAGCACAGTGAACTCTAGATTCAACAGTACACTGGGCTTGGGTGCCTCATCCAGCCAACCTATAATATTAACAACTCCAATCAAATTTGTCTCTGACAAAGGAAAGGGAGTAATAGAGGTAGCTAGGAAGAATGCAGATCTGTCAGAGAAAACTTCAGTTCAACAGATTGCGTCGAGCAGAGCTCGACGATCGTCGAACAGAGCTCGACGATCTAACCACAGATCGTCGACCTCAGCTCGACGATATCCAAACTCTGAACTTCAGTATAATCGATCTTCGAACAGAGATCGACGATCTGACCCAAGATCGTCGACCTCAGCTCGACGATCGTCGAACAGAGATCAGGTATGTGAACATTCCTTCAATGGCACATCTAGATTCAATCCTAGAGGTCCCACATCCCAAGGCTTTAACCCTTATACTGAATGGATAGTACCTCCTAGGAGATACCATCCTGAAGGCTATAAGAGTCAACCTGGGATGTCTTTTATTTCTGAATTCAAGGGGTATCAACCTAGGCCCAAGGTTAACTGGGTCAAAAACAAATAAGCTGCTCATGTGCAGGTGAAGACCTATCCAGTATCTAACCAACAATGGTATCTGGATAGTGGGTGCTCAAAGCACATGACAGGGAACAGGGAGAACCTATCATCCTTCATAACCAAACTTGGACCCAAGGTGATTTTTGGTGATTCAAATTTTGGTCAAACCAAAGGATATGGTGTTGCTCAGATAGGCTCAGTCACTTTTAAGAAGGTAGCATATGTTGAAGGACTGAAGCACAATCTGATAAGTATCAGTCAACTATGTGATGAAGGATACAAGGTGACTTTCAACAAATCCCTGTGCAAGATCAAGTCAGAGAATAACACAACTATGTTAACAGGTAAAAGGACAGGTCACATTTACTTAGTAGACTTTCTTTCATCTAAAGTAGATATCTGTTTATTCAATTCCATATCTAAGCCTAATATTTTGTGGCATAAGAGACTAGGACCTCTAAACCTTAGAACCATTGCTAGGCTATCCAAGGACAACCTTGTTAGAGGACTACCTTCTGGCCCCTACAAGAAGGAAGGACTTTGCAAGGCTTGTCAATTAGGCAAGCAAACCAAAAATAGCTTTAAGTCACTTAATAAGAGTGATTCACCTAGGATTTTGTATTTGTTGCACATGGATGTTTTTGGACCCATATCAGTACAAAGCCTAGGAGGGAAATCCTATACTTTAGTGGTTGTAGATGACTTCTCAAGATTCACTTGGGTATTCTTTCTGAGGAAGAAGTCTGATAACTTCAAGTGTTTGACAAATTTTCTCAAATGCATTCAGATTGAGTTCAACACTCACATTGCCCTGATCAGAAGTGATCATGGGACAGAGTTTGATTCTCTTCTCATGCAAGAGTTCTGTCAAAGTGAAGGGATCAGACATACTTTCTCAGCTCCTAGAACTCCTCAACAAAATGGGGTAGCTGAAAGGAAAAATAGAACCCTAATTGAATCTGCTACTACATTGTTGACAGATGCTCACCTACCTCTATCCTTTTGGGCTGAGGCAGTGAACACCTCCAACTATGTATTAAATAGAAGCCTGATACATAAACTAAAGGTCAAGACTCCCTATAAATTGCTCAAAGGGAAGAAACCTAAAGTAAATTATTTTAAAATTTTTGGCTGTATTTGTTATATTCATAATAATGACAAGAAACATCTAGCAAAATTCCAAGCTAAAGCTGATGAAGAAGTGTTTCTGGGATACTCCATGATCAGCAAGGCCTATAGGGTATATAATAAACCATCTTGTAAAATTGAAGAATCTGTTCATGTTACTTTTGATGAGACTAACATGTGTTATAAGGAGAAGTCTACTTCTACCATAGAACCCTTGCAGGTACAATCTATATCAGAAAATATGGATAGATTACAGGTTAAAGAAGAGGATACAACCTCTCAACCTATTCAACAAAAGAATGAAAGCAGTGATGATGAAGAAGTACAACATCTTGAAGAAAATCATCCTGAAGAGCCAGTTGTTGTTCCACTAGAGGAAACAACAACACAGGCTGGTGAACAATCAACACCCCCTATTGATTTAGTAACAATAAGAGATCATCCAATCACCCAAGTAATTGGAGAGATCTCAGCTGGTGTGCAAACCAGAAATCAGGTCAACCAGAACCTGATGCACACTTGCTTCCTATCTCAAGTTGAGCCTCAATCCATTCAAGATGCAGAGCAAGATCCACACTGGATCATTGCAATGCAAGAGGAGTTGCATCAATTTGAAAGGAATAAGGTTTGGGAACTAGTGCCTAAGCCAAAGGATCATTCCATTGTTGGAAAAAAGTGGGTTTTCAGAAACAAGCTGGATGACCAAGGAATTATTGTCAGAAACAAGGCAAGGCTAGTTTCTCAAGGCTACTCTCAACAAGAAGGAATAGACTATGACCAGACCTTTGCACCAGTTGCAAGGTTAGAGGCCATTAGAATATTTCTAGCTTATGCTGCTCACAAAGGCTTCAAGGTTTATCAGATGGATGTGAAGAGTGCATTTCTCAATGGGGACATCAAAGAGGAAGTCTATGTTAGACAACCTCCAGGTTTTATCTCTCTAACTCACCCTGATTATGTTTTCAAATTGCATAAAGCATTATATGGTCTCAAGCAAGCTCCTAGAGCATGGTATGAGACCCTAGCATGCTTTCTTCTGGAAAATGATTTTGTTAGGGGGAGAGTAGACCAAACTCTTTTTATTAGAACCCATAAGTTCCACACCCTACTAGTACAAATTTATGTAGATGATATCATATTTGGATCTACTGATTCAAACTTGTGCAGAAATTTTTCCAACCTAATGCATTCCAAATTTGAAATAAGTAGCATGGGTGAGCTCTCCTTCTTCTTAGGATTGCAAGTAAAACAGCATGCTGAGGGCATATTTATTTCCCAAACCAAGTATGCTAAAGAATTGGTTAAGAGATTTGGTATGTCTGAGGCATCTTGTATGAAAACACCCATGCCTACCAATGCTGTATTGGATGCTGATGAACATGGGAAACCAGTTGATCAGACAACATATAGAGCAATGATTGGCTCTCTATTGTACCTTACAGCCAGTAGGCCAGATATAATGTTTGCTACATACATATGTGCTAGATTCCAAGTTAGCCCTAGAGAGTCACACCTAACTCTAGTTAAAAGGATTCTTAGGTATGTAAAAAGTTGTCCAAATCTAGGACTCTGGTATCCAAAAGACTCAGGATTTGAATTAACTAGATTCTCAGATGCTAATTATGCTGGATGCAGAATAGACAGGAAAAGCACCAGTGGAACATGTCAGTTCCTTGGTGACAGACTTGTCTCCTGGTTTTGTAAGAAGCAAACATCTGTGTCAACTTCAACTGCTGAAGCTGAATATATGGCTGCAGGCAGTTGCTGTTCACAAATATTGTGGATACAAAATCAGCTCATAGACTATGGCTACAACTTAGAGAAGTCTAAAATTTTTTGTGATAATACTAGTGCTATCTCTATAGCACAAAATCCAGTCCTCCATAGTGAGACAAAACATATAGAGATTAGGCATCACTTTCTAAGGGATAATGTAGAGAAAAACAAAATAAAACTTCAATATATACCTACTGATTTGCAAAGGGGAGATATTTTCACCAAGCCCTTGGATGAAAAGAAGCACAGTTTCTTCCTAAATCAGTTAGGCATGTTAGATGGAGGAAGCCTAAACTAACTTACAAGATTTTTGAAAAGTAAAACAGACCAAGAATAGGCTAAAAAATCAGTTCCTTTTGTGTCTGTAGAATAGGTTTTGTCTCTGAACTGTGCTCAACGTTTTCCCAGAAATCGTCGAACGAAGATCGACGATTTTCCAAAAATCGTCGACCAGAGATCGACGCTTCCGAAGTTGTCGATCTGAGTTCAGAGCCCTCGCTAGCTCTAGGCCTTTTCTCTTTCTGATCAGAGGCCGTCGAGCGGAGCTCGACGCTTTTCAACAACGTCGAACGAAGATCGACGATATTGACGTCTCTTCAGATTCCCTCTGTAGCCCAAATCGTCGAGCTGAGATCGACGTTCTGTCGAACCGAGCTCCACGATTTTCCGTTTCGCCATCGAACCCTAATATAAAATCATTTCCACGGGCGTCGTTCACCTTTTGCGCTTTCACTCTCTGCAACTTTCTTCGTTTTTCCCTCCAAATCCTCTACGCTTGGTCGTGTTTTGTTTTTCGTGTTGCAGGTGCAAATGGCTGATTCCAGTGCTGCAATCTCTAAGATGAAATTTGACACAGGATTTGACATTGATATAAACTCGTTTGATGGAAGCGATCAGCGCTTCAAGGATATTCTCAATCTGTTCAGAGAACAACAGCTGACCCAAATAATGACTACCTGGATGAAGATTGCTTCAGAAGAGATCAAAGAGTGGTGCTTTACAGCGACATATGAGACTGAGAACTCTGTCGTCGGTATCATAAAAGGGACCCAGGTACAACTGTCCCCGGCTCTCTTAACAGATGTCTTTCATCTTAGTTTTGGAAACGATTCTATTGAAATATCTGGAGAAGAATATGATTCCATGCTTGATAGGATGGGGCACAATGCTGTAAACCCCAACAAACTGCTGAAGAAAAATTTATCTATAGAATTTCAATTCTTGGCTGATGTTGTCGGGAAAGTGCTTCTGGCCAAGCACTCAGCCCATGATACCATTTCCAGGTATTAGTTTTGTTTGATGGTAGCCTTAATGGATAAGAAACATCTTGACTGGGGATCAATCTTCTTCAACCTGATTAAGAAGAAGATAAATAAGACTGCTGTCAGTTTTGGGAGAATCCTAGGGGTCTATCTGCACTCCAGATGCCCTGAATTGCTAACCTCCTCTGGGATGTTCATTAATGCATCCAAAAGGCTCTCCTGTGCCTTGTTCAGCAAATGGGACAGGCAAATTATCAACCCTACAAGAGCTGCTGCACCACTCTCTTCAGGCACAAGGACTGCTTCAGTCACTCCACCTCTGCTCTCTGCTCCAGCAGAAGTGTTGCCTGTCTCTCCTCCTCCTCCAGCTGCATCTACCCCAGCCATTTCCTCCCCTCCATCAACCTTCTCTACTACCTCTGCTCAAGCCCCTCTTGAGCATGTAGATCTTCCAAGGTTGGCAGACAGACTCTATGAGTTGCTAGCTCCCAGGCTGATATATCTGTTGGAGACTTCTTTGGCTCCACTCCTGAAACAAGTCCAGGAGTTGTCTACCAAACTTTCCTCCTTTTCCTCCTCCCAGGCAATCCCTTCTACTGGGTGCCTTGCTTCAGCTCTTCTTGAACCAAGGCAGGGGGAGATGCCTCATGAAGAAGTGGATGTGCCTCAACCAGCTCCAGCTGCTGCTCCTGCTTTTGTACTGGACCTTCAAAGCTTGCTCTCTAAGTTTGATACAGTACATTTCAGTTTTCTGCCAGTACCTCAGGCTGAAGATTTGTCTAAGGCCATTGTGCCTATATCTGTCTGTGATCCCAGCCATATTGCCTCTTACATAAATTTCTGGAAGGCTGTGGATATTCTTGATGCTGCTACTAAGGCCATTGTGCCTCTTGTTGTTGAAACTGCTGCTGCTGCTGAAGATATTGAAATGGTTCCAGTAACTGCTGCTGATGAAACTGCTGATGAAGAACTTGCCTCCTATCTAGAAGCTCCTACACTTGCTGCTGCTCCTGCTCAAGTTTCTACTGCTGCTCCTGCTCAAGCCCAAATGATATGGGTCCAAAAATAAGGGAGCAGGAAGTGATGATGATCACCCTGCAGGCAAGGAAAGTATGGTAACCTATAACTTGATACTCATGTTCTCTTGTTATAAGTTTTCCAATTTAATGTTTTATTGCTGTATATGTTAGTGTATATCATTAAATCAGAATTTTGTTTGAGAGTTTTGAATTCTTCAAATAGGGAGAGATTATTGGGTCCATTTCTCACAATGTCCCAGATTTGTAGAAGTCAAACAAGTCAATGGTATACATATAGTTGTATTTGATGTATGTTCAAGTTCATGCATGCAGGTTGGTCCATGTCACATTGATTGGATAGGTATTCCAAGTGGTAGTGATAGGTGGTCACAAGGTAGAGAAGTGGAGAGATAGAAATATGTCTAAGTCCAGAGGCATTGAGTGAAGCCAGTTCACTCAATGCCAGATGTCAAAGAAGAATGCTAGAAAGGCTGAAAGTCGCCTAAGTCCACAGGCATTGAGTGAAGCTAGTTCACTCAACACCAGATGCCAAAAAAGTGTTGAGTAAGGTGTGGACAGTCAAAGCCTAGTAGTCTGCAAAGCAATTCTGCGCTAAGTCCACAGGTGTTGAGTGAAGGTAGTTCACTCAACGCCATATATCAAAAGGTGTCGAGTGTAGCTGAGTCTTTCAAAGCTTCATCATTGGCAAGGAAGAAAATGCAACGAAGTCCACGAGCGTTGAGTGAAGCCATTTAACTAAACGCCATATACCAAGAAGCGTTGAGACAAGCTCACGCAGTCAAAGCTTAAAGAAGAAAGACAGAAAAATCTGTCTAAGTACAAAAACATTGAGTGAGGAAGGCTCACTCAACGCTCTCAATGCTTCCATAACAGAATTATTGGCTAAGTGTTTTGGCGTTGAGTCAAGCTTACTCACTCAATGCCTAGTGACAAAAAATCTGTTTAAGTATTTTGGCATTGATTCAAGAATATTCACTCAATGCCTAGTGACAGAAAACCTATCTAAGTGTTTTGCCATTGATTCAAGCTTACTTACTCAATGTCTAGTGATAAAAAATCATGTCTAAGTGTTTTGGCGTTGAGTCAAGCTTATTCACTCAACGCTTAGTGATAGAAAAATCTATCTAAGTGTTTTGGCATTGAGTCAAGCTTACTCACTCAATGCCTAGTGACAGAAAATATGCCTAATGTACAACCCCATATTCGCTGGGTGGGACCCGGGGATACCACTGAGGAATTGGGCTAGCCTCAGGTTAGCCTTGGGTTAACCCTAAGGCATACTTGTGAAGTTCTCGTCCCGTAGGAGCTCCCTTCAAGGGCAGGTAAAAGATGGAGAGATCGTCGACCGACCAACGCAGATAGTCGAGCTCTCGGCAGGAGAGATCGTCGACCGACCAACGCAGATAGTCGAGCTCTCGGCAGGAGAGATCGTCGACCGCGGAAGCTTCCGCCCTAACGCAAGCTCCCGCCCAGGGCAGGCGAGAAGGCCCTAAGTAAGCCTTCAGTCGCGATAGATTCAAGACCGCGAAGGGCGCGCGAACCTCCCTGGCAGGGGGTCTCGCCAAGGTTGGCCCAGTTGGGGGTCCAGCGAGAGCCTTCACGGCCGGGGTTCTCGCCAGGTGGGCCCACGTGGTAGGGCCCAGCGCTCGTAAATGGGATTATTTTATATATTATCCTGAGGTAGAATTACCCAAATGCCCTTGGGATGACAGCGGGACTTGGCTATTGGCAGGCCCCTCAGGGGTATTTCAGTATTTTTAGGTCAAAGGAAGACTATAAAAAGACCCATAGGGGCTCTTTGGAAGGCAAGGCTTTCATTATTCTCCAACTCTAGTGCCTTCTGAGGAGCTCCCAGCCCAGCTTTTGGCTTTGGAGGGGAAGCTCTCAGAGATCTTCCGGGTGAGTGGTGGGACCTCCCAGCTGAGGCTCTGGGTCAGTCTTTTGACCTTAGTAGCCAGTCAAGGGTCGAGATAAGAGAGAAGTAGGCGTCGGCTGCACTTCGGTTTGTGAACATTCGTTGGGGTCATTTTTGGCTTCAACAGTTCTGGTGCGGTGAGCGTGGAAGCAGTCGGTGTAAGAAAATCTCGAGTTAAGTCCCATGGCAGGAGGCGAAGGTGAAGGATCAGGCGAAGGAGGATCCCCCACCCGGGTGGACGAGGCGACGAAGAAGATGTTTGAGGACTTCAGGCGGGAAGTCATGCAGACGATCAACTTGGCCTTCTCGGCAAGGAATGAGTGGGGGACGCCGCAGGTTCCGGTGGAGGTGGTTCCGCTGCTAGGCGAGAATGCTCTAGGGAAGCGCCCCGGGAAGGAGGTCCCGGTGGAGGCAGGCGAGAGGGACGTAGCCGCGCGGGAGCTTTTCCCGGGCCAGCGTCTCGAGAAGGAGCTTCCGGCGGATCTGGGCGAGAAGGAGGCGACGGTGCAAGAACTCTTCCCTGGGCATGGTCTCGCGGATCGGTCCAGCCAACCGAGGTCGCGAGATGTGCCTTCGCGCCAGGCTGGAGGCGAGACCCCTTTTAGTGAGCTCATTGTCTCGGCTCCAGTGCCGTAGGGGTTCCGGGAGCCGGACATGACCTACTACACCGGGAAGGATGACTCGGTTCAGCACGTGCAATGGTTCGAGGACGTGGTGTCCATCAGACAAATGTCGGATGCCTTCAAGTGTAGGCTTTTTGCCATCACTATGAAAGAGAAGGCCAGGGACTGGTTCCACCAGTTGCCGGTGAGTTCCATCTACAGCTTTGAGGATCTGCGCAGGGGTTTTTTGTTGAGATTCTCAACTTCGAAGAAAAGGAAGAAGGAGGCTGAATGCCTGTTTGCAGTGAGGCAAGGGCCGGAGGAGACGTTGGGTCACTATGTTGACCGGTTCCAAGAGGAGATTCTCCTGGTCCAGGAGGTCCCGGGGTACGCGCTGATGCTTGCCTTCACCCTGGGGCTGAGACCAGGGTTTTTCAGCATGGAGTTGAAGAGGGTGCCCCCCCTCTCTTTTGAGGAGCTCATGGAGAGGGCGGCGAAGGAGATAGACTTTGAAAGGGCAAACCCTGCGTTTGCGAGGAAGCTGGCCAGGTTGGCCGAGGATGATGTGAGGGAGCCGGTAGCGGGGAAGCAGAGAGAGCAGAGGGAGCAGAGGGAGCCGAGGGAAGATAGAAGAAGGGAGGAGCCGCGAGGGCAGGGGCAGCAGCATGGGGGGCTAGGGAGCCGAACAACCGACTGTGTTGGAGGCCTCAGGAGGGTCGCCCACAGGGCCAAGGAGGGCTTCAGGGAAGA
Source organism: Platanthera zijinensis (assembly GCA_039513925.1). NCBI lineage: Eukaryota > Viridiplantae > Streptophyta > Magnoliopsida > Asparagales > Orchidaceae > Platanthera > Platanthera zijinensis. Next base: position 59,356,184 of record CM077086.1, read on the forward strand.
GATAACTTCCGGGAGCAAAGAAGGCTGGAGCAGGGAGGATGGCGATAAGGACCAAGGGGCCATTTCCCACCGCCGCAGGAGGCCATGGAGGTGGGAAGAGGAAGAGGAGGAAGAATTCGGGGAGCCGGAAGAAGGGGAGGAGGAGAAGGAAGAGGGGGCAGGGTGGCGTTGCCATATTGTGACTTCCATTAGGAGGAAGGTCACGCAACGGCCACCTGCCCAGAGTTTCTGGAGATGAGAGGGGCCAGAGGGGCCGGAAGACAAGACCCGCCGGTAAGGATCGTCGAAGTACAGCGGGAAGAGGCTGAGGACAGGTGTGAAGACAGGGTAGACGTGGGGACCCAAGGAGGGATCAGAGTGATCCATGGGGGAGTGGGGATCGAGGCAACCCGCAAGGGGAGCCTTCAAACCATGTTCCGCCGAGGGGTCACCTCAACCTCCCTGGCTCCCCCCCAGAGGAGAAGATCACCTTCTCATCCGCGGATATGCCAGACTACGAGGATCCGTTCTGCGACGCGCTTGTGATCCAGACAGCGATAGAAAACTACACCGTCTCCCGGATACTGGTGGATAATGGGAGCTCGGTGAACGTGATGTTCAAGAAGGCCTTCAATGAGATGAGGGTGGAAGGAAAAAGGGTCTTGGCTTCGGATGGACCGCTTTTTGGCTTCTCCGGAGAAAGGAAAGAAGTGGAAGGGGGAGTGGGCCTGTATGTGAGGCTTGGGGGCGTCTCCCGGAACTGTCGGTTCGTGATCGTGGACGCCCCGAGTAGTTACAATGCCATCTTTGGACATCCCCTCATCAGCGCCTTTCGCTGCGTACCTTCCTCATACCACCAATGCCTCAAGTTCAACAATGGAGGAGTGCAGGTTAGGATCAGGGGGGATCCGAAGATGGCAAGGCAGTGCTATGTGACGGCGGTTAATACCGTGTCGTGGATGGCGGAGGCAAAGGAGTTGGAGAAAGAGATGGCTGAGCAGGAAGGGGTTGAGAAAGGGGGGATAAGCCTGGGAGAGGCGATGGAGGTTGTTGAGGAGTTGGCAGAGGTGGAAGAGATCAGCCTAGAAGAGGCGAGAGTAGTGATGGATGAAGAAGAGCAGGGGCAGGAGGAGAGCCTGGAGGAGGCAATGGAAGTTGTTGAGGTTGGGGGAGAGGAGCTCGAGCTTGAGCAGGAAGAGGCGAGGGTAAGTTGGGAGCGGTCGGGGCTGGAGCCAGCCGAAGAAGTGGTGGAGATGGAGGTGCTTACAAGAGCGGGGGAGGTGCAAAGGATTCGGATCAGCGGAGGCTTGAGTCTCGATGATCAGGAGCGGATGCGAGCCTGCATCCAAAGCAATGTCGACATCTTCGCCTGGAACGCGGCAGACATGCCAGGCATTGACGCGGACGTGGCCTGTCATCGCTTGAACCTGGATCCCATAGCCCGCCCCATACGCCAAAAGATGAGGGCCATCGCCACCAAGCTAGAAGCCCCCATCCGAGAGGAGGTCAAAAAGCTCCTGGAGGCAGGCTTCATCTCAGAGATCCAGTATCCAGGCTGGATCTCCAACGTGGTAATGGTAAAGAAGGGAGAAGGAAAATGGCGCATGTGTATTGATTTTTCCTTATTAAATAAATCATGTCCCAAGGATTGCTACCCGTTGCCTCAAATCGACGCGCTGGTTGACTCAGCCGTCGGTTTTTCTCTTATGAGTTTTTTAGATGCATTTTCAGGTTACCATCAGATCCGGATGCACCCTCCTGATGTCAAGGATGTTTCCTTCATCACGAGAGAGGGATGCTTCGGCTATAAGATGATGCCCTTCGGGTTGAAGAACGCAGGGGCAACGTACCAACGCATGATGGATCGAATCTTTCAAGATCAAAGGGGAAGGAACCTGGAGGTCTATGTGGACGACCTCATGGTCAAGAGCAAGTGTGTTGATTCCCACTTACGGGACTTGGAGGAAACGTTTGCCACCCTGCGAAGGTTCAAGATGAGGTTGAATCCCTTGAAGTGCGTCTTCGGGGCTGGTCACGGGAAGTTCCTCGGGCACCTCTTGACTCCCGCGGGGGTAGAACCTAACCCCGATAAGGTTAAGGCTATTCTAGACCTGGAATCACCTCGCAGTGCCAAGGAAGTCCAGCGCTTGACCGGGAAGTTGGCCGGGCTAAGCAGGTTCCTCTCTCGGTCAGGGGATAGGTGTTCCTCTTTCTTTAAAGTACTTCGTGGTAACCAAGTGTTTGAATGGACGGACGAATGTGAAGAGGCATTCTAGGGGCTGAAGAGGCAACTCTCCCAAGCTCCGTTACTTCAAAGCCTGAAGGAAGGGGAAGACCTAGCCTTGTATCTCGGAGTGGGGGTAGAGGCAGTGAGCTCCATTTTGGTTAGGGAGGAGGGGAAGAAACAGTTGCCCGTCTATTATGTAAGCCGAATCTAAAAAAAAGGCGGAGATCCGATACCCCATCCTGGAGAAGCTAGCGTATGCTTTGGTCATCTCAGCTAGGAAGCTTCGCCCTTACTTTCAAGCACACTCGATTAGGGTGGTAACCGATCATCCCCTTCGCAAGGTCTTGGAGGGGGTGGAACATTCAGGAAGGTTGGCAAAGTGGTCCATCGAGCTAAGCGAGTTCGACATTTCTTTCGTCCCAAGGCTCTCCATCAAAGCCCAGGCCGTAGCGGATTTTCTGGCGGACTATGTTACCGAGGCCGAGGTTGAAGAACCAAGGCCGCAAGAAGCTTGGAAGATGGTGGTCGACGGGGCCTCAGGAAGGCACTCCCTGGGAGGAGGTGTGGTGTTGGTAAGCCCTCAGGGAGTTACCATAGAGCAAGCGGTGACTTTCCATTTCCCTGTAACCAATAACCAAGCGGAGTATGAGGCTGTGATCGCTGGCCTTCGCTTGGCAAAGGAGCTGGAAATCCAGGATGTGGAGGCCTTCACCGACTCAATGGTGGTAGCATCACAGATCCGAGGTGAGTTTGAGGCCCGGGAGCCTACCCTCGCAAGATATTTATCAAAGGTAAGAACTATTATTGGAGGTTTCCGTTCTTTTTCTATTCAACATGTTCCCAGGGAGGAAAGCATGGCAGCTGACCGATTAGCGAAGTTCGGGCCTCGGGGTGGAGGTACCCTAACTGAACTATTTCGGCCAGCCATTGAAGAGGGGGAGGTGATGGAGGTGAATCGGCGGTCCTCATGGGTAGATCCGTTGGTGACCTTCTTGACCACAGGAGAACTGTCGGAAGAAGTCCAGGATGCCAAGAGCTTCAGGCATAAGGCGGCTCATTACCTGATGCTGGAAGGGAGCTTGCATTGGAAGATGTTGTCAGGACTCCTCGCGAGATGCGTGACCGAGGAGGAAGTCCCAGGGATCCTGGAAGAGGTGCATTCTGGGGAATGCGACAGTCATTTAGGGGGAAGGACGTTGGAAGCAAGGGTGATAAGGCAAGGATATTTCTGGCGGACTTTGAGGAAGGATACAGCTGAGTTCGCAAGGAGGTGTCGGAAGTGCCAAGTACATGCTCCCCTCCAGCTCTTGCCCGCCCAAAGGCTTCGAAGCATCACGGCACCATGGCCCTTCGCCATTTGGGGAATGGACCTGGTTGGACCCTTTCCTCCAGCTAGCGGGCAGAGGAGATTCCTCCTAGTTATGATTGACTACTTCTCCAAGTGGTTGGAGATCAAGCCGTTAGCCAAGGTAACCTCCCAGGTCATCAGGAACTTCGTTTGGGGGGAAATCATTTGCAGGCACGGATTGCCCCAAGCGATAGTGACGGACAACGGTCCTCAGTTTGCCAGTGAAGAATTCATCAGTTTCTGCACCTAGTTGGGGATTGACCTCAGGTTCGCCTCTGTCCATCACCCTCGGAGCAATGGCCAGGTGGAGGCGGCAAACAAGGTCATCGTCAACTTGCTCAAAAAGAAGGTGGAGAACCTGAAGGGTAGCTGGGTGGAACAGCTCCCTTCCGTCCTGTGGGCCTTGCGAACAACTCCGAACACGGCCACAGGAGAGACCCCCTTCAAGCTCTCTCATGGGTGTGAGGCTGTCCTCCCAATGGAGTTCGAGGTTCGGTCCCCAAGGGTCGCGGCCGCAGCTGAGGGAAGCGAAGCTTGGAGGTTGGAGAATGAGGAAGGGTTGCGCCTCTCATTAGATCTGGTGGAAGAGCTGCGGGATGTTGCCTCCATCAGGCAAGAAGAAATAAAACGGCGAATGGCTCGGTACTTCGATAAGCACATCAGAGTCAAGCAATTTGCCGAGGGGGATCTAGTACTGAAAAAGGTCGACGCTGCAGGAAGGTCGGCCGCAGTTGGTAAGCTCAACCCTAGCTGGGAAGGGCCTTATATAGTAGAGAAGGCTCTGGTTAACGGAGGTTACTATCTCCAGGATGCGGAGGGAAGGACCTTGAGTCACACCTGGAGTGGTGACGATCTGAAGCGCTTCTACCCGTAAGAGGGGAAGAAGGATTGTAATGTTGTAAACAACCATTGCATTTTCAATAAGTTTATTTCAGAATGTTGACTATCTCTGAGTATGCAATCTTTATGTATGCAATCTTTATGTTTTCTATTCTAACTGGCTATGACTACTCATCTCCATGATGGAATAGGCCTGGTCGAAGGAATCTTCATCAACACCCCGAGCTCGGCTCGGCCCCAGGTAGACCCGCTGCACAGGCTCTCATCAAGCTGGCAGGTCCGAAGGCTCGCCTGTGGGGGAAAGGTTGGCTCTTGTGATATCCTGTTCTTAGCCACTTCATCAACACCCCGAGCTCGGCTCGGCCCCAGGTAGACCCGCTGCGCAGGCTCTCATCAAGCTGGCAGGTCCGAAGGCTCGCCTGTGGGCGAAAGGTTGGCTCTCGTGATACCCTATTCTTAGCCACTTCATCAACACCCCGAGCTCGGCTCGGCACCAGGTAGACCCGCTGCGCAGGCTCTCATCAAGCTGGCAGGTCCGAAGGCTCGCCTGTGGGGGAAAGGTTGGCTCTCGTGATACCCTGTTCTTAGCCACTTCATCAACACCCCGAGCTCGGCTCGGCCCCAGGTAGACCCGCTGCGCAGGATCTCATCAAGCTGGCAGGTCCGAAGGCTCGCCTGTGGGGGAAAGGTTGGCTCTTGTGATACCCTGTTATTAGCCACTTCATCAACACCCCGAGCTCGGCTCGGCCCCAGGTAGACCCGCTGCGCAGGCTCTCATCAAGCTGGCAGGTCCGAAGGCTCGCCTGTGGGGGAAAGGCTGGCTCTTGTGATACTCTGTTCTTAGCCACTTCTACGACACCCCGAGCTCGGCTCGGCCCCAGGTAGACCCGCTGCGCAGGCTCTCATCAAGCTGGCAGGTCCGAAGGCTCGCCTGTGGGGGAAAGGTTGGCTCTTGTGATACTCTGTTCTTAGCCACTTCTACGACACCCCGAGCTCGGCTCGGCCCCAGGTAGACCCGCTGCGCAGGCTCTCATCAAGCTGGCAGGTCCGAAGGCTCGCCTGTGGGGGAAAGGTTGGCTCTTGTGATACTCTGTTCTTATCCACTTCTACGACACCCCGAGCTCGGCTCGGCCCCAGGTAGACCCGCTGCGCAGGCTCTCATCAAGCTGGCAGGTCCGAAGGCTCGCCTGTGGGGGAAAGGCTGGCTCTTGTGATACTCTGTTCTTAGCCACTTCTACGACACCCCGAGCTCGGCTCGGCCCCAGGTAGACCCGCTGCGCAGGCTCTCATCAAGCTGGCAGGTCCGAAGGCTCGCCTGTGGGGGAAAGGCTGGCTCTTGTGATACTCTGTTCTTAGCCACTTCTACGACACCCCGAGCTCGGCTCGGCCCCAGGTAGACCCGCTGCGCAGGCTCTCATCAAGCTGGCAGGTCCGAAGGCTCGCCTGTGGGGGAAAGGTTGGCTCTTGTGATACTCTGTTCTTAGCCACTTCTACGACACCCCGAGCTCGGCTCGGCCCCAGGTAGACCCGCTGCGCAGGCTCTCATCAAGCTGGCAGGTCCGAAGGCTCGCCTGTGGGGGAAAGGTTGGCTCTTGTGATACTCTGTTCTTAGCCACTTCTACGACACCCCGAGCTCGGCTCGGCCCCAGGTAGGCCCGCTGCGCAGGCTCTCATCAAGCTGGCAAGTCCGAAGGCTCGCCTGTGGGGGAAAGGTTGGCTCTTGTGATACTCTGTTCTTAGCCACTTCTACGACACCCCGAGCTCGGCTCGGCCCCAGGTAGACCCGCTGCGCAGGCTCTCATCAAGCTGGCAGGTCCGAAGGCTCGCCTGTGGGGGAAAGGCTGGCTCTTGTGATACTCTGTTCTTAGCCACTTCTACGACACCCCGAGCTCGGCTCGGCCCTAGGTTGACCCGCTGCGCAGGCTCCCATCAAGCTGGCAGGTCCGAAGGCTCGCCTGCGGGGGATAGGTGGAGTCCTTGACTTTTTGATCCTTGGTCCTTGGTTGGTAGCTACTACGTTACAACGAGCTCGGCTCGAACCCCGGTAGACCCGCTGCGCAGGCTCCCTTATAAGCTAGCAGGTCCGACGGCTCGCCGGTGGGGTAGGGGTTTAATTGGTCGGAAAAGTATGTGAGCAGGTCCCTGGCCTAGACCGGAGGCAAGGCCCTAAAGGTCTCGGCTCAGAGGTCTCAGCCAGTAAAGACCTCGGTTTGGAGGTCTCGGCCAGCAAGGGTCTCGGCTCAAAGGTCTCGGCCAGTAAAGGTCTCGATCAAAGGGGGGGTTCTCGCAAGAGGAGGCTCCCGACGGACCTGAGCAGGACAACTTAATTGACGACGCGAGGTTCCCGCCTAACGGATTCCTAAGAGGTTATCCTAAAGAGACTAAGGGCCTCGGCGAAAGCTCGCGCGGAAGCCATTCGGCAGAACAATATACTTTCAAGCACACACTGAAAATGAAAGATGAAACATTACTTTACATAAAATTAATTACAAAAGTTGGAGCCTCTCGCTCATTACAAAAGAAACAAAAAGAAAGAAGTTTAGGGGGACGCGCTGTAGCTCCCGCTGGTGCTCTCGCTTGAACCATCGCCAGAGCTCTCTTCAGACGTCTCGCCAGCAGCGGTAGAAGTCCTCGGGATGTCTGAGGGAGGCGAGTCCGGCGCGCCCGGAGGTTTGGGAACTGGATCATAGAGCCAAGGAAGAAGTTGGCGAGCGTCGATGGTCGCGCCGTCCTCCCGAAGCAGCTTGACGTCTCGCAGCGTCTCGAGCGTCAGCTTGACGGTTGCCTGAGCGTTGGCTTGGAGCAGCTTGTCAACGTCATACTCCGAGAGGTAACGACTCCGCAGCCTCGCATCTAGCTCCGGAGGCGGGACCTTCGCCAGCTCTGCGCGAAGCTGTTCCCTCAAGAGGACGCTCTCGCAGCGCGCGTTGGCCAGCTCTGCGCGAAGCTCCCTGACTTGGGCGGAATCCTGTGAGAAAAGAAGAGGAGTTCAGTCTGGAAACATCGCACCATCATAACTTTGAAAAACGAAAGCAAGGGTTCGGGAGGGTCTCGCTTACCTCAGTCGCGGGGCGTAGAGACAACGCCAGTCGAGCATCCGCAAGCTCTTGTTGAGCTTTCACGAGTTCTTCTCCCGCGGTGTGCGCTCGAGCCATCGCGTCCTCCCTCGCCTTGCGCATATCGGTGAAATTCTTGTCAAGGGTGATGCTTCGGCGCGCACACATATGCGCAAGCTCGAACCCGCGCAATAGAGCCCGGATGGCATCGAAGGCTATAAGGCGGGTGGACATCTGGTCAAATACGCTGGCATCCTCCCGGCTGTAAAGGCCGTATCCAAGCGAGAAGGCCTCGCTAGTCACATCTTCCCCCTCCGCCCAGCTGGGAAGGAGCATCGTAACTTTGATCAAGTTCGACTCAGGGTCCCATTCCATCTGAGGCTTCCCCTCCGCATCGACGTACTTCACGCCGAAGCCAAAGTTCTTGTGCCCTCTCGGCACATCCTGGGGCGGGGCACTGGCAGAGGTTTCGGCGGCGACCACTCCTCCACCAGCCCTGCTCGCGGCCGATGGGTTCCCGGTAGAAGCCTCGGCGCGGCTTTTGGCGGCGGCATCCATCTCGCTGGCCATCTGAAGGATCGCTTCAAAGGACCTGCCTTCGGGAGGAGGTTGGACAGGTGAGACGGCCGGGGCTTTTCCCTTCTCAAGAGCAGAAGGTTTGGGCCTCTTCAGCGTTCAGAGAGGAGGAAGGGTGACCTTCCGCTTCTTGGCCGGTGGCGGCATGGGAGGGGCTGGATCTTCTCGGCAGGCGCTGGCGCTAGCTTCTGCGAGCGCAAGGGAGACTCTTGCGGCCAGACCCTCGACACCCCGGCCTTCAGCAAAGGGCTGGCGCAGAGGGACCTCCCGCTCTCCTGCAAAGTTAAAGCACTTCAGCTCAAGAAAATCTTTGATAAAAGAGGGAATCTGAGGCGAGACCGTACCTTCGCCCGAGTGAACGAGTGGGAGGGAGTCGATGTCCCGCCGGAGGTAGGGAACGTCGAACTCCTTGGTTCCGAAGAATTCCAGGATTGCGCTCTCGCGCGATCCCAGAGCAGGCGGTTTGTAGGCCGCGTCCTCGTACTGAACGGGCTGAAGCGGGATGTTGCCGAAGTCTCCGCTGACGTAGACAAATTTCTCGCCCCAATGATGGTGCTTATTGGCGAGACCGGTAACCTCAAGCAGTTGCCCGGAGAAGAAAACTACCCCCCTTGGCGCGGAAGTTGAATAGCTTCCGGAAGATGGGCAGACTAAACTCGATCCTCTCGGACCGCATATAGCATATGAATGCTATAAGTATCGCGACTGAGTTCGGGTTTAGCTGGGCGGGAACCACCCCATAATAACGAAGAGCTAGCCGAACCTCCGGCCAAAGGGGGAGGCGGAAGCCCACCTCGAAGTGCTCGAGGGGGATTGCAAGCTCTCCCTCCCCAGGAGTATTCACCCTATCGTGATTCCCCGGGTTCCGCGCCGAGAAGCCGGCGGGAATATAGCGGTCAACGATCAGGTTATACTCGTCTAGGGTAAGCTTGCAGGAAGGGAAGAGGTGTTTTTGAAAAGCTTCCGCACAGTGGGCGCGACCCTTGCTCTCGCCAGGCATGGTTGGTTTGTGAGTAAGAGCGAGAGCTGAAGAGGGGTCGAAGCGGGAGCAAGAACGCGAAAGCAAGGAGGGAAGGCTGAGGTTCCGGATCGAAGAAGTAAATGCGGTTGGTAGACTTCTCTATTTATAGGGAATCGTAATCATCATGAATTCATCCGACAGAGAGAGAAAGTGACAGCGGGGTACAGCTGTCAGAATCCGGGCTAACGGCGCCTCGATTTTCCCCCTCGAGATAGCAGCGGTCAACGGTCGTTTCGGGTTTCGACGCGACTCTAGATTGGCGCAAGCCTCCTAGGTTGACGCAAACCTCCTAGATTGGCGCAAGCATCCTAGATTGGTGTAAGCGTCTTAATTAAAAAGCCTCGCAGAGCAATAAAAGGAAAAAGAAAAGAGAGACATGGGTAGAAGCGAGATCCTCGCTAGCGCAAGCTGGATAAAACTTAATTAGTAATAATGTTTATTACAGATACATTGATAAAAGAGATACATTGAGATTCAAAGCGGGAGGGCTAATAGGGCTTCCAGCTCCATCGTCCTCGTTCTCTCCGCCTAGTTCTTGGGGGCGCCAACGGGTTGAAGTAAGACGATAGGGTGGTACACCCAAGGTTGATCCGCCTGGCGTGATCCCGGATCTGCGAGATGCACCTCCCTGGCGAAGACTCGGCAGAAGGCCCTCCCGAGTAATCGGTCTCGCCCAAGAAGAAATCCCGCTCCAGAGCCTCCAGCCTTTGCTCCACGGATTCGCGGAATGCTTTCGCCGCGGCAGTATGGGCACGGTCTCGCCGGATAAGCTTGGCCAAAATGACCGAGATCTTCCTCCTTCTCCCCTTCGCGCTTCCAGCGCTATTCAAGGTTTCTTCTATCTCGCCAGATGAGGGGAGGGGGGACTCTTCATCTTCTTCTTCTTCTTCCTCTTCTTCTCCTTCCTCGTTGACTCCCGACCGCAAGCCAGGATCACCTGCGAAAGAAACACACGAGAGTTTTGGTCACGGCTTGACAATCAACGGTCCAGAAAAGTTTTCGCATACCTGCGGCTGGGCGAGAACCGTCAACCAAAGTCGGACGAGAAGGCCCGGCCCCTCTGTTGGTCCCATAAAGGAGGTGAATAGGCTTGCCCAGCCCCGGGCGGAAGGGCTCGCGCACGATAATCCCGGCCTGGCCGGAAGCAGGAGGGGAGTTGTCTTCTCTCAAGGGACGATCAGCATCCTTGAGAGTAGCGGAAGGTTCAGAAGCCGCCCCTCCCGCCTGCAGGATAGGATTGGCCACCGCAGGAGGCACTTCAACGGTTCTCGCTTCATCTTCCCGGGTGGTTAGACCCGGGTCGGCGGGAGTTGGCACTGCGAGAAGACGGTTCAGAAAAGAAAAGGTCGGGTTGAAATATTGACAAGGGAAAATGTACCTATCGTTCCGGTTTCGGCCGGAGGAATCCTCTCCAAGACCCGCGTTTGGTCCTTGGGTGAATGAGCGGGCAGGTTCGAAGAACTTGGCGGGATCTTGGCGCCATCGTTAGGAGCGGATTCCTGCGAAAGCTTACGTTAACTGTCGGATCCAGTGCACAATCAGCTCGATAGGAACGGTTGAAAGGCTTACCTTCTGCGGAGAAGGATCCCCCGCAGGATTGGGAGTGGGGGAAGGAGGATCCCTGTTCTCGCGAGAAAGGTCCCGCCGGACCACCTTCCCCTTTTCTTTTCCTTCTTCTTCGGCTCGGACGGCCCGGCGGTGGAAGTCTTTCTCGCTAACCCTGGAGCCACCGCCGCACAGTTAGCCAAGGCCCGCTGCTTGGGCAGCGGCTAGCCGGTCTTGGAGGTCTTGCGGAAGCGGTTTGGCGGCACGTTTGGGATGCATGGTAAGCTCGCGCAAAAATCCTTGAGGCGAGAGCTCAGTTGGAAAACCGTACTTCAAGGGCAGGGCGGATGGACGCCTATCAGTGCATATTTATAGCCGCAGTGGGGCCTCCCAGAAGATTCCCTCGGTAGGCGGGCACGTGTCCAGCGAATATTTCGGGGGTTGGACTTGTCTTGTCGAGCGCAGGGCTAGCTCGAAAAGAGCGGGGATTGTGTACAACCCCATATTCGCTGGGTGGGACCCGGGGATACCACTGAGGAATTGGGCTAGCCTCAGGTTAGCCTTGGGTTAACCCTAAGGCATACTTGTGAAGTTCTCGTCCCGTAGGAGCTCCCGCCAAGGGCAGGTAAAAGATGGAGAGGTCGTCGACCGACCAACGCAGATAGTCGAGCTCTCGGCAGGAGAGATCGTCGACCGACCAACGCAGATAGTCGAGCTCTCGGCAGGAGAGATCGTCGACCGCGGAAGCTTCCGCCCTAACGTAAGCTCCCGCCCAGGACAGGCGAGAAGGCCCTAAGTAAGCCTTCAGTCGCGATAGATTCAAGACCGCGAAGGGCGCGCGAACCTCCCTGGCAGGGGGTCTCGCCAAGGTTGGCCCAGTTGGGGGTCCAGCGAGAGCCTTCACGGCCGGGGTTCTCGCCAGGTGGGCCCACGTGGTAGGGCCCAGCGCTCGTAAATGGGATTATTTTATATATTATCCTGAGGTAGAATTACCCAAATGCCCTTGGGATGACAGCGGGACTTGGCTATTGGCAGGCCCCTCAGGGGTATTTCAGTATTTTCAGGTCAAAGGAAGACTATAAAAAGACCCATAGGGGCTCTTTGGAAGGCAAGGCTTTCATTATTCTCCAACTCTAGTGCCTTCTGAGGAGCTCCCAGCCCAGCTTTTGGCTTTGGAGTGGAAGCTCTCAGAGATCTTCCGGGTGAGTGGTGGGACCTCCCAGCTGAGGCTCTGGGTCAGTCTTTTGACCTTAGCAGCCAGTCAAGGGTCGAGATAAGAGAGAAGTAGGCGTCGGCTGCACTTCGGTTTGTGAACATTCGTTGGGGTCATTTTTGGCTTCAACACCTAAGTATTTTGGCATTGAATGAAGGTTACTCACTCAACGCCTATACTAAAATTGTTTTAATTTGATTAAGATCACAGGTGCTGACGTCATCAAAATTCAAAATGTTGCGGGATGGCTACAGTACGCGATAAACGGCGCTGCAAGCCTACTGTATGGCTATTACCGCTAAAGCAAGTTGCAGCCAACAACTACAGGTGGTCCCTACTGCTTCTTGGAGCCATTAATCATTGGAAGATAAAAGGGACATGATCGGGAGATGGAACTTAACTTTTTGGGTTTTATTCATTTCGAAAAGTTGCGGCTGAACTTCATCTTTAATTCATCGCCATTATTGCTGTGCTTGAAGAAAGTAGTTGAATCAACCGATCTAAAAGTTCCTCAAGTTGGTTGTAGCTATTTTGATCAGCTACAACAAGTTCAGAAAAGTTTTTCTGAGAAATAAGAAGCAAAGACTTCAATTTTCGACAGTCAAGGTTAGTTGTTTGAAGAAGAAAAAGAACTGTCTACTCCTTTATCTTCAACAACAAGTTCAGAGACCTTGGTTTCTGAGATACATCCAACACAAGAAGCAGTTTACTGAAGAATTAATTTTCTTATTGCTAAGAAGAAGTTAGGACTTAGGCAAACTCAATCCAGGAAGACAGGCATAGAGAAATTTCTCTAGTGTCAAATCAATGACATCAACAAACCAAACTTTCTTTCTTGAGGATCCATTCTTGAATCTGAGCTGTAAGATACTATTGGATCTAAGCTGTAAGATCCTATTAGATCTGAGTGTAAGCCTGTGTTATAAAGGATGAGTGTAGGATCAGTTATTGATTTGAGGTAGGATCCCTGTGTGGATCTGAGTGTAGGGCCTGTGTGCTTGAGGTAGGAAAGTATTACTCTCTGAGTTGTAGGGCTAACCTCTATAGCTTGAGTTGTAGGGATAACCTCCATAGCCTGAGTTGTAGGACTTGGGTTCAAGTCTGAGGTTGGTGATCCTTTGATCACTGAGTTATTGGAGCAAGCTTTCTCTAAGGTAGGGCTTTGTTCCTAAGCTATAGGACTTGGAGGAGACTGAAAGATCCTGAGGGTTTGTGTTGTAAGCTCTAAGGAGCCAAGTTTTCGAGAATGGGCCTTGTCTAACAAGATGTTAGAAAGGTGAGGGACAGTTGACATACCCATAATCTGGGGAACCATTATAAATATTGTGTATGCTTTTGTGGATTGTCTTGAAAGCAAGCTAACCTAGCTAACTCACATCACACCAAATTAAAGAAAATCTTAAAAGACTAGAAAACCTATTCACCCCCCTCTAGGTGTTTAGCTACCTTGGAATTAAAGACGTTCACTTTCCCTATAACATCTACAAGGAATTTACCTTTCAGGTTCAACTCTCTTCTCAAGATTGAGCCAGTGGAGTGTTTTGATAAACCACACCACTTTAGGGTAGTCATGACATCTGTTTGATCCAATTCATCTTCTTCATATGACACTTTGAACTTTAGTAGTTGCCGTGCCTTGCTCAGTCTCTTAGGGGTAATCATTATTTCCACTAAATAAGGACTTGATTTTAATGGATGACAAGTCAACTGGGATCTGAGAGAACGAATTCTAGGTCAGCAACCTGTAGTAGATAGAGAACTAACTGTACTTCCTCAGGTGAATCCATGAATCCATTTCTGACTAGCTCTGAACCTTCGAGCAAGAAATCCAATTTACTTGGAGCGATTTCTTCTATGATTTGCTGTAGATTTTGCGAGATTTCGTCGTTTCGTCGCAAGGGGCAGAGAAGTGAAAGGAAGAATATATTTTGTTTTGTGCACAAATCCTTCTATTTATAGTAGTTTCTATTTTAGAAGATGAAGTGGCGCATACCTGTTTATGATCAAGTAGTGAACAATGACTGGAATTGATCCAATAGTTATCCATTAATATTCGTCACTGGGAGAATGCGTTGAGTGGACTCAATGCACTCAACGCTCTCAACACATGCAGTTGTTTCAACGCACTCGACGCCTGAGAACTTTGACTCAACGCACTCGACGCTTGATCTTGTCTCAGTGCACTCTACGCCTGGACACTTAGTCCATTTCTCTTTTGTTTATCCTGTAGAGATTAACACTGCCTGCAACAAACAAAAATAAATTAGAGAGCTACTGAAACTGAACTAGATTCAACATACCTAATTCAAATTTGAAGGTATTGAACTTGGCTTCATCTATAGGTTTGGTGAAGATATCAGCTACTTGCTTGTTAATAGGGACAAATTCAGGACTGATGTTTTCACATTCCACATGCTCCCTAATAAAGTGATACATAATCTCTATGTGCTTAGTCCTGCTGTGAGAGACAAGATTCCTAGAAATAGAGATTGCACTAGTAGAATCACAATACATTGGAGTGTTACTTAGATTTAGGTTATAGTCCTTGAGCTGGTACTGGATCCATAGTAACTGAGCACTACAACTTCCTGCTGATATATATTCTGACTCAGCTATTGATATTGCAACACTAGTCTGCTTTTTGGTGCTCCAATATATAAGACTTTCACCCAAGAATTGATAGGAGCCTGAAGTGCTTTTCCTGTCCTCTCTATATCCTGCAAAATCTGCATCTGAATACCCAGTTATCTCAAAATCACTATTCCTAGGGTATCATAGGCCAAGATCTGGTGTGACCTTAAGATATCTCAAAATTCTTTTAGTTATAGAAAAGTGTGACTCCTTAAGGCTAGCCTGATATCTAGCATTAACACATATAACATACATGATGTCTGGCTTACTAGCAGTAAGATAGAGGAGGGAGCCAACTATGCCTCTATATATGGTTTCATCAATAGGGTTCCCTGTCACATCCTTGTCTATTAACATACTTGACCCCATGGGAGTTTTCATTATGGAGGCATTATCTATAACAAACTTTCTAATTAACTCCCTAGTGAACTTAGACTGAGAGATGAACAATCCATCCTCAGACTGTCTTACTTGGAGGTCCAAGAAGTACTTGAGCTTACCCATACTGCTCATCTCAAACTTCCCTTGCATAAGTTTGACAAACTTCTTGCAGAGGTTATCATTAGTAGTCCTAAAGATTATATCATCCACATAAATCTGGACTAGGATGATCTTGCCCTTCGATTCCCTTAGGAATAGAGTCTTGTGTATCTTTTCCCTTGAGAATTTATTCTCAATGAGAAAGCAAGACAGAGTTTCATACTATGCCTTAGGGGCTTGCTTTAACCCATAAAGTGCTTTCCTAAGCCTATAAACATAATCAGGAGAGTTTGGATTAACAAAACCTGATGGCTGCTCTACATAGACCTCCTCTTTTAGGTCACCATTTAGGAAGGTAGACTTCACATCCATCTGGTAGACTTTGAATCCCTTGTGTGTAGCATATGCAAGGAATAATCTTATGGCTCCTAGTCTAGTAACTGGGGAAAAGGTTTTATCAAAGTCAATACCTTCCTCTTGTCTATATCCCTTAGCCACCAGTTTAGCTTTGTTCTTAATTATAATACCATTTTCATCTAACTTATTCCTAAAGATCCACCAGTCAATACCTTCCTCTTGTCTATATCTTATGTCTTTGAGGTCTGGGAACCAGCTTCCAGGCCTTACACCTCTTGAATTGGTTCAGTTTCTCTTGCATTGCCATGATTCAAAATTGGTCTATGTTGGCATCTTCAAACCTTTTAGGCTCAATCTGAGACAGAAAGCTAGAGTACATGGCTATGTTCAGGCTTCTGCTACTTGTTGTAACCCCTTGGCAGGCATCACCAATGATCTGATGTCTGGGATGATCCTTTAGATGTCTAACTATTGGATGCAATCTTCCTTCAACATCATTGACTTCAATTTTTGGATCTGCTGATCTTCATCCATGTCCTATGAGTTTTGTCCTTCTTCAGGAACATATACACCATCATCTTTATTTTGGGCAGCTGGTGGAGAATCATTGATGGTTAGTTTGTCCATCACCTATTCTATACCTACAAATATAGATGAGGAGCTAGGCAGCTCACTGTTAATCATAGAAGATTCTTAAAAAACTACATTAATAGACTCTTCTACATCTTGATTTTTCAAGTAGTAGATCCTATATGCTTTGCTATGATTGTTGTACACAACAAATATCCCCTCATAGGATTTAGCAACAAACTTATTCAGATATGACTTCCCATTGCTGAGCACATAACATTGGCAACCAAAGATCCTGAGATAGGCAAGGTTTGGTTTTCTGCCATTCATGATCTCATTGGGAGTCTTCTTGCGACACTTGTTGATAGAAGCCCTATTCAAGACATGACATGCAATATTAACTACCTCTGCCCAGAAGTATTCTGGGAGAGATGTGTCACTCAGTAGTGTCCTTCTAGCTTCTATGAGAGTTCTATTTTTCCTCTCAGCTATCCCATTTTGCTGGGGTGTTCTTGGAGAAGAGAATTCTTGGTGAATCTCTTATTCTTCACAGAACTTGGTCATGCCATCAGATTGAAATTCAGTGCCATGGTCACTTCTTATTTTGACCACAGAACTCTTCAATTCATTATGAATTTTATTGACAAAGGTCTTGAAGAGGTCAAGGGTTTCATACTTTTTCTTCAAGAAGAAAACCCAAGCTAACCTAGAGAAGACATCAACAGCTACAAGTGTGTATACTTTCCTACCTAGACAATAAACTGGCATAAGACCAAATAAGTCCATATGTAGGAGGTATAAGCACCTCACAGAATCCTTGGCCCTAATGCTTTTGAAGGATGCTTTGATTTACTTGCCCTTTTGACATGCAAAGCAAATGCCCTCCTTGGTGCATTTAATATTGTGACCATTTCTGACTAGCTCTTCACTTAAGAGCTTGCTAATGGTCTTGTAGTTCAAGTGAGCTAGTCTCTTGTGCCATTGCACACAATATGATACTTTCTCATTAGTAACTAAACACACAGGGGTGTATGAACTTAAACATAAAAAGTTTAAACAAGATATATTCCCATTTCTAGTGCCTACCAAGATGACCTCTTGGTCACTTGAACTTTTAATTTGGCATTCATCCTTATGGAATACAATGACATAGCCAAGATCATATAGTTGGCTTATGCTAATCAGGTTGTGTTGCAACCCTTCATATAAGCCACTTTTGAGATAGAGACTATGCCATTGGTAATCATATCATATCCCTTGGTAACTCTTCTGTCTGAACCTCCAAAGATAACTATAGGTCCATTCTTCATAGGAGCATAGTCCTTTAGGTGAAATCTTGTTCCAGTCATGTGCCTGTAAGATTCACTATCCAAATACCATATTGGTGAATGGGTACTTAGACTAACCTGCAATCACAGTTCAATTTACCTTAGGACCCCAAAAGAGCTTGGTTCCTAGGTTCTTGTTAGCATGAAAATTAACTTGTATCCCTACAACATTCCTGGCAGGAAGACTCACTAGGGTTGTGCCAACATTCAATGACAAAGTGTCCCACTTTATCACAACACCAGCACTCATGAATGTTGTACTTCTCTTTTGAACAGTTCTAGTAGGTTGCAAGTTGTTAGCAACTAACTGTTCAGAGGGGAGAGTAGCAACCCTCTTCTTATTTCTTTCAGCATGAATCTGACTGAAAGTAAGTATGACAGTAGATGAACTTGGCTTTCTATGATTACTACCAACAACAATCTTCTTTGCAGCAAATATGCTGTTGATGACATCAGAGATGACCAAGTCAGACTTACTGATAGACTTGCCTTTGGATTGTGATTTTTTGGAAGATCTTGATTATTGGCCACTCCCATACTCTTGGGTGTAGGGACTGGAGTTCAAAAGACAAATGGTCAATGATGGACCATCTGAATTTATTCATGGGGATCCTTGAAAGCACTCAAGTCTAGGCCCTTTCTCCTTCCATTGTAAGATACATTTGTATACCTACATGAAGAGTTCCCATTCTTCTAGTGACCATATATGCTATCCTGGTCATACCTATTTGATGAGGGAGAATTACCTTATGGAAGGTGTTCTGAGGCACAACAGAATCTTTGCCTTTCCTTTTAGAAGGGGCAGCTTTAGTGTTCCACTTAGACCCCAAACATCTATTATCCTTTTAAGAGGTAAAGGAATCAATTAGTGGCAGCACAATATTTGGCTTGCTGAATTCAACCACTATCTTTTTCTCCTTGAGGAGCTTTTACTTAAGATCCATAATGATCTTGTTCTTCTGGTTGATGGTTCCAATCTGGATGATTGAGATGACCTTCAATTGGCTGACATCCCTCATCTCCTGATCCAGCAAGGATGCTGACTCAGACTTCTGGGAAGCAGCTACTTGTAAATAATCTCCTCACCTTGTTTCTTGGCCAATATCTTGATCCTTTTCAAAGCATCCAGAAGGGAACCATACTTTTTAATCACTTGATTGCCATCTTACTCAGATTCTGACCCATCTTCATCATAGGATGAGGATGTATCAGAATTAAAACTTGTCTCATAGTCAGATCTAGATGAGGAACTAGATAGAGAATGTACCTTATTTGGGCCAAGCTGATCCTGGCTAGATTCTACATCTATCATGGCCATTAGCCCATAACAGCCACTGACATCTTCATCCACCTTAATATCACTTTCTGAGAGTGATAGAGGGCCCTGATTCCTATCTTAGCAGCATGATAGTCCTCATATTCTTCAATGGCAACAACAAACAACCCAATATAGGCTTCCTCTTCATTAGAATCTGAATAAGCTTAGTCACTTTGACTCCAACTCTCCTCCTTTTTAGCAATGAAGGACCTTTCCTTCTTGCCCTTCTGGTGGTGGTGCTTCTTCCCTCAGATTTCTTCTACTCTTTCCTCTTGACTGGGCAGTCAGCAATGACATGCACAACCTTGCTATAGCAGTAAAAAAAACATTAAAGGGAACCTATTTACTGAGTTTAGTGTCATACCTTTCTACCTTTGAGAATTTCTTCTCAAACTTGTTGTGGTCCTTCTTGTGATGAGAGGAGGAGGAAGGTATGTTCCTCCACTGCTTCCTTATCATCATCTTTTGGAACTACCTTGAGAATGAAACAAACTCTCCATCTGACAAGTTGCTGTCAGATGAACTTGACTCAGAACTATTTGAATCAGCAGGCCTCCTTGGGGGAGAGGGAATCCTCTCCTTGCTCTTCTTAAAGAAATCAGCCTTGAAGGCCACTGTCTTCTCCTTAGCATGAGATTTGCTGGTGGTCTCCTCCTCCTTTTTGGTAGATAGTTGTATCTCATAGGAGAGCAGCTTTCCAAACAATATGTGTGGAGGAGTTTCAACTAGCTTGGCCACCTCTTTGATGCCATATATTTTGGTGTCCCAATATCTTGTTAGAGATCTGAGAAACTTGTCATTCAACTCATAGTTGTTGAATACCCTCCCATAGATCCTTAGCTCATTCACTGTTCTAAAGAATTTTTCAAAGTATTCTTCCATGCTATCCTTTTTGCCTTGCTTGAAGACTTCATATTCTTGATTGAGAAGAGATTTTCTGTCATCCCTAACCTCTTCAGTTCCTTCCATGTAGACAATCAAAGTGTCCTACATTTCCTTGGAAGTACTGCAATGGACAAGATTCTGGAAAGTAGAGTCATCAATGGCACTCACTATGATGTTCTGTGCCCTCTTGTCCATAGTTGCTAGTACGACCTCATCCTTGGTCATTTCAAAATATTTATTAGGTGTTTGAACATTGGCATCCAGGACTGAGACCTTCATGGGGATGAAAGGTCCTTCCTATACAGTGATGAAGATCATGGGGTCTGATGCTTCCATGAACATCCTGACCCTTTCTTTCCAAATGCCAAAATTTTCTTTCCTGTAGATTGGGAGCTTTATAGAACCCAACTCCTTATGGTTCTCTCTTGAACACATAAGGAATATTAATAGCTACTCCTGGAGATCAACTCAGATTGTTAAGTCCTTTTTGAGCAACCTCCCTCTGATACCACTTGAACGTCTTTAGTTTCAAGAATAGCTAAACCCTAGGAGGTGGGGGGATGAATAGAGTTTAGGTCTTTTTGAGTTCCCTTTTTCTAGTAATATAGTTTACTGTGTTGCGAGTTATAGTATATTGTTAGCTTTTAAGAACACAACCAGCACACAAGTATTTTATAGTGGTTCCTCAGAGTATGGGTACATCCACTATCCCTCTCACCTTTCTAATAGATTGTTAGATAAGGCCAAATTCTCTAAAGTTTGCTTAATGAGCTTACAACACAAATCCCTCAGGATTTCTCAGACTCCTCCAAGTGCTACCTCAGGCCTAAAGACCTACACTAAGAGATGCAATCTTTTACAACTCAGTAATATGCACCAGACTACCTACCTCAAACTTTTAAAAAAGTATTACACTCGGGCTTGGAGGAAATCCCTTCACTCAAATTGTACAACCTTGGGCTCGCAGGAATAGAAGACGAGATGGGTTTAGAGAAGGCTATTTTGCTGGGCATGATGGACCCAAGCGAGAGCCGAATCGCTAGGCGAGCGGATCCGAGGGAAAGGACACTCACGGGACGAGAGCTGCTCGCTAGGTGAGAGGGGCCCAGGTAAGAGCCGACTTGCTAGGCGAGAGGGCTCAAGCAGGGGGAGCTCTTGCCTGCGAGACGACGCTCTCGCCAAGCGCCAGTTTGGCGAGAGGCCTAGTGATCGGCTCAGTGTTCAGTCAAAGGTCGGTTCAGGTAGAGAGGGGTTTACTTTTTTATCCCATGTGATTTTACACTTTTACCCTGGGTGGTCTGCATACAACCCCTCAGAACAACGGAGTTTGGCTGTTGGTAGACCCGACTAGGGGTATTCTGATAATTTTCGGTTGGTTCAGTTTGGTTATTGGGAGTTCAGATTCAGAGGCCTATAAATAGACCGGTAAGGTGCCTGATAGATGGTTGTTTCCCCTTCTTTTCTTCTTCTAAGAAACCTAGCTCAGCATTGGCTAGGGAGGGGGAGAATTGATAATTCTTCCGGGTAAGAGGTGGGACCTCCGCACTGAAGCCCATAGTCTGTTCCTTTGAGATTCTCATCCAGGGGGTGGTTCAAGAAGAGTAAGTGTGAGCTGAAATTTTAGATCCGAGCTTTAGGGGGAGTCGGGTTTACTGGCTGCAACATTTTTGGTGCGGTGGGCATGGATCACAGCCTACACAGAAGAGCCTTGGACTACTTCATGGCAGGAGATCTTGGAGAAGGAGACAAGGGCTGGTCCCAGAACCCGAGAGGATACATGGGAGAGAGGAGTTCATGGAATCCATTGTAGGCATCATGGACATGCTACAGTAGATCTCACAGTGAGGTGATTGCGTGACCCCCCCCCACCCTCAAGCGCCTAGTCTCACGCCTCATGAGGGTATTATCTCGGCAAGAGTAGGCGAGGACGCTCTGGGGGGGAGACCAGGGAAGGAGAAGGTGGTAGAAGGAAGCCGTCGAGACCTGGAGGGCAGGGAGCTCTTCTCCAGTCCCTCGAGCGCCGTCCCGCCAGGGGAGATGGTCGCATGAGTGGAAGTGGCGAGACCTCCGGCTAGAGGGTCTCCCTTTTGCAAGTTGATTCTTTTGGCTCCCGTCTCGAGGGGTTCCGCGAGCTAGAGATGACCTACTATGCGGGGAAAGACGACCCCCTCCAGCACTTGCAATAGTTCAAAGACACGGTCTCCATCAGGCCGATGACGGGCGCATTCAAGTGCCGCCTTTTCGCCATCCCCTTGAAGGACAAAGCCAGGGACTAATTTCATAAACTCTCGGCAGGGTCGATATATTGTTACGAGGACTTGAGTAGGAGCTTCCACTTGCGCTTCTCGACCTCGAAGAAGAAGAGGAAGAAGAATCCGGAGTCTATTTTTCTGATCAAGCAGAAGGCCGACGAGTCCTTGGCCCAGTACATAGATCGCTTCCAGGAGGAAATCCTTGACATTCAGGAGGTGCCAGGATTTGCTCTCTAGATGGCCTTCACCGTGAGGCTGAGGGAGGGATTCTTCAAGATGAGTCTGACCAGGAAGGCACCATTATCGTTCGAAGGGTTGATGGAGAAGGCCGCGAAGGAGATAGCGATGGAGGCAGCAAACTCGGCATTTGCTAAGAAGTTTACAAGGTTGACAGAGGTGGATTCGAGGGAACACGGAGGAGCGAGGCAGTAGGAAGGAAGGAGGAGGGAAGATCCGATGGGTCCGGTGAATTAGGAGTTGGGTTGGAGGCAGCCAAGAGGTCCTGTTCAAGGGCAGGGGAGAGGTTTCCCATAAGGGGGAAGGAACTACTACCAGGGAGGACCAGGAAGGTTTAATCAGCTAGGGTGGGGACATGGTCCCAGACCACTCCACCCCCGCCTCAACACGCTATGGCCATCGACTGAGGGAGAGGAGGATGAAGAGAGCGGGGAAGAATGGGAGCTGGAGAAGGGAGAAGGAGGAACCACCCGGAGGGAAGGTGGGAAGGGCAGGTAGCCTTGCCGTATTGTGACTTCCATGAGGAGGAAGGCCACATGACGAGTACCTGCCCAGAGTTTTTGGAATTGAAGAGGGGAAGAGGAGCAGGTGAGCAGCAGCTACCGGTGCAGATAGTAGGGGTGACTGGAACTGGGGAGGAGGATCGGTGAATGGACCACTAAATGTGAGAAGGCTTTTTTTAGCTCTGAAGCAACAGCTCACCCAAACGCCACTACTCCAAGGGCCGTGAGAGGGAGAGAGTTTGTTACTTTACCTGGGAGTTGGGACACGAGCAGTAAGTTCAGTCCTCATGCGAGAAGAGGGTAAGAGGAAGTTCTCGATTTATTATGTAAGCAGGGTCCTTAAAAAGGCGGAACTAAAATACCCTATCCTTGAGAAACTGGCCTTCGCCCTCATCGTATCAGCGAGGAAGCTAAGGCCATACTTTCCGGCTCACTTTATCCAGGCCGTGACAGATCATCCTCTCCGTCACATCCTAGAAGGGGTAGATCATTCAGGAAGGTTGGCCAAGTGGTTGATAGAGCTCAGTGACTTCAATCTCACTTTCATCCCTCGGGTGGCTATCAAGGCGCAAGTAGTGGCACATTTCTTGATAGAATATGTGGTCGAGGTCGAAGAAGCTGAAGCATCCCCTATAGCGGCTTGGGAGATGCTCATAGATGGGGCCTCGGGAAGAAGTTCTTTTGGAGGAGGGATGATCCTAGTGAGTCCCGAGGGGACCAGAATTGAGCAGGCCCTAAAGATTCACTTCACCCTCACCAACAACCAGGAGGAATACGAGACCATCATTGCAGGACTCAGGTTGGCTCAGGAGCTCGGCATACAAGACATCAAGGTATCCACAGATTCTATGATAGTGGCAGGGCACATTAATGGGGAGTTTGAAGTGAGAGAGCCCACTCTCCATTTATACCTATTGAAGGCGAAGGGTATCATCGGGCAGTTTCACAGCTTTTAAATTCATCATGTCCCAAGGGATGAGAATGCTCAGGCAGATCTGCTCGCCAAGCACGGCCCGGGCCAGAGAAACTATGACAGAGCTCTTCATGCCTTCCATAGAGGAGGGAGAGTTGATGGAAGTGGACCAGCAAGGGTCCTGGATGGATCCATTTATCGCCTTTTTGACATTAGGACGTCTACCTGAGAGAGACCTTGAGAAGAAGCGAGTCAGGTACAAATCAGCATATTACCTATTGAAAGAGGGAACCTTATACCAGAAGACACTATCAGGCCTACTGGCTCGGTGTGTATCTGAGAAGGAAACCTCAAGGATGCTGGAGGGAATTCACTCAGGAGAATGTGGGAGCCATTCAGGAAGTCGGACTTTGGAAGGGAGAGTGTTGAGGCAAGGCTACTTCTGGCATACCCTCAGGAGGGATGCTGAGGAATTCGCAAGAAGATATAGGAAATGCCAGGAGTTCGCCCCTCTTCAACTCCTCCCAGACTAAAGGTTATGCACAATCACGGCTCCATGGCCCTTTTCCATATGGGGACTTGATTTGGTGGGCCCATTCCCCCAAGCTAGTGGCCAGAGGAAATTCCTGCTGGTCATGGTGGATTATTTTTCAAAGTGGCTAGAGGTGAAGTCACTGGCAAAGGTGACGTCGCAGGTAGTCAGAAATTTCGTGTGGGGAGAGATCATCTGCAGACATGGGCTCCCGTTGACCAACGTCATGGATAATGGACCGCAGATCACTAGTAAGGAATTCGTGGATTTTTGTGTCCAACTGGGCATAGATCTTTGATTCGCCTCAATTCATCATCCTCGAAGCAATGGGCAGGTGGATGCTGCAAATAAGGTCATCGTAAACCTCTTGAAGAAGAAGGTAGAGAATTTAAGGGGAAATTGGGTAGAACAGCTCCCCTCGTTCTCTGGGCTTTGAGAACTACACCGAATACCGCCACGGGAGAGACGCCATTCAAACTTTCCCATGGCTCGGAGGACGATAGAACTATGGAGTTCGAGGTTGAATCCCCTAGGGTGGCAATGGCAAGGAAAGGAGA